>CM062810.1:108056360-108656360 GCA_031772625.1 Pinus tabuliformis | reverse complement strand
AATTGAGGAGCCCAATTGCTTAATCTGGGCCCTTGGAAGAGATAAGGGTAGATTTAGATAGGAGGGCAGTCAAAAGAAAAAAGGATAATCAGGGTCTGCAAGTCTAAGTGCACCCATTCAAAAGGAAGAAAAAATGTTAGGTGTATTAGGCTGGGTAGGTAGTTTGAGGTTGCAGAAAGCAAGGTTTTGATCACCTGATGTATTGTCAGTTATAGCTTGTCTCATCAATGAAAGAAATGCCAAAGCAGTGGTTTGATGGCAGAATGATGGAAGCATGTCTAACTCCCTTTCACACCCCCCCCCCTCAAAAGTTTCTCACTAACACCCCTGAAGGACCTTGGGATCTGCCCAACCAGTCCTGTTATCACTTCATTTTTGTAAAAATACTAAGTCAAGCTTTGACTTTCTTCAATGAAAAGAAGCCACATTTCTTGTGTAAAATCATTTCTCCATATCCCATTCAAATCACATGTCTAAGTTTCAAATCATAAACTTGGCATCATTCCCCTTACATTTTCATTTCGCAAAATCATATTAACTTCTAATCCTATTATCTAGCTCCCTAGATCATTTCCTTATCCCCGTTGTACAAAAAACTATATAAAATCCCAAAATGTATTAAATATCCCACCCTATGGCAGTATAGCCATATAAATATAGTTCAGGGGAATAATAGTCCACCCGGGACTACTATTAACCCTTCCGTGTCCTCACCCGGAGTTAATTTAACCTCTGGTTAAATTAATAACCACTCCCCTTTACCCTTAAACCTTAAATGTTCTACCCTTTTTGCGCTCTTTGTTCATATTGGGTGTTCAAATGTTTATTTAAACATTAAACACTTCTGGCGCAAATAACCTGCAAAACCCACAAACCTAAAGTTTTGAACCCCACCATATAAACAAATGATTTAAATACTCGGCAGGCCCCGCAGATTATCGTACCCGCAGCTCCACGCTCCGTCAACCCTTCGATCTGCCCTCCCAGATCCAACGGCCCACGTGCATTTCGGAGCCGCCCCGACGTCCAACGCTTAGCCTCCGATAGGCTAGCGGTTTCTCCACCGTACCAAAGACGCGTGTCTCCACGCGATTGCATCGGAGCCCCTCTGACAAATACCACTCCCGTACAGAAGGCGGTCCGATAAAACCACAAACCGCCTTCTGTCTCTCCGCCCCCGACGTCAGGGCCACGTCGCCTCTTACGTCACTCTTGCGTCAACCCACTGTCGCCCCGTGTCATGTGCCACGTCGTCGGCCCAGTCAACTGCCACGTCACCCTGCCATACTCGGGACCCGCCGATGACGTCATGCTGATGTCATATCAAAAAAGCGCCAAAATGCCGCAAAAGCCCAAATTTGTGTTAAAAGGGGTAAAAAACATCGTTTTCGTTTGTTTTTTATGCAAACGAACGTTGCAAACTTTTGCATGCCACTTACGACCAGTGCGCATTCAACGTGCCCGACAGTCACCAGGGCCTGTTCGACTTGCAATTCAACCTGTTCGGCCTCCGCCCGCAGCTATTCACCACAGCATTTCTCCAAGTGAACAAGTATTTACCCGAAAAGCACCAGTAACCCTGTTTTTCATGATTTCTCTGCAAAATTAGCCAAATACACCTAAAAATCCACATTGAAACATATTGACACCTGCAACCTTCTCCTCTCTGCCCCACGTAACTTCATTTGCAGCCAAAACCTGGCATCTTTGCCCTCCCCTGATAAAACTGCCACCGCCAGCTCAAATTGCAGCTCCAGTTTACCCGCGGAATCACTAAGAACAGGTTGCTAAAGCCCTTTATTTTTCCCCTTTCCAGTGTACCAATTGCAGAGCCTTGCACAGTCTTCATTTTATTAAGTTTTACTCCTCAAAAACAGCTCTGCACAGAACTTGAAACTGTGAGTTCCTTGTCCAGAAGACCATTATCAGAACTCTGTTTTCTGCTCAAATACAGGCCTAATCCAACTGCAATCTTTGTCGAAACATGGAGGCCCCAGTTGCCCTTAACGTTGCTCCATTAAATGCACCCCATAGACAGCTAGAATGGCTTCCACTGGCAGATAGGGATTATCAAATCGACGATATGGAAGGAGTGAAGCCTCATCTTCAAGCCTTTTGTGAGATAAGGAATAAGTTCAGAAACAAGACTGATCCATTAAGAATATGGGAGTCCAACATGCCCATGTACTATTTGCCCTCAGTAAATGTTTTTCCTGACCTCATCCATCACTGTTGTTCTAATTATGACCCTGTTCATAGGGCAGTGATGAGCCCTGCTGGTAAAGTCCTCTTCTACATTACTCCTTAGTCTATCAATGAGATGTTTCAATTCAAACCAACTCAGCCATTGGTCCCCCTTTCCCTGAAGAATCTGATAGATCAAGCATCAAAATTGCCCTCTGCAGAGATTGACCGAATTGCTAAGTTGTTTATGCCCCCAGACTATTACTCTAGATTTACAATTCCTTATCTCCATGTTGCATTTACTGAGGAGGGAAAAATGATCATAGATATGATCTCCTACATCCTGGGATTCAGAACAAGTGAGATTGTAGACAGTACTAGCTTTGCCTTGATGTCTATCTTCACTCCAGGACAACCCCCTGCTATCCAGTATGATTATGCCACCTACATTGCTTATAAGATTCATGAGCAATTCATGAGCCTAGAAAGGGAAAGGGTATTCAAATACACCTCATACATCTATCATTTGCTGCTGTATTATCAGTCTGAGAGTTTCCCAGTTGTCCTCAAAAAGTTGGATGCAAGAGGGGAGAGGAGGTCAGTCATATTTTGGTCATCAGTATTCCATCATATTAATTACTCCCCATACACATACTGTGAGTTCATTGACCTGTTTATCTATCCAGCTACCTGCTTGTTGTCAACAGATCCTCCCCCCAGACTCACTGATGAGATGCAGAAGATTCTACAGCTTTCCAAAAGCTACAGCATCGGTGACTGGTATTTCTACCAAAACCACACCATAATCAGGGTCTATGGCTGTGAATTAGCCCCCTACCGACTGCCCAAATATGTCCCCATGAGACTATTTGCCTTAGAATACTTTCGGCAATTTGGTAATGCAAATATGGTGCATTTCTTTGGCAAAAGTAAAAAGGCACAGCTAAAAGTAAAAAATCAATTGGGTCCCTTTATTTTCAATAAGAGGGAAGAAACATGGAAGGATGCTGACCAGATCCTAGGGGAGAAATTCAAGCTAAAAACAAGCTTTTATTGGGCACCATATGACCCCAATCACTTTATAAGCCTTAGAAGAATCAAATACAGGCTTGCAGCATATGAACACTGCACTATCCCTCAAATTGAGCAATTTGCTAATCAACAAGAGTGGGTAAAGGGCACTCTAGTTGAAGAATTCACTGAAGAAGAAATAACAGAAAAAGCAATCAAGAATCTGGAAAAATCTGTTGACTTGGAATCTTGTGAACAGGTGTTTTTTACAGCTCCTCGATACGTTGGAGAAGGTACCTCTTCTGCCACGCCCCACCAGAAACCGGCCCAAGAAAGTACCTCACTTGCAGCAACGGATAAAGGTAAAGAGATGCAACATTCAGAAGAACAAGTGCACGATTTGGGAGAGCAAGAAACAATGGTAGATCAACCAGTTTCTACAGATGAACAAAGCCAAGGGCAAGACCATTCTACACAAACAAATGTGACAGAAATTCCAGTATTGCAGACACCTCTAAATGAGGAAAGAGTGAAGAAGAGAGATAGGTAGGAAGAGACCCCTCGAGGGACATCTACAGATCAGCAAGGAGAAAAGAGACAAAGGTTAAATCCTTTTTCGGAGGAAGAAATGCCAGAGAGGCCCACAGAACAGAGAATTCCCATAGGCATGGAGACATCGGCCAGGTCTTTTCAGCAGGAGCAAGAGAGATAGCAGGGAGTGGAAGTAACATCCACAAGGCAACATGGCAAACAACCCTCTAATATAAAAAAAGCATTCACTGATATCAAAGCCATAAATGAACCAGTGAGACTATAGCTTTACAACCAGCTAATAAGGATGGCCCCTACCAATTAGCAAAGGCTAATGGCAGCCTATGTCATCTAGGAAGGAAGAATGACCCTTGGTCACTTCAGACCTACAACTCAGCAACCCCAATCAACTGCTGATTACATTAGAACCAATCTGGAAGTGTTTGCCAAGGATATCCATCCGATGGACCAGATTGAATTGCACAAGCAGACTGGGGAGATGGTATATGCTACTCTAGCAGATAAGACATTGTTAGCCCACAGATTGCAAAACTCTTTGCATAACACTGCTGCACAACTTGAGTTGGAAAAAGCTTCGTCACAGGCCAAGGAGAATAGAATCAAGTCCTTGGAGGAGATTATCATAAAGCTGGGACATGATCCCTCTGATCCCAAGGGTGTGCAAGATTTAATTAAAAATAAGGATGAAGACATAGCTACCCTAAGAAGACAAATTAGACTGTCACCCACATTGCATCCTCAAGCTACAGAACTGGCACAACAGAAAGAGAAGCAGGATGTGGTAGCTTTGCTTACAACCTTACATAAAAGGTTGATAGAGACAGAGAGTGCCTTGGAGGCATCATTACAGGGAAGACAGGGAGAGTTGGCCCCTCAGCCAATTCAAACAGCTCAGATTCTTACAGCTGCTCCTCCCACAGCCACCACAACAGTCCCTCCCACTGTTACAACATCAGAAGCAGGCACTTCAAGTTCAGTACCAATTTCAGCCACTACTTCAGCACCTACAGAGCAAGGCACCAGCTTGAAAATGGACAATATGATGAAGGAAATAGAAGCTCTAGAATTGCAAATGACAGAATTGAGAGAAACCAAGGAAAGGCTGGCTACAATTGAGGGAAAATATGACAAATCAAAGCAGGATGTAGCTGAGAAGACAAGAGAAGTCAAAGCCTTGGAAAGAAGAATAAAGGAGCTGGAGAAAGAACTCACTTTTGATAGGACTCTAGCAAATATCAAGAAAATTTTGTGGGCCAAAATTGGTCAATCCGTTACAGACCAATGGCAATCCATTGAAACCATTCATGAGCAAATGGATTTGATAAACTTGGCTCAGTTTGAAAACCAAAAGGCTAGAGCATCTTTAAGAAATATGCCCAAGCAAGCAAATAGAATGATCCAATTTTTGAATACTCGCACCAAAGGGCAGCTGATAGCATTAGGAATCAGTAACATGACTAAAACTATTTTGCTAATAAAAAAGGTGTTAACCCTTAGGAATTTTGTGCAGGCATTGGACAGAAAATGCCAAGAAATGCAAACAGAGGTGGATGAGTTCCAGATAAAGATTATGGCATTACATAGCACAGGGTTACCAAGTTTATTAACCAATGCTGGAAGACTGCTGTCACATGACCTTTATGCCAACAGAGTGAATAATTTTGCTGCCAACCAAATCACCGCTTCCTTAAGTACTTCAGAAGATACAGGGCCTCCATCAGGACAGAGTGTCTTCGCTAAATTGGAAAATCTATTCTACATTGCACATGAGATAAACCACTTGTTCGAATTCCAGCCCACTTTCCATAGATGCACAGAAGCTCAGGAAACACTGATAAAGATACAAAGGCATCAGCTACCTACAGAGGATTGGTGGAACGGGATGATAAAGACATTGCTCAGGTGATTTTGTTTATTAATTCTTTTTTGATCAAGCTACAGTTCAGCATATATAGATGGCACGATACACCTGTCAAAGGTAAATCGGCATAAAGCAAAATTGAAATGATAGCTACAGCTCATCAAATGATAAGAAGTCGAGCACACAGGATGAAGACTCAGACAAAAACAGGCAGCGTACCAACAGTAGGCCCAAAAAACGCAAATTAAATGCGCAGCAGGCAGCCGACTTATTCAGCCCAAAAAGTCAAAAGTTTTCTGACAAAATAGACAGCTAGCAAGCCAACATTAACTGCAGTGTTTAATGCTTCATTTACTCCTTGACAAGAGTTGGTGATATAATTTATTGCTTGAAGAGTCATCACCTAGATATTTTGTATCTTGTTTTTGTATATATACCTCCCCATAGAACGTATTTTGGGTTGGTTGGTTGATATTCCTCATTCTGGACTTGCGTTGTATTTTTGAGAAGCTCTATAATCAAAGACTGCTGGAATGCTTTGGATGAAGAACTGACTGTTGTGTTATTAATGGTTAAAGAGTGACTGTGGAATTCTTGTGCTACTACATGGCTCAATAAGTTTTTCTACCTCTGTTTACAGTTTTCATATGTTTATGCACAATTGTGTTACCATCTAAATAGCAAGAAAAAAGAATAGCTTAGGTTTTGCTTGACTGCACCCTATGCTCAATTCCTGTTATTTCTATATGTTTTCCTCTGAAATGGTTATGAATATGCATACTTAAATGATCATGTTTACGCTGTTTCTTTCACATATGACTGTTTTTTAGGAATTCTTTACTGCTCCTAGACAAACTTTCATCCACCTTCCCTCTCTGTTAGCTAATGAAATATTCTTAGTTGCCTTTCATCTCTGACCTTCATTCCATCTTTATTCCAACCTGATATTGTTCTATGTGTAGCTATCCTGCTCTATATTCCTCTTGTGACTAAGAAAATGCAACAGCAAGCCCTAATCCATGACTCCATGCCCAATGGTTTGAACTTCTCACACTATGCATCCCAACTCTGCTTGAAAACATCTCCTTCCCACCAAAATCAAAACAAAACATTTGTACACCATAACTAGCCTAAAATCAACCCAAAACAAAGTTAAATCATAAAGAGAGAGCCCTCTCTGACTGCAGGTAGGCTAGGACCTGCAGCCCAAAGATTGGTTTGTGGTTACCTCGGCCGTATCCCTTAAGGAGCCAAGGGACAACCTGAGTGATAACAGATCCATCGAATAACATCGTTGCCATCCCAAGGAGTAGACCCTACAGAGACTTTCATAAGAAAGTCACAAGAGAAGAAGTTGGCAGACCAAATGAAGGGAGAGTTTGGTCTGGTGAAAAAATCGTGTAGATACTCTATTCAATCCATATCCGATGGCGCGGTGTAGTTTTTTGTGCATATCTTGGCCGATAATATCATGAGAAAATGTCACGCCAATGAAGTGTTGGCGCTAGTCGTTTCGTTGGCTGTGCAATGTGTGAAAGGGGCCCAGTATAATTGGGCTTGAGATCTATGTAAAGATTTTTTGGAGGATTGCAGGGAGGCCCAGGATGAGGGAAAGGAATTTCCCTACACCTAGTTGTAATTGTTGATTTCTTTAGTGGTGTGGAGGATTCTTGAAGAGAGCTAATTCCCTCAGCAGAAATCTGACCTATTGGAGGTAGCGAAGTCGCTTCACTATGGGTTACTAAAGACCCCGCGTGTGTAACGGAGACCAAGATATTTTGGGGATTGTTCGAGACAGAAATCAAAACAATGATTAGCAAGCGGTCGATGCTATCACCCACCTTTCATGTGCAGTACACCAAAATCACTTATTTCAAGGTAAATTTCCACAATCTGCACATTCACGCAAAGAAGGATGCCCAGGGCATATGGCACAAGTTTCCATACTTGGTTGCCGAGGAAGACATAATAGGGGTCATCAGATAATGGCCAAGTGATTGGCTCACCCCTGTTGATACCGACGCAGGTACCAACATGACTTCTGAAGGGTAAGAAGCGTAGCCCATGGATGTAGAAAAGAAGAAGGAGGCACAGAAAGTTGCTCGAGAAAAGGTTGCGCAGACGAAAGAAGCTGCTGAGAGGGAGCAAGAAGCTGTGGTGAAGGAAAAAGAAGTGGTGGCCAAGGGAAAAGAATCAACGTGGGAAAAGAATACGATTGATGTTGATGAGTTAGACATCAAGAAAACACAGGGGGATGAAGAGATGAAGGTGGAAGAAGAATGGGGCGTAGAGTTGGGTTCCCCCTTCGTTGTCAAGAAGAGAAAGAAGAGGACTTCAATATGGAAACGCAAGAATAAAAATTCTGACAAATTGGCGGGCACGACACCTTTGGTCCTCATTGAGGTGGACTTATATGAAATTGGGGATGGGGTCTGGGATACAACGATGGATCTCATGAGCCACTTTGAATAGTTGTACTAGCAGTCACTTAGTAAGGTACAACAGGGCTTGCAAGATTTATAAGTACAAACAGGATTAACTCAAGTGAGTGTGGGACAGGCAACGGAGAAGCAAGTGTGATTGAATCAAGCGAGCAGGTCAGTATTAAATGCAGAATTGACCATGGATCTCCGCACGATACAACTGCCAGAAGGGTCCCTACGTGGTGTTGGCTTATAGGGGCCTGACCCAGGTTCAAAGATGATTTAGCCAAACAAATCCCCTACTACTGGCCCTTTCAACAACAGTCTGCGGAGCGTTGATTGAGGTCTCACCCGAGGTAGTATGGGAGGGTGCTAGAACTAGGTTTCTGCACCCTAGAGATGTCTGATGGTCTTTCAGTGGTCCACAGTTTGCCCCTACACGCACGTCGCTACGTGCACCTATCAGTATCTCACAGCCTGTAGTGTTGCCTTCACGCAGCCCTACTCGAGGTGCGATCCCTGTTATTACCTAAATTTCGTACTATTAACCTAATATATCCAATTACTTAACTTATCTGTATGAGCCCAATTGTAATTAACCGTGTTAAATATTCATATAAGTGCGCGCGATAAACAAAACAATATAAATGCATAGAAAATCATACAAAACCAGATACACAATATTTAGAATCAAACTTCTCTTTTTTCTTCTTCTTCTTGGGTTACAAACTCAACTTCACCCTGCGCACTCAGCTGGAGGGGTGCGCGCACTCAGCTGCGGACTCTACTAGGCCTCTGCGCACTCAGCTGCAGAGCCTCTTCCTACTACTACGACCCAAGACACCTAGACTTCTCCTCTATCCGCCACTAGATCATTACATCCATTACATTCATCTGTCTCCCTTCTTCTCTTTACAAATTAGAGCCTTGCTCTACTTATACAATCCCATGGTTCACGGACCATGGGTAGGCCAACATGACATTACATTACAACACTTAGGGTGGACAACATGTTGATTCCTCGAAAATCGCTACAACAACATCGGGGATAACCACCAGGTCCGGACCTTAGTACAGCTGCTTTTCCGTTTGGAATAGTGGCTCCGACTGGGGATAATGGGACCAGTTTCCCAAAAGTAGATGATCGGGATGAATGGATGATTTATAAAACTAAGCTAGCGATGGGTGAATAACTAAATCTATTGACAAGAATAAAAAGAACTATAACCTATCCCGGGAATCTATTGAGCTTTAGAGTGTAGCGTTTGATGATCTATGTCTAAAGACAGGCATATTGATGACTCCATTTATCAGACATAGATGTTAACTTATTCAAGATTGCTGTGCATAAATAGTTAAACAGAGCGATTAAAGCGATATTACCACACTCATCATTTATATTATTGACATATACATGATTAAAAGGAAAGCATTTCATAAAACATCCAATAGTGGATCTGCTGTTACAGCGCATGCATATAATCAACAATAGCAAGGATAATCAAATAACAATTCACATAACAGGAATGAATTAAGACATAGATAGAAATACCATATGAGCTGCTTTGACACTCCCGATATCAATCGCTACTTGTAATTCTTCGTTCAACACAGAAACATTCTCAACAACGATAATAGTGCACAATTGCATAAAAGCCTCCTTGCTGAATTAAGAATAACTGGTCCAGTTTCATAAAAGAATATTGACTGAAGCACAATAGTGCAAACTTCAGTCTATTAAGTCTGATACAAAACTTTACGACCCTTTCCAAAACAACGAAAGGGTCTATAAATACTAAACTAATCTAAATATCTAATAAACAGAAATCCTACTTAATTGGCATCAATAACTTTTGATCCTATTTTTGCCATGCGATCTGGCAAGCGGGAGCATGATTCATCAAGTCGGCTGCTTTCCTTTGAATCTGAGCTGACTTATCGCAAGCATTGGCTCTACTTCAGGAGGTTTGTTGAGGCGCGAACTGAGCTGTGCGGCATAGGTTGCATCCTGAATATCGGGAATTATACACCCGATTGCATCTGTTAAATACTTAAGGGCGGATCGCTGTGTGTGCGGCTTAATCAGGAAAAGCCAATATGCATCCATAGTTAAACTATTAATCCCAGCGATTATTCTCCCTTTCTCCTCTAAATCAGGATAGCATGATTGTTCCAATGTATTTGTTGTTGTCATCTTTCCTGGTGTACATTGGGAAATCATATTTGCTAAGTAGAGAGTGTTGTTAACTAGATCAACCAGATTGCTGGAAGTTGATTTACACCTTGAAGCTGCCCTTTCTGCTTTCATCACCTGAGTGTGCCATTCTGTGAAAAGTATGTCTTTATATGTTTCTGAAATCTTGGGCAAATTTGCTTCTCTCCCTTGATCAGAATCTTGCCAGTCAAGATATCCAGTTATGATCTCTTCGGCTTGGTCTAACTCATTTTTGGACTTCTCTACCTCCTGATTTATGGATGTCGTTAGCTCACACAATGGCTCTGCCTGAGCGATTTGTTGACACAGGAGCCTAATTTGGGATATTAAGGCAGTGTTTATTTGCACTGCTTCTGCTCAGAATTCACCCGCTTGTGACGTGCCCTTTGCTTTTTCGAGCTGCGATGACAATTGAGCGATTTGCTCATCCTTTGTTTTCATCATTTGCTCATTCGCTGCTCTTAATTGTGCCAATGCCTCCAACAATTCATTTTGTTTCTGGATCATGCTTTGGTCGATCCTTTGCCTTTCTTCCTGCAATTGCTGGGTTAATTGATTGTTCATTTGCTGTTGTGCCAACAATTGCTCCTCTGCTTGATTTGCCTTCTGCTTTGTTTTAGTCAATTGTGCCTGTAATGCAAAAATTTCTTGGTCCTTAGTCTTTAGTAGAAGACTTACCTCCGATGCCTTGTCGATTGTCGCTCCCGAATAGGCTCCCGCATACTGTGACAGTTTTGTTAGGTCATCGGAGGGGTCGAATTCCTCCTTTCAAACCACGCTGCCCGTTACAGTTTGTTCTGGGAAAAGGGAAGGTTGATCAATCCTCCTTCTTTTCCTTTGTCGTTTTACCACTGCTCTATGCCTTGGGCTGTAGAAAACATCCAGGGGAGGAATATCTTCTACCTAAAGAATGATTTGGTCGGAGGGGTCCTTTGGTATTACTTCAACATCTTTAGAAATGGGTGGGCTGCTGGTTCCACTTAGAACCTGAGGTGAAGTGATGTCCTGTGTATCATTTGTCTTGGAAGTGTCCGTATCTTTCGAACATTCCAATCCACTGATGATGGAATGAAACTGCTGCCATTCCTGGAGTAATTTGGGGTCTATGGTAGTGTCCACATTGACATCAGTGGTGGTCTATTTCTCCTTTTCGGCTTGGGACTCCTTCCGCACTGTTTCCTGCTCTCTTTTCAGCTGTTCCTCTTGTTCTTTCTTTTGCCTTTCCTCTTGCTCTTTCCTATGTTGTTCCTCTTTCTCTTTCCTCTGTTTCTCCTCGTGTGCTCTCTTCTGCCTATCTTCTTTTCCTTTTCTCTGCCTTTCCTCCTGTTCCTTTTTATGATCCTTTGTTACCACCGGAGGTTCCTTTGACTGTTGCCGAACAGGCTTGCTTGATGATGTCGTCGGGGTTGTTGCTAGTAAATCTAGAGGCAGAGTTTGCAACCTCTATTCTCTAAGCTTATTAAACTCAGTCAGCCCTTCATCATTATATTTCATTCGATCAAGTTCTTTAGCTTGACCTATTGTTTCGGCTGCAACGAATAGGTCGTCAAACATATCTTCTTTGTGCTCAAATTTTGTCAATTTGGCCTGTTCTAGTGCATTGTAGGCAACTTTGCTTGGATCATATGGCCTGTTTGGGATAGTCGCCAGAGTTAAGGATTGAATCTTTGTGGCTTCCTTTTCTGCATGTTTGAGATCATGCAGAGTATAGACACCACACCTAAAGGGAAAAGAGGGCCAGCCCCTCTTCTTTTCTTTCTTGAGAGTCTGTGTAACACTCTCAGCCATAATCTGATAGGCGATTTCTCTTGCTAGCAGTTTATCTGGTATATACAAAGGGAGAACATGTGGGTTGGCTTGGCTACCGAAAAATCTTATGTAGGTAAATTTCTCCTCTCCAAACCAACTTGCTACCGCTGTTATATCAAACAAAGCTTGATAGGAAATCTTGGGAATGGGTTTATCAAAAATAGAATAATGAATAGGCACCATAAAGCCATTGAAAATTTGGTACAGATGGTGCTTGTAAGAGGACTTCCATAGTTTCTGATGGTATATGTGGATAGCCGTGGGATCTTGTGGCGTCCACCTCCAGCCGAGCACGGGAAATTCAGAATTGAAACATAGCGTATCTAAGATATATGCACTGTAATAGAATGGGGGAATTTTCCTTTCAGTGACGACAGTCTGATGTCTAAAATCACGCACAGCTTGTGCTAATTTGTCAGAAAGGATGGTGGCCCAATCCATAATTATACTGTTTACAGCTGCCTCCATTAGAGGAACCATCTCTATGGTAAAATTAGCAGAATCATGCAATCCCCATAATCTACACATCATTATTCCCGCATAGAAATAAGGAGAAGCCAGAGAATCAACCGAGTACTTACCGGAAGATTCGTGTTTGTGTTTGGCTGGACTTTGTCTCCAATCCCGGATGGGTTCGGATTCAACTTCATTTTCTCTTGCAAACTTCTCCAGGAATGCTTTATTATATATCTTCTCCGGCTCGGGCAAATGATACATTTGCCTTAAATCATCCGGCCTGAACGATCCGAAGATTCTTCCATCTCTAGTGTTGAAAGTTCTGTCCAAGATTGGGATTTCTTGAATCGCCCACCGCACTACATCTGTGTATGGGAGAATTTTCTCCCTGGCCGCTATTCTGTGAAGGAAAGAGTCGGCTAAATCTTTGAGAGTACAATCAGACTTCCGAGTAGGATCTGCAGTAGCTTCTATTACTGTCCTTACTGGTTCTTCGGCTTCAATTAGGTTGTAAGTGCCTTGCCAAGTAACTCTGGTGAGACCCGTGCATGTAGTATCAGATATTAAGCCCTTCTTCTTGTCCACGAGAGCTTGTCCTGCAGCCGGTGTAGTGGAAGCGCCTGCGGTCTTCTTAGATTTCTTCCCCATCTTGTTTGAGCTTCCTTCTATGATGAATTCTGCACAGTGGCGCAAATATACGTAATACAGAGAAATAGCAATGAAAACTTGCAAGTGATGAGAAAATATGGACAGATGCGTAATAAGGGATTAGCCTTTAAAATGGGTGCGGACACAATCCATGGGAAGATTTTAGGACTTATGATCACATTAATTGGACATTGAAAACCTGTCATCCCTTAAATGCCCATTATATCGTTAATAGGTCGAATGATTCATTTAAGCGTGCAGTGGGCATTTTGGCGGTTGATCGCAGGTGAATGATTGCTTAACCGATCAAGCTTTAAATATGAATGAACTGTGATATCCCATCACTTAACGACTTTTTTATTGAAATCTGTGCTTTATCGCAATCGGGTATCGGGACAACCTTAAACCTTCTTGTATTGACACTATTCACAACCTCCGATCGCCGATAGCGATATCGCATCGGAACAAATGGCACGGGGTGCTTTATGATGTGCATGGAGTTTTGCCGATAGTTAATAGCGATATCGCATCGGCGGGATCCCATATGTCACTTATTTGCGTCTTCTATGTCATTGCGATATGCGATCTTGCGATCGCTTTATCGCAATGATAAAAGATTGTTATATTTGATTCAATATGGGTTTTTTCAAAAGGTTTTATATAATGCCTTGATTTGGTTTGTGGACCTTTTACAAGTAATGCAATATTGATACCAATTGACTTCTAAAGGGACCCATTTCATATGATAATAAATAAAAAGAATGAAATGGGGGGTTGTTGTAGAGCACAACAATTGGCGATTCGCTGGAAGAACCAGTTATCTCTGGAAATCATAGAAATACTTAAGCTTTTTCAGAATAGAGTTTCAATCAAAGGGGAAAATTCTAATATAACTAGATTTCTATGCATTCTGAGTAAAATGAAACTATTTTGTTGACTTCCTCCCTTTTTTAAGAAAATAAATACATTCTAAGTTTAAAATAGGCCTTTATTGGTTTATAATGATAAAATAGAAAACCTTTCCAAATCAGCTTTTATAGTAAACTCATCTGTCATAGGTAGAGCCTCTGCTGCCAACAAACATCTATAGTTTCGACAGGGATACCTTTTAACCATGTGATTGTCCATTGTCCCATCCAATTAAGAGTGTGATTAACAGAATGAATTCAAAATATGTTTTCATATTTTGTATTTCATTTCCTTTTCTGTTGTTGATAAGATAAAAAGCCATTGTCCTGGTTTGGTGGCTAGCTATTGACAATGCCATTCACTGGTAGTAGTCTAACTGAACAAGCTGGCTCGTGATGAGACCCCTTGTCTTATAATTTCAAGCCATTACCCTGTTTTGGTTTGCAGTATTGGTAATGTCAGATAAACTATTTCCCTATGAACATGGTAAGCAAGCTCGTGATAAGACCTCTTATCTTTAATATCTTATATTTTAGAATTACACTCTGAATAATCATAAACTTTAGTGAATGGGATGAACAATCTTTTCCTTAAGAGTAAATGGATGACAGGGTAAGAGTTGAAGATGCTGAAATTGGATTGACTTCTATCTTGATATTGATAACCTTTTGAGGCCAATTTGAAAACAGAAAATGATTTACAATACTTCTATGCTTTGAGAGGAGTTGACAAAACTTGAACTGTGGTTTCAGAATACAATGATATCTAATTTCCTAGAAATTATCCTTTTTGGTTAAAAGTTCTATTTATTTAAAAGCAAATATTCATACTAGTTCTGTGGGACAACTTTTCAAACACAACAAAAGGTCAATGGAAGATATCTCACAACCTTATTTTCTAAAAATCCTACAAACTATAAAATCCTACCAAAATAAAAGGAGAAGGGGTTACCTCCTCAATTAAAGAATTTCTTCAAGATAAGGCCATTAACAGGGAGAGAATCTCTCAAACCTGATAAATCTTGCAATATAAAGGTTGAATGGCCTATCTTTTCACAGATCTGAAATGGTCCAAGCCACAACTTTTGGAACTTGGAGTGTTTGCCCTTGTCCTCATGGGCTTTGTCCCATTTCAGAACTAAATCACCGACTTGGAATTGTTTTGAACCGGATGAGACTGAATCAAAAGCTGCCTTAATGACTTGCTGATGTTTGGCATGAATAACCCTGGCTTTTTCTCTTTCCTCTTCTAATTTTAGAATTTGGTCATGTCTAAGCTGAACAGAAGAGGAAGGACTTTCCTCAATGAACTGTACTAGGGCTAAAGAAGGAAGAACAAGATTTGTGGGTATTACTGCTTCTTTTCCATACACAAGATTGAACGGAGAAGATCCTATAGAAGCTTTCTGTTTTATCCTATCAGCCCATAATGCAAACACTAAAGATTTGTGCCAGTTTTTATGGTTCTGTTCGATAGTTCGCTTAATGATTTTGATCAGATTTTTATTAGTGGATTCTGCTAAACCATTACCCTGGGGATAATAATTAGCAGAATATTTAATTTAAATCCTCTTTTAATAGCGAAATCAAACATAGCATTGCCTGAAAAGTAAGATGCATTATCAAAAACAAGAGCATTTGGGACACCAAACCTGGTAATAATGAATTGATCTATGAATTCAATGATTGCTTCAGAATTTGATGTCTTTAAAGGGATTGCCTCAACCCACTTAGTAAAATAATCGGTAGCGGTAAGGATATACTTATGCTGTTTGGAAGATGGTGGAGTAATCTCCCCAATGATGTCCAATCCCCATTGCTCAAATGGTTGTTCAATGTTGATTGGTTGCAAAGGGAAAGCTGATTTACGTTGTCTTCCACTAGCAGTTTGACAATTGAGACATTTCCTTACATACTCGTGGGCATCTTTAAACAGAGTAGGCCAATAGTAACCATCATGAATAATTTTGTGAGCTGTTGTATCAGCTCCAAAATGTCCTTCCGCTGGTCCATCATGTAACTCCTGCAAAACCTTTTGGGCTTCAGGTTTCTCAAGGCATCTTAACAAGATATAATCATAGTTCTGCCTAAAAAGCACATCATCGATAATTGTAAAATTCTTAGCTTTCAACCTAATGGCCCTTTTGTTTTTGTAAGACAAGTTTGGAGGTGCATAACCATTCTTTAAATAAAAGATTAAATCTGCATATTGTGATTCAGAATCAGTAACACTTATCTGATTGATTTCTTCAGTTTGCTTTGTATCGCTTGATTCTGGAATGTTCGATGCTCCTGCCAATATCCTGCAAAAACCTTGGCCCCTAACAATCTTTGCTGGCCTAATTTCTAAGTCATACTCTTGAAGCGCTGTGACCCAATTTGCCCTTTTTTCACCTAGTTCTTTTTGGATTAATAGTTGCCTAACTGTTGGGAAAGGAACTATAACTTTTGTGTGGGTTTTCAAAAGGAAAGGTCTATAATGCTTAACTGCTTTAAATACAGCAAAGGCTTGTTTTTCTAAATCGGAGTAATTCAATTCAGCACCCTGAAGATTTGAGCTAAAAAACGAAATGGGTGCTTCCAAATTGTGATCATTTAGTTGCGTGAGTACTGCAGCATAAGACAAGCCGGATGCAATCGTATACAATGTAAAATGATTAGAAAAATTTGGAGTATTCAAGGCTGGGGCATTGATTATTGATTGCTTGATTAGATCAAAAGCTTCCTTTTCTGCTGATCCCCACTTAAAGACTGCATTCTTCTTAATCATTATCTGAAGTGGCAAAATAATTTGAGAAAAATCTGGAACAAATCTTTTAACAAAATTGATCTGGCCTAAAAATGACTGCATCGACTTTTTATTGTGTGGGAAAGGGATTTCAGAGATTTCTTTGATCCGATCAGGATCGATATAAATGCCATCTTTGGATACAATGAAACCTAAGAGCTTTCCTTGATCAAGAGCAAAGAAAGAATTTTTAGGGTTAAGAGAAATACCATATCTTTTGCAACGCTGAAAGATTTGATTTAGATCATGCAAATGATTATACTTCTCCGTAGAGAATACAGTAATATCGTCTAGATAGACGACTACTGTTCTATTAATTAACCCTCTAAAAGATATATCCATAGCTCTTTGGAATGTTGCTCCTGCATTTATAAGCCCAAAAGGCATTTTCTGATACGCATATGTTCCCCATTTTGTCCTGAATGTGGTTTTAAGCTGGTCATCAGGATGAACCAAAACTTGGTTATATCCTGAAAATCCATCAAGAAAGGACATCAATTCAGAGCCTGCTACTGATTGGAGTATGTGCTCCATAGTAGGTAATGGGAAATTGTCCTTCAAGCTCGCTTTGTTCAAATTTCTGAAATCAATACAAATTCGAATGTCGCCATTTTTCTTTCTGACTGGCACCATATTAGAGACCCAGTTTGAGTGTCGGACAGGAAAAATAATCTTGGCTTTCAAGAGTTTGTTAAGTTCCGATTTAATCTGGCTCTCCAAATTTGGATGTATTTTTCTTAACTTCTGCTGAATCGGCTTCTGATCGGGAAGCATAGGAATGGTATGCTGGATAATGGATGTATCATAAGTCTTCAAATCATCATATTTCCAAGCAAAAACCTGTTTGTTTTTCCTTAATAGTTTAATAAATGCCTCCTTCTCTTCTAAGGAAAGTCCTAATCCTAAATTAATATGTTGAGGAGCTTGTTCAGTTCCTAGATTTATCGATTCAAACCTAAGAGTAGAGCTTTGGAGCTTTGCATTAATTACAGGTTTAAATCTGTCTTTAATATCATAAAGGTCTTCCAGCTTTACCACAGGCTTAGGAATTGCATTTTCCTGAGGTATTTCTTTCATTTGTAAATCATTGTCATTCTCCTCAATAATTTGATCGCCATAGGACTTTTCAGAAGTTAGAAATTGTAAAATATCCTCATCATGATTGAATACTCTCCAATTAGTGACATTGTCAGGAATTGAAGGCCTAAAAAGTAATTCTACGGAAAATCTATCTAGGCTGTAGTCTTCAGAAGGTAGAAGCTTAGAAGCTACATTGGCTAGGAGATCGGCTGCCGAGTTTTGGGACCTGGGGATGGAGGAAATGTTGAATGCGGAAAAGTGCGAAGTAAGTTCTTGTACTAGCGATTAATAGTGCTTGAGGTGATTTGAAAGACAATGGATTGCATTCCTCACCTGTTTAACAATAATTTCATAATCGCCGAATACTTTCAAATATTGCACTTTAAGACCGATCGCTTTATATAGTCCTTGGACTAAGGCTTCATATTCGGTTGTATTGTTAGTGCATTCAAATTCTAGCCTACAGGACATCATTGTCTTTTCTCCTTGTGGACTAACCAAAATGCAACCTGCTCCTGAGCCCTCGCTGGACTTAGAGCCATCGAAATATATAGACCAAAATAAAGAGGTATTAACAAAAGTATTAACAGTTTTCTCAGCATCATTGAAACATCTAGACTTATCAGTTTGTGAAAAATTCTCAATCTGAGATGTAAAATGATTGATTGAAAAAGGAGATGGTTGGGCAACAAAGTTGCCAAAGAATGACTCTGACGAATAATTCCCCAAAATGTTGTTGTTGAACGCTATAGGTTGGTTTTCTTGCTCAAATTCAGTAACTGTGTGGGTCATATGTTTCTCTCGATCGATCCTTATTTGATTTGGCTTGCCCTTGTAGGGAAGCCACATATGTGACCAATCAGTGGAAATGTACCCATGCAATTTTTCGGACCAATCCATACTCAGAATTAAACCGTAAAATTCAAGTATATCGGCTATTAGGATGTCAATCCTTTGTACTACTCTGGGATCAACAGACAACCTGATAGTTACAGAATTAATTTCTCCTACAACCTGCACTTTGGTCCTGTCCAACTGTACAATATGAATAGCAGACTTTTGGGGTTCAATGTTCAGTTTAGAGCAAACTGAGGCTGGCATTATGTTAGATGATGCCCCTGAGTCAATTAAACAGTTGTGCAGGTTTCTGTTGTAAATCTCATAGGTCAGCAGGAAGGGTGGAGTATGAGAATTCGATCTATCTCCAATTAGAACTGAATCGGTAGCTTCAACCATACCTGGAGGAGGCTGGCCTGAATCATTAGCAGCTTTCGCACTGGGAAGTGGTGTAGAGGGAAAAGCATTCAATTCCTTAAGAAGTAATTTCTGCTGATGCTTTAATTTACTAAGCTCAAACATAGTGATGTTTGCTTTAGTTTTCTTCATGTCATCAACAATATTATACTCCATTGAATCGGATACGACTAATGTTTTGGATGTTGAAGGAATATTAGAAGTTGAGGGCTGGTTTTGGGGAGCTGGCGCAGGTGATTTCTTTGCAAGTGTTTTCTCTTTGGTTGTGGTGGCACCTGCGCTCCTCTTCTTTGATGATACCTGAACAGGTTCAGAAGTACTTTTGCTCCTAGTAGTAACTGGGAACGCCTCTTCTTCATTATCGGTATCGGAGTTGGGGAGTATAAAATCCCACATTCCATGACTTTCTACTACTTCTTCTTCATCATCAGTAGGTGTGATTGTTTCCTCTTCCTCTTCTTCTTCTTGCTCTGAGTCTGCGTTAGATATGACATTTGGGGGCTTTGACTCATTTCTCTTAAAAGTTCTAAAGGGTCTTTTGGTTGAGGTTTCGGCCACCTGCTTCTTTATTTCGACCATTTCATTTGATAATGTTTTTAAGACCTTTTGCAAACCTTCCATGTCATATGGATCTTTTGGGGTCTTCTTCTTTGAGTCATCTTTGAAAGAGACTTTTTTGGCTTTTCTGTCTTCCAAGGCAGCTTTCTTTTCCAGGGCATTGATGCATTTTTCCACAGCAAGCGCTTCTTTCATATTTTCGGCTAAGGTAGGTTTCCCTGCTCTATCTACAAAGATGGCTATATTGGCAGGCAGAGCTGTTATATACCATTCGCTCCGAATTTGTTCGCTTGGTTTGGAGGCTGTAGGGATTTTATTTAGGAGTTTATTGAAGCGTGCATTAAATTCCTTAATTGGTTCCCTATTTTCTATTCTCAGATTGGAGAGATCGTTTATTAAAGTAGCCAAAGACCTATCATCTCCATATTTGGTAAGAAACTGCTCTTGGCAAGTGTTCCAACTGGTAATGGAACCAGAGGGTAAAGAGAAATACCAGGATCCTGCTGACCCTTGTAAGGTGTAAGGGAAAAGTCTAACAACAACATCTTGTTCTGTTACTCCTTTTAAGTTGACAGCTAACATGAAATTATTGATGTGTTCCTCAGCTTGGGTTCCATCATCTGGATTAAACTTGGGTAGCCACTTTTCAGGGTAATCTGGTAATGGATGCAACGGCGCAGGCATATTGACTGCACCAGGTCTGGTCCATGGATCTGCCATTGTAATAGCAACAGTGGTTGATACTACTGTTGGAATTCCAGATGTATGAGAAGGAAATAATGCTGAGGAGTGGGCAGGTTGAGATGTTGAAGCTTCTAATCCCTGGTGAACAACAATATGTAATGGGGGAGTGGATGGTTGACTTTGCAGAGGGTAAGATGCAATGGAGGATGTGGATGAAAGCTCTTCACTATCAGATCCTTCAGTATTTTTCTTCGCCTTTTTCCTTTTGGGTAAAGGGAACTCAGTGGGTTCAATACCGAGCTTTTCTCTTTGAAGTCTGGTGAGAGGGTGAGGTAAATTGAACTGCGAAGTCGCACTGCTTTGTGATACCTCAAATTTCTGTGGTGAAATCGAGAAGCTCTGAAGTTTATGGATAAGAGACTGGACTTCAGGTGATTCAAGGCTTAATTGCTCTGGAGTATGATGGGTTTGAGCAATGGTAGTTGATTCCTCTTCTCCTTGTCTGGATACTGGCGAACCAGTATGCAAATAGGAAGATCGAGGGGATTCGGAGGGAGAATTACTCTTAGAATGGATTATAGGTTTTGAATTATGTGCCATTCACAGTTGAGCCCTCCTTCTAGCGCCAAAAATGTTGATGCCTCGAAAATTGCTGCAACAACATCGGGGATAACCACCCGGTCCGGACCTTAGTACAACTCCTTTTCCGTTTGGAATAGTGGCTCCGACTGGGGATAATGGGACCAGTTTCCCAAAAGTAGATAATCGGGATGAATGGATGATTTATAAAACTAAGCTAGCGATGGGTGAATAAATAAATCTATTGACAAGAATAAAAAGAACTATAACCTATCCCGGGAATCTATTGAGCTTTAGAGTGTAGCGTTTGATGATCTATGTCTAAAAACAGGCATATAGATGACTCCATTTATCAGACATAGATGTTAACTTATTCAAGATTGTTGTGCATAAATAGTTAAACAGAGCGATTAAAGCGATATTACCACACTCATCATTTATATTATTGACATATACATGATTAAAAGGAAAGCATTTCATAAAACATCCAATAGTGGATCTGCTGTTACAGCGCATGCATATAATCAACAATAGCAAGGATAATCAAATAACAATTCACATAACAGGAATGAATTCAGACATAGATAGAAATACCATATGAGCTGCTTTGACACTCCCGATATCAATCGCTACTTGTAATTCTTCGTTCAACACAGAAACATTCTCAACAACGACAATAGTGCACAATTGCATAAAAGCCTCCTTGCTGAATTAAGAATAACTGGTCCAGTTTCATAAAAGAATATTGACTGAAGCACAATAGTGCAAACTTCAGTCTATTAAGTCTGATACAAAACTTTACGACCCTTTCCAAAACAACGAAAGGGTCTATAAATACTAAACTAATCTAAATATCTAATAAACAGAAATCCTACTTAATTGGCATCAATAACTTTTGATCCTATTTTTGCCATGCGATCTGGCAAGCGGGAGCATGATTCATCAAGTCGGCTGCTTTCCTTTGAATCTGAGCTGACTTATCGCAAGCATTGGCTCTACTTCAGGAGGTTTGTTGAGGCGCGAACTGAGCTGTGCGGCATAGGTGGCATCCTGAATATCGGGAATTATACACCCGATTGCATCTGTTAAACACTTAAGGGCGGCTCGCTGTGTGTGTGGCTTAATCAGGAAAAGCCAATATGCATCCATAGTTAAACTATTAATCCCAATGATTAATCTCCCTTTCTCCTCTAAATCAGGATAGCATGATTGTTCCAATGTATTTGTTGTTGTCATCTTTCCTGGTGTACATTGGGAAATCATATTTGCTAAGTAGAGAGTGTTGTTAACTAGATCAACCAGATTGCTGGAAGTTGATTTACACCTTGAAGCTGCCCTTTCTGCTTTCATCACCTGAGTGTGCCATTCTGTGAAAAGTATGTCTTTATATGTTTCTGAAATCTTGGGCAAATTTGCTTCTCTCCCTTGATCAGAATCTTGCCAGTCAAGATATCCAGTTATGATCTCTTCGGCCTGGTCTAACTCATTTCTGGCCTTCTCTACCTGCTGATTTATGGATGTCGTTAGCTCACACAATGGCTCTGCCTGAGCGATTTGTTGACACAGGAGCCTAATTTGGGATATTAAGGCAGTGTTTATTTGCACTGCTTCTGCTCTGAATTCACCCACTTGTGAAGTGCCCTTTGCTTTTTCGAGCTGCGATGACAATTGAGCGATTTGCTCATCCTTTGTTTTCATCATTTGCTCATTCGCTGCTCTTAATTGTGCCAATGCCTCCGACAATTCCTTTTGTTTCTGGATCGCGCTTTGGTCGATCCTTTGCCTTTCTTCCTGCAATTGCTGGGTTAATTGATTGTTCATTTGCTGTTGTGCCAACAATTGCTCCTCTGCTTGATCTGCCTTCTGCTTTGTTTCAGTCAATTGTGCCTGTAATGCAAAAATTTCTTGGTCCTTAGTCTTTAGTAGAAGACTTACCTCCGATGCCTTGTCGATTGTCGCTGCCGAATAGGCTCCCGCATACTGTGACAGTTTTGTTAGGTCATCGGAGGGGTCGAATTCCTCCTTCCAAACCACGCTGCCCGTTACAGTTTGTTCTGGGAAAAGGGAAGGTTGATCAATCCTCCTTCTTTTCCTTTGTCGTTTTACCACTGCTCTATGCCTTGGGCTGTAGAAAACATTCAGGGGAGGAATATCTTCTACCTGAAGAATGATTTGGTCGGAGGGGTCCTTTGGTATTACTTCAACATCTTTAGAAATGGGTGGGCCACTGGTTCCACTTAGAACCTGAGGTGAAGTGATGTCCTGTGTATCATTTGTCTTGGAAGTGTCCGTATCTTTCGAACATTCCAATCCACTGATGATGGAATGAAACTGCTGCCATTCCTGGAGTAATTTGGGGTCTATGGTAGTGTCCATATTGACATCAGTGGTGGTCTGTTTCTCCTTTTCGGCTTGGGACTCCTTCCGCACTGTTTCCTGCTCTCTTTTCAGCTGTTCCTCTTGTTCTTTCTTTTGCCTTTCCTCTTGCTCTTTCCTCTGTTGTTCCTCTTTCTCTTTCCTCTGTTTCTCCTCGTGTGCTCTCTTCTGCCTATCTTCTTTTTCTTTTCTCTGCCTTTCCTCCTGTTCCTTTTTATGATCCTTTGTTACCACCGGAGGTTCCTTTGACTGTTGCCGAACAGGCTCACTTGATGATGTCGCCGGGGTTGTTGCTAGTAAATCTAGAGGCAGAGTTTGCAACCTCTGTTCTCTAAGCTTATTAAACTCAGTCAGCCCTTCATCATTATATTTCATTCGAGCAAGTTCTTTAGCTTGACCTATTGTTTCGGCTGCAACGAATAGGTCGTCAAACATATCTTCTTTGTGCTCAAATTTTGTCAATTTGGCCTGTTCTAGTGCATTGTAGGCAACTTTGCTTGGATCATATGGCCTGTTTGGGATAGTCGCGAGAGTTAAGGATTGGATCTTTGTGGCTTCCTTTTCTGCATGTTTGAGATCATGCAGAGTATAGACACCACACCTAAAGGGAAAAGAGGGCCAACCCCTCTTCTTTTCTTTCTTGAGAGTCTGTGTAACACTCTCAGCCATAATCTGATAGGCGATTTCTCTTGCTAGCAGTTTATCTGGTATATACAAAGGGAGAACATGTGGGTTGGCTTGGCTACCGAAAGATATTATGTAGGTAAATTTCTCCTCTCCAAACCAACTTGCTACCGCTATTATATCAAACGAAGCTTGATAGGAAATCTTGGGAATGGGTTTATCAAAAATAGAATAATGAATAGGCACCATAAAGCCATTGCAAATTTGGTACAGATGGTGCTTGTAAGAGGACTTCCATAGTTTCTGATGGTATATGTGGATAGCCGTGGGATCTTGTGGCGTCCACCTCCAGCCGAGCATGGGAAATTCAGAATTGAAACATAGCGTATCTAAGATATATGCACTGTAATAGAATGGGGGAATTTTCCTTTCAGTGACGACAGTCTGATGTCTAAAATCACGCACAGCTTGTGCTAATTTGTCAGAAAGGATGGTGGCCCAATCCATAATTATACCGTTTACAGCTGCCTCCATTAGAGGAACCATCTCTATGGTAAAATTAGCAGAATCATGCAATCCCCATAATCTACACATCATGATTCCCACATAGCAATAAGGAGAAGCCAGAGAATCAACCGAGTACTTACCGGAAGATTCGTGTTTGTGTTTGGCTGGATTTTGTCTCCAATCCCGGATGGGTTCGGATTCAACTTCATTTTCACTTGCAAACTTCTCCAGGAATGCTTTATTATATATCTTCTTCGGCTCGGGAAAATGATACATTTGCCTTAAATCATCCGGCCTGAACGATCCGAAGATTTTTCCATCTCTAGTGTTGAAAGTTCTGTCCAAGATTGGGATTTATTGAATCGCCCACCGCACTACATCTGTGTATGGGAGAATTTGCTCCCTGGCCGCTATTCTGTGAAGGAAAGAGTCGGCTAAATCTTTGAGAGTACAATCAGACTTTCGAGTAGGATCTGCAGTAGCTTCTGTTACTGTCCTTACTAGTTCTTCGGCTTCAATTAGGTTGTAAGTGCCTTGCCAAGTAACTCTGGTGAGACCCGTGCATGTAGTATCAGATATTAAGCCCTTCTTCTTGTCCACGAGAGCTTGTCCTGCATCCGGTGTAGTGGAAGCGCCTGCGGTCTTCTTAGATTTCTTCCCCATCTTGTTTGAGCTTCCTTCTATGATGAATTCTGCACAGTGGCGCAAATATACGTAATACAGAGAAATAGCAATGAAAACTTGCAAGTGATGAGAAAATATGGACAGATGCGTAATAAGGGATTAGCCTTTAAAATGGGAGCGGACACAATCCATGGGAAGATTTTAGGACTTATGATCACATTAATTGGCCGTTGAAAACCTGTCATCCCTTAAATGCCCATTATATCGTTAATAGGCCGAATGATTCATTTAAGCGTGCAGTGGGCATTTTGGCGGTTGAGTGTAGGTGAATGATTGCTTAACCGATCAAGCTTTAAATATGAATGAACCGTGATATCCCATCACTTAACGGCTTTTTTATTGAAATCTGTGCTTTATCGCAATCGGGTATCGGGACAACCTTAAACCTTCTTGTATTGACACTATTCACAACCTCCGATCGCCGATAGCGATATCGCATCGGAACAAATGGCACGGGGTGCTTTATGATGTGCATGGAGTTTTGCCGATAGCCGATAGCGATATCGCATCGGCGGGATCCCATATGTCACTTATTTGCGTCTTCTATGTCATTGCGATATGCGATCTTGCGATCACTTTATCGCAATGATAAAAGATTGTTATATTTGATTCAATATGGGTTTTTTCAAAAGGTTTTATATAATGCCTTGATTTGGTTTGTGGACCTTTTACAAGTAATGCAATATTGATACCAATTGACTTCTAAAGGTACCCATTTCATATGATAATAAATAAAAAGAATGAAATGGGGGGTTGTTGTAGAGCACAACACAACCCTATGACTCAATGTAAATTTTGTGCTCCGCACCCGCAATTCGCGGAGTCTTATAACATTATTTGATAAAAACTTGGCCTTTGAGCCCCAAAACATACTGTGGGGGGATTCCATGCCCAACAGGCCCCAAACACAAGCATTGTGACTCGCCCTTGAGTCACTCTGTTGGCGTGGAAATCTTGGCACGGAGTCCCTCCAACTGGTCCCGAACGACCTGAATGTCAGCAGCGCACTGAGTTGCTACTTGCTGAACCTGCTGCATTTGTTCCTCCATGTCTGAATTGTGTCCTTACATCTATATCAGTATCCGATGCATATGTTTATAGTCCTGCACCCTTGTCCAGCTCCTTGGGTCGCGAAGACTATACTTCGGCTGGTTAGTCAGATAACTGGCCCACCCGTGTAGGGCTTCAAGCGGCTACCGTTTACTTTGCCTGGGAAGGGTTCTCCACTTAGTTTGACTAGTTGGACCGCGCCTCCATCTGTGACCTCCTTAACCACGTATGGTCCTAGCCAGTGCATTCTGAATTTTCCCGGAAATTTTTCAAACTTACTGTCATAAAGTAGCACTAAGTCGTTTACCTTGAAGGTTCGTAACCTGATATGGTGGTCGTGCCAGGCTTTTTCGCGCTGCTTTTGTACTTGCTGATGAAATCCAGCCAGAAACCATTCTTCTTCGAGTTCTTCTGATTGCACGAGCCTTTCTTCTAGAGCTTTGTGGTCCATCATGCCTGTGAGTGCTGCTATTCGTAGACTAGGTATGCTGTATTCCATCAGCATGACAGCTTCTGTGCCATAGACTAACCGGAAAGGTGTCTGTCCCGTCAATTTATTACATGTTTTCCTATAAGCCCATAGTACGGTAGGTACGTGCATGTCCTAGTTGTTTCTTTGCGCATTGCACACTTTGGTCAGCGCAGTCTCCAGTATTTTGTTAAATGCCTCTATTGTCCCATTAGCTTGTGGGTGGTACGGTGTACTTTTCTAATGATACACCTGGAATTCTTCTGTGAGTGCGCTGACGGTTTCATTCAGGAAATGTGTTCCACGATCACTCATTAAGATTTTCGAATAGCCAAATCGTGTCAACGCGTTTTTGAACAAAAACTTCGCAGCCATAGCGGTTGTGCAGTCTTTGACCGGCTGCACTTCCGCCCATCGTGTCAGGTACTCCATCATGGTGATGATGTAATGCGCGCCTGTCTTTCCCTAAGGTTTGATCGGTCCCAAAAAGTCAATTGCCAATTTTTCAAACGGCTGCAGTGTCATTTGTGGTTTTAACGACATCTCGTCCCTCTACAATGGTTTTCCCGTCCTTTGACATATATCGCAGGCCTTATAGTGTGCTTTCAAATCCTGCTACAGGGTTTACCACCATAGCCCTGTGTGAAGAATCTTCTATGCAGTCGCGCAGCCTGCATAGTGTCCTCCTACAGTGCCCCCATGTGCTTCCGTAAGGATTTGAACCTGTTCAAATTCAGGTACGTATATGCACAATATCTCATCATTGCCCATTTTGTATAGGTGCCCCGCGATGAAAGAAAAGTCCATCGTGCACACCACCAATTCCTTTTTCTGTTGGATTGAGTATTCCTTCGGTACAGTCCCCGTGGTTAGAAAATGGATTATATCTTCGAAGTGTCCATCTGTGACACGTACTGCAAAGAGTTGTGCATCAGGTAGTCCCTCCTTCAAATTCATGGGTTCCTTGCTCGTCTCAATTCGTGACAAGTGATCTGGTCTTGCGTTTAAGCGTCCCAGCTTAACTATGACCTAAAAATCATATTCTTGGAATATTAAGAGCCATCTGCATATGCGCCCCCCCAACACAAGGTTATTCACCAGGTATTTCAACATGGAATGGTCGATATACATCTTGAAATGTCCTCCGAGTAAATAGTGTTGGTATTTTTGGAGTGCGTACACCAGCGCTAACTATTACACAGTAATTTGTCACTGTCTTCATCCCAACCTTCCTACTGTGTCATGTGTCCAAAGCTATACGTGCTCATATTAGAAAAAAGCTCTTTGATGTTGCCAAATGACCCACTTTTCCTAAGTTATCTGCCTCATCGCATCTGTTGGCTAAATAAACGCGCTGAAGGGTGCTCCAAAACAGTCCAAAAGCACTGCCATTGCGGAAGTACACTTGATTCCCGTGATGGTCCGATTTTATGTGACAGCACGAGGTCGCTTGTAATATTCTGCGATGACCTGACTAGCTACGTTATTCAATAGCGATGTCAGCACAAACGATCAATTATGCCTCTGTGATGATCCAGATTGGGTGAATTTGTTCCAACAGTCGGCCTTCTAGATGACTCCAGACCTGGTTGTTGGCATAGTTTATGTCGCCCTCCTTTCTCTGGCATGGTTGTTCCGTCATTTGTGCTACCTTCCTTGGAGATAAGCTCACTCTTCCACCTTTCATGGAGACTCCTTCTCCTATTTAAACTCTCACCATTGCTATGTGCTGCTAGTTTTTGGAATGGCTACTGATAGTTAGCTAGTGGAGCAGTGCTGTTAGTGTTTGTGAGTTTGTTAGATAGCTGGTGTGAGTGTGACAAGTGTGGGATTGTTGATAGCTTGAGGAAGGTTTTGAAGTGCCCCTAATCTTGTGTAAAACTTGTGAGTGAGAGAGACTTGTATGTTGGGAGATCCATCTTCAAAGAGTGAATGCTTGAGGAACATGCTGGTTGGACCCTTCTGAGAAGGCTTGTGATGTTAAGACTTTGGTTGTAAGCTTACCCTTATTTCATTATTAATGCAATCAATGATGCTTTCTTATGTCTTGTATGTAATGTACTTGATAGCTCATGACTTCTTGACTTTGTGAGTAAATAGATCATTGTTGTTTCCGGTTACGTGCTTTGTTTTATTTCATTTGCATTGTTTCAGGTTGATTACTCATTAGGAGAAGGAAGCAGAAGCTGGAGCAGCGCAACGGAACTCCATCAACCACTAGTTGAGGTAGGCCTCCAACTATGTCTATTTAAGGAAAGCTATTGTTGATTTGTCCTTGTTTTTGACTAGACGCACTCTAGGGCTAGAGGAGTTGCCTCTGTCTGCAGAGGGAACACTTTCCTGCATCACAAATTGGCGACTCTGCTGGGGACATTTGGCCTTTGATCTTTTCTGTTCACTCTTGTCTTGATTTTTGCTTTAGTCTCTTTGAAGTTTGGGGATTAGTTACTAGTCTTTTGAGTTTCCTGGCCTGATCTGAGAAATGCCCTTATTTGATTGAAGGATTGATTGTCTTTGATTTGGGAGTTTTTGGTTCGCCTGTTATTGTTTTGAACATCATTGCGGCTTTAAATTTAACAGTCGTGCTGTCATCGCGTGATTACCCCTAACAGTCGCGACGGTTCTGTTAATGGGACCATCGCAGAAAAGTCGTGTGCTTCCGTGTTGACATCGCTCTGTCGTTGCGGCGTGTTCTTTATCAGCGCTTGTTGCTCATGTATTACCCGCACTGATTGTTGTAGAATTGATTTTTTCAATTCTGCCTCCT
The DNA here is from genome assembly GCA_031772625.1 of Pinus tabuliformis. Taxonomy (NCBI): domain Eukaryota; kingdom Viridiplantae; phylum Streptophyta; class Pinopsida; order Pinales; family Pinaceae; genus Pinus; species Pinus tabuliformis. The sequence goes on along the minus strand of CM062810.1, from coordinate 108,626,873 downwards.
GAGTCCATCAGTCCTGCTAGTCCCTTGTTGTTCTCACTTGTTTGATAACTTGTTTTTCACTGTTTATAGGTTGAGGCACTCTCTTATGAGCTTTGTTGAATGAATCTTGTTTTCTTGCTTCTATGACCCAGTTTCGTTGTTTCATGTCTTTTGGATTAGTCTTGCTTGGTTGCTTGTTTGCTCAAAGATTCATTTGCAGCTTGCTGTTGGTTTGATTGAGCCTTCCCCTTTGCTTACTTTTGGTTGATTGTTTAGTGATTGTTATTGAACCAATCTTAGCATTGATTCGATTTCTCTTCACTACCCGTACATAGATTACAATTGTTTGGATCAACCGTTTTTTTCACACTTTGTTTATTTGTTTCTTTTAGATTTAAGAGACATCAAAATCAAAAAGAATTGCATTCATTTAGTATACGAAAGTGAAAGTGAATTTGCATCTCAAGTTTACATATTGGAAAGCGAATGTTTAAATCTCTCATTAGTAGTATCTGTGCACTTTAGGAATTTATGTCTGTTTGCATTGAGTGACTGCTTTGTTGTCTTGGTTTTCTTGGTTTGGGAATGATCTCTCTACTCTCCCGTAGGTAGGAGTTCATCGAAGAAAAAGGATATTTCATTCATTCTAGCTGCATCCTAGGATTTGTTATATACATACGGTAAGGCCTGAAAACTGGAACATAATCCAAGATCAACTCTAAAATGAACTGAATAAATCTAACAATGCATTAGAACATAATGCACACTATTTAGAGGTCTAGGCTAGAGACGTGCTCCGACGTCGTTAAACCTAGTCACTTTTGTTTCCACTCAAGGTTGGGTGATTCCTCCTTCTGTGACTCAAATAGTGGTCTAGCACAGAATTGTGCTCCCATGTACCATTGAGTATATGTTGGGAGACCCCACTAGGTTATCATCCTTTATCCATAGGAAGCCGTGTCTGTCGCCTTACAAGCCATAACGCACCGAACACAGAATTCGAGAAGATTGACTGCCGTACGGAACGTCCTTGGTTTCCATATGACTGCCAAGGTGTATATGCAGTTTTACGTATTTGTCTGGTAAACCTTTTGGCTAGTTCTCCAGAGTAGTCACTTTTGTTCCTTTTCAGACTCCCTAAAAGAAAAGGTCCATCTGAGCACTTGTCACTTCAGGCTCATTAAATATTCAAAGGCAACTAGAGTCATCTTTTTGTCCTTTTCTCGACTCTTTAAAGATGAAAAGGTCAAGTTTTGTTCCTGTGTCTTAAAATTTATTTGGCCATGATTCACATTTACCCTGTTAGATCTTGTTTGCGTTAGATTGAGTAGGGTCCTTTCTCGTTAGTTTTCCTAGGGTTTTTTGAATCATCATCCTGGCGGAATCACCGATCTCATCTCCCGTTCCAAGTGACCAAGGGTCTCCTTCTTCTGTTGCTCCTATGATATTGGTTGTTAGTGATACTCTCCCTGTTATTCTAAGTATCCAACCGATTAACTCTCGCGCTCCAGAGGACGAGACTTACGATATTCACTGGAACCTCGTTTGGGAGCCTTCCGAAGAAGATACTCCCACTACTCCTCCTAGTGTTTCAGTCCCAATGTCTTCTTCTAATATGGAGGACACATCCCCTGTCACAAGTGAAGAATCCATTACGATGAGCGGTGAAATTCCCACCTCAACGGAAACTACACCTTTTCATATCACCCCTCTTGGTGTTACGTTGCCTTTACGCTATAAGGTTTTGAGGGATGTTACGGGTTCTAGGACCCCCCTTACGAGTTCTATGTGGTCTCACACCGTCACTCCGACCTCAGAGTCTTTTATTCCTCAAATTCACAATGTGTCTGTCACCTCAGTCCTGACTATTCCAACTGTCTGTGTGGCTTCTTCAACCATCGTTGTTGGTGTCGTTACTGCATCTTCAGTTATGACCACTGTTGCTGGACCTTCTCTTGGGTCGGAAAATTGTGGCCCATCGGCATCTGTATCTAGAGTTGTTGATCCTACACTAAGTGCCCCACCTTCTTTTGGTTCTATTTCAGCAAGGGGGGCATACGATCAATGTCTTCATGCTCTTCAGAATCCGGATCCTCAAAATCCATTTCATTATCATGATTCTAGAGGGGCTCATATCTATTATCCTAGAACCATGCTATCTCAACCCGTGGTTGAGGTTTCAGTTCCGCTATCGGTTGCTTGGGGTACCACCACTTACCATGGAGGCCAAGCACCACCTGTGAATTCTCAAGGACCACCTTATCAAGGCCAACCGTCTTACACGCAACCCTCTTATGGGCAGCAATATTACGAGCAGTCTTATCCAGGGCAACCTGGAGGCCCACAAGGACAACCCTTCCAGGGACAACCTTCGGCCTCTGGTGGTCCGTCTTTTACCTATTTCACGCAACCTTCTAGTAATCTGGGACAACCTTACATGCAAGAAGGCCAACTTGGTATCCAGCAAGGCTACCCTTCTGGACAAGTTGGTCAGCCTCAAATCCAGTCAGGTCAGCCAACTGTCTAGTCTGCTCAGGCATCTGGTCTATCAGGACAACCCTCAGTTGTGCAAGGACAACCCAACACCTAGAAAGTTCAACCTTCTAGGCAAATGGGTCAGTCTCAATATCAACCAGGTCAACCTTCTGGCCAGATGGCTTAGCCTCAATTCTCTCAAGGAAACCCATATGGGCCTGCTCAACCGGGCACTCAAATGATTGTTGCTTCTCAAGCTCAACCTGGTTTTCAGCCCCAAGCCAGGCTTTAGACCCAATCTGGTCTTCAAATGCAGGTTGGATCTCAATCCCAATCGGCCTATCAAATGCAGCCTGCCTCTCAGGCTCAGTTTGGAGCCTAGCCGCCTTATGGTTTCCAAAAATCCCAAGGGAAAACTCAATTTTCCCTGTATCAAAATTATCAACAACTGCAGGTGAGTCCTTATCATAATTACCAACAACCGTATATTTCTCCTACAGGCCAAGTTGGTAATCAATGGAATGCTGGGGGACAAATCCAGGGTCAGCCATCCTATAACCCCTATGGAAAAAATCCCTACGGACAAAACCCTCCTGGGCCAAATCCGTCCAGACAAACTCAATGGGGGCAATCAACAGCTGGCTGGAACTCTGGGACTACCTCTTACTCGCAGCCTCAGATGTCCTTTAACCCTCAATTACCCTTTTTAGCAATGTTGGAATTACCAGATGTGTCCAAACTGACAAATGATCCTATTCTTCATAATCCGTATTGGCCCCTGGTTCCAACTAAGATTCCCGGTGACTGTCCCAAATTTGATGGTAAAGCTGGAGAAGATCCCCAAGCTCACGTCATGACTTATCATCTATGGTGTTCATCGAATTCGTGGCTTGATGATTCAATCCGGCTCCGCCTTTTTCAAAGGACTCTCACTGGCTCTACTGCTAAATGGTATATTGAGCTAGCTCGCTAATCTTTTCAGGATTTTAACTTGTTGGCTATGGCATTTTTAACTCATTTTCAGTTGCCGATTCGATATGAAACGGGCACACACCTCCTGACATCCTTAAAACAAACAACGGCTACGCATATCTCTGATCATATCCATGAATGGAGATGGCGTCATTGTTTGATTAAGTTTTGGATTCCCAATCAGCTTCTCACCGACTGGTTCACGACCTCATTCGTCGGTCCGATAGCACGGGACATTGCTATGGGGGCATGTGTAACTGAAGAGCAGGCTATTGCGCATGCTCAGTGCCTTGACTTGGTCTATTCCCAGTCCGGTATGTTATATGATTATTTTCCTGATGCCTCGAGACCTAGAACTTCCAAAGCCCTGCCAACACCTTCTGTTGACGGTGTCATTGGTTCTGTTAATCCGCCTTCAAAGAAAACTTCTGCGAACCCTGGGAAGCAAAATTCGAATGCTCCGAATGAAAATACTTCTCAGACTGTATCTAATTTTGGTAGTACTTCCGAGGTTAATTCCATCCAGTCTACCACGATGGAAAAAGCTTCAAAAGGAAAGAAGAAGGGAAAAGGAAAGAATAAAGCTGATCAACCTAAGTAGGATTCCCCTAAACCTCCACCCGAGGAAGTTGCCAAACGCAAACCCAAGTATCCTTGTCTTATCTGTGATGAGGATCACTATACCAAAGACTGCCCAAGGCGGTCTGAAGTTAGTCATTTGTTGAAAGGTGCTCCTGGGACTCCTGCCGTGCTCAAAGAGCTTTTTCCCTCGCAACAAACTTAAATGGTGGCTGATCCATCCCAATCCTCTTCTCCCTTTGGTTCTCAAGTATTTATGGCTGGGACGATTCCCGTCCACATTAGTACTCGAGCAAAAGAATATCCATCGCCTTCCAGGAAAGAGCCCGAGGTTCCCTCTAGTGCTCCTCCACCCAGTTCTGGCCCGCTCCATATCGAGAGACCTAGCACTGAGGCGCCCGTCTGACCCCCTCCTAAAGGTGTACTCCAGAAATCTTCTTACAACCCTAATGCTCGTGCCACTCAACACTATAGCATCATTGAGGACTTAGCCCAGGCTCCGTCAGCTATGTCCGCCTTAGAAGTTCTCCAGAGCTGCCCCTCTTAGAGGAAGTCCTTGCTATCAGCCATCAGTGGCATAGACCTGGCTGACTCAGATCTGATTACTTTTGACCTCGAAAGCCATATACCAAGACTGCCTCACTAAATTGCCTTCCTTATTCAGGTCATCATCAATTCCAAAACGATTCATTGAACAGTCATTGATGAAGGTGCTTCAACTTGTATCATGTATGTTTCCTGTTGGAAGGCTATTGGTTCTCCGACTCTGAGTCAGTCTCCTACAACCTTGGAAGACTTTGATGGGAGAGAGTCTCACCCTTAAGGTATACTCCAACGTTTACCCATTACTTTGGAAGGGAAGACGGTCGAAGTGGAAGTTGAAGTTGTTGATGCTAATCTTACTTAAAACCTCCTTCTGGGACGCAGCTGGACATATGCCATGCGAGCTGTGGCTTCATCTCTATTTCGTGTCATTCGTTTCCCTTATTAGGAGAAGATCATCATAGTATACCAGCTGTCTTTCTTCGCCTCCTCTTTTGAAGGCAACATGCCTTTTGTGGAGCATACCTCTATCCCATGTGAGAGTGTGGGAGCTGGAATTTTTAAAGATCCTGCCCTTATGGGTGTTTTTTCACTCCCACCTCCTAACGTCGCTCCTATTAATATGATCTCTATTTGCTCTGATCCTTGGGTCCTTCCTCCCACTGATCAGATAGACTCATGGGGCGATGAGATGCCGTTGAGTCCTGCCGAGCTCAACTACGTCGAAATTGTTACTGCATCGGCTCCACCTTCTGAACCTGCTCCTTCGAGCAGGGCTCTTAACTCGTACGCTCATTCCCCTTGGCTTGGAAATGACGCTTCTTCGGACCCTTTAAAGGAAATATTTCCTTCTGATGAAGCTATTATTGAGACCATGTCTCTCAAGGAACCCCCTTGGTCCGATCATCACCATCGTTCCTTGTTTCTCCCTGCCCACCGGGAAATGCTTACCTGTGGTTTGCTCCTTGTCTCCCATCCCAACCCCTTCAGACACTCGTTCAAGTTTCTCAAGTGTCTTCTGAAGGGAACATGGGAAACATCACGCAAACCCAGCAGATCGACATCTCTGTTAAACCAGGGATTGTCGAGCATATCCATGTCAGAGTCACTTGTACTCCAGAGGAAATTCAGCTCTATATTGATCTTTTTTGCAAATTTCGTGATGTCTTTGCTTGGTCCTACAAAGAAATGCCTGGCATCGATCCTAGTATCGTGGTGCATGAGATACCGTCGTATCCAAGTGCTAAGCCTGTTCGCCAACGTCTACGCCCTGTGCACCCCCGAAAGGTTGTAGCTATTAAAGTGGAAGTTGAGAAGCTTCTTAAGGCTGGTTTTACTTACCCCATCCCACTCACATATTGGGTCTCCAATATCGTCCCTGTGACTAAAAAATAGGGTACTATCCGAGTCTGTGTTGATTATCGTGATATTAACCGGGCCTGTCCCAAGGATAACTTCCCCACACCCTTCATTGACCAGCTCATTGATGAGTGTCCTGGGAGCGCAATGTATTCATTCATGGATGGTTTTTCTGGATATAACCAGATCAATATTGCGCTCGCAGATCAACTCAAGACTGCCTTTATCTATCCGTGGGGCACTTTCGCCTACAAAAAGATCCCTTTTGGTTTGAAGAACACCAGTGCTACCTTCCAACGCGCAATTTCTTATGCATTCCATGATATTCGACACATTGTGCAACCGTACCTGGATGATCTACCAGCTCATTCAGCAAAACTATAGGACCATCTCGCTCATCTTCGCGAAATATTTCTCCACTGTCGATACTACCGTATCAGGCTTAATCCTCATAAGTGTGTCTTCTGCGTTGAGTCAAGTAGACTTCTTGGGTTTATCATCTCTCGAGAGGGCATCCGTTTAGATCCCCTTAAAGTAGAGGCTATTCTGAATCTTCCTCCCCCTGCTTCTTTGCAGTAATTGCAGAGTTTGCAGGGCAAATCGAATTTTTTATGACGGTTCATTCCCAACTATGCCAAAGTGGCTAAATGTTTCACGTGGTTGTTAAAGTGGGATACCCCTTGCTGCTGCTCAAGAGTCCTTCGAGTGTCTCAAGGTTCTCCTTGTTTCGGCGCCATTGTTGCGTCCTTCGAATTATTATCACGACTACACTCTGTATCTGGCCGCTGCTGATACCACTATTGGCATGGTTCGTGTTCAAGATGATGATGATGACACTGAGCATGTCATATATTATCTCAGCCACAATCTTCTAGATACAGAAACTCGATATGCTTACATTGAGAAGTTGGCATTGGCCGCCGTTTGTGTCATCCAATGTTTCTGCCATTATATCTTGTTGCGTACTACGACATGGTTTTTTATTGCAACCCGATGACGTACATTTTGTCACGTCAGTTACTAGGGGGCAAGTACTCGAAGTGGATTGTTATCCTCCAAGAGTTTGACTTGGAATTCACCACCGCCAAGTCTAAGAAATCTCTTGTCTTTGCTAAGTTACTTTGCTATTTGCCATCGTCTACTGCGCCCTCTCGGTCAGAGGACCATATCCTGGATGAAACTCTGTTTTTAATTAGCACCCTCGATCCTTGGTACGGGGATATCATTGTATATCTGCAGACGTCTTGTTTTCGTCTCGACGTGTCTAAGGATGCTTGGCGACTGATTTGTCATCAGTCTCAGCCTACCGTATCATTTGGGACACCCTGTACCGTCTCGGCGCCGACTCTGTTCTCCGCCGATGCCTAACATTCGAGGAAGCTAAGCGAGTTTTGAATGACTACCATTCTGGCGCCTGTGGTGGTCACATGTCTGGATATGCTACTACTCAAAAGATCCTCCACGCCGGTTATTTTTGGCCCTCCATTTTCAAGGATTGCATTCTTGTCGTCCATTCCTGTCATGAGTGCCAGATCTACCAGCGGAAGATGCGTGCGCCTCCTGCTCCGTTGCACCCTGTTGTTACCGTCGGCCCTTTTGCAAAATGGGGTATTGGTTATATGACCTGTAACCCTCACTCGGCTGGGGGGCATGGGTATATCATCATTGCCGTTGACTACTTCACAAAATGGGCCGAGGCGATGCCCACATTATTTGAAGATGGTCACACAGCGGCGCAATTTTTGTTTAATCATGTTATCTCACGGTTCAGAGTCCCTCAGGCTATTGTCACTGATCACAGGAAGCATTTCCGTAATCATATGATGACTGAGCTAACAACCCAGCTAGGCTTGCGGCATGATAGTTCGACTCCATACTATCCTCAAGTTAATGGCCAAGTAGAAGCCGTCAACAAGGTTCTAGTTACGATGCTTCAACGTACCATTGGCATGCACAAGTCTAATTGGAACTTCATGTTTTTCTATACCTTATGGGCCTATCGAATTTCTGTGAAGGATGCCACTGGTTTCACTCCATTTCAATTATTTTACGGATTGGAGGCTACCCTTCCAATCGAGTGCGAGATCCCTTCTTTGAAAATAGCCATCGAATTACTCCCCGCCACTATTCTGGTAGAAGAATGCCTTCTTTACCTAGAACGGCTAGATGAGACCCGTCGGCTAGCCTCTCTAGCTATTGAAGCACGGAAGAAGAGAGTGAAAACTCACTTCGATCATACTGTCCATCCTCATTCTTTTGTTGAAGGAGATTTAGTCCTGCTCTACGATCAAGCGAATGATAAGCTGGCGGCAGGCAAATTCGAGCCCATGCGGCATGGGCCTTATATTGTAAAGAGAGTTTTGCAGAAAGGGGCCTATGAGCTAGTTGATTATGAAGGGAATCCTCTCAATAAGCCCCGGAATGGGCTTTACTTGAAAAAGTATTATGCATGAATTTCATGCACTTTGGTTTGTACATACGTGTGTTTTTAGTAGGTGTGTTGTGTGTGTGTTTTCATGTTTTGGCTTGGTGTGTGTTAACACCCAGGTTGTTCCCTATGACTCCCAAGGGAATACGGCCGGGGTAACCACTAACCAATCTTTGGATTACAGTTTCTAGCCAAACTGTAGTCAGAGAGGGCTCTCTCTTTATTAATTTGTCTCTGTTCTGATAGTATTTTAGGCTAGTTATTATGCTCAGGGTTTTAGTTTCTGTTTTGGTTGAAGGACTTCTTTCAGTGCTTAAGATGTAGTGTTGAGACAACAGTATATCATTGGGCAATGGAGTCTAGAGCTGTGAAATGTTTTGAAATGCTAGAGTGATGATGTTCAGACTGCAGTGCCTATTGAGTATCTCAAACAAACAAAATTTAAACTTAAATGGTGATGTATGGTCAGCCAACAGAAAGCATTTAAGAATTCTCCATTAAGCTGGTGGTGTGAAAGTGAAACATGATGCTCAGGAGAAAACTTGAATTCCTGAAACAAAGGTCACTGTGAAAGATATATTCTAAAAGTGCAGCAATTAAGAATTACACTTATCAAGATTATAGCTGAAGAAAACATTCATTAACAACACAGATTGAACTCAGGGTATTGCATGAATAAGTCCTGAAGGTTATTCTTTTTCTTTGTTGCCAAACATTTAGAAATTAGAAACATATACGAATTGCAATAGATTGAAACACATAACAAAAGGAGTTACAGAAAAACTTATTGTATTGTGAGGTACACAGGAATCCTGCAGTTTTCAACAGACACCAGAACGCATTCAACACTTCAGAACTCCGAGAAATTCCATCACTTTCTTTATTAAACTCTGAAAGGATTACAGCATAAGAACTTCTTCAAGAGAAATCCACAACCACCCCTGCAAGCTTGTGCGAGGGGCAAATATATACGATCGGTTGTACAAAATATCTGAGTGCTAAGTTATCTCAGAAATGAATATCTTCACCAACTTTTCAAGATATTTAGATCAGAAAGTTATTACATCATTGAATACAAAGTAAATGCATCTTTATGCTTGTCAGAAGATATTTTGGCCTTTGGAGGCCACTGAGTCGGTTGGAGTGATCTGCATTAATGCTGAGAAATGCGCTTTTGGAGCTGCTCTGCTGTAGCTTCTCGGCCTGGACACCTGTAGCTTCTCACCTTGCTTTGTTGGCCGTAAATTCTGCTGAGTTGGCTCAGCTTTAATCTTTAATGCATGCTGATTCTTTTTAAACTGTCCTGTGTATGACAGTTTGCATTTTCCATGAACAAAATTTGTTGAATGGCATCCTGTTTATAAAATTGTCTGTATGGCCTTGGTCCACCATTCTAGTGTAGGTAGTTGATGCCTGAGAATTGCATCCATAGTCTCCTCTGCCTCTGTATATTTGTAAAAATTGGGAGGCACCTCAAACAGGTGTTTGATTTCATTCATTATAAAAAATAAACTTTCTACTCTATTGTAGAGAGTCTGTCCTGTGGCTGGCCCTGTTTCCTCTGAGGTGCTGGGCTTCTCGTTGATCTGACTAGTGGCAAATGTATTAACCCTTTTGGCATACTGGTCATGTGTGAACAATCTCCCTGCGCTGTTCAGTAAGCTAGGGAGCCCTCTGTTTTCTAACACCTGAAATTTCTCCATAAACCTGTTCACCTCAGTCTGCATGTCCTGGGTTCTTCTCTCCAATGTCTGCACTAAGTTTCTCAGTGTGAGAACCCTCTTGATTAACTGAATGTGCTCAGTTCTGTTTGAAATTCCCATGGCAGCCAACTGAGTACTTGTTCTATTGTTAAGCACATTAATCATCCTGGTGGCAATTTCAGGCATATTGCTTAGAGCAGCTCTTGATCTCTGAATTTCAGTCTGTGCTTTTGGAATGAGGTCCAACTGCTCATGGATTGTTTCAATATATTGCCATTGCTCATTAATAGATTGGCCAATGTTAGCCCACAGCACTATTTTAAGCTCAGCCACAACTTTATCTAATTTGAGCTCATTCTCTAGCTCTTTGATCCTGTCTTTGAGGGCTTTTATCTCCCTGCCCTTTTCTGCCACAGACTGCTTGGATTTGTCATATCTTTCATTGACCTTGGCTAGTTTCTCCTTGGCCTCATTCAATTCTGTCATTTGTGCTTCCAAGGCCTGGATCTCATTCCTCAGCTTTTGCATGTCCAGGCTTGGGGCCTGCTCTGTTGTTGGTGGTGCTGCCGAGGTGGATGTTGCTGCTTGTTCTGTTTGTTGAGGAGGAGGAACAATAGTTGGAGCAGTTTCCTCAAGGTTTATTACTTCAGGAGGAGGCTGGGAGGTCTGACCTTCTTCTCTTTGCTTCAAAGCTGCCTGTAATGCTGCCTGTGCAGCCTCTGATTCTCCCAGCTTTTCTTGTGTCTGGATTAACTGCTTATATAGGGACACCAGCAAGGCTGAGGCTTCTTGATCATGCCTCTGCTGGGCAACCTCATCTGTTTGAGGGTGAATTGTGGCTGGCATTTTGATCTTTTTCTTCAAAGCAGCCATGTCTGCATCCCTTAACTTCAATATCTCCTGTATGCCCTTGATATCTTTGGGATCATGCCCAATCTCGATAATTATATCTTCTAAGGACCTAATTCTGTTGTCCTTAGCTTGTGAGGATGCCCTTTCCAACTCAAGTTGGGCAGCTGTATTATTAAGGCTATTTTCCAGCCTATAATTGTCCAATGTTTTGTCTGCCAAGGAGGCATACACCATCTCACCCGTTTGTTTGTGTAACTCAATTTTGTCCATCGGGTGGATGTCCTTGGCAAGGACCTCAAGATTGGTCCTTATATAATCTGTAGGAGACTGGGGTTGTGCTACAGCTGGCAAGAAATGACTCATGATCATCTTGCCTTCACTAACATCAAAAGTAGACATCAGTCTTTGCTGGTTAGTGGGAGCCATTTTCAGCAAATGATTGTACAGCTGTATTTTTATGGGCTCACTCCTTTTCTTTATGTCTATGAACTGTTGTTTAATGCTCATTTCACCCTCTCTCTGCTGGCTAGAGGAGTTGATTTCTCCTCCCACAGTTATGTTCTGTTCCTCTTGGAAGGAACTTGCAGATGCTTCCCTGCTAGGTGGGCCCATGCCCAGAGACTGCCCTGTTGGCATTTCCTCTTCAGAGAAAGGGTTCAATCTCTGTCTTTTCTCACCATGACTTTCTGATGTGGTCAAGGGAGTCTCTCTGTCCCTTTTTCTGCTAGTATCCTCCTTTTGTGGAGTTTGGAGGATTGATGCATCAACTGATGTTTCTTGCCTAGGAGGCACCGTATTTTGTGCCTGCTGTTCTGTGAAAATTGGGGCCTCAACTGCCCCTTCTTGCTATGGGGGCTGCTCTTTATTATGCTGCCCTTCTTCTTGCTGTAATTCCTGTTGTTGTTGTTGTTCTACCTGCTGCTGCTGTTGCTGCACCTTGTCATGAGGTGGCTGTTCAGTCTCCATTTCCTTTTCCTTGCCCCTGCTAGATATATCTTCAGTGGCTTTGGGTGCTTGCTGATTTGCAGTCGAGGAGGATGCAGCTGCTCCCACTTGTGTGCTTGGAAGGGAGAACACCTGTGAACAAAGTTCAAGGTCAGCCATCTTTTTTAGATTCCTGACCGCTCTTTGGTTCAGCTCCTCTTGTGTAACCGGCTCTTCTAGGGTTCCTCTCCTCCATTTTGCTTGGTTTGCATGTTTTTCAATGTGAGGGATCTTTACATGATCATAGCCAGATAGCTTATATCTGAGCCTTCTCAAAGTGATGAAGTGGTTAGGGTCATAAGGTTTCCAGAGGAAACTGGTTTGAAGGCCAAGGGACTCAAGCATCCTGTCTGCTTCTTTCCAACCTTCCTCCCTCTGGTTATAGACAAAGTGGCCAAGTTGGTTCCTGACTTTCAACTGTGCTTTCTTGCCTTTGCCTGAAAAGTGAAGCACATCAACATTGCCAAACTGCCTGAAGTATTCTAGGGCAAACAGCCTCATAGGCACATATTTGGGTAGTCTGTAGGGAGGCAATTCACACCCATATATCCTGATGACGGTGTGGTGCTGGTAAAAGTACCAGTCCCCAATGTTGTATGATTTGGATAACTGCAGGATCCTTTGCATTTCATCAGTGAGCCTTGGAGGAGGTGAGCCCATCATCATTGACATAGCTGGGTGGATGAAGTGATCTATGAACTCACAATAAGTATAAGGAGACTCGAATCTACAGTGGAAAACAGAGGACCAATAGACCACTGATCTTGGATTGCCTTGGGCATCCTGTCTTTTGATTGGAAAAGAGAACTTCTGATGTTGATGATATATGATCAAGTGGTAAATGTAAGAGGTATACTTGAACACTCTTTCTCTTGCCAGGTTCATTAGTTGCTCATGTATTTTGTCTGCTATATAGGTGGCATAGTCATAGCAGATAGGAGACTTACCAGGAGCAAACATGAGCATCATTACCAGCACAGTTTGATCAACAAACTCAATTGAGTTGTAGCCCAAAATGGGACTAATCATGTCTGCAAGATCTCTGCCCAGCTGGTTGAGGTATACTTGATTTATAGGAGGATACTTCACAGAGTCAGAGTCAATGTATAGCTGGTTTAATTTGGTGACCTGAGCATCTGTCATTCTGGCTCCTTGATTTATCAGGTCTACAAGTGATAGAGGGACCAGTTTCTTCTCAGTCCTGAAGCAGAGCATATCCTTGATAGCTTCTGGGGTGACATAAAACACAGCTGATCCTGAAGGGTCAAGAACTGCCCTCTGAGTGGGGTCATAGTTTTCAGCACACAGATGGATCAAATCAGGGAATTGTCTAACCTGAGGGAGCTTAAAAATAGGAAGGAATGAGTCCCATATGCCCAGCACATCTGTTCCAGTTTCATGCTTGGCCTTCAATTCATTGAGTAGGTGTATGTGGAACTTAGTCCTCATCAACATTTCCTCTGAAATCTGATAGTCCATGTCTGCCAGAGACTGCCATTCCAATTGTCTCTGAGGGGCATTTAATGGAGCAACGTTCAATGCTATTGGAGCTACTGGTGGATCCATGATTTCTCCTAGGATTATGGATGGAGTTGCTATGCAGAGCAACACAAAGAGTTTTCTTCAATGAAAAAATGTGAATTGTATGGAACAGAGGGTGAGTGAGACAGCTGCAGCAATTGAAATACTGTTTGAAGTGCCAATAAGACCAATGTGTGGTCTCAATCTGTCTTTTTTAACAGGTAGGTACAATTTGAGTAAGTTGCTTCGCGATTGCGCGAACAGAGTGCAGTTTTTTATGAAAATGTGGGCAAACAAGGCTCAGCTGGTGCTTTTCGAGCTCACAGTTGTAAATGGGGGCTAGGCACAGAGATTTTGCCGGTGAATTTGCAAGTTTTTTGTCCTTTAAGATCCTTTGAGGGAATTCACAGACAAAGTAGGCGTATGAAGGATTTATAAAGGAAAATACCTGGTAATCAGCAAGAAATGGTCACGAACGACTGAGGAAATGGCGCTCCGGAGGTCCCCGAATTGATTTCAGCAAAGGTGGTGCAATTTTAGACGTAAAATCATGCAGAGAAAGCAACAGCTCTTGTGGCAAAAAGTATGAAAAAACGCGAAAATTGGCCTAAATATGTATTTTTGGCATATTGGCGCGTTTTTTGGATGACGTCAGCATGACGTCATCAGGTGGGGTCAAGGTCGGATGACGTCAGCATGACGTCATCGAGTGAGGTGGCAGGCTTTGATTGGTCCACGGATATGATGAGGTGGCGGACATATCAGCGCGGGGAGGGACGAAGGAACTGACACGACGGCGGGGTGGCACTGACGTGGGTATGACGTGGTAGTGACGCTGGCCGGGCGGATTGACCAAAAACCGGAAACGGTTAGCGGTTTCTCATCGCACCGCTTTTGATACGGAAGGGAAGTTGTCAGGCGTACCTCCGATGAGCTGTGGTGATGACGGGTGGCGGAGGCTTGACGTCACCTTCTGACAGATATCGATAGGTATCTGTCGGACGTCGGGGCCAGTCCGATATGGATAAGGACCGTCGGATCAATGAGGTCCGATCCGACGGCTGTCGGATCAATGAGGTGCTCGGGCAATACGGAATGGGGCGGGATTATTAAAATATTTATTTTCGGGATCAGTGCTTGGCGGAAACTCTTGGGATATGGCGGGTTTATAAAGGTTTTTCAATGCTCATTCAATATAAAAATATCCCGGCACCCATACTTTGGATAAATGAGAAAAGTGGGTTTTTTGTTTATTTTTGCAAATTAAAGCGGGTTGTAGGTAGAACAAGGTCTTCTATAAGGTTTTCTTTCGCAAATGAAGGTTTTAAGGGGCCAAATGAATTCAGAAAAGGGGAGGGGGTTAGACTTAGGTTTATCAAAGTGACCAGATGTCATTTGATCCCTGACAGAGGATTTATTGGCTATAATGCCAAGAGGAGGGATATTTATACAATGTTTGGGGTTTATACACCTTGGTGTTATAATACTAGGGAAAGGGTAACATAGGGGAATTATACAATAGAGTTAGGGGTTAATATGGATGAAGGGAGTGGATGAGGGGAGATAATACTAAGTTTATTTGAGAATAACTTAGCTTAGGGAGTAGAGCAAAATGAAAAGAGTTTTTAGACAAGAAATGTGGCTTTTGAAGGAACAAGAAACACCATGAAACCACCAAGTCTTCCATGAATCTCAACTGCTGAGGGGATATTAGTAATGAATGGGAAAGGAGATAAGTGGGAAGTTAGACATGCTTCTTTGCTTGCTGCAACCTGATAGAGAAGAAAGACTTCCCAATCCATTGACTTTGCTTTGTGAAATAGGTTAGCACACCTTCAATTGTAAGGAATGACACTTCTGCAACCCCATCTACCTACCCATCTACTTGCCTAGCATTTTTTATTTCTTCTTGGAGGGCGCACTTAGGCTTGCAGACCCTTACCTGCCTTTTCTTTTCTTTGGCTTTTTTCTTTTGATGGTCTATCTACTTCTACCCTTATTTCTTCCAAGGTCCCAGATTAAGCTGTTGGGAGCCTTTCTTCTCTACCTAAACTACTTGTCTGCCAAGATTAAACAGTTTGGACAGACTTCTTTCTCTATTCTACAACTGAAAATTTAAAACATGGCATGATCCAGATTAGGCTATTGGACCATCCATCAAAAGTCGAGTCCACATCAAGCTATAAGCACAGATTGTATTCTCTTGGAAATATGTGATCTTTGCATCATCAAAGTAGAGCATATTTGGACCTTTTCATTGCCAATCATGAAATATGAAACCTATTGGTATAGGTAGCTAACAGTGGCTCCACATGGGGATGGTTTTTCATTTGAAAGACCAAGAACAGCAGGTCAGAATGCCTTGGCCCCTTGACTGCCTTTATCAAAATTTTGAAGTTTGCTGCTTTGAAATGCCAAAATTGTGTACTTCCCTTCTTGGTAGACCTCTTGATCCTATTTACCTTTTGCTGGTAGTTAAGAAAACTTTGAGAAATTGCATTTTTACATGTTGACAGAAAATAATATATACATCTGGATATGTACAAGGGAAAACTCAGGCTGCACTTATGGATGGTAGTCAAAATAGTGCTTCAGCATCCTGCCATTCACAGGACCTTCATCCAAATCAGTTTCATTAAGACTTTTAAGGAAATAAGTGTTGTTTCCTTGTATTGCTTGGACAGCAAATGGTCCTCTCCAGAGGGAATGAAATTTTCCATGTTTTCCCTTATCCTCTCTTCTTGAATCCCACTTGAGGACTTTGTCACCAATGTTGAAATCGTCTGCCTTAGTTCTCCTATCAAAGACCTTCTTTAATTTTTCTTGTAGAACTTGAAATCTGCTGAAAACTTGGTCTCTAGTTTGCTGTAAACATATGATTTGATTGATTCTTCTTTGCATATCATTTGGTTCAGCTTGGCTTTCTTGAAGAAGTTTCATAACAGGTACCCCTAGTGATGAAGGAAATTTGGCTTCTAATCCATAAACCAACTCATATGGGCTGGTCCCAATTGATCTCTTGGTTGTTAGTCTATCTGCCCATAGAGCATTTACAAGCTTCTTATGCCAATTCTTTTTGTTCTCTTCTAGCACTTTCTTTATGATGTTTACCAGGCTTTTGTTTGATGACTCAGCAAGGCCATTACCTTGGGGATAGTATGCAGTAGAATGGCCTAAGGTAATGTGAAATTTGTGGCAGAAATTCACCATTTTCTTGGATCTGAAAGCAGCAGCATTGTCTGTTATTATTTTGTCAGGGCAGCCAAATCTAGCCAATATGTTGTTCTCCAAGAACTGAATGATAGTGGAATCATTTGCTTGTCTGCATGGAATAGCTTCAATCCACTTGGTGAAGTAGTCTGTGGCTGTTAAGATCCATCTATGTTGGCCTGAAGATGAGGGATGAATTTCCCCAATGAAATCCAAGCCCCATTGTTGAAAAGGTCTCTCTGTTGCAATAGGCCTCAAGGGAAGTGGCAGCAACTATCTCTTTCCCTCAAACACTTGGCATTTATGACATGAGGTGGTGAATTTCTTGACATCAGAGAACATGGTGGGCCAGTAGTAACCAGCCCTTAGTATTTTATCCACAGTGGACTTCCAGTACAAGTGTCCACCACAGTCACCTGCATGAAATTCCTTTATGATATTGTCAGTTTCATTCTCAATTAGGCAGTTTAGCAATATGCCTTCATGGTTTTTCCAAAATAAATTTCCATCCATAACACAGAATTTAGAAGCTTTCATTTTTAAGAACCTACATTTAGTTCTGGACAATCCTGGGGGAGCACACAGGTTTTGCAATACATAACATATATCAGAGTACCAAGGGGATTGTTCAAAGGCTACATTGATCTTTGGAGTCGCCAGCTCCGGTTCACTGTCCAGCTGATTGATGTCTAAGGCTTGGAAATTTGCTTCTGTCATTAGTTTGGCCAAACCTTGCCCTTTTATTAGTTTTGTAGGTTTTATCTCAATATCAAATTCCAAGATGTTGGCAATCCATTTTCCTCTTCTGCACTCTAGGTTTTCTTGAGTGAGTATGTCTTTTACAATAGGACTTGGCACATATGCTACAACATGGGAATATAGGATGTAAATCCTAAAGTCTTTGATGGCTTTGACCAAAGCATAAGCTTGTTTTTCCATGATTTGATATTTTAAAGGTGCATCTCTAAGAGCTCTGCTAAAGAAAGCAATTGGCTTCTCATTTCCTTGGTCATCTTTCTGTAACAAAACAGCAGCAATAGTGTGTTGGGAGGCAAAGGAGAAAATGATAAATTCTCTGTCAAATTGAGGATTGGTCAAAACTGGGGTTTGGGTAAGGGCCAGCTTTATGCCTTCAAAGGCTTGATTGGCTTCAACAATCCATTTTACTTTTGAATCCTTCTTTAGCATGTTATTTAGCAATCTAATCAACTCTGCTAAGTTGGGGATAAACCTTCTCAAGAAATTGATTTTTCCCAAGAATCCTTGCAATTCTTTGATATTTCTTGGGTGGGGCATTTGTAGGATAGCTTGTATCCTATCTGGATCAATTCTTATGCCATCCTTTGAAATGATATGTCCTAACAGCTTACCTTCTTCCAAACCAAATAGAGACTTCTTGGGATTCAAGGAAATTCCATATTTCCTGCATTTTAGGAAGATCTGTCTCAAATGTTTTATATGTTCTTGGTCTGATTTTGAGAAAGGTGTTAGGTCATCTAAGTAAATGACAAGGAAGTCATGAATCTCTTTGGCAAAAGCAATATCCATTGCTCTTTGAAAAGTTGCCCCTGCATTTTTCAATCCAAAAGGCATTTTTACATATTTGAAGGTTCCCCATGGGGTTGTAAATGCTGTTTTGTCTTGGTCATCAGGGTGCACCAGGATTTGATTGAATCCTGAGAATCCATCAAGTAATGAGATCCTTGAGGCCCCTACCACTCTTTGGAGAATGTGATCCATCTTGGGTAAGGGATAGTTGTCTTTGAGGGATACTTGGTTCAGATTTCTTAGATCCACACACAGCCTTATTTCACCAGTTTTCTTTCTTGTAGGGACTAAGTTTGAGATCCACTCAGAGAATCTGATGGGTGCTATGATGCCTGCCTTGAACATTTTCTGTACCTCTTGTTCCATTGCTGGGAGAAGCATAGGATTGATTCTCCTCAATTTTTGTTTAAAGGGTTTTTGATCAGGCTTGAGAGGGATAGTATGCTGGATAACAGAGGTATCATAGGACTTTAGGTCCTCATAACTCCATGCAAAGACATCCTGGAACTCTTTAAAGAGGTCAATGTATTTAGGCTTTTGATCAGGAGGTAGAGATGCAGACAATTTAATTATTTTGGGCTTGTCAATGGTACCAATGTTGCATTCTTCAATGGCTGCATTTAAGGGCTGCATTTTTGGTTTTCTGGGAATATCATTTGAATCAAAGATGTCCTCTAGTGGAGTTAGGCCTGTTGGTAGGAAATTGTCTTTCAGCTCTATGATGTCAGTTTCAGCATTGGTCACTTCTTCACAACTGATTGGTTGAATTTGCTGAATGTTTTCCTTGTTGAAAATAGTTGGATTTAGCATTTGTTTTGCTGTTCTAGGTGATATTGGATGAGTAATCTTTTGAAACTGTATTTGTGATGGAGTTGCTCCTTCAAGTATTTGTGATTGACTTGCTTTGTCAGTGTCAATATTTAATCCTGCAAACTCTTGTTGCAGCGTTAAAAAATTGTTTATTTGCATATCATCCTCAAATACTTGCCAATCTTTAACATTGTTTGGAATGGAGGGTCTGTGTTTTATCTTAGCTGTGAAACAATTGTTAGGTTCCAATGGTAATTTGTAAGTACTAGCAAATGTGGCCAAACTATGAGCATGTAGATTATGGGTTCTAGGAATTTTGGTGATTTGGAATTCAGAGAAAAAGTTTAGTACCTCAGCAACCGCAGACCTATAAGACCTTAGTCTTTTGTCATTTGTGACAAAATTTCCCTTCACTTGTTGGATAACTAAATCTGAATCACCCATGATTGAAACCCTGGCAGCTTGCAAGAACTTTACTAACTTGAGGCCTAGTAAAAGAGCTTCATATTCTGCCATGTTATTAGTACATCTGAAGTTTAATCTATAGGCTCTGCCTTCTGCATGACTGTTTTCTTTATTGTGTACCCAAACTCCAGCTCCTGCCCCTAATTTGTTGACTGAGCCATCAAATTCAAGGAACCATAGAATATCTTGTTGTGAAGGAGATTTAATGATCTGTTCATGGGCTGGCAATGTAAGTTGAAGTTGTGGTTTTTCATCTGGCTTGTCTTTTAGGACAGTCTCATCATTTGATTGGATATGCTTGACAACTAGGGCAGCAGCAGTGTCTAGTGTTTGATTGACTGTTGTTTCATGGATGATAGTTCTTTCATCAGAGTCTTCCTCTTGTATGAGTATCTTGGTTTCAACCTCATTTTCTGAGAGAGTTGTGCTGTCATTGAAGAGAATATATGAGTCTATGTCTGAATGGACAGCATATATGGGAAAGTTTTGAGGCTTTTCTTCACTGCTGACCATATATTTCATGAGTGTTTCTCTGTATAGTCTTTTTGGTTGCCCAAAAACAGATATGGTGGCATATGACATGTCTAATTGTAGAGAACCTTGGAGTTTAGCTCCCCATGATCTTGATAATAGCATCCCATACTTAGGTGGGATATCAGCAACTACCACATCCATTAGGATTGTTTTGTTTGGGTACTGAACCAGAGACACACATAAATCTTTTATGAGACCTAAGCACTTGACTTGGCTGGAGTCAAAGGAAAACAGGTCCTTGTATGGTCTTGTTATATCTAGATTCAATCTCTCCATGACTGCTTTTGGCATGAGATTGTGAGAGGCACCTGAGTCAAACATTGCATTATGTAATATTTTATCATGAATATGTAGGCTGACATAAAAAGGTAATACCCCTGTGACTACTGTTTTTCCATCCACTTCTGGGCCAAACAGTAATTCTGGGGTGTCGTCCAACACATTGACATCATCCTTGTTGCTAGTGAGTTGAAGGGACTTCTTGATCTGTAGTTTATAGGTGTCATGCTTGGCTAGTTCTGAGAGAGGAATTGCTATTTTTAGTTTGCCAATTTCAGTTTCTAGGTCAAAGGGTTTTTCAGATTGGGTCTTAGGGTTGTGGATAACAGTCCTTTCCTTGTTCACTAGATCTTCTTCTTGATTTTTATCTTGATTTTGGGACTTGTCCTTTTTACTCATCTCTTGAGGAGTAATATTTAAATTAAGGTGGGAGGATGAAGTAGCCACAGGCTGCTGTTTTAAGGACAATGGTTCAGTAATCTCTTCAATAATTACTTCTTCTGCAGGTAAATTTGTTTTGTCATTAGGCTCTGTGACTATGGCTCTTTTAGGCTGCTGATTATCCTTTACCTTTTCAGGCTGATTTACATTCACAGTTCTGCTCCTTAGCTTGTATTGTTTATGGACTTCATAAACAACAGTGTCATAGCCTTGTTTAAAGTCAAAGGATTCACCTGATTTGGTTTGGAACAGTTTGATTTCCTCATCCTCATGGTCTTCTTGTGTTAAAAAGACTTGACTTTCACCATCTAGACCCATTAAATTAATCTGAGAATCTTCATTGGGTTCAGTTGATGTGGAAGTTTCAGCATAGTTTTCCTGGAAAGGGGGTCTTATGTCTTGGTCAGCACTGGCCTTGCCAATGCCTGGGTTTTGAGTTCTTCTGAAATTTGGATTCCTAGGAGGGTTGTTTTGTGGTGCTTCCCATGATGATTTTCTCTCAACCGATTCCACTCTATCACCCAATCTTTTCATTCCATTGAGTATTGCATCCAGCTTTTGATCAAAGGCAGAGGGTTCCTCTTTGAAAACAGTCCTCTTTTCCAACCTTGCTCTGTTTCTTTTGGCAATCAGGTTGGCTTCCACTGTGACAGCAACCCTTTGGGCCTCTGCAAGGGATTGAGGATCTCTTTCCTTTAACTGATAGGCCATGTCAGGGTCAAAACCATCAGGGAATTTGTACAAAGCTAAATCAGGAGGGGGTCTTAAATTTTGTGGGATTGCGTTATATACATTGTTAAATCTTGCACAATACTCCAAAACAGTCTCTTGGGGACCTCTTTTGATAGTGTCATATTCCCCAAGTATGTGTAGAGGATCCTTCTTCTTCTCCCATCTGCTAGTAAAGGCTTGATACAGTTCATCAGGAGTTGTGATGGAATTTGCATTCAGGGATCTAAACCAAGTTCTTACATCCCCAGTTAGGCTTTGAACAAACATCCTCATTCTGACACTGTCATCATCTATTTCATAGGTCTCAAAATGGTCTTGCATCCTTTTGGCATGCTGGACAGCTGTCAGAGGGCAATTGGAGTCAAAATATGAGATTTTGGTTTGGTAATCTTGGGGTAGAGCTGCAAAATTAGCTGGTATTTGCAAGGGTGCATATCTGTTAGCCATATTCACAAGGTTTGGGGGATTTACAGGGGCAACTGGGATAAAAGGAAAGGTGTGTACCACAGGTGTAACAGGTGTGGCAGCACCTGGAGTGTTGTTCAAGGGGATATGTGCAGTGGGTGAAGATGTGAAAGGAGGGCTTTGAGATGTAGATGGTGAACTGGGGGAGACAGGGGTAGAGCGAAATAGAACCTTGATAGGGGTAGGCACTAGTTCAGGGTGGGTTATCTTAGGACTCAAATCACTAGGATTTTCCTGCCTTTGCTGCTTCCTAATTATTCTAGGGATTATATTAGGATTCTCAAAAACTGCTGGATTTGGGTCAGGGTTAGACCTAGTGTGCCTGGTTTCCTTTTTAGGAGCCAGCTTCTGAATTTGTTTTTTGGTATTTTCTAAGATTTTTTAGGATTGTTTAAGGGACTGTTTAAGCCTTTTAGAACCACTGTCTATGGACAGACAACGGTTTGAAAAGTATGCTTAGTCCCCAGCGGAGTCGCCAATTATGTTAACACCCAGGTTGTTCCCTATGACTCCCAAGGGAATACGGCCGGGGTAACCACTAACCAATCTTTGGATTACAGTTTCTAGCCAAATTGTAGTCAGAGAGGGCTCTCTCTTTATTAATTTGTCTCTGTTCTGATAGTATTTTAGGCTAGTTATTATGCTCAGGTTTTAGTTTCTATTTTGGTTGTAGGACTTATTTCAGTGCTTAAGATGTAGTGTTCAGATAGCAGTATATCATTGGGCAATGGAGTCTAGAGCTGTGAAATGTTTTGAAATGCTAGAGTGATGATGTTCAGACTGCAGGGCCTATTGAGTATCTCAAACAAACAAAATTTAAACTTAAATGGTGATGTATGGTCAGCCAACAGAAAGCATTAAAGGATTCTCCATTAAGCTGGTGATGTGAAAGTGAAACATGATGCTCAGGAGCAAACTTGAATTCCTGAAACAAAGGTCACTGTGAAAGATATATTCTGAAAGTGCAGCAATTAAGAATTACACTTATCAAGATTATAGCTGAAGAAAACATTCATTAACAACACAGATTGAACTCAGGGTATTGCATGAATAAGTCCTGAAGGTTATTCTTTTTCTTTGTTGCCAAACATTTAGAAATTAGAAACATATATGAATTGCAATAGATTGAAACACATAACAAAAGGAGTTACAGAAAAACTTATTGTATTGTGAGGTACACAGGAATCCTGCAGTTTTCAACAGACACCAGAACGCATTCAACACTTCAGAACTCCGAGAAATTCCATCACTTTCTTTATTAAACTCTGAAAGGATTACAACATAAGAACTTCTTCAAGAGAAATCCACAACCACCCCTGCAAGCTTGTGCGAGGGGCAAATATATACAATCGGTTGTACAAAATATCTGAGTGCTAAGTTATCTCAGAAATGAATATCTTCACCAACTTTTCAAGATATTTAGATCAGAAAGTTATTACATCATTGAATACAAAGTAAATGCATCTTTATGCTTGTCAGAAGATATTTTGGCCTTTGGAGGCCACTGAGTCGGTTGGAGTGATCTGCATTAATGCTGAGAAATGCGTTTTTGGAGCTGCTCTGCTGTAGCTTCTCGGCCTGGACACCTGTAACTTCTCACCTTGCTTTGTTGGCCGTAAATTCTGCTGAGTTGGCTCAGCTTTAATCTTTAATGCATGCTGATTCTTTTTAAACTGTCCTGTGTATGACAGTTTGCATTTTCCATGAACAAAATTTGTTGAATGGCATCCTGTTTATAAAATCGTCTGTATGGCCTTGGTCCACCATTCTAGTGTAGGTAGTTGATGCCTGAGAATTGCATCCATAGTCTCCTCTGCCTCTGTATATTTGTAAAAATTGGGAGGCACCTCAAACAGGTGTTTGATTTCATTCATTATAAAAAATAAACTTTCTACTCTATTGTAGAGAGTCTGTCCTGTGGCTGGCCCTGTTTCCTCTGAGGTGCTGGGCTTCTCGTTGATCTGACTAGTGGCAAATGTATTAACCCTTTTGGCATACTGGTCATGTGTGAACAATCTCCCTGCGTTGTTCAGTAAGCTAGGGAGCCCTCTATTTTCTAACACCTGAAATTTCTCCATAAACCTGTTCACCTCAGTCTGCATGTCCTGGGTTCTTCTCTCCAATGTCTACACTAAGTTTCTCAGTGTGAGAACCCTCTTGATTAACTGAATGTGCTCAGTTCTGTTTGAAATTCCCATGGCAGCCAACTGAGTACTTGTTCTATTGTTAAGCACATTAATCATCCTGGTGGCAATTTCAGGCATATTGCTTAGAGCAGCTCTTGATCTCTGAATTTCAGTCTGTGCTTTTGGAATGAGGTCCAACTGCTCATGGATTATTTCAATATATTGCCATTGCTCATTAATAGATTGGCCAATGTTAGCCCACAACACTATTTTAAGCTCAGCCACAACTTTATCTAATTTGAGCTCATTCTCTAGCTCTTTGATCCTGTCTTTGAGGGCTTTTATCTCCCTGCCCTTTTCTGCCACAGACTGCTTGGATTTGTCATATCTTTCATTGACCTTGGCTAGTTTCTCCTTGGCCTCATTCAATTCTGTCATTTGTGCTTCCAAGGCCTGGATCTCATTCCTCAGCTTTTGCATGTCCAGGCTTGGGGCCTGCTCTGTTGTTGGTGGTGCTGCCGAGGTGGATGTTGCTGCTTGTTCTGTTTGTTGAGGAGGAGGAACAGTAGTTGGAGCAGTTTCCTCAAGGTTTATTACTTCAGGAGGAGGCTGGGAGGTCTGACCTTCTTCTCTTTGCTTCAAAGCTGCCTGTAATGCTGCCTGTGCAGCCTCTGATTCTCCCAGCTTTTCTTGTGTCTGGATTAACTGCTTATATAGGGACACCAGCAAGGCTGAGGCTTCTTGATCATGCCTCTGTTGGGCAACCTCATCTGTTTGAGGGTGAATTGTGGCTGGCATTTTGATCTTTTTCTTCAAAGCAGCCATGTCTGCATCCCTTAACTTCAATATCTCCTGTATGCCCTTGATATCTTTGGGATCATGCCCAATCTCGATAATTATATCTTCTAAGGACCTAATTATGTTTTCCTTAGCTTGTGAGGATACCCTTTCCAACTCAAGTTGGGCAGCTGTATTATTAAGGCTATTTTCCAGCCTATAATTGTCCAATGTTTTGTCTGCCAAGGAGGCATACACCATCTCACCCGTTTGTTTGTGTAACTCAATTTTGTCCATCGGGTGGATGTCCTTGGCAAGGACCTCAAGATTGGTCCTTATATAATCTGCAGGAGACTGGGGTTGTGCTACAGCTGGCAAGAAATGACTCATGATCATCTTGCCTTCACTAACATCAAAAGCAGACATCAGTCTTTGCTGGTTAGTGGGAGCCATTTTTAGCAAATGATTGTACAACTGTATTTTTATGGGCTCACTCCTTTTCTTTATGTCTATGAACTGCTGTTTAATGCTCATTTCACCCTCTCTCTGCTGGCTAGAAGAGCTGATTTCTCCTCCCACAGTTCTGTTCTGTTCCTCTTGGAAGGAACTTGCAGATGCTTCCCTGCTAGGTGGGCCCATGCCCAAAGACTGCCCTGTTGGCATTTCCTCTTCAGAGAAAGGGTTCAATCTCTGTCTTTTCTCACCATGACTTTCTGATGTGGTCAAGGGAGTCTCTCTGTCCCTTTTTCTGCTAGTATCCTCCTTTTGTGGAGTTTGGAGGATTGATGCATCAACTGATGTTTCTTGCCTAGGAGGCACCGTATTTTGTGCCTGCTGTTCTGTGAAAATTGGGGCCTCAACTGCCCCTTCTTGCTGTGGGGGCTGCTCTTTATTATGCTGCCCTTCTTCTTGCTGTAATTCCTGTTGTTGTTGTTGTTCTACCTGCTGCTGCTGTTGCTGCACCTTGTCATGAGGTGGCTGTTCAGTCTCCATTTCCTTTTCCTTGCCCCTGCTAGATATATCTTCAGTGGCTTTGGGTGCTTGCTGATTTGCAGTCGAGGAGGATGCAACTGCTCCCACTTGTGTGCTTGGAAGGGAGAACACCTGTGAACAAAGTTCAAGGTCAGCCATCTTTTTTAGATTCCTGACCGCTCTTTGGTTCAGCTCCTCTTGTGTAACCGGCTCTTCTAGGGTTCCTCTCCTCCATTTTGCTTGGTTTGCATGTTTTTCAATGTGAGGGATCTTTACATGATCATAGCCAGATAGCTTATATCTGAGTCTTCTCAAAGTGATGAAGTGGTTAGGGTCATAAGGTTTCCAGAGGAAACTGGTTTGAAGGCCAAGGGACTCAAGCATCCTGTTTGCTTCTTTCCAACCTTCCTCCCTCTGGTTATAGACAAAGTGGCCAAGTTGGTTCCTGACTTTCAACTGTGCTTTCTTGCCTTTGCCTGAAAAGTGAAGCACATCAACATTGCCAAACTGCTTGAAGTATTCTAGGGCAAACAGCCTCATAGGCACATATTTGGGTAGTCTGTAGGGAGGCAATTCACACCCATATATCCTGATGACGGTGTGGTGCTGGTAAAAGTACCAGTCCCCAATGCTGTATGATTTGGATAACTGCAGGATCCTTTGCATTTCATCAGTGAGCCTTGGAGGAGGTGAGCCCATCATCATTGACATAGCTGGGTGGATGAAGTGATCTATGAACTCACAATAAGTATAAGGAGACTCGAATCTACAGTGGAAAACAGAGGACCAATAGACCACTGATCTTGGATTGCCTTGGGCATCCTGTCTTTTGATTGGAAAAGAGAACTTCTGATGTTGATGATATAAGATCAAGTGGTAAATGTAAGAGGTATACCTGAACACTCTTTCTCTTGCCAGGTTCATTAGTTGCTCATGTATTTTGTCTGCTATATAGGTGGCATAGTCATAGCAGATAGGAGACTTACCAGGAGCAAACATGAGCATCATTACCAACACAGTTTGATCAACAAACTCAATTGAGTTGTAGCCCAAAATGGGACTAATCATGTCTGCAAGATCTCTGCCCAGCTGGTTGAGGTATACTTGATTTATAGGAGGATACTTCACAGAGTCAGAGTCAATGTATAGCTGGTTTAATTTGGTGACCTGAGCATCTGTCATTCTGGCTCCTTGATTTATCAGGTCTACAAGTGATAGAGGGACCAGTTTCTTCTCAGTCCTGAAGCAGAGCATATCCTTGATAGCTTCTGGGGTGACATAAAACACAGCTGATCCTGAAGGGTCAAGAACTGCCCTCTGAGTGGGGTCATAGTTTTCAGCACACAGATGGATCAAATCAGGGAATTGTCTAACCTGAGGGAGCTTAAAAATAGGAAGGAATGAGTCCCATATGCCCAGCACATCTGTTCCAGTCTCATGCTTGGCCTTCAATTCATTGAGCAGGTGTATGTGGAACTTAGTCCTCATCAGCATTTCCTCTGAAATCTGATAGTCCATGTCTGCCAGAGACTGCCATTCCAATTGTCTCTGAGGGGCATTTAATGGAGCAACGTTCAATGCTATTGGAGCTACTGGTGGATCCATGATTTCTCCTAAGATTATGGATGGAGTTGCTATGCAGAGCAACACAAAGAGTTTTCTTCAACGAAAAAATGTGAATTGTATGGAACAGAGGGTGAGTGAGACAGCTGCAGCAATTGAAATACTGCTTGAAGTGCCAATAAGACCAATGTGTGGTCTCAATCTGTCTTTTTTAACAGGTAGGTACAGTTTGAGTAAGTTGCTTCGCGATTGCGCGAACAGAGTGCAGTTTTTTATGAAAATGTGGGCAAACAAGGCTCAGCTGGTGCTTTTCGAGCTCACAGTTGTAAATGGGGGCTAGGCACAGAGATTTTGCCGGTGAATTTGCAAGTTTTTTGTCCTTTAAGCTCCTTTGAGGGAATTCACAGACAAAGTAGGCGTATGAAGGATTTATAAAGGAAAATACCTGGTAATCAGCAAGCAATGGTCATGAACGACTGAGGAAATGGCGCTCCGGAGGTCCCCGAATTGATTTCAGCAAAGGTGGTGCAATTTTAGACGTAAAATCATGCAGAGAAAGCAACAGCTCTTGTGGAAAAAAGTATGAAAAAACGTGAAAATTGGCCTAAATATGTATTTTTGGCATATTGGCGCGTTTTTTTTGGATGACGTCAGCATGACGTCATCAGGTGGGGTCAAGGTCGGATGACGTCAGCATGACGTCATCGGGTGAGGTGGCAGGCTGTGATTGGTCCACGGATATGATGAGGTGGCGGACATATCAGCGCGGGGGCGGACGAAGGAACTGACACGACGGCGGGGTGGCACTGACATGGGTATGACGTGGTAGTGACGCCGGTCGGGCGGATTGACCAAAAACCGGAAACGGTTAGCGGTTTCTCATCGCACCGCTTTTGATACGGAAGGGAAGTTGTCAGGCGTACCTCCGATGAGCTGTGGTGATGACGGGTGGCGGAGGCCTGACGTCACCTTCTGACAGATATCGGAAGGTATCTGTCGGACGTCGGGGCCGGTCCGATATGGATAAGGACCGTCGGATCAATGAGGTCCGATCCGATGGCTGTCGGATCAATGAGGTGCTCGGGCAATACGGAATGGGGCGGGATTATTAAAATATTTATTTTCGGGATCAGTGCTTGGCGGAAACTCTTGGGATATGGCAGGTTTATAAAGGTTTTTCAATGCTCATTTAATATAAAAATATCCCAGCGCCCATACTTTGGATAAATGAGAAAAGTGGGTTTTTTGTTTATTTTTGCAAAATAAAGCGGGTTGTAGGTATAACAAGGTCTTCTATAAGGTTTTCTTTCGCAAATGAAGGTTTTAAGGGGCCAAATGAATTCAGAAGAGGGGAGGGGGGTTAGACTTAGGTTTATCAAAGTGACCAGATGTCATTTGATCCATGACAGATGATTTATTGGCTATAATGCCAAGAGGAGGGATATTTATACAATGTTTGGGGTTTATACACCTTGGTGTTATAATACTAGGGAAAGGGTAACATAGGGGAATTATACAATAGAGTTAGGGGTTAATATGGATGAAGGGAGTGGATGAGGGGAGATAATACTAAGTTTATTTGAGAATAACTTAGCTTAGGGAGTAGAGCAAAATGAAAAGAGTTTTTAGACAAGAAATGTGGCTTTTGAAGGAACAAGAAACACCATGAAACCACCAAGTCTTCCATGAATCTCAACTGCTGAGGGGATATTAGTAATGAATGGGAAAGGAGATAAGTGGGAAGTTAGACATGCTTCTTTGCTTGCTGCAACCTGATAGAGAAGAAAGACTTCCCAATCCATTGACTTTGCTTTGTGAAATAGGTTAGCACACCTTCAATTGTAAGGAATGACACTTCTGCAACCCCATCTACCTACCCATCTACTTTCCTAGCATTTTTTATTTCTTCTTGGAGGGCGCACTTAGGCTTGCAGACCCTTTCCTGCCTTTTCTTTTCTTTGGCTTTTTTCTTTTGATGGTCTATCTACTTCTACCCTTATTTCTTCCAAGGTCCCAGATTAAGCTGTTGGGAGCCTTTCTTCTCTACCTAAACTACTTGTCTGCCAAGATTAAACAGTTTGGATAGACTTCTTTCTCTATTCTACAACTGAAAATTTAAAACATGGCATGATCCAGATTAGGCTGTTGGACCATCCATCAAAAGTTGAGTCCACATCAAG
This sequence comes from Pinus tabuliformis, assembly GCA_031772625.1. NCBI lineage: Eukaryota > Viridiplantae > Streptophyta > Pinopsida > Pinales > Pinaceae > Pinus > Pinus tabuliformis. Next base: position 108,597,376 of record CM062810.1, on the reverse strand, counting down.
CTATAAGCACAGATTGTATTCTCTTGGAAATATGTGATCTTTGCATCATCAAAGTAGAGCATATTTGGACCTTTTCATTGCCAATCATGAAATATGAAACCTATTGGTATAGGTAGCTAACAGTGTGTAGGCGTGATTGCCGCTTATTGTGTCTTTTGCTGCTTGTGCAGATGTTTGGTGCACCTTACGTTGGTTTCGCTGATGGTGCCTGCCGCAGTACCCGCAACTTGTCCTCTGCGGCATGGGTGATCTATGATCCTCATGGTGAGTTGATAAACCTTCAAGGTGTTTGTTTAGGTTGTACCACGAACAATGTCGCTGAATATAGTGTTGTTGTTGAGTTACTGGCCGAGGCAATTAATCTCGGTATTCGTACATTGGTTGTGAACCTGGACTCTCAGCTTGTCGTCCACCAACTCAATGGGCGATATTCCGTCAGAGACCATCAGATTTTAAGGTTGTATTTACGTGTTATATTGTTAGAGATGAATTTTGATTTCATCACATACCAGCATATTCCACGATGGTTAAACATGTTAACTGATGCATTGGCTAATCATGTATTAGACAGACATTTCCGTAACATGTAATCAAAACAACATACAAGGAGCATGTAAAACACAATAATAAACCATAGGAATATATATATATATATATATATTATATATATATATATATATATATATATATATATATATATATATATATATATATATCTCATGTGGCGCACCGAGGCGCTCAAAAAATAAGTGTACATGTCCCAATAGAGTCTGTTTTCTCCATACATCTGAGACACATGTCTCTCAAAAAATCACCGGCAGGAAACAAAAACCTAGGCAACTACTGAGGTGGATTGTGCTCTTTGTAGCACACCACCACCCATGCTACCCGCCTCAATAGGCAGTGCACCCTGGGTTCCACTCCTATTGTGTGGATTTGGAACACTATGGGGACCTCCTCGATCCCCATGTAATCTGGAATCCCTGCTGTTAGACCCTCAAGGTTTCAAGCCACTGTCTCCACCGTATCATTAGCTGGAGGAGCCAAGGCTAGCACCGCGATGCCCTGTGCATCCCTCCGCGCCTCTGGAGCCAGCTCGACGGGTCTCACTGGTCCTACATCTACGTACCATAGCGTTCATCATTAGGACATATACATAAAAAAATAAAAAAACATCATAAAAATAATAATGCAAGAAAATGTGATCAAGTGTCTTACCACCATCATCCCACTGCTCTCTGGCGGGCAGCTGCATGTCAGGATCTCCACGGAATTCCATGCCGGCATATGGCCAATCCTCCACAAAGATCGTCTAGCACTCCAGCCACTCTCGGAACATTGTCCCCCACACTACTGGTCGTCCGCCACCTCCTTGCAGCATGACATGTGCCCATCGTGTGGCCCTAGTCTCACGTGGTTTGGGCAAATCCAAATCCATGTCCTGTAACTGTAGTGCTTGCACCCGCTCCAGCATGAGTGGGACTAAGATGGATCCATAACCAAACTGCTTCGTTTCTCCTCGACGGTAGTTGGTGAGTTTCCTCTTCATGTTCGCTGTCACCGTTTCTGCCTAGTTAAACATGGTCGGATTGAGACATTCGAGAGCCAACCAGAGATGGGTCTTCAAAGCCTCATGTTGGGCTTGGGATCCCACTGCCCGTGTCACCATGAAAAGCATAGTGCGGAGGACTATGTCATCCACTGTTGGGATTGCCACCTTCCCACTCCTCGTCTTGCCTGCCTGTGGGCACACTTGAGCCATCAAAATCTCTAAGGAATCACCCCCGGGTCGCTGCCTCTCCAGAATGGGCCTTTCACCTCAATGGGACAACACAGTCAAAAAATATATGTCTGTAGTGTTAAACTCGATATCCTAGCCTCAAATGATGAATTTCCCCTCTGTGGGATTCCAGGCCTGAATTAGTAGCTCCAGCAGATCAGGTTGTGATTGGAGATGCAGAGTTAGGAAGAATTTCAGAAATCCGCATGCTTGTAATGCATTTCGGCACCCCGCATCGGCGAAAGCTTCTATGTCGTTGTCATGGTGCGTCCGCTCTTACCAGACAAACGCCATTATCACCTGCATGATGGAAAATATTGAATTAGCACTTCTTTTATAAAATTTAACACGTAATTTGCATAAAAAATAAGTTCTCGTCGTCATTGCGTTTGTTTTTAAAATAGACGCGATGACGCGAGGTCTCTAGTTCATTTTTCCGCGATCATCGCGGAAGTACACCACTTCTCCATGATGATTGGGGTGCGTTATATGTAATTTTTTCTCTCAGTCAGCGCGGACCCGAAGGCTATAACCGCGATGACTGAGCGGCGGAGCTCGGTCCCAAAAACCGCCTAAACCAACACATTTAACATTCAAAATGCATGAAAAAGGTATGGAATTGAAGCACAGGACAAGGAATACTTACTTGGAACAAGTTTCGGGGTGAATGATGGACGAACAAAGCTGAATTTAGCTCGTCAACTTTGGTGCTCCAAAATGCTCCATAGTGAAATGAACAGTAACTATGGTAAAAATGGTTGAATTAACCCCTTTTTATAGTAATTTTTGGAAATTTCAAAATTATATTTTGTAAATGTGGGTTTTTTCTCATTTCTTGTTACATGGTTAGTTAAAATATGGTTTTTAACTATTTTTCTATGTATATTGTTCATTTTATATCGAATGGGTTCACGTTTGACGTGCTTTGTGTAGAGTTTCAGGTAGTGGAATTATGACAACCTCGTGAGAACTTGATCCGAAAAGGTCGTCTTTAAGCTCTTTTCCGACTTGAAAAATGAAAAGATAGCCGGGTTGTTCCTCTTGACTCATTAAAAGAAGTAAGAGGTGGTCGTCTTTAAGCTCTTTTCCGACCGTGTAAAAACGAAAAGATTACCAGGCCTTTGTCGTTTCGAGCTCGTTATTGGTTACGAAACGACGTGATTCCGACCCCTTTTCTACTTTTTTGGGTTGAAGTCACTAGTTACGAAAAGTACTCCTCGATTGTAATGATCAGGCAGTTCTCTCAAGTATCTTTTTATACTTTTTCGGGCTCGAGAGACACAAACTTACGAAAAAGGACCCCCCTGTAGTTTTCTTTTCCATGTCTTTTTCAAACTCTCTAAACATGAAAAAGACTCCGAGTTTTACCTATGTCGGACTCGTTAAACCCTGACGACATTGGGCTCATCACCATGACGAGACTCGAGCTTCTCCTTCCTAGGGCTCGTTAAAATATTACTAGGTTGGACACAACAATTGGTTTATCATTGATTTTTTATGGCAGCTAGTCACTCTTGAACATCGACACTTTTGCTTCTTGTCGGGTTGGGACATCCACACATCGTCATTTGGCCTTCCGTGGGTTTGGGTTGTCATTTAGCCTTATTCCATCTGATTCATGCCATCTCCATCGAGCCTCTGATCCCTTGGTATCTGAATGCTGCCACCCTCCAGAGTCATGTCGCCGACATGTTCAAGAGTATAATCGTTTTGCAGTTTACACCCTTGCCTTCTCCTTTGATACTCTGTTTCACCATCTGCCACTTGTTCCTTATCTCGTTTCGTTGATGGGGGAAACATTATGGCCCTCTTGTGACGTGTCGTTTCCTGTCGACGTCAGCTCATTATCCAGGAGATTGATCTAGAGATCCCCTCTGGCACCTTAGAGCTTGCATGACTCAATGGCAAGTTCTTCACACCTAACGGTTGACTTTCATCATTGGTCTTCTATTGGGTGATTCCGCGGGTGTTCGACTTCAGCTCCTTTTTCACACTTCATGGACTGTGCTAGACAATACCTTGAGAGCCATTGGCATTATTGGTGGTTTCTCTTGCGCTTGTTAATAGTTTTCATCATTGACTGGTAATCAAGCAATTTTCTATCATGCTCGACCTCAACACATCTATTCGCATGCTAGAATTTGTACTATGATCAGATGGGTTCAAGACCCCGAACTCAGATTACATATGTTCGGGTTGCGTGGATTGGTTTTATGATTACATGACTCATTGATGGATGGCTGCGACCATACCTGAGTCTTCATGGATGGCTGCGACCATACCTTTATCATCATCATGGTGTCATTAGCTGGATGACTGCGTCCATACCACAGACCTATTTCGTATGTCTTTTGGATGGCTGCGCCCATGCCTAGGCTACATGTACTTCATCATCAGAGATATCAGTTGTGCTTGCGTGCAGGTTCTTCTAGATGGTGTTCCAGCTCAGTCAGTTTCGTAAATCATTTAACCCCTCCCACTCTCTTGGGCTTCATACTTTAGGGGGCATTTGTTACACAGTAATTTGTCACTGTCTTCATCCCAGTCTTCCTACTGTGTCATGTGTCCAAAGTTATACATGCTCATATTAGACAAATGCTCTCTGATGTTGCCAAATGACCCACTTTTCCTAAGTTATCTGCCTCATCGCATCTATTGGCTAAATAAATGTGCTGAAGGGTGCTCCAAAATAGTCCAAAAGCGCTGCCATCATGGAAGTACACCTAATTCCCGCGATGGTCCGATTTTATGTGCCAGCGCGAGGTCGCTTGTAATCTTCTGCGATGACCTGACTAGCTACGTTATTCAATAGCGATGTCAGCACAGAAGATCAGTTATGCCCCCGCGATGATCCAGATTGGGCGAATTTGTTCCAACAGTCGGCCTTCCAGATGACTCCAGACCTGGTTGTTGGCATAGTTTATGTTGCCCTCCTTTCTTTGGTGTGGTTGTTCCGTCATTTGTGCTACCTTCCTTGGAGATAAGCTCACTCTTCCACCTTTCATGGAGATTCCTTCTCCTATTTAAACTCTCACCATTGCTATGTGCTGCTAGTTTTTGGAATGGTTGCTGATAGTTAGCTAGTGGAGCAGTGCTGTTAGTATTTGTGAGTTTGCTAGATAGATGGTGTGAGTGTGACAAGTGTGGGATTATTGATAGCTTGAGGAAGGTTTTGAAGTGCCCCGAATATTGTGTAAAACTTGTGAGTGAGAGAGACTTGTGTGTTGGGAGATCCATCTTCAAAGAGTGAATGCTTGAGGAACATGCTGGTTGGACCCTTCTGAGAAGGCTTGTGATGTCAAGACTTTGGTTGTAAGCTTACTCTTATTTCATTATTAATGCAATCAATGATGTTTTCCTATGTCTTGTATGTAATGTACTTGATAGCTCATGACTTATTGACTTTGTGAGTAAATAGATCATTGTTGTTTCCGGTTACATGCTTTGTTGTATTTCCTTTGCATTGTTTCAGGTTGATTACTCATTAGGAGAAGGAAGCAGAAGCTGGAGCAGCGCAACGGAACTCCATCGACCACCGGTTGAGGTAGGCCTCCAACTATGTATGTTTAAGGAAAGCTATTGTTGATTTGTCCTTGTTTGTGACTAGACCCACTCTAGGGCTAGACGGGTTGCCTCTGTCCGCAGAGGAAACACTTTCTTGCATCACACTAACCCCTCGCGCTCGATGGTGGAACAGTTATTTTATACTTTGGGCAATCTCCGACTTGCAAACGCGATCGGGTGATCCATGCCCTCCACGCCCTCTTGTGTAAGTATGACTCCCAGCACAATGCACGGTGCATCAACATGTACATGAAATTCCACATCCCATTTTGGGAAGACCAAGATTGGAGCGGAGGCCAGTTTCCCCTTCAGGACATCCAAACTCTTCATGCAATCATCATTCCAGCAATATGTAACATCCTTTTTCAATATCTTTTCCATCGGTGCTATTATTTGAGCATAACTTTTGATGAACTTCCTATAGTATTCGGTGTGTCCCGAGGTAGCACGCAGTTGTTTAACACTTCACAATGCTTCCAAATTTAGAATAATGAAAATCTTTGCAGGGTCCACCATCAGTCCTTGTTTGTAGACCACATGTCCCAGTAGGTTTCCAAAGAGAACAAGGAATGTGCACTTCTTAAAGTTCAACGCAATCTGGTGTCGGTGGAACATATCCAACATCAAGCATAAGCTTGCTACATGGTGCTTAACCAATCCAAAGACAATCCAATAATCTAGATAAACCTCTAAGAACTTGTGGATGTATTCTTTAAATGCAGCGACAACGATGCATGAAAAGATGGCTGGCATGTTCTTCAGTCCAAATGGCATAACGGTGTATTGGAAGTAGCCCCATTCTGTTGCGAAGGTCATTTTGCTTCTATCTTCCGGTGCGATCTTGATCTGATGGTACCCGGAGAACCCATCTATGAATGAGTATGCTTCCTGACCGCCAAAATTCTCCAGTACTTCATCTTTGAATGGCCAGGAATGGATCGTGTACACATGCGTCATTCAACTTCCTGAGGTCCACGCATATTCTTATTTCACCCTTCTGTTTTTTCTCCTGTACTACCATAGGACTCACCCAGTTGGATTCTTCCACTGGTTCAAATTCGTCGCAAACCTTTTCTTTATACTTTGGATTCAAGCAGTAAGGCCGATGCTTAGCTGGCTTCGCGCCAGGTTTCAGGGTGATCTTCATCATCCCTAAGTCGCCAACGATCCCTTTTAAGTCTGTAATTTTGGTCGGGAACAAGTCATGGTATTCGCGGAGTAAATCAGCGACCTTATCCACTATGGCATCGTCCCAATAGTCCCCAAGCGTTGTGTACTTCGGCTTCGCCTCTATTCCAATGTTTACCTGCTTTGTCTTTAGTGGCGCGGTGATTTCTGGGTCTTCAGGTGATGGTCCTCGAATCTCGTGATATCCTTCCTTTTCTAAAATGTTAATATTTCGTGGGTCCTCATCATCCTCCTCAACATTTACGTTGTAAAACTCTAGCGCACAGCTCATCTGTGTTGCCGATTCTGGCTTAAGTACTTCCATTGTCTCCAGGGGTATTTTGAAGATAACTTCTTTTACTACCTGTAGCACATCATCAATAGTATTCGACCAACGATCTTCAACCATGAAAGTTAACAGAAATCCCTCACGCAAGACATCCCATTCGCTCGTACCATGGTGGAGCTTCGTCTGAGTATACCAATTCATGGGTATGACATCCAGGGTATGATAGAATAAATGTACCCATTCAAGTTGTGGCTCTTCCTCGTAGACCTTGGTCCATTTCGCAAGGTGTGTGCGTGGATCATCCCGTCCGTCATATTTGTATACTAGCCGTATATGCGATTTCCCAAATTGTAGGTGCATCATTCTTCTACATCTGCGCCAGTCCTCAAAACTTCCCTGATGCGTACCCCACCATCTTGCGGGCGTTGTGCGCAGTGCCCATTTCAGAGCATTGAACCACTGCTGTTCTAGTACTGCGCTTTCAAATTTGTTCAGGAATTCATCCACTACTGTCAACCCATCATATGTAGGCAGATCCCTTACCTCTGTTGTCACGCAGTGCAGTGATATAACCATCATGTTGCAATTAAGCGTTGTTACTTTGTGTAGCCGATTATGCCAACGCTCTACTTCTTCGTCTGAATCCGAAGTGTAGGAGCTTTCACGCTCCCACGAAATCCTTCCAACTACAGTCGAGTTCACCCAATCCTATTCTCGTACGGTTATCTTGTAGATGAAATTGAGATCATCATCACTATCATCGTGCGCACTGGTTCAGTGTATCGCACTCCTTCGGCTGGATCTAGTGGTACTACTATGCGTAGTGAATTTTTCTGAAAAATCATTTTGTGATTCTTCAGATTGATGACTCCGTTCATATCGGTGGCCTAGTCTATTCCTAGTAGCGCGGGATAGGGATTGCTATCATCGAAAATCTCTATCACTTCAAAATTCGCTTGCGCGGTCTCACCTTCAATATCCACCGTTACCCCTTGTAATCTTCCCATGGGCAAGATCTTCTATTGGTTCACCATTCACAATTGAATAGGAGACCATTGTAGTGCGGGTCTGCCCATGCGTTCCCATGTTTGTTTCGGCAGTACATTCGCGTTTGATCCAAGATCTAGGATTACCTGATCCATTTCATACTCGCCAATTTGTACACAATGCACAATGCATGCTTTCCAAGTTTCCTGACCACGTGCGGTTCTCTTGACCCCACGCACCTAGTGATAAGTTCCTATAGTCCTTTTACTGCCTTGCTGTCACGTAGCAGTTTCATGCATGTCTCCAAAAAGGTAGTGAGCATTGAAGGATCCATCCTTGGTTCTAGTTGATCATTACTACCTGAAGTGGAGGCCTCCATGAAGCTCTTCTTAGCTGCCATGAATGTCTCCTTCGCGCGTTCTAAATCAAATTCGGGTTCCTTTATAGGAGCCTTGCGAACCCATGCACTTTCTTCTGACTACTTACCTTTATCATCGTCAGTGATCATACCTCTCCTAAGCATCATTTTTTCATTCGGGTCTTCTTCACGTGGCTCAGATATCATCATTTGCAAATTTTGAGTCGGAGGAGGCTGGAGTACCCCTTTTTTGTGTAGCCTTGCTATGAATGTAGGGCAGTCTTCTACCTCATGATCAAACTGAGTACAATACAAACATGATGTCCTTGTCGGGTTTGTACAATTACGGGCATAGTGCCCTGCCCCCCCCCTGCAATTGTAACAAATTAGTCGTCTGTGACCCCTTCCTGGTCCCATTCCACCTCGACCTCGTATGTGCCCCTGAAATCCAGCGTGCGCCATTCCTGTATTTGAGTCGAGGGCTCGCATTTTGGTCTGCACCCTATAGGCAGGAGTCTGATCCATCATTAGTTCGTAACTTCTACAGGTGTTCTCATCATGGCATGCCGACCTACAGAAGTTACAAAACAATTGTTGGGACGTCTGCGTATACTTCTGCAATATATGACAATTATCTGTAGTGTGTTTTCCTCTTATCTGACAGATCGTGCACCATAGTGTAGGTGCTGTGCTTGGTCCTGCTTGTGCCTTAACGGCATCACCCCTCCTCCCACTAAGTAATTTTTAAACACTTGACAATGGTCCTTATCATGCCCCTAGCCTTTGCATTTTATGCACCATACCTCCTTGCGCGCCTCTGGCCAAGGTGTCCTGTCCTGTTTCAAACTCTGCATCTCTAGACACAGATTTTGCAGTTGCGAGTGGATTTGTTGGACTCCTAGACCAGGGTCTTGTATAGGGGTCTCATGTAATCTCATTGCCATCTCCAAAGCTTCGGTCAGGGTGGAAAGCTTTTGTTGTGACAACACCATCCTTAAATGCAGTGTTAGTGATGCTACAAACCATGCGTGATGTTTTCCATTCGTCAATGTCATGTTGGCTTCGTGAATCATACCCTTTAGTCTTTGGTCCAGATCCCAGGGGGTCTCGCCTGGGAGCATTGCGATCTCCTTAAACCAGATAATTGGTTGTGTTTCCGACTTTGGCATGCTAAATTCCTTGTTCAGCGCGGTCTGGATTTCTGTGATTCCTATGTTTGGATGGTCATTAGAATGCTTGACATACCATGTTAATGCATGATCCTGCAACACGCTTACCAGCGTAGCATTTTTGATATTGTCATCCATGACTCCTTGTACTTCCCATACCACTCTTACTGTTGTGTGTGGAGCATGATTGTTCAAAGGTCTTTGTTTCAACCGGATGTATACCCCAGGAAGTTTGTACACCCCTCCACGCAGGGGGGGTGTGTGGGGGGGACTTGTGCCCCCCCACAGGGGTCCAGGGGGGCCGATCGCCCCTGGCTGGGGGGTCTGGGGGCCAGCGGGGGCTCGGGGGCAGCGCCCCTGAAGCTAAAAACAAATGTAAAATTGCCTTGTAAAAGTATAGTAATTTCTAGTCAATTTGGGCCGTTCATTAGGCGGATGATCTCACGGTAGAACTTATGTTTCGTTTAGGGTTTTTTGCCCTAGAAGGCAACCCCTCTCTTTGTATGAGGGCATTGTATTGGAGGCTGAGATATAGATGTGTATTATGTGAGCGAGAAACAGAGAGGTAAGACTGTGAGAGAAAACAGAGGATATTACAGCGGATTTGCTGTAGGTTGTGTCTCTTCATTTTGCTGGATAATAGAAAGGAAGGACTGGCTGTTCGGGGTGGACGTAGCCCAAACTGGGTGAACCACGTATATCTGTGTCTCTCTTGTTTTGTGCGTTTTCTGTGTTTATATTTCTGCAATATTTTATGTGTTCAATTGCTTTGTAATATATAATTTTCTAACAACTGGTATCAGAGCTGAAGGTCTATTTGGCTGATAAACTCGCAGGAAAGAAGGGTTCTTGGTTCGAGTGGGAGCAATGGTGGAAGATGGTAAGTTTAGGGTCGAGAAATTTAATGGCCAAAACTTCTCGCTCTGGAAGATGCAGATGGAAGATTATCTGTATCAGAAAGATCTATACCTACCATTGGGTGGAAAAACAAAGATGCCGACGGGTATGAAAGACGAAGAATGGAACCTTCTCGATAGAAAGGCACTCGAAACAATACGGTTGTGCCTTGTTGCGCAGTCGCCTTCAACATTTCGAAGGAAACCACGGCAGAGGGTTTGATGCAGACGTTGTCGAAACTATATGAAAAACCCTCGGCCTCAAACAAGGTATTTCTTATGAAACGGTTATTTAATATGAATATGTCAGAAGGTGGATCTGTTGCAAACCATTTAAATGATTTTAATATAGTTACAAGTCAGTTAAGTTCTGTAGGGGTAAACTTTGACGATGAAGTTAGATCTCTGTTATTCTTGTGCTCATTACCAGAAAGTTGGAATGGTTTGGTAATGGCCATTAGTAACTCCGTTTCTGGATCTAGTACTTTAAAGTTTGATGATGTTGTCGGTGCTATCCTTAGCGAGGAAATGCGACGGAAAAGCTCCGGTGAGACATCGGGAAATGCTTTGAGTGCAGAGTCTAGAGGAAGAAAAATGGAAAGAGGAAAGAGCTCAGGATATCGCAGTAAATCAAGGAAAGGCAGATCCAAGTCCAGATCGGGGATAGTGTGCTGGAAATGTGGAAAGAAAGGACACCTAAAGAAAGACTGTAGATCTCGGAAGGGAAAAGAAGGAGATGCACAGAAAGAAAACAATCATGAAGCAAATGTGACAGGTGAGGTGTTATAAGATGCTTTGATTCTTTCTTTCGAAAATATTACTAATTCCTGGGTGGTAGATTCAGGGGCTTCATTCCACGCCACACCTAATAAGAAATACTTTCATGACTATGTTCAAGGAGATTTTGGACAAGTTCGTCTGGGTGATGATAAACCCTGTAAAATCGTTGGAATGGGTAAGGTTCTTGTAAAACAGCAGAATGGAAACCAATGGCCATTAAAGGAGGTAAGGAATGTTCCAGATCTAAAGAAAAATCTGATTTCAACAGGGCAGTTAGGCGGTGAAGGTTGTGTGACAACTTTCACAGATAAAGCTTGGAAGGTCACCAAAGGAGCCCTGGTAATAGCAAAAGGCGAAAAGGTTGGTACATTGTATTTATGCAATGGTATTTCTAACTCTGTTAATGCTTTAACTTCCAAAGGAGCAGATGCAGCATTATGGCATCATAGGCTCAGACACATGAGTGAAAAGGGGATGAAGATTCTTCACTCAAGGAATTTGCTGCCGGGTTTAAAGAATGTTGATTTGGACTTCTGTGAGAATTGCATTTATGGAAAACAGAAGAGAGTCAGATTTCTCAGAGTTGGGAAAGAAAAGAAGAATGAAAAATTAGAGCTTGTGCATACAGATGTATGGGGACCTGCTCAGGTATCATCTCTCGGTGGCTCTCGTTATTATGTTACTTTTATTGATGATGCAACTAGAAAAACTTGGATTTATTGTATTAAGAATAAATCTGATGTATTTGATACTTTCAAGAAATGGAAAGCTTTGGTTGAGATTGAGACAGGAAAGAAATTGAAGTGTCTTAGATCAGACAATGGAGGTGAATATTGTAGCAAAGAGTTTGATAGGTACTGTTCAGAGCATGGAATTCGCAGAGAGAAGATAGTTCCAAGAACACCACAAGAAAATGGTGTGTCAGAAAGGATGAACAGAACAATCATGGAGCATGCAAGGTGCATGAGATTGCATGCAGGATTGCCTTTACAGTTTTGGACAAATGCTGTAGATACTGCTGTTTATCTAATAAACAGAGGGCCTTCAAGTTCCTTGGATGGTGGTGTTCCGGAGGAAGCACAGACAGGTAAAAAGTTAAACTACTCCTTTTTAAAGCCTTTTGGTTGTGAGGCCTTTGTCCATATTGATAAAGAAAATAGAACAAAGCTTGAGGCAAAGTCAAAGAAATGTACATTTATTGGATATGGTGTTAATGATTTTGGTTATCGCTTATATGATTACGAAAATCACAAAATCATTAGGAGCAGAGATGTAATATTCAATGAAAAGGTCTTGTATAAGAATCAGTTGCAAGAAAAGAAACAGGAAAAGGAAAACAAGGAATATGCAGTTCTTGATGAAATCATTGAAAAAGGAAAGGTGCCTGAAAATAATAATAATCAACAACCACAACAACAATAACCACCACAACAACAACAGGCGCCCCAAACACCTGAAAGTGGTGTTAGAAGATCTACCAGGATAAGTAGACCCCCTGAACAATACTCTCCTTCATTATATTATTTATTGTTGACTGATTCTGGTGAACCCGAATGTTATGAAGAAGCAATGCGGGTTGAAAGCAGGAAGAAGTGGGAGGTAGCCATGGAAGAAGAGATGGACTTCTTAATGCATAACCAGACTTGGGATTTAATCAGGTTGCTTGCAGGAAAAACTACATTGAAGAATAAATGGGTTTACAGGCTGAAGGAAGAAGATGGAGGAAAACAGAGGTACAAAGCTAGACTTGTGGTGAAGGGGTTTGCACAGAAGAAAGGTATTGATTTTTATGAAATATTTTCTCCTGTTGTTAAAATGACTTCAATCAGAACTATTTTAAGTCTTGTAGCAGCTGAAGATTTGCATCTTGAGCAGTTAGATGTAAAGACAACCTTTCTCCATGGGGATTTGGAGGAAGAGATATATATGCAGCAACCACAAGGATATGAGGTGAAAGGGAAGGAGAAACTAGTGTGCAGGTTGAAGAAGAGCTTGTATGGCTTAAAACAGGCTCCAAGGCAGTGGTATCTAAAATTTGACAAGTTTATGTCTAAACAAGGTTATACTAGATGTCACTCTGATCATTGTGTTTATTTGAAAAAGCAAAATGATGGTAGCTATATTATATTGTTATTGTATGTGGATGACATGCTTGTTGCAGGATCTAACATGCAGGAAATAAATGTACTCAAAAGAAAATTTGCAAATTCATTTGCAATGAAGGATTTGGGAGCTGCAAAACAAATCCTTGGTATGAGAATCACTAGAGACAGGAAAAATTGCAAATTAACATTGTCTCAGAATGAGTACATACAAAAGGTGTTGAAAAGATTTAATATGCACAATGCAAAACCAGTTAGTACACCTTTTGCTAGCCATTTCAAACTTAGTAAGGAAATGTGCCCAAACACCCAAGAAGACATGGATTATATGTCTAAAGTTCCATATGCATCAGTAGTTGGAAGCTTAATGTATGCAATGGTCTGCACAAGGCCTGATATTGCACATGCAGTGGGAGTTGTAAGCAGGTACATGAACAATCCAAGAAAGGAACATTGGATGGCAGTGAAATGGATTCTCAGATATTTGAAAGGCACCACAAATCAAGCATTATGCTTTGGTGGTGCAAACATTTCTCTACAGGGATATGTTGATGCAGATATGGCAGGTGACAGGGATAATAGGAGGAGCACTACAGGATATATATTTACTGTTGGTGGAACAACTGTCAGTTGGATTTCAAAAATCCAAAGTGTTGTTGCACTTTCAACAACAGAAGCAGAGTATGTTGCTGCGACAGAGGCTAGTAAAGAAATGATTTGGTTACAAAGGTTTATGGGTGAATTGGGTAAGGAGCATGATATGGGAACGTTATACAATGATAGCCAAAGTGCCATTCATCTTGCAAAGAACTCAGCATTTCATTCTAGGACTAAACACATACAACTCAAGTACCATTTCATACGATCAGTGTTGGAAGATGGAGAGTTGAAGTTGGAAAAGATACACACTAGCCAGAATCCTGTAGATATGCTAACACAAGTTGTAACCAGGGAGAAACTGAGAATATGCTCAGTTTCAATTGGTCTTCAAGGATGACGATGAAGATGAGAAACAGCCAGGTCCAAAGAGGAGTCATTGTCCAGCAAATGAAGCAATGGTGGAGTTTCTACAATCTTTCTCCAAGTGGGAGATTGTTGTGTGTGGAGCATGATTGTTCAGAGGTCTTTGTTTTAGCCGAATGTATACCCCAGGAAGTTTGTACACCCCTCCACGCGGGGGGGGGGGGGGGGGGGGGGGTGCGGGGGGGACTTGTCCCCCCCGCGGGGGTCTGGGGGTGCCGATCCCCCCGGCTGGGGGGTCCAGGGGCCAGCGGTCCCCCGACAGGGGCTCGAGGGCAGCGCCCCCGAGGCTAAAAACAAATGTAAAATTGCCTTGTAAAAGTATAGTAATTTCTAGTCAATCTGGGCCGTTCATTAGGCGGATGATTTGACGGTAGAACTTATGTTTAGTTTAGGGTTTTTTGCCCTAGAAGGCAACCCCTCTCTTTGTATGAGGGCATTGTATTGGAGGCTGAGATATAGATGTGTATTCTGTGAGTGAGAAACAGAGAGGTGAGACTGTGAGAGAAAACAAAGGATATTACAACGGATTTTCTGTAGGTTGTGTCTCTTCATTTTGCTGGATAATAGAAAGGAAGGACTGGCTGTTCAGGGTGGACGTAGCCCAAACTGGGTGAACCACGTATATCTGTGTCTCTCTTGTTTTGTACATTTTCTGTGTTTATATTTCTGCAATATTTTATGTGTTCCATTGCTCCGTAATATATAATTTTCTAACACTTACCACGAACCAGAATTGGTCTGGATCTTCATTCCCTACTCCTCTGAATACCGATAGTTTGATCGCACTCCCAATACTGAACTATGGTGGTGGTGGAGGTGAGGTGGGTGGAGATGGAGGTGAGGAGGGTGAGATGGGTGGCAATGTAGGTGGAGGTGGTAAGTGCAGAATCCATTGCCTTATCAGATTGACCGCGCTTCTCGAAGAAACTTTCGTGAGCTCTTCCTCACTTTCCTACGAGGGTGAAATTAAGGGACTGGTTTCTAATTCTTGGCCACCTCCGCTTTTGTAGATTTTCCCACTTCGCGTAGTCCAAAACATTAATTTATTCGCATAACCCGCTTTTCACACAATAACATCTTAATCCAAGTGTTCAAAGATTTAATATACTTACTTCGCGGTCCTTTGAGGAAGCATCGCTCCACCTCACTGTAGCTAATGGTCGTATCTACCGCGAACTTATCTCCTGACACTTCTAGTCTGTGCACTAATTCCGGAGTCCACATGTTTGGTTTGTCAAGCCTACACCTTCCCTCACTGTCTGCTAGCTTCGTGATCCACTCATATAGCTCAGAAGCAAAGGATGCAAAGAAAATTTCGTGGATTTCTGCATATAAGTAGCGCTCCAACCACTATTCCTTAGATACTTGTGGATTCCTCTTTTCATGTGCCGTGAACTCGTGAATCTTCTTGTCCAACCACCCTTCAACTTATTTCTTTGTTGGATTCTAGTGACACAACATCAGACATCCCTTATGCAGATCCCAATCTCAGAAATGGAACCATTTGTTGGCTTATAGGGGCCTGACCCAAGTTCAGAGATGATTTAGCCAAACAAATCCCCATACTACTGACCCTTTCGGCAACAGTCCGCAGAGTGGGATTGAGGTATCACTCGAAGTAGTATGGGAGGGTGCTAGAACCAGGTTTCTGCACCCTAGAGATGTCTGATGGTTTTTCGGTGGTTCACGGTTTGACCCTGCGCGCACGTTGCTACATGCACCTATCAGTATATCGCAGCCTGCGGTGCTGCCTTCGCGTAGTCCTGTTCGAGGCGTGATCCATGTTATTACACAAGTTCCATACTATTAACCTGATATTATCCGATTACTTAACTTATCTATATGAGCCCAATTGTCCTTGATAGTGTTCAATATTCATATAAGTGTGCGTGATAAACAAAATAGTATAAATGCATAGAAAATCATACAAAACTAGATACATAATATTTAGAATCAAACTTCTCTTTATCATTCTTCTTCTTGGGTTATAGACTCAACTTCTCCCTGCGCACTCAGCTGTAGGGGTCTGCGCACTCAGTTGCGGACTCTACTAGGTCTTTGCGCACTTAGCTGCAGAGCCTCTTCCTACTACTACAACCCAAGACAACTAGACTTCTCCTCTATCCGCCACTGGATCATTACATTCATCTCTCTCCCTTATTATCTTTACAACTTAGAGCCTCGCTCTATTTATACAATCCCATGGTCCGCGGACCATGGGTAGGCTGACATGTCATTACATTTCAACACTTAGGGCAGACAACCCTATGACTCAATGTACATTTCGCACTCTGTGCCCGCAATTCGCGGAGTCTTACAACATTATTTGATCAAAACTTGGGATTTGAGCCCCAAAACATGTTGTGAGGGGATTCCATGCCAAAAACACGACGATTCAGCTGATTAGAAGGGGCCTCTGAGAAACCTGAGTCGAAATCTGGCCGCGGTTCTCATTCATACTTTGCACGAGCTACACCAAGGGGTTTCCGATGAACTTAGGATTCAAGAGAAATGTGTGTTGCTGGTAATAAACGAAGTCAAAACCAATAACCAATAGATCTTTAAGGAAAAGGCATATGCCCTCAAGGAAAAGGAGGAGATTACAACGCGAAGCCAGCAGCTAGAAGCAGCGATTGCACATGCTTGTAGTGAGTTTCCAAAGCTCAAGATCCCAACAGAAGTAGCCTCCATGGAGAAGATTCAAAAGATGGCCACTACAGTCAAAGAGTCTAAGGATGAAATTGGCTGAGTCAAGTTTGAGTTACAGCTACAAATATCAGAATTACAATTAAAGTTGCAGCCCACTACTCCTCCAAAAGTTAGAGAGCAGCGCAGAGCTGCTATTAAAGAAGGCATGGCTACCTTGGAAGATGTAGTCAAGGGCTGCAGTGAGTTATTTGAGTAGGCCATGGAGTTATGGACCTCACTGCAGGAGGATCCAACTCTACAAAATATTGGAGTAGACATCAGGGAAAATCCGAGGTAATTCGATGAAATATGATCGACTACGCGGACCTTGGGTCTAGTAGTTTACACGATGATATGAATGTTTAAAGTGTTCCGCGAAGGGTTAGATAATGTTTCTGTAAGTTACTGTGATTTCTACATTTAAAGGGTTAGGGTTTGCGAAGGTCGAGATGAAGCCCTAGAAGTAACACAAACCCATAACACAGACCTCTAGATGCAGAAACCTGGTTTTTCAATTCCCGACTACTGCTTCGGCTGAGACTGTAGCCTGTGTTACGCGGGTTGTTTCCGCAAAGGGTCAACAGTTCAAGTTTTTTCTGGTTGGCGTAACTAACTCTAAACTTGGGTCAGGACCCTCAAGCCAATAATTGGACACAGAATTCCACCATGGAATGTATATTTCCAAGGTCATAAGGTTCAAGGGTTATTCAGGCTCACCAAGGAGAATTTTAAGGATGCAAACTTATCTTAAAGTTTAGAAACCTCGGTGAATATTACTACTCCATAATATGCAAAATATAAAATGTTTGGTTATATTTTTGTAAAACTATTTAAATTTGTAATTATTTTATATAGTATCAACAATTTTTTGGTAATCTTTAAGGTAAAATAGTTTAATCCTATAAAATTTGGGTGAATCAATTTTATAAAAAATGGTAATTGGATAATATGCTTTTGGGAAAAATCATGGAAAAATAATCCATCTACTATTATTAGCCCCTAAAATTTTCCTTGAGGTTCACTTACCCTCAAGTATGTGATGTAAACCCAAAAAAACTCGTGAAGGACCAACAATGAACCAAGGATTAGGAAATAGGGTACTCATAGGAAAGACGGTTGTACCATCCACAAATAATGAGCAATATGACTTGTGTATGCATGAGCGATTTATTCCAAGGTTATATCAAAAACTCAATCCTGTCACTTGGAAACTCACATGGACAACTACCTTGTCACTTTTCAAACTTAAACTTATGCCATGGCTCCACACCCTTGCATTTTCCTCTTGTGGAGTCCCAACCCCCCATCTCTCATGTCTAACTTAGTATGCAACATTGGTTTACTTTATTAACTGTGGAGATGATTTATAGGTTACATTATCAAGCTTATTAGCCTTAATCTCATAGGCACTCTAGCTTTGAAACATAAACATAAGCATGGAGGCCCAAAAAAAAGTATATTCACATGGGCATGCAAGCCTAAAACAACTTGGGTCACTAGCCTAATAAAAATATGTACAATACAATACATCGTATTATGAGGGTGTTCTATTAAAACAAGTGGAATTTTTATGAAATAGTTGTAAAGTCAACATTCTTAAAAGGTATCTTAGAATAAGAATTTTATATGGAGTAGACACCAAGATAAGTGATCAAAATACATGAATATAAGGTATGCAAGTTAAAGAAAGCTTTGTATGGACATAAACAATCTCTAAGAATTTAGTATATGATCCAAAATTAAAATAGTGAAGGTTCTTGAAAAGATTTACAAGCTAGTTTATATCTTCTGGGAAATGGATCGTGATTGCAAAAGCACACAAACAAAAGTAACTTTTGCAGAATTTAAACAGTGAAAAATGGACAAACATGCAATATCAAACACAACAAATTGATAACGAAGTTCACCCCTCATGGGCTACGTCTCTGGGTCCACCTTCTGATGGTGGTTTTTTTAATTATATGCTCAAATTATCAATACATTATACAAGCTTCAATATTTAAAAATAACATTTTCATCGTGTCCAGAATGTCCAAAAACCCTTGTGTAGGCTCTTCTTGAGTTGAAAAAGGTTGAAAAATGACCAAGATAAGTCTCCTTCTTCAAACTTGTTTGTAAACTACTCTGCAAAAGTGCTTGTCTCTGTAAATTGGGCAACAAAACCACCACTGGTCTATTGGTGGCACGTTGTAATGGGAACCCGAAGGTCTCAGGTTTGATCTATGGGGTAGGCGTATGAGGCGCATTGTTTTAAATAACATAAAAAATTTTAATCTTTTTAGACGGGTTGTAGCCCCTCCACAAACCTTGTTGTTGGTCACTTGGGTCCATCTGATAGAGGGTTGCAGTTCATAGGCCACGCACCCTCCGGTCATCTTTTCTTGATTCTATAGGTGACATGTTCCCTTGGCCTTGGGCGTGGTAGGGTGTCACATGCCCACGCCCCCATTTACTTTGTCAGACATGTGCATGCCATAAAGCCTTGGGCTTGCACTTAGCCTCACACCATAACTCCCAACTACTTTGCCTTTGGTTCCAGGGACTCCCACATGACTTGTGGTTGGTCTAGTCGGGCGCACCCGCCGGCCTGGCCCAACCCCCCAACCGCTCATTTGTTTGTCAATAAATAAAAATGATCACCCATATTTAATAAGAAATGCATGTGGCTTGATTGGTAGAGCGTCTACTGCATGAACAATAGGGCATGAACTATCTAGTGGAATATACATGACAATTTATAGATCAATGTTAAGGAATTTTGACTAATCTCTTACCTTATCAAGGCTCAATAGACCATATTATTTTGTTAATCAACATGATTATCATAATATATACATACTTGACAATGAAATATTTTACTCAACATGGAGCATTGAAGTATTTTTTTATGGTTTCCATTATAATATATTTAAAATTCAATGTGTGTGTACATTCAATTCATTTTTGGTTGTTGATATTTTTTAAATGTTACATGTCAAATCCATATTAAGCATTCAAAGAAGTGCTCATACTGGAAAGTGAAAATGTAAGAAATTATGATTTTGTTGTTCCCCTTCACAATTTCCTCTTCTAATTTCAATTGTTTGATTTTACTTATTGATTTTATATTTCTTTATATATATATGTTTAATATGTAAATAGCTCATAATTAAGTTAATTTATTATTGATATTATTAATTCATAATTGAATCAGAAATATATTCTTTATTATTATTTTTTAATCTAAAACTTCACTATACCATTTTCTTATAAAAAATCTTAATTGCCATAAACTATAGAGAACCGTTAAATATAGAGATTAAAATAAACCAAAAAACAAACAAAAAAAACTTTAATCAAGAAGGAAAAGTTTTGAGCATCTTAGTTTTTCTAAAGAACTTTCCTATTGAGATAAACACTTATTAAAACGCTTGCACATAAAAGGTAATTTTTTACAAATAACAATCAAATAAGAGTAAATTTTTTACAAATAATAAAGTTAAGAATATCTTTCTTGAGCCTTGTCCCTTGGCTTAAAATTGATAATTACACATAAATTCACACCATAAACAAAGCAACGTGTCTTCTTATTTTGGGAATGGTGTCATTATGATTATGATTGAAGCGATTGCTAAGAACAAAAAGGATGAAAAATAATGATGACACATACACGATACTTTTATGGGATCTCATTAAACCCCTCTATTATGATGTCTCTAATTTACTCTGATTATCATTGAAGTGAGAGTTTCCTCCCAATTTTATGAAGTGTGCAAAAGGTCCCGGGACAATTTTCGTCAATAGGTACATTATAAGGGTCATGCTACCATACTCTATCTTTAGGAGTATCTCTTTCTCGCATTTATTTACAGTTTTTGTTATATTATGCTTAGTGAGAAGAGTAAAAGATGTTTTCTATGTCATGTGGCCTAAGATGGTTTAATTCTAGGAGATGGAGCATTTTCTAGATGATTTCTAGGGGTTTGTCCACCTCTTTAACTCCCTCAATCAGCCCAATATCACAACACTCTCTCTCTTCAGCTCGAGGTCATTGGTATCCAAACAAGTACAACTAATGAGGAACAAGATCCACCATTCTCGAGTTGTGGGAGAAAAATATTCATATTTTCTAGGGAGTTTCTAGTAGCTACCCTCTTGTATAAATATGCATGTAAAAGAGCTCATTAGGATTCGAGTTTTGTTTTTAACCATCTAGCTATTGAGGTCAAGTACTTGGCACTGTTATTTTTTACTATTATGTGATGTATTAGACATTGATTCAATGATAATGAGAAGTTGCTTATTGGTTCATCACTGAGTTAGTTCCAGAGGGCTAAGGATCTTGGGTTTGGGCCCAACCCCAGTGGCTTAGGTCCCTCTTGTGTATTTCTATCTCTTTTTAGTTCAAAGTTCTTATTAGTTTCTTGCATTTCAGTAGAGAATAATCCATCAAAAATATGTGATTGCAACCTCTACCTCATCTCTCTCATGGGAGCATGAATAGAAGGATTTACAACTAGAGTCCAAAAATATTATGTTTATGATTTCTTGAAAGAATATTTATGTTGGTCACCTTGTTTTTCATGTGCTTACTATAGCTTAAGAGTTGATTTATTGATTCGATCATATTTTTGGCATTGATTATATAACATTCAAATTCAACTCATCTTTTCCACTACTAGTTGTTTCATTTTGTCAATGATAAATGGGTATATGCATGTGATGATTGCAGGGTTGTTTTGATTTTTAGACAAGGGAACCTTCACCACCTTCATCTTGGACTCCCTCACCTTCTCTTATAAATCCAAAATTTTGTCCTAAATTTTTTGTTCATGAGATCATTTTCCCAGATCATCGAGAGTATCTCTCCTAGTGAAAAACATCCCTTCAAAAGGCTATGAGCTTAGCTAGTGCCTTTGGCCACCCTTCACTCATCTACCTCAACCTCCATCCACCTTTCCATACCTTAAACCTATCATTTCCACCTCCTAAACCTTCTTGATAGCCTTCCTATAGCATTACAGTTCTTCCATTAGCAATACAGGGCACCTGTAACAACCTCTTGTAGCACACTTGTAGTAACCTATTTCTTCACCAATTTTGACCTTTGCTATACTTTGGAATTATTTTAGAAGGATGTTGACCCCCATCCATGACTCCATGATCAAGGAAACTCCTAGGACACTCTAAACCCTTCTTTTCCTTCACTGCAAAATAGAATAGCATTAGTTTCCTTATCACATATTTGGCACACATAGTGATCTGATATTCACCCTATGAGTGACATCAGTTAAAGATTTATTAAACTAAGGTATTACAGACTCATGTGCTGGAGTGTGTTCTGTGTTATTGAAGCAACAGATCGATCAGATTACAAATACCTAGACAATAAAATGGAAAGACAACAGAGAAATACAGTAAGCAACACAAAGAAACAAGAAATTTTAATAAGGAGTTCACCCTATTCTCCAGGGCTACGTCTCTGGTCCAGATTTCAATGGTGGCCTTGTTTTATTGTGTCTTTAAGCAGAGAAATTACAATACAGGGACTCAATGTGAGTTCTCCTGAAGCAGATTTGCTTGGCAGGGTGGTTCTTGGATTCCCTAAGCCACTGGAGTGCATAGACTCTTCTTCTTCCTACCAGCTCTGTGACCTTCTGGTCTACAGTGGAAAGAGCCAAATGTGATGCTCAGTCTGGATAGATTCCTCTATGGGATGGCTTGAATCTTCAAGCTCTTTGGTGCTTGATGTTGCCGCTAGTCAGCTCGGCCCTCTGTCTCTTCTTCTTTTCTTTACTGTTCTCTATGTTCCGTCCTCCTCTCAAGATTCTGGTTCCTTTCTCTGTCTCCTTTTGTCTCTTGGACTTCGACTAACTCAACTGATTTGACTGTCTCTATTCATGGCTTTTATCCATTCATTCCAATGCCTATTCGGTTCCTCTTCCGCCTCTGTCGATTCCCCTTCTGCTGCTGCACTTGGAGTTCCCTGTTCGGTGTCATCATGAACGCTTAGGAAGTGGCCACTTTTCCTCCTCTAAATGGTGCCAGCATGCTTCGTTAGTTTGTTTCTTTAGTTACGTCGTGGATGTGTTCTTCCTCCGTCGTGGTAGTCAAATAGATTCCAAATCCCTCTACAACGTGGCTTAATTCCCTGTCGATTCCGCTTCCTCCATCGAGCGCAATCTCAGCCATTCGATCCGAGTCCTCTAGATCTAACGCCATATGCACATTTCGCGCGGTTGACTTGCTCGACTGATAGCACGTGAACAATGGCGGTTTTCTCTCACCTCTGCTTGCCATGCACCGATCAGTGTATGGAATCTCTCTGCTCTCATCCAAAACCTCTTACAGTTTAAGGGCACCCCGATCAAAACTACCGGTTTCCAGAGCGCGGGTCCTACCTTGTACTTGCAGCGCTTTTTCCTTTTCCACCCATGGTCCTCCGGTTCCCCCACGTGACTGAGTGCTCGGGCTTTTCCTTCACAACCCTGTTCGCCTAGCGATGCGTGATTCGCGCATCAAATTCTACCTCCTTTTCCTATTCCGGGGCTCCCAGGGGCTACTTTGACCTCCTGTGTGGTCTCCATCGGCCTCGGTCAGCATGCTTTGATCGAGGTCCTCGTCGTTCCACGTTGGCTGCCATTACCACTGGTTCAGGGGTGTTTTTGATCGTTGTTTTGGATTTCTTTAGAGATTTGTCTCGACTTGATACAATCATGGTTCTTTGACAGTCTTTTATGGATCTAATTCAGATCACGGCCTTCCCACTGAAAAATATTTTGGACCACCAAAAGTTGGTTTTCAAGCATCGACTAAGTGAGGGTACTGTTTTCTCACTTGTACAATCTCAATCCACTTTTCATAGCTTAGCTTTGAACCTTTGAGCCCAATTTTTAGATACTCAACATCTCCCCTGTTCGTTGTCCTCACCTTCCTGTCCAGTACTATGTCTTCCTGCAACTCATTAAGATATTCAAGTAGCAGGTCATCAATAGAAGGCAATTGACCTTGCTCTTCAGGGTCCTCAATCATTGAAGGTTCAAACAATCTCAAGTAATCTGAATTTACGACTGAGTAGATGTGCATGTAAGCTGGCAAATCAAGGTGAAAAGCATTCTCACCAATCTTCTCAAGTATCCTAAAAGGTCCATACCTGATAGGCTTTAGCTTTTCACCTTCACCTTGCATCTTATCCTTGCTGATATACAGCTAGACTTGGTCTCCAACTTGAAAACTATGCTCCATCCGATGCTTATCATGCCTAGCCTTGTACTTGGCTTGGATCTTTTCCAGCTATTCCTGTACTGCCTGGTGGATCTCCTGGATCTATTCAATGAACCTACTTGCCTTGTCCACATCACTGTGTCCATCAACCATGGTATCTTTACCAAAGACAAAATCCAAAGGAGACCTTGGTATGAAACCAAAGCAAGTCTCAAAAGGAGATCTCTGTGTAGAAGAGTGTTTGGCTCTGTTGTAAGCATGTTGCACATAACACAAGTGTTCATCCCAAAGCTTAGGATGTTTGCTGCAATAACCTCTCAGTAACTGGATCACTGTACTATTTACTACTTCTGTCTGGCCATCCATTTGTGGATGAAAAGTTGTGCTTTTCTTCAATTTGGTGTTCATCAGTTCCCACAGACTCGATCAAAACTTCCCCACAAATTGGGTGTCTCGATTAGATACAATGGAAGTGGGTAATCCAAAATGAACCCATACATGTTCAAAGAACAATTTTGCAGTCTGTTTAGCTGTGATCTGTTTACTACAAGGTATCAAAATAAACATTTCGCTGAACCTATCCACAACAACATATAGATACTCATGACCTTTCCTAGATTTAGGCAGTCCTCCAACAAAATCCACGGAAACACTTTCTCAAGGGTGAGAAGGAACTGGCAATGGAGTGTACAAGCCTAGTTTTCTATTGCTAGGCTTGCTTTTAGCACACATGGCACACCCTCTTACATATCTAGAAACTGTCTCATTCATTTTCGGCCAATAGAAGAATCTTTGCAGCTGTGCAACTGTCTTACTTACCCCAAAGTTACCTGATATCAGAGAAGTGTGTGCTTCCCTAATTATCTTTATCCTCTTAGTTTGTGGAATGCAGAGTTTCCCACAATGGTATAAGAGTCGGTCCTTTATATGATAGTCCAATTCTTCTACTCTTTTTCCTTGACTCAAAGTTGCATATACATCTTTAAAGTCCATATCTTGAGCATGATGTTCTATGTAGCTTTCATGTAGCACAAAATTATGCTTAAGTATGGTAGATGCATTTATAATGGGTCTAGATAACATGTCTACAACCTTGTTATGTATGCCATTTTTATATCTAATGACTAGATGAAACTGTTATGGAAACCCCATCCATCTATAATGTCTTGATTGATGCAACTTAGTTTGGGAGTGTAGATATTGAAGTGGCTGATGATCAATATGTATTACTGTCTCTTTGCCCATTAAGTAATGTTTCCACTTTTTCACACTGTGAACTAATGCATACAATTCTTTATGATATGTAGGATAGTTAGCTACTGTAGGATTAAAAGTCTCAGAATGATAACATATGGGTTTACCGTGTCGTGTCAACACTACTCCCATGGCATAGTCACTGGCATTAGTTTGGATCTCAAATGGTCTTTGTAGATCTGGCAGTGCTAGTATAGGTGTTGTACTAATTTTCTCTTTCAAGGTGTTGAAGGCTTTCTGATGTTTGCCTCCCCACTGAAACACCTTATTCAATCCTGTTAAAGCATGTAAGGGAGATGCAATCAAGGAGAAGTTAGAAATGAACTTCCTCCAATATTATGATACTCCTAAGAAACTTCTCACTTCTGTAGCAAACCTGGGTTTAGGCCAGTTCACAATGACTGCCACTTTAGAGGGATCTATTTTCAATTCATTTCCCCCTACTATATGACCCGAGTAGTTTAGATATGTTTTGCCAAATTCACATTTTGAGAGTTTAACATAAATTTTTTCTCTTTTCAAAACATCTAATGTATGCTTAACATGCTTTAAATGTTCTTCCCACGTTTTACTAAAAATTAGAATGTCATCCAGATACATAATAAAAAAATCATCAAGAAAAGGTCTGAGTACATCATTCATTAATCTCATGAAAGTAGCAGGAGAATTAGTTAAGCCAAAAGGCATAACTAGCCATTCATACAATCCCTGCTTTGTTTTGAAAGTAGTCTTCCATGCATCTTGCTCTGCAACTCTGCCCTGATGGTATCCACTGTGCAAATCCATCTTGGTGAAATAAACAGCTTCTTTCAATTGATTTAAAAGATCATCTATGTGAGGAAGGGGATAACGATTCTTGATTGTTATCTTATTCAGTGCTCGGTAGTCAATCCACATTCTCCAAGAGCCATCTTTCTTTCTCACCAAAATTATTGGTGACCCACATGGTGATGTGCTAGGCTTGATGAAGCCTTTCTCGAGCAACTCCTGCACCTGCTTCTTGATTTCAGTGTCCTCTAAAGCAGACAACTTGTAAATCTGAATGTTAGGCAATGGAACATCTTGCTGCAAAATAATATCATGTAGTATTCCCTTTTTGGGTGGTAGACCTTTAGGTTCCTGAAATAAAACATCATACTCTGAAACAAAATTTTCTATATCAGCTTGCTGTTCAACATTATAGCCCTCAAATACATTGGTTTTATCAGGTTTCTTTTCCTTTACAACCACCAGTAAGAATTGTTTGCATGAATTTATCATTCTTTTCATCTATCCTGAGTTTATGAGAGTATAATTATTCTTGAGCTTATGAGCTCTTACAAAGTATTCGATTCCATCTTTAACAAGTAGATACTTGTTCTCAGCTCTATAGAAAATAGCCTTTCTATCATATAAGTAAGGACTTCCTAAAACAATTCCACATATATCCAAAGGAATTATGTCTAACTCAACCTCATCTACAAACGCTGATCCAAAAGAAACTTGAGTTTGCACTGTCTAGTCACTTGTAGTTGTGCTTTATCATTCAACCATCCTAATGGGTATGGTTTCTTGTGAGGTGTAGTTGCTAATCCCAATTTCTTTACAATTGCTTCAGAAATCAAATTTACTTGTGAGCCACTATCAAACAAAGTATCAATCTTTTGATTCTTGGAAATAACTCGAATATGGAAAAGCTCATGTCTTTTTCTCTATTTTTCTTCATCAATAATAGATTGAGTAGAATTACTAGTAGATGCTTTAGAATTCTTACCTTTTATACATGTGGCTGCTATAGTTGTTTCATCTCCTGAGTCTGACCCCAAATCTTTCTGAATAGCTGTAGTTGTCTTCTTCTTCTTTCCCTCAGACTTCTTAGGTCTCAGCTCTGGATGCAGAATCCAACAATGCTAATCATCATGCCCCTCCTTTTTATAGTGAGTTCATGAAGCTTTGGCTTTCTGTGCAGTTTTAGCCTTCCTTGATTTTCACTTCTACTTTCTTTTCTCCTTGCTCTTGCTTACAGTGGGCTGGGATGGTCCCCCAACTTCTGGATTGCCATTCTTTCCTCTAGCTTCTAGATGAGTAGCTTGTACAGATACCTCATCTATACTAGTGGTATTAAACATGAGGATGGTATGCCTCATGTAGCTGTGTAGACCACCAATGTACTTCAAAAGAGTCTCTGGTGAGTCTAATGAGATACCCAACATCAATGATTTCTTTCTGAATTCTTGAGTATACCCTTGCACACTTTGCCCTTTCAACTGTCAAAGAGTTTGCCAACTCATCATGGCTTGTTGCACGTAGGCCAATGGATAGAACTACTTTTTGATTACAGAAACAAATTTACTCCAGAAAGAGATGATCTTGCCATGTCTTTTCAGATCAGCTTTGGTTCTGCCTTCCCACCAAACCAAGGCAGTGCCTCCTAGGCATAGGCTTGCCAGCTGGATCTTACTCTTGTCTGAGTTTATTTTCTGTACCTTGCAATACACATCAATTTCTCTAATCCAATTGCCCAACTTTTCAGCATTTAACTCTCCATCATATATAGGAAAATAAAATTTCACATCTAGCTTAATCAAAGATGCTTTCTTATTATGCACATGGCTATTAGGAGGTGTTAGAATGCTTTCCTCTTTCCCCTTTCCTTTGGAGTGGTCATGGAAGTGAGACTCATCTTCTTCTTTATCTTGTTTAGAGCATGATGAATCTTCCACCATTTGCTTTCTAAAGTATCTGTAAATTTCTTCAACCATAGACTTTATAGCTAGGAAGCTCTCTATGAATTGAGGGTCTAGCCCTACGGAACCTTCCTCTGACATTGTCTTTCGAGGATAGACTCTCCCAATTTTAGGATTAGTTTCTACCAACTCTCCTTCTCCTAATTTGACCTTTGATCTTGTGAGCATTCACAGCTAAAACCAACACAAGTTTGTCTAACCTTACAACCTAGAGCTCTGATACCACTTGATTTGATATTCACCCTATGAGTGACATCAGTTAAAGATTTATTAAACTAAGGTATTACAGACTCATGTGCTGGTGTGTGTTTTGTGTTATTGAAGCAACAGATCAATCAGATTGCCAATACATAGACAATAAAATGGAAAGACAACGGAGAAATACAGTAAGCAACACAAAGACACAAGACATTTTAATAAGGAGTTCACCCTATTCTCCAGGGCTACGTCTTCGGTCCATCATTCAGTGATGGCCTTGTTTTATTGTGTCTTTAAGCAGAAAAATTACAATACAGGGACTCAATGTGAGTTCTCCTGAAGCAGATTTGCTTGGCAAGGTGGTTCTTGGATTCCCCAAGCCACTGGAGTGCACAGACTCTTCTTCTTCCTACCATCTCTATGACCTTCTGGTCTACAGTGGAAAGAGCCAAATGTGATGCTAAGTCCGGAAAGATTCCTCTATGGGATGGCTTGAATCTTCAAGCTCTCTGGTGCTCGATGTTGCCGCTGGTCAGATCGGCCGTCTGTCTCTTCTGCTTTGCTTTACTGTTCTCTGTGTTCTGTCCTCCTCTCGAGATTCTGGTTCCTTTCTATGTCTCCTTTTGTCTCTTGGACTTCGACTAACTCAACTGATTTGACTGTCTCTGTTCATGGCTTTTAGCCATTCATTCCAATGCCTGTTCGGTTCCTCTTCCGCCTCTGTCGATTCCCCTTCTGTTGTTGCGCTTGGAGTTTCCTGTTCGGCATCATCATGAACGCTCAGGAAGTGGCCACTTGTCCTTCTCTAAAAGGCACCGACATGCTTCATAGGTTCGTTTCTTCAGTTACATCGTGGATGCATTCTTCCTCCAGTGGGGTGGTCAAACGGATTCCAAATCCCTCTAAAATGCGGCTTAATTCCCTGTCGATTCTTCTTCCTCCATCGGCCGCAATCCAAGTCCTCCAAATCTGATGCCATATGCATGTTCCACAGGGTTGACTTGCTCGATTGATAGCACGTGATCAATGATGGTTTTCTCTCACCTCCGCTTGCCACGCGTCGATCGATGTATGGAATCGCTCTGCTCTCGTCCAAAACCTCTTACCATTTAAGGGTGCCCCAATCAAAACTGTCGGTTTCCAGAACGTGGGTCCCACCTTGTACTATCAACGCTTTTTCCTACCTTGTACTATCAACGCTTTTTCCTTTTCCACTCGTGGTCCTCTGGTTCCCCCATGCGATCGAGTGCTCGGGCTTTTCCTTCATGGCCCTGTTCGCCTAGTGATGCATAATTAGTGCTAAGCGATAATCGCGCATCAAATTCCACCTCCTTTTCCCATTCCGGGGCTCCCAAGGGCTACTTTGACCTCTTGTGCGGTCTCCATGGGCCTCAGTTAGTGTGCTTTGACCAAGGTCCTCGTCGTTCCACATTGGCTGCCATTGCCATTGGTTCAGGGGTGTTTTTGATTTCTTTATAGATTTGTCCCAACCTGATACAATCATGGTTCTTTGACAATCTTTTATGGATCCAACTCGGATCACATAGAACATTGATTTATATGGAAGTGTGAGCTAGTTAGATGATACATAGAATCTTGAGTTATGGTTTGGTAGGTTAGCTTCTTGTCTGCAAGTAGATTTGATAACTAGATGGTTGATTGCAAGATAATGTAGTTTCCTTTTTGCAAGTAGTGTAGCTCTTATCTTTTCATGAATTGATTGAATATCATTTGCAAGTTGAATTTAATAGCATTCCCCTATTCATATTTAGAGGTAGCTTCTAAATTGCACCTTCATTAGCTAGTTTTCATTCTAATTCAGTAGGAGGAATGGTCTTGGAGCACTATTTATCAAATGTCCTAGTTGAGGGTGGCATGAGTAGAATCCCATCTACTATGCATATAGCACTGTCACCTTGAAGTTTATACGAACCCCAGGTTGATAAATAGAGTTGAGGAGCCCTTCGGAGTTGCAACACTCTTGGTTCAATACCAGGGCTCACCACTTTTTGGCGCCATTGTTGGGGAGGTGTCTAGGTAGATTTTATTTCTGCTTAACCATTGTTTTAGGTTTTGCATAAAATTTTGAAGAACATAAAACAAAAAGAGAAAAAAATTATTTCATGCCTCGTAAGAGTATAGATACTCAATGAAAATTCTTGGCAAACACCCCCACACTCTCAAGCAGTCTACCTTCACTCTTCTTCAGTGACTATGAGCTTCCCTCTTTGACTATAGGGGAGTTAGAAGGCCCTCTAGGTGAGCAACCTGAAATATTTGAAGAACCTATTGGGGAAGAAGAAGAACCCACTTCACCTACCCAACCTATGGCTAAAAATAGGAACAATGAGGTTTTCTCTATCAGAGAGTCTAGTGGAGAGGCTAGAATGAAGAATATAAGCCCCATTGGCCTTCCACACTTCCATAGCTTGACCTCTAAGGATCTTGATACCTTCATGTTTGAATTTGTTTTTTTCTATAGGACCTACGACTATGCCTCTAATGAATAGAATTTGAAATTATTCCCCTCTACCCTTAAGGATGCAACCTTGCGCTAGTTTATGGGTATGTCTGGGGGTAGCATCACTACTTGGCCTCAAATGCAACAACCCTTGAAGGAAAAGTACAGGGACTACTATAGGTCCAAAGAAACCAATGAATAAATATTTATAATGACTTTTGGACTTTATGAATCCCTAGAATACTATGAGGATATATTTTAACTCAGTTATAGGAGGTCCATATGCGCCCTTGATCCTGAATCACTCAAACTAGTTCTTCTCTGAGGTATCAGGAAAGACATGTTGGAGACTCTAAACATGATGTCTAGGGGAGATATCTATTAGTTATCCTATGGTGACATTAAAATTGTGTTCAAGAATCACTCTAGGATTGTTAGAAAGAAGGGTAGGGCTATTCAAGGCTTGGCCAATTCCTCTCCTTCTACAACATACATGAAGAATGAGATTGGGAACATCTTGGAGGAATTTAAAAGTGAAATTATGCATATTTTTTCTTTGCAAATGGGTACCATGTAGACCAGGAGGAAACAAGAGGAAGTAGAGAGAGCCCTAACTATTTTCTTCCCTAAATGCACTAGAAGGCACCCTGAAAATGAATGCCCAATAAATGTCATAGAGGTATTCTCAGTCTGTGAGGAAAACCATGCCAATGATAAATTCCCTTCTTTTCCTGGTTTGAAATCTATATACCAAGGGGAAGAAAGTGGTGCTGAGCAACTCTGATTTATAAATCAAAGGAGGCTTGAAGGAACTCGGCCATACCAGCAGGTCATGCAAGGTGTATCTTACTCTTATTACCATCCCAACCAGAATGCACCCTTGCCACCGTGGTACTCTTCCACTCATCCATCATGGTCCACAACTCCTTCTTGGGTGTATGCTCCTTAATATCCTGCTCAACCTGTCAATCAACCATTTCAGCCATATGCTCCCCAACCTCCTCAATGGAACAACCCATCAAAAGGGTGGAGGCCTCAACTCAACCAACCTCCTACTTTACTACCTCCACCTGAGTATCAACCAAAACTCACTCATCTTTCTCCACCTAAGAAACCTCAGATGACTACTCAACCTAATCCAAACCCGAATAACAAGCAAGAACAACAGGTATATTGTGGAGAGACATCTTACCCTGCCTATGCTGTGGAGATCCAAGAGATCAACCTTAGGTCTAGAAGAGTGCTTCAACTAGATAACCATCCACCATTTCCACTTGAAGAAATTGAAGAGGAAAATGAAGAGAGTACCCCTGAAGTAAATATACCTCCTTTTCCTGAGAGATTGATCCACCCTAGCCATCACACCCCAAAAGAGATTGAACTTCTGGGAGAATTGAAGAATCTGAGTGTTAAAATACCCCTTCTCCAGGGTATTAAGGATCTTCCCATCTATAATAATCCGATCAAGGAGAAATGTTTCAAACACCCTGGGAGAAGAAAAAGAGACACCCCCACTATCAATTTTATTAGTCAATTATCTAATTTGATGTTGGGGAAAGTGATTTGTCCAAAATAATGAAACCTTGGAAGTCTTATAGTGGATGTGCACATTGATGGCATCATTTTCCCTCATACCTTGATTGATCTTGGGGCTTCCATCAATGTGATGAATAAAGAAACCATGTTAAAGCTAAACCTCCAAGGAGCTTTGAGAAATACCACTACAGTGCTGCAACTTGTAGATAGATCTACAATAGCTCCTAAGGGAGTTGTTTAGGATGTCATGGTCTTCATTGACTCTTGGGAGTATCCTGCTGACTTCTTGGTTCTCCAGCCCAAAACCAAGTTAAATGGGTATCCTCTTATCTTGGGAAGGCCATGGTTAGCTACTATTGATGCTTACATTAGTTATAAGGTTGGGAACATGACCATTAAGAATGGACATTTGTCCAAACAATTGGTATTGTATCCTCCTACTAAACCATCCATTGAGCATGACTTACCCTTGTGGCTAGAGGAGGAGGAAGAAGATGAAGTGTATCATACAACATCCTACCCAATATGTACCTGTAGTAGTAGCTGAAACACCCTCCAAAATTTTGGCCCGTACTCAAATTTCGGAGCCTACTGTGGATCTTGTGATCAATCGTTCCTTAATCGCTTATCGGTAAGCTAATGATCTCAAGCTCCCCTCTTAGATCTTAAGAGTCATTCACACTTTATCTTATTCAACATGTGTCATCTTTGGGCATGAGGATTATTGCTTGTCATGCAAAGGGAAGTTTTTTCTACTTCAAGGGGAAATCTTTTTGCGTATGAGTTGTTCTCATCACATAGACATGTCTTGCACTTAGTTGACAGACTCTTGTCACAAAGGTTGTTGCATTAAGCGAATTATATTCATATGTTCTATATGGTCTATGTTGTGTCACTAAGTGTTCAAGTGTGTCATTGTAGTCAAGTCCTATCACTGTTCACATCGGCCTCACTAATCCCACACTTAGGCCAAATTTTGGAGTTCTTCGAGTAACCGAGCCTCTTCTAGCTTTCCTAAACTGCTCACTTTGCATCTGCAATCCTCAAGCTTTTTCCCTTACCTGTTGGAACTGCGTAATGCGTAGAGACCCCAGCCTCCCTTGGCATCCAAAACCATGTAGTTGTTTCATCAAGTGTCTTTCCCTCACCCAGAAGCCACTATCTCCAAAAACTGTGCATTGTTGTCCCTCAGCTACCTAGTTTTCCTTGCATCCAAAAACTATGTAGAGGTGTCCTCCCAGAACCTCATCTCGTGGCAGTGTCTTGCATCCCAAAACTACGCAGTGTTGTCCCTCAACTATTGAGTCTGCCTTGCATCCAGAAAATGCTTAGATGTATCTCTCAGTGACCACAAGGAATGATGGCATTCAGATGACTCTTAAGGAGTTGAAGAGAAAGACCAAGGAACCCAAGTTATGATAGAATATCGGGACCGTATGAAGACTCTGTCGGATCCATAACCCTTTGGTGGGTAGGTATGGTAAGAAAAGAAGATATTTTTGATATACATCTCTTAGTGTAGCTTGAAAGACTTTTGCTCATTGTCATATCATTATGTCTTCAATGACATGCATGGTTGCAAGCACTAAAAATCATTCCATGTGTTTCCTCTACATGTCTTGCTCCTTTTCGCTTGTTGGACCAGTTTTCATATTTCGAATGTTGATTGCTTTGTTATGCTTGTGGTCTTGTTTTGGTGATTTTGAAGGATTGTCTTTGTGTGTTTGGTTTGTCTTCGCTCTATGAACATCCTTCATACACACATACAAAGTTGTTAGAACTGTCATGCAAGTGTCGTCACAGTCGTCCAAACGTTCATCTCAAGTGCCATGCTTGTCGCTCTTAGCTTTAAGACGGTCTCACAGGGGGCATGTTTTGTCTTATTGTCTTGGTGGTATATGTTGTCATGCCATCGAATCATGCTAAGTCTGTGATCAAAATGTCAAGTCTGCACAAGTTCACTTGCCTCCCACACTTAGCCATTTTCTTGAAGATCTTTCCGACTGGACAACCCTTTTCCACTGGGCCTTAACTGAGTTGCACTGTAGAGTCTCAGCCCTCATTGACCATGCTCTACTACCTGGAACTACACAGTGCTTGAGGTTGTCCTCTGGTTCAGTTGCATTGCGCAACCCCAGAGGTGAGAAACATGTCTTCCTCCCCAAAACTGCACAAAAGCTGCCTCCGTGCCTGATCTGAACAATGCATTCCGCAAGATCAATCATGAAGCTTCCTTCATGTCTGATGGAACCCCGCATTGCATAGAGACCTGGGCCTACATTTCTCTCAAAAATTATGTAGAGAATTCCTCCCAGCGACCTCCCTCAGTCGGGACTCACTGCTCTCCAAAACTGCGTAGAATTTCCCAGTTGTTCCTCTATTGCCCTGCTTTGTCTTCCCTCTAGAAACTGCACAGAACTGTCATGTTTCTCTGACCTTTCTTCCTCCCTAGAATTGCACAAAATAGCCCAGCATGGTCACACCTTGTAGCTGCCACTGGTGGTGTTCACTACACAATTATGCCTTCCAGTTACCACTGTGCTGTTTTCCCGGATAGTGAATATTATGCCTGGAGTTCCTCATCCTAGCCTAAGCTATTCTTTGTGCTGTCTCAGTGATTTGTCCTCCCTCTCTGTCACCCAAACATGAAAACAATGCATCATGCTAGACTAGGAGGTTTTGGATTTGATGTTGTCTCGTCATGAGTGAATTGCAAGAATAGGTACATTGATGGAACATGGCGAGATGATGAACGAGATGAAGAAGGGGTGCACATGCTAGAAGACTTACTTGTAGTCGGAGGGATGAAAAAAGAACATCAAACAGAAAGTGAAAGGAACACATGCATGGAAGCATATTACATGACCAAGACCATTTAAGACCTCGCAGAATCAAGCCATGTAGATAAGAAAACAAAGCATATCCAAGAAAACATATATCACTCAGCATTGCAACAACTTGGCATGGACACCACAGTCAACCAGTACATGTTAGTAGTGTGATGTCGAGTTGTGTCATGAGTTGTCTCGTCCACATCACTACTATGGGCCATACTTGTTGTAATCGAATGTAATGTAACGTGAAAGTCTAATGGACACACACATGAAGTTGAAAAGTCATAGGAAGTTGAATGATCATGAGGGAAGTCCAAGAGTCACAAGGGCCAAGAATCACCCTTGGTTATATATATCCCCTCATTGTATGAGCAAAAAGATTTTCGCCTTGGCTCCTCCCATGAAGCATAGAGAGTTTCCAGTTATTTCTTTGAAGAGCGAGGAGTGGCTCCAATGTCCTACTACTGGGGCTAGTGATGTATGATGTACATGTTTGCTTAACCTGTACTAAGATAGTTAAACTACTTTGGTTGTTTTAGTACTTACATTGTTGAGAATGTGTTGTATTGGTTATTAATGTTGTCTCACTCATGTGGACTACTATGTCGGACACTAGATAGACCCATCTTGTTTACTGATTATAACGACCATCACATCTATGTGGAATACTCTACTAGATGGTATACGTGTTTTCCCTTGCACTTTGGTTTTAACGATTATCGTGTCCACTGTGGACTATTCTGTTGGATGCTGGATAGACCATTCCTAGTTTTCATGTGTCTCTTCTTAGGTGGTACTACCACTTCTCACTTAGAGACTCACTTTTCTCCCCCTTTTATAGTAATAGAACCTTGACACATTTACATTACACACTCACCAAGCACATGTACCTTATGTAACACTCTCATGTGCTGACATCCAGAGCCAAGGCAGATCTCTAAGTAAATGGAAACTGGGTCATCATACCATATGGGACTCCTACACAAAGCGGTGTAAGATCTAGTTGGGACTTCATACCGGGGAGATCCCCTGAATGTTGGCAGGTCCAACACCGTCAACATTGCTGGCGCCTAAAGGAGGGCCACACTACAGGCTATGCCCGTAGAGTCTGGTTTGAATCTCTTATTTAAAAATGGCTCTTCTTGACATCATAATCCCATGATGTATTTCTACAAAGTTCAAATGTACGATCCCCGTGGATGTTATCCATGACCTATCCAAGTTAAAGTTCAGTGGTGAGGGTGAACCATATTTTCATGTGCATGTGCGCCAAGTTATAAATTTTTTCATATGCCACAAGATAGAGTATGAAGATGTATGGACCGTATTACTCATCCTCACATTCAAAGGTCATGCTCAATGTTGGTGTTACGCATTACTCTTTGCCTCTATCGATTCATTTGGTCAGCTTGCCGAAATGATGATTAAAACATTTGATGAGTATAGCCACCGGGATTTCCATGAAAAAATGTGTTGTTTAAGTATAGAGCCTGAAGAAACAGTTGCGGACTTTGCTAATCACTTCCTTAACCTCCGTTACGAAATTCTTGAACAATTTGTGAACTTTGACTTCTTGAGAGAAGAGTTTAAATGATTTTTCGTAGTTCTCAATACAATGAACCTCATGATTTCCCTTCCTCCTCAACTCTTGTGTATCATGAGTAACCTCAGATTGCAAAGGAGGAACCCAACACCCTATTTTTTCCTTGTCCTCCTCCCTTTCGAGTCCCAATGTCGGTGCCCCCTTGCGGTGATTGCAAAGCTGAGAAATCTGCGCAACATATCCCCAACCCATCTTCTCATCTGTCTCCCGATTCAATGGAAGAAATTCTAGAATGGCTCAGGAAGCCTACAACGAAGACTCACTCCTCTATTCCTCAAGAGAATGTCACCATTCATAACTCAAGTCTTGAATCTAATTTGCATCTCTTCCATCCTCCATCATTTACAAGCCATGACTCCTTGTACCATGATCCGCTTGATCAATCTGCTTCACTAGCTAGTTGTTCACATTCACTGATTCTCAAGCTGCTGGATCAAATTGCAGTCAGGTGCAAGGAAGTCACATTACATAAGTAGAGGACCAGAAAGGTGAGGACTCTATCAATATTCCCTCTCTGTTTCAAACTTGTCCGTATCAAAATAATGAGCTTCCATTCTTGAACGATACTCAATTTGATAATCCTAGTGGAATACCTTGTACAATCAATTCTTTCAATCAACCCCCAGTCTTAGGAAATCCTCGCTCCCATGATTCCATATGACATGATGAACACTTAAGAACATCATGTGATTTTCCATTTTCTCATGAATACTTTAACTTAGATCTAGAATATGCTTCAGTCAAAGAATATGTCCATATCAAAACTTCCTCTTCACCTCACTTGCCCTTGTGTCCTACCATTCACGATGCATCTACATGCGGCGAAGATACTCCATGTTCTCTTACTTCTCCATCCGATGATTTATCTCCTCAATTGACACAAGGAATTGAGTCTATCCATGATGTAGTTGAAAACAATTTAATCATTGAGTGTTCTTCCCATACCCCATCATCTCTTCATGTGCATGAAGACGACTCTTCAAATTAGCTTGATGAAGCTGAAAAATCTGGTGAAACCTGTGATAGAGATGGCTTCCAACTTGAGAGTAGTTTTGAAATCAGCAACAACAACCATCCTCAAGCCATTGATGATCTAGTTCAGGCTTCAAAATATGATTCTACAATTCTAGAAAGTTCTGGAACATACCAAGGAGT
The DNA here is from genome assembly GCA_031772625.1 of Pinus tabuliformis. Lineage (NCBI taxonomy): Eukaryota > Viridiplantae > Streptophyta > Pinopsida > Pinales > Pinaceae > Pinus > Pinus tabuliformis. The sequence goes on along the minus strand of CM062810.1, from coordinate 108,559,603 downwards.
CAAGGCACTTCAATTTCTATTGATGGTTATGCTAGGACCTAATGACTTTGGTAAGCCCCCTGAACTAAATCAAATCTGGTTTCTCACGTATAATCTATCTACCTACATGGTTTCATTCAGTGTGGATCGTCGTGTAAAAAAATTTTGGTATTCCGGGTGTGATCTTTCAACTTTTAAAAATTTTACTTCTGATTGAATCCACAAATCTATTATAGCATGTCTATCTTCGTTTACATCTCTTACATCAAACTGGGTTTGGGAATGTACATATCTCATGAAATAATGAAATTGTGAATTCGATCATCTCAAAGACTATCTTTGCTCGCAATCATACTTATCGAATTTTCCCTCTCATGATCAGCTCCTCAGTCTTCTTGTACTACAAATCTGCCCACTCATCACACTATAAATCCCCCAGTGTGATGATGCACACACGAGCTATCAAATGAATAAATTTCCTCTCCCCAATTGGTTTCATGCATTCACAATGTTGGCATCTCTTTTAAATTCTTGTGATGACCATGATGCCTACGCAGTTTTTCACCAGTTGCAGGAAGGTGGTCCATCATGTCTAGCTCATAGTGAACTTGGTTCCATTGTTTAGAGAGTTCACAAGATTGTTCAAATGAATTTTTCTTTGTTCATTTCAAATAGGGAATCTGATGTCTCAACTAGATCATCTAATCATTCCTCTATCTTGGGCGACTGTCACTCATCTTATCATTTTCCCATCAGCACATCCAATGATAGTTGCTTTGCACTCTCTGATCTTCATTGTTTAACATCTTTCTCTTCAGATTTCTGTCAAGCATATGAGGCACTTCAGCCTGCACTGATGGTTATGGTAGGTCCTCATTGTCTTGGCATGACTATTGAGGATGATCAGATTTATTTTTCCTTACAAGATTCCCATCGTGATCCTGTCTGTCAAATAAAAAATCCACCCTTTCATAGATCACGAGGTTGTCCAAACAACCATTATGAATTTCACAACCCAATCGTTAAATGGTTGGAACAATCTTACTTGGAAAGCCATGTTGTAGGTAACAAACTTAAATCCTTCCTCGTGCTTTCTAAGAAGCTTGGTGCAGATAAGGACACATTCGCAAGAAGCTTCTGAGGTTTTTTAAGAAACGGTATCCATCATAGAGGTAAGCATGTGTATTGGGTGGTTGTGACACATCTTTTTACCCATAGGCAAGACCCTCCTTTCTGTGTGCAGCTTGTTCTAGTTTTCGTATTTTCTATTGCACACTACTGTTTATTTTTTTTAATTGGTTATATATTTGTGGGTGTAGGTCGGGAATAACTATGGTGGCTTCACTAGAAATTTCATTTCACATAACCCCGACCATGTAGATGTTAGGATAGGAGTAGAATTAGTTGCATATTAGTTTTCAATTCCTTGCACTCATCTTGTCTCGTAGTCCGTTATGGTTTTCTTATTATGGTTTTACATCATGTTTTCTTTGGTCATTTTGTTCTCTTGTCTTTTTTATTTTGTTTCCTGGTTCTGTGTTTTCTGCCTGTCTGCTTTTTTATCTCCCTTGTTGAATTTTCCTTTTGCTTCATTACAAGCATGAGTGTTTTTCCTTACTGTGTCCTAGCTCCTGAATGTGAATGTGGCTGGATTTCAAAGAGTCTTGTGACACTATAGTGCTTGGCTAGTCCTCTTTCTATCTTTCGTGTGTTTGGTTCCAACTTTTGGCTGATGACGTCTTGACAGAAAATACGATCCATCCGTAAGGAGAGCTTTGGTCCAACCATGAACCTATGTCCAGTCTGGGAACCTCATTAATATACTTAGTTTTCTACTTTGGTGTGTTCAAGCTTATCCAAGGAGAAGGGGAAAATCTAAATGAGCAATCCTAAATTAGAGGTCTTTACATGCTTCTCTAAAGGAACAACCTCTCCTGCTCTCAATAAGTTGGTATCCCTCTTCCTCCCCAAAATAAATAAGTGCTTATGCACATTTATCTTTCAAAAATAACAAAGGTGTGAGAAGAGAAAGGCTTCCTATATAGAGAGGTGAAGCAAGCAACTCCACCCGAGTACTGTCTAGGCTCACTGGTAGTGGAGAAATTATTGTGCTCCTGCATGACTCCATCGGGTACTGTTCAGGCTTGCTGGTAGTAGAGAAACACTAGAGATGAAAAACTTATACTCGAAAAATCTTAAGATCGTGAGCTAAACTACCCTTTCCAATTCAAAACACTCTAATATGGATGAATCTTATATCGTGTTCAACTGAGAAGGCACACAGGGGACCATGTATGCCATGGGGTAAGTGGGGAAGCAGAAGTAATATACACGATGAATCAATACTCCTTGATGGACCAAGGCCCTGCACTAAAACGAACCAAGACAGAGAAACTGGAATTTATCCAGTGTGTCGCCAAGTGTTGTAGTCGCTGCAACACCCTCCAAAATTTCGGCCTGTACTCAAATTTTGGAGTCTATCGTGGCACCTGTGATCGATCGCTACATAGTCTCTTATTGGTAAGATGATGATCTCAAGCTCCCCTCTTTGATATTAAGAGTCTTTCACACTTTATCTTACACAACATGTGTCATCTTTGGGCATGGGGATTATTGCTTGTCATTTAAAGGGAAGTTTGTTCTAGTTCAAGGGGAAATATTTGTGGGTATGATTTGTTCTCATCACATATACGTGTCCCACTCACTTCACACACTCTTGTCACAAAGGTTGTTGCATTAATTGCAGTGTGTTTTCATATGTTCTGGATGGTCTATGATGTGTCACTAAGTGTTCAAGTATATGATCATAGTCAGGTCCTATCACTGTTCACATCGGCTTCAATGATCCCACACTTAGCCAAATTATGGAGTTCCCCAAGAAACCTAGCCTCATCCAACTTTCCTAAACTACTAACTTCACATCTGCAACCCTCAAGATTTTTCCCTTGCCTACTGGAACTACACAATGTGTAGAGACCCTAGCCTCCCTTGGCATCCAAAACTATGCAGTGGTTTCCTCCAGTGTCCTTCCCTCACCTGGAACCCACTATCTCCAAAAACAATGTAGTCTTGTCCCTCAACTACCCAATCTACCTTGCATCCAGAAACTACATAGAGGTGTCCACCCAGGACCTCATCTCATGGCAGTGTCTTGCATCCAAAAACTACACAATGCTTCCCCTTAGTTGTCTAGTCTTCCTTGCATCTAGAAACTGCTTAGATGTATCTCTCAGTGACCACAAGGAATGATGATATGCTAGATGAATCTCAAGGAGTTGAAGAGAAAGACCAAGGAACCCAAGTTATGATAGAAGATCAGGACCGTACGAAGACTCCATCGGATGCATAACCCTTTAGAGGGTAGGTATGGTAAGCAAAGCACATATTTTTGAAATACATCTCTTAGTGTAGCTTGAAGGACTGTTGATCATCATCATATCATTTTGTCTTCAATGACATGCATGGTTGCAAGCACTGAAAGTAATTCAATGTGTTTCCTCTACATGTCTTGCTCCCTTTAGATTATTGGAGCAACTGTAATCTTTAGCATGTTGATTTCGTTGTCATGATTGCAGTCTTGTTTTGGTGATTTTGGAGGTTTGTCTGTATGTTTTTGGGTTGTCTTCGCTCTGTGAAAATTCATCGTATGCACAAAAAAAGTTGTAAGAATTGTTGTGCAAGTGTCATCATGGCCGTCGAAACATTCATCTCAAGTGTCGCGATTGTCACTCTTAGATTTAAGACAATCTCACAGGGGGCATGTTTTGTCTTGTTGTCTGGTGGTCTATGTTGTCATGTCATCAAAGTATGCTAAGTGTGTGATCACAATGTCAAGTCTACACAAATTCACTTGCCTCCCACACTTAGCCATTTCCAAGAAGATATTTCCAACTGGACAACCCTTTTCGACTGGGCCCCAACTAAGCTACACTATGTAGTCTCAGCCTTCGGTGACCCTAATCTACTACCTGGAACTGTGCAGTGCTTGATTTTTTCCTCTAGGTCAGTTTCACTACACAATCCTAGAGGTGAGAAGCATGTCTTCCTCCCCAAAACTGCGCAGAAATGGCCTCCATGCCTAATCTGAATTGTGCATTCTCCAAGAATAGTCATCAAGCCTCCTTCCTGTCTGCTGGAACCCCACATTGCATAGAGACCTGGGCCTACACTACTCTCAAAAATTGCGTAGAGATGTCCTCCCAATGACTTCCCTTAGCTGGGACTCACTGCTCTCCAAAACTGTGCAGAATTTCCTAGTTGTTCCTCCACTGCCCTACTCTATCTTCCCTTTGGAAACTACACAACATTGTCTTACCGCTCTGACCTTTCTTGATCCCTAGAAATACGCAGAACTGCCCAGTTGGTCCTCTACAACCATGTCTTGTCTTCCCTCCAAAAAGTGCGCATAACTTCCCAGTATGGTCCCACCTTGCAATTTGCATTGATGGTGTTCACTACACAATTCTGCCTCCCAATGACCACTGTGTAGTTTTCATGGATAGTGAATATTGTGCCCAGAGTTCCTCATCCTATCCTGAGATGTGATCTTCAATATCTCAGTGAATTTTCCTCCCTCCTTGTCACTCGATCATGAAGAAAATGCATCATGCTAGGCTAGGAGGTTTTTGATTTGATGTTGTCTCATCATGAGTGAATTGTAGGAGCAGGTACATTGATGGAACATGGAGAGACTACGAATGGGATGAAGAAGGAGCACACATTCTAGAAGACTTACTTAGATCTGGATGAACGAACAAAGAACATCAAGCAACAAGCGAAAGGAACAAATTCATGGAACCATCTTGCATGACCAAGACCATTGAAGAGCTTGCAACATCAAGCCATGAAGAGGAGAAAACAAAGCAGGTCCAAGAACACATCTATCACTCAGTAGCGCACCAGCTTGACATGGACACCACAATTAGCCAGTACACGTCAACAGTGTCATGTCGAGTTGTGTCATGAGTTGTCTCGTCCACATCACTACTATGGGCCATACTTGTTGTAATCGAATTAAATGTAAAGTGAAAGTCTAATGGATGCACACATGAATTTGAAGAGTCATTTCAATTGAAAATTCATAGGAATTTGAACGATCATGAGGGAAGTCCAAGAGTAACAAGGGCCAAGCATCACCCTTGGTTATATATATCCCCTCATTGTATGAGAAAAATAATTTTCACGTTGGCTCCTCCCACGAAGCATAGAGAGTTTTCAATTAGTTCTTTAAGGAGCGAGGAGTTGCTCCAATGTCCCATTACTAGGGCTAGTGATGTATGATGTACATATGCGTCTTGGAAACTTTTCTTAAAGCAAAAGCTTGTTAAGGCCAACATGTTTTCATGCATATCTTGTAGATGTTTGTACGACTATTCTTTTGGCATTTGCAATGCATGTTTGCTTCACTTGTACTAAGATAGTTGAACTACTTTGGTTGTTTTAGTACTTACAGTGTTTAGAATATTGTGTATTGGTTGTTAATCTTGTCTCGTCCATGTGGACTACTCCCCCAAACACTAGACATACCCATATTGTTTACTTGTTATAATGACCGTCACATCCATGTGGACTAAGCTCCTGGATGATGTACATGTTTTCCCTTGCACTTTGGTTTTAATGACCACCATGTATGTTGTGGACTATTCCAAAGGATGCTAGATAGACCATTCCTGGTTCGCGTGTGTCTCTTCCTCGATGGTATTACTACCTCTCACTCATAGGCTCACTTTTCTCCCCATTTGTAGTAATATAACCTTGACATAGTTACATTACATACTCACTAGACAAACGTACCTTGTTGTTTGAAGATACCAATGTAACAATCTCATGTGCTAAAATCAAGACCCATGGAAAATATCTAAGTAAATGGCAACCGGGCCATCGTACTAGATGGGACTCTTGCACCAAACTATGTGAGGTCTAGTTGGGACTTCATACTGGGGAGATCCCCTGAATGTTGGCAGGTCCAACACCATCAATAGTACCCTAGATGTTGTTATAGGAGGGGGGAAACCTGATGAAGATGAACTCATTGAACAAATCCTTTAGAACCAACCCCCTAATACCATGCCTCTTGATGAGCTAGTGAAATAATATGAGAGTATTGAGTTAAGCTCTGTTGACCCAAGTCCTGCCCATGTCAAAGTTCTACAATTTGGCCCATCTAGAACCTTGAAGATTAACCCCTCTCTCCCGGCCAATCAGGAAGAGAAATTGTGCAAGATGCTGAGAGAGAACTTAGATGCCTTTGCCTAGAACTATAAAGAACTGAAATGGGTGCATCTCACGATTTATACTCATCACATCTACATCAAGGAGGGATGAAAACCTGTACGACAACCTCAAAGGAGAATAAATCTAGCCCTCAAGGTCATAGTAAAGGAATAGTTACAAAATTTTCTAGATGGAGGGTTCATATACCCCATCTCAGATAGTTAGTGTGTCTCCCCTCTAGTCTTAGTCCCAAAGAAGAATGGGAAGTGGAGGATCTATGCGGATTACAGAGAACTAAACAAGGACACAAAGAAAGACCATTTCCATTTACCTTTCATTGACCAAGTTTTAGATGGTCTTGCAGGGAATAAGTTCTTCTCTTTCCTGGATGGATTGAGTGGTTACAATCATATCCATAGCAGCCCTAAGGACCAAGAAAAGACTACATTCACATGTCCTTGGAGTACCTTTCCTTATAGGGTCCTTCCATTAGGTCTATGCAATGAACCTGACACTTTTCAAAGGGTAGTTCTCAACATCTTTGTTGAGCTTGTCCATGACTTTGTGGAGATCTACATGGATGATTTCACTCCATATGGGTGTGACTTCCTGGAGGCTCTCTCTAATCTAGGTAAATCCTTGAGAAAACGCATTGACATGAACCTCTAATTGAGTCCTTAGAAATGTTAATTCTTAATGAATGTAGGGATTGTCCTTGGACATTCAATATCTCAGGAAGGGATACAAGTGGACCCAAACAAGATTGCAATCATAAAAAGGGTCCCCACTCCTCAAAGGCAAAGGGATGTTAGGAGTTTCTTGGGCTTAGCTGGATATTATAGGAGGTTTATCAAGGATTTTAGTAAAGTGGCTTCACCATTGTTTGGATTGCTGGGCAAGGACTTAGAATTTTGTTGGACAAGTAGCAGCCAAGAGGCCCTTGAGGTCTTGAAAGAGAAATTAACCACTGCACCCATACTTAGGGGTCCCAATTGGGTTCTGCCTTTCCATATCCATACTAATGCATCATAAAAAGATATGGGGGCAGCCTTGGGGAAAATATATGATAAGTTACCGTATGCCATTTATTTCAATAGTAAAAATCTATCTAAGGATAAAATGAACTACACTGTCACTGAAAAAGAGCTCTTAGTTTTTGTACACCCCTTAAACAAATTCAGGCACTACATCATTGGATACCAAACTTTTGTGCATACTGATCATGCAACTATTAAATATTTGATGAATAAGGATGCTTTGAATGCTAGAATCATTAGATGGTTGTTATTGTTACAATAGTTTGATTTGACTATCATTGGCAAGCTAGGAAAAGAAAATGTAGTTGCATATTTTTTGTCTATACTTACTTTGCCTGCAAGTGATGAAGGGATGGTCAATGATTAGCTTCCAGATGAGCACCTATTTTCTATCTTGGTTCTCTCTCGGTTTTCTGACATATCCAACTACCTAGTTGTTAGGATATTTCCTCCAAATCTGTCATTTAGGGAGAAGAGAAGAATTGTAAGGAAAAATGCCCCTTTCACTTGGATTAGGGGCAATATTTTCAAACTGGGACCAAATCATATTTTAGGGAGATGTGTCTAGGAAGAGGAATTATTTAACATCCTCTTAACCTTCCATGATGGGCCGTGTGGGGGTCATTTCGTTGCCAAGATAACAACTTTTAAAGATTTACAAGTTGGCTACTATTGGCCCACTCTCCATCAAGATGAAACAAGGTATACCAGCAGATGTGATTAGTGCCAAAGGATGGGGAAACCCACACCCAGGGATGAAATGCCTCTACAACCTCAAGTGGCCTTAGAGCCATTTGACAAGTGGGGCATGGATTTCATTGGGACAATTGATCCACAGTCAAGGAAGAAAAAGTACGTCATTGCGTGCACTGATTACTTGACAAAGTGGGCTAAGACAAAGGTTGTAAAAGTAGCAACAGAGGAGAAAGTGGTTGATTTTTTAAGGGAAAATATTTTCTACAATTTTGGGTTTCTAAGGGAGATAGTCACTTATCGGGGGGCTCAATTCACATCACATTTGATTGAGAATATTTTGAGGCAACATAGTATCAAGCAAAGAAAATCTATTGCTTATCACCCCCAAGAAAATGGGAAAGTAGAGGTTACAAATAGGGCATTGAAGGGCATCCTCACCAAGGTTGTGAGCAACAGGAGGAGATATTTGGAAGACAAATTAGTGGAGGCCACTTGGGCCTATAAAACCACTTGGAACACAACTACTGGGTTCACTCCGTATTATTGGCTTATGGGAGGAAAGCTCTTCTTTCTATTGATTTTGAATATAACACTTTGAGAATTGTAGCCCAGTTGGATTTAGATGTCACTAAAGCACAACAAGAAAGGTTGCTCCAATTGAATGGCTTGGATGAGTTCAAAATGCAAGACCTCCTCCACACTGAAGTTATACAATTACAAAGGAAGGTATGGCATGATAAGAATATCAAGGAAAAGTTTTTTCAAGAAGGGGATTGGGCATTATTATATGATTCTAGGTTCAAATATTTTAAAGGAAAACTGATGACAAGATGGTTAGGCCCATACCTGATAGAAAAATGTCATGACAATGGAGTTGTTCAAATCAGGACCATTGATGAGGAAGGGATCCCCTTGCTTGTCAATGGTTATAGGTTGAATTTATACAAGAAACCTATGTCTAAGGCAGAATTCATTAGTACAATCAACAGAGAAGTCAATGTGATTGAGAGTGTCATAGCTTCCAGTCCACAACACTCCTAGATATTTTTGTTGAAAAGAAAGAAAAAGAAAAAAAATAGGAAAAATGCCTGGATGAAAACCTTTATGAGGCATCTGAGGCCAACTCCTGGGTTGAAAACCTCTCTGAGGCCGTCTAGGAGCAAAAAAGAGAAGAAAAAATAATAAATATCCTTAGGTGAAAACCTCTCTTAAGGCAAATAGGGCAGGGATACAGGTTGAAAACCTCCTCTGAGGTATCCTGTGTGTCTTAAGAAAAAAGGAAGAAAACACAAAAGAAAGAAAAAACACAAAAAGAGGATTTATACCATGTCTGCTGACCCCTTTTTTCATTTTGAAGGATTATATACAGTGGCAGATTTCATGGCTATAGAGAAAAAATTCTGAAATATTTCTTTCATTATTCCATCCATCCACTTCCTATCCATCATCTCCACTCATGTGATCACCTTTCGCCACCATCCCATCAACCTAAAATTCAAGTTTCACCTCCTCTTTGGATTGCTACATGAAGGACCTCTAATTTCTATAGGAAGGTCCTGTGGTGCTACAATAGGGATCTGAAAAGCTACAGGAGGAAGATATGAGGACAAGGGCAGTGCAACGGGGACCCTATGACCTTGAAAATTATGAATAAGGTTCACCCATCATGGTCCATCATCCATCTATCACTCATCCACCTCATTTCACAAAACAATTCACTCAATTCCTCCACTCTGTCTTACCCCTGTTAAAAATAATAATAAAAACACAAAAGCCAGTATCTTCATTTATAGAAGTATACACTACTCCTTGATGGTCCTAACATTGTCCTCATGACTTTTTACAACTTCTCTCATCACCCCCATGCAGATTGAAGACCCTAGAGGAAAAGTAAAGCACTGCTATAGGGAGAAAACCTCCTCCTGTAGCAACCTATGCACATGTCACAGAAAGCATTGATCTTATTTTTTTCTCATTAGTGGGGGTGTGATGGAAACTTATGAAACCAATCTAACGTAGTCATATCACTCCCAGGAGGACTTTCCACCATAAGTAGCAGCTTGAACATCAACGAGGTACCTGCACACACAACAAACACAATAGTCAAGTATCATTAGGAGAAATGAAGAGGGACACAGGAAATAAGACAACAAGTCAACTACCTTGACACCAATGATATGGTCTAGCTCCAACATGCAAATCCCTGTAGCAGTTCAATCGTGAGGTGTTAGGGCCTAAATCTACCTCAAGCCGAGAAAGGCAGGATCTAGGGTAACATCAAACCATGCTTAACTTGGTAGCTAGCCCTACTAGGTCGGGAGAGGGCTCTCTCCTTGTCAATCTCAGAAGAATATGGTCAATAAAGCTTGATATGACTGATATTAATAATGATTTTAGGCTAGATATGTAAGCTAAGGAGTTTGATTGAATTTAATTTTGTTTTGCTGGCTCAAATGTGAAAGGCAGATTTGGGTCCGGGGAATGGACACAGTCTTGCAAAGATCTCTATGGGGCGAGGTAGGAAATTGGTTTAGCACTTAAAATTGATTGAGATGGAGAGCTTTAAGACTGGTGAGGAGTTGGAGAGGGCATGAGAGTCTTAGGGATCCTCTTCAAACAGCTGAAAACATAAATAACTAAACAAACCCTAGGTAGAGCACTGCAACTTCAATGAATTCTACCTTTATCCTTGTTTCATTTAGTTAAGATGAATAGAGAGAGATGATGGCATACATAAAACACATGTAAACTTGCAATTACAAAAGGAAACACAATACCATATTAGGTTGCCACAAGAATCCCATAAAGTGCTACAAACCCTGGTCTATTCCTTTGCCAAACTGCTGAAATGAGTGTACAATAATGCTCAAAGCATTCACAAGAGTCCAACCCTTACCAATGACTGAAAAACTACTAGATATAGGCAAAAAATAATTTATGCTAGGCTTTAGGGTCGAATTCATGAGTTTAGGAGCTATTTCAACAAGATCTAAACTAAGAACTGAAAAGTAGGCAGTGGAACAACTTGCCTCTAAAACTTAGGAAACTGATTCATTCAGTTGCAAACTACTTTTTCATGATGAATCTACCTCTATGAGTGAAAATTTAACATATTTACATCATAATCCATCAAGTCACATTAAATTACATCATGATTTTTATTATTAGAAAGAGAAAAGTCAAATTGTGAAGAAACTAGGCGAAAAATAGAGTTTTTTTTTGCCAAAATGAGAAAATTTCATCCTGTGTGCCGCACTCCTGTCCCTGTGCGCTGCGCTACTTTGGAGCTGATTTTGGAGGCCTTCCCATGCACAAAATTTGCTCTAAGTGGGCTTGTTGGAAATTTCTACCTGTCTAATTTCTAGAACAAGTGGAATTTCTGAATTTTGTCTCCATTTTCCTGTCCAAAAATGAGTTCTCCCAACATTTCTTCCTGTGTGTCCAAAAAGGGGCAGAAAGGTCATTTTTGAGGTGTGTTTGACCTTTTAAGAAGCTCAAAACTTATCAAAATTTCTTGGCCATGTGAGGGAATTCATATTTTTCCATGAGGAATCCAAAAATGTTGAGTTTTCCTCAAAAGGAGGTCTCTAGCAAAAGTGCGCACTAGGTGGCGCGGCGCACCAGGCAGAAAAACCTGTTTTTAGGCCAAAAATTCAAAATTTGCAATTTTTTTTCCAAATTTCTTGAAATTTGAGCTGATTGTTCTTCATCAAGTGCTGTGTTGGGCTAAGGAAGCCTCAGACAAGATCTAGAGTCTATCTTGCTCTTTTCTCTTCCTCATGGCTTTCTTCAACTTGGCCTTCAAAATCCTGATTCTCGCTTTGCACACCTTGTTTCTCGCCAAGTAGTGGTATGCCATGTGCCTCAACATATTTTTATCTTGGTTTGCCTTCTCTAGCATCTTTTCCAAGTGCATGTTTGTCATCTCGAGCCAAGATTCACGATCAGCTTGAATTTCCTTTTCGACTGTTGTCAACTTGGTTTTCCTCCTCTTGGCAGCTTGCCAGTTTTTCTTTATGTTTTTAAGCTCCATGATGGTTTGGTGATCCTCTAGCTGTTTTTTCCTCAGCTTAAAATAGTTGATTATCCACTTGGCTCTTTCCAGGTTGAGAGAAAAATGATGAATTTCATCTCGCTGTTCCCGAATGATCTCTTTGAGCTTTGAGCTCAAATCAGTGTCATCATCCTGAATGAGGATGAAATCTGCCTCTTGACCTCCTGAAGGTCCCTCATCATGCAAGGGCTTCTTGCCCTTGTCCTGTACCTACTCTGTTGATGGAGGAAACGAGACCCCTTCCACCCCGGGTGGAGATAGTACTCGTTTTGCTGCTGCAAACAATCTCCTAGTGCCCTTTTGGTATGTGACAAACACTGGCACACTAGTGGTTTGTGTCTCATGCACCTCTTGCTGATGTGAAGGCTCTCCTACCTCATGAAAAACTAATGGGGGCACTTGAGGACCTGTAAATACCTCATGTGAAATGAAATCCTCCCATGAGATATTCAGTAAACCAAGCTGATGCAAAACCACAATTTTGATTAGTGCAAAGTGATAGATGTTGTTATACTACTGATGAGGAGGCTTCCTTTGCACTAATGTGGTCATCTTCTCAATATTCCAGCAAATGAAATAGGGGATGTTCATCATTCTCACCCTAGTGAAGTGCATCAACAATATGATATGATAGGTGTACAAACAAGAAAATCTGCCCTCACAGCTGAAATATTTAATTATGAGTTTCATCAAGGGAGCATATGCGTCCTATAGGTACTTGAATGGGAAGACTCTACTGACATGTCTTTGAAAGCTAGCCTTGATATAAGGCTCATAATGATCTCTGTCAACCAGCTGCCCCTTATTCCATTGTTCACCTACATTCGGAATACCGGTTGGTTGAGCTATAGTCTCAGGTGTCAAGGTGAATGTCACACCTGCCAAATTGAATTGGCCATTGTGAAGATGGAGCACAAACAGTCTGGTAAGCTCATGGTGGTATTTGAATCTTTCCACCATCTCACAAAATTGAGGAAAAATAAATCACTGAACATGTGATTATGAATAGGCACAGGTATGGAAAAATATTACCTCCTCCCTATGTATGAATAACGAAAATGTGTAAATTTTGAGACAGTATGTTTTAATAAGATGGAGGTGGTAAATTAACTTGGCCACCCTTAGCTATTAAAATAAAAGTGATGGTGAGCTCTCATGCAATGTGGAGATGTCACATAAACTGAGTTGGGATCACTAATAGTGGGTGGTGATTATGAGAAAAGGAGAAATAATTACTCAGAGTGGGGCCAACTGTCCAAAAGAGGAAACCCTGTGTGACTGCTAGGTCAACAAAGCGCTCCAAGCCTCAACCCAAAAATGGCATATTATGTACTTGGGCTCGGCTTCTTTTGCATACTCACTCATTTCAAAAACAGTAAGGGAGAGGACAAGATCGGGGTGCCATCGAGGAGTTTTGAACCCCATTATGCAATTTCTACAGGAAAGCCTTCAATTGCTACAAGAGTGCCGAGAGACTGTTACAGGAAAGTTGAGAAGGTGGAGAAGAGCCACATAGGTTTGAATTGATCTTTGAATTACCACCTTCATCCCAGACTTCTTGATAAGAAGTAAGTGCCACCATCTCCTTCATCCATCCATCATATTGCATGCAAATTTTACTTCAATTCTACAAGCAGTGGCAGTCTAATTGTGAAATTAAAAGGTCTTTTTGAGTAGTAGAGTGATGGTAATATAGGCAATTGTCATTAACAAGGAATTTTTAACCCATGGCTACCACTGAATTACACATTGAAGCTATAAAAGAAGTATATATCCCTCACTTAATTAAGAACATTGAGAATAGATGGGAGTAGGATTTAATAGGAGGGAGCCCTTAGATACCAAGAGAATCCACCTACACCCTCATATGGTAGAAATTTTTAAAAGACACCAGTGGCTAGGATTCTTCGAGTTATTGAAAGGGTATGATAATGACCTTACCTTTGAATTTTCCATGGCTCTGAATTCACAAATTGAGGACAATGTTACCATTGTGGTGAGGGGGGTGGTTTTCTCTCTTAGCCCTAAAATAATTATCAGGGTAACAAAACTACCTCTAGGGATCAAGTGGAGCGGAGAAGAAAAAGCCACCAGTTTCACTGCTAAAAATAATTTCTTCACTGCCAATGAGATGCCTCTTGAGGAAAAGAATGGAGAGAGGAGGGAAAGCTTAACTTATCCTTGGGATGCAGTCACCTACTGTTATGAAACCAGCTCAAGAAACCAGCTCAATAAAAGATAGAAAAGATAGATCAATGCCTTAGAATTCAGCCTCTTCGAGGGGGCAACCTCCTATACATTACATAAATGAACAATTCTTGGATGATTCAAATGAAAAAACCTCCTTTATATATATAGGAGTCTAAGGAGTCACAATATAATCCAGCCGACCTACCAATAATAATATAAAGCCACAACAATAACAATAGAGGGATCCTAAGGGGCACAATAATAACAATATGGGGGCAATAGGGGCACAACAATATTAATAAGGGGTATAAATACAATAGTAATGGGGTAATCACTAGTATTATGGGGACCCAACATGCCCCTCTCCTTCAAAAAAGTCTTGTCCTCAACGCTTGAGTAGTTCTGGATACTTCTGCATAAAATTCTCATCCTCCCATGTGGAATCTTTAGCGGATAAGTTCTTCCACTTGATAAGATACTTTGAAATTGATCGATTTCGTAGCTGTCAAGTTCTTGTTTCTGTGACTGCTTCCGGTTCCAATATAATTTTTCCTTCCTCGTCAAGTTCTGGCAATATTGTTTGAACTGGGAGCTTGTCGCCTATAACCTTCTTTAAACATGAAACATGGAAAACTGGGTGCAATAGAGAAGCTGCAAGAAGCTCCAATTTGTATGCCATAGTACCAATATTTTGCAACACCTTGTACGGACCATAATACTTTGGTGATAATTTATTATCCTTCTTAGCTTGCTTGAGGGACATTTGCTTATATGGTTATAGCCGTAGGAATACCCAATCACCTACTTCAAAACTTCTTTCACTGCGATGTTGATCTGCCTGTTGTTTCATTCTATTCTGTGCCAACATGAGGTTATCCTTTAAGAGTTGGAGGACTTGTTGTTGATGTTCAATGTGATATTCCACAGCCTGAACCTTAGAATTTTCTCTTAAATATGGTGTGATGGATGGTGGTTGATACCCATAAAGTGCCATAAATGGGGTCATTTTTGTTGCTGTATGGAAGGAAGTGTTATACCACCATTCAGCCAGAGGCAACCATTTGACCCATTGTGTCTATTTATCATATACAAAGCAACGAAGATATCCTTCCAAACATTTGTTTACTATCTCAGTTTGCCCATCAGATTGAGGATGATAAGATGAGCTATGAGCTAACTGAGTACCAAGACAAGAAAATAATTCTGTCCAAAAATTTCAAGTGAAAATGGGATCTCTGTCACTTACAATAATCTTTGGGTTTCCATGTAGCTTTTGAATTGTTTCCATGAATGCAGTAGAAATTGTACTGGCTTTAAATGGATGTGATAATGCACAAAAGTGTGCATACTTGGTAAGTCTGTCAACTACCACCATGATGACACTCTTTCCCTCAGACTTGGGTAAAACTGTGATAAAATCCATTGAAACCTCCTCCCAATGTTGGCTTGGAATGGATAAAGGTTGTAATAGACTCGGTGTCTTAATTGTTTCAACTTTATTTTGTTGGAAAACCAAACATTCCGCCACAAACTTTTGAATATCTGATTTAAGGCCATCCCAAAAAAATTCCTTCTTAACCCTGTGGTAAGTTTTTAAAAATCCTGAGTGCCCTCCTAAGGGAGAAGTGTGCAATTCCATAAGAATCTTTTGTTTTAGCTGGGAATTCTTACAGAGGTATAAGCGATCTTTGTACCATAATGAATCATTTTGCCAGCTAAATGTATCAGACATACTGGAATCTTGTTGTAACTTTCAAATAAGTGCCCACACTTCTTTGTCATTCTTCCATTCCTCCCTTGCTTCATTTATCCAATCTAGTTGGATAATAGAAATGGCGAACAACAATGCTTCCACATCCTCATCCTTTCTTGAGAGTGCATCTGCCACCACATTTTGCTTCCCTTTTTTGTAGATGATTTCAAAGTCATAACCCAACATCTTTGTGACCCACTTTTGTTGCTCTTCAGAGGATAATCTTTGTTCTAAAAAGTATTTAAGGCTATCATGATCTGTTTTTACCTTGAAGTGTCTTCCCATTAGGTAGGGTCGCCATTTCTTAAGTGCATGGAGTATTGCCAACATTTCCTTCTCATAAATAGCTTTGCTTAAAAACTTTCCCTTGATTGGACGACTTTCAAAAGCAATGGGTCTTTCATCTTGCATTAGAACAACACCAATTCCATTTCCTGAAGCATCACATTCCACAATAAAGGTTTTTGTGAAGTCCGGTGTAGCTAAGACCGGTGCTTGGCACATTGCCTCTTTAAGATGTTCAAAGGCCTTTGTTGCTTCCGGAGTCCATGAAAATGCATCTTTCTTCAATAATGTTGTTAGAGGTGCTGCTATTCTCCCATAATTCTTAACAAACTTGCGATAATACCCTGTCAACCTGAGAAATCCTCGCAGATGCTTTATGGATGTGGGGATTTTCCATTCCTTAATGGCTTTAATTTTTCTAGGGTCTACCTTAACTCCTTCATGAGATACAATATGACCCAGATATTCCACCTCCTAGACTCCAAAGAAAAATTTGGATCTTTTTGCATATAATTGTTTCTCCTCCAATAGTTGTAGCACCTTGTCAACATGTTCAACATGATCCTTCCAAGACTTGCTGTAGATTAGTATATCATCAAAAAATACTAACACAAATTTTCTAAGGAATGGTTTGAAAATTGAATTCATCAAACCTTGAAATGTTGAAGGTGCATTGGTAAGGCCAAAAGGCATGACCAAAAATTCATAATGACCCTCATGAGTTCTAAATGTTGTTTTCGGAATGTCTTCAATCTTCATTCTGATTTGATGATATCTTGAACGAAGATCCAACTTGGTGAAGTAAATTGATCCATGCAATTCATCTAGTAATTCATCAATGACAGGAATGGGGAACTTATCTTTAATAGTGAGCTTGTTGAGCTCCCTATAATCCGGACACATGTGCCATGATCCATCCTTCTTGTGCACCAATACTACTGGAGCAGAGAAAGAACTTTGACTCGGTTGAATTATACCAGCCTCTAGCATTTCTGCAACCATACGTTCAATTTCACTCTTTTGGACATAGGGATATCTGTACGGCCTGATGTTTGGAGGAACACTTCCTGGAATCAGATGAATAGCATGATCATGATCACGCATAGGTGGGAGACCTTTGGGAGTCTCAAATACCTTGGAATGATTGTCCAAGACTTTTTGGAGATCTGGAGAAATAGATGATTCTGATGTGGAAACATCTAGCGAACATAATTGTGCAATTACACCTCTTTGCTCCTTTTTTAGAAGCTTTGTCATACCATTAGAGCTGATTATCTTTCCTGGTTTCCCTGCAATACCCCTTAATTCAAATTCCTTTCCTTCCGTAGAAAATTTGATGAAAATTTATTGAAAATTTATTGAAAATTAAAAGCTATTGTACCCAAGGATTGTAGCCATTGGACTCCTAGTACAACATCAGCACCTCCCATTGGAATGGAAAGCATTGGGCTAGTCAATACATATTCTCCCATGGATAGCTTGATATTATGGCACTTTCCAGAGCAATTTATTGTTCCTCCATTTGCAATCATCACTTGACACTCTGGTGCTGGATATAGGAAGCAATTCAATTCTTTTGCTACCTTACAATGAATAAAATTGTGGGTGCTTCCTGAATCAATCAACACTATTACCTTTTTCTTCTTGATTTGTCCTTCTATCTTGATGGTTTGAGGAGTGGTAATTCCCGCCAATGCATTACAAGATATGGTCGGATTTATTTGTTCTTCATCTAGGCTTTGTTCCTGGAGTATATCCTCTTCTTTTGACCTTTCTTGCTCCTTTTCTTCTTCCTCTTCACAATCTATGTAGAATAATTTCTTCTCAGCACACTTATGACCTTTAGTGTATTTGCTATCACAACTGTAACAAAGCCCTTTTGCTCTTTTTTCTTCCAATTTTTGTGGTGTCAACCTTATAGGTTGTGGAAGACTAGGGGCAACAACACTTCCATCTTTATAGTTGTGAGTGGTATGCTTCCTGGTTGCCATAATTTTGCTTTCCATTTTTCTTGCTAACCTGAATGCCTTCTCTAATGAATCAGGTTCCCAAAGGTGAACATCATGTTGGATATTATCCTTTAAAGACCCTATGAACACATCAATCCTATGCTCCTCTGGAATATCTTTTACCCTTATGTTCAATTTTTGGAACTCCTCAATGTGCTCCATTATTGAACCCTTTTGTTTGAGACTTATCAATTGGCTAAAAAAAGTGTTGCTTTTTGTATCCTCATAATGTGCTATCAATTCTTCCGTAAAAATTGCCCAAGTGATAAATTGTTTACGAGAGCAAAGCCATTGATACCATACAAACTGATTTGGTTCCAAATATAAAGTTGCCATACGTACCTTTTGTGTGTTTTGCACATTATTGAGATCGAAGAATTGCTCCATCTGTAATATCCATGTTGCGGGATCCTTGCCATCAAACTTCCTCATATCAATTTTTGGAATATGGTGGGTCTTCGATCCAACATTAGAGTCTATGGAATCATGATTAACATTTCTTTTGTTCTCATCATGAGTTTCCTTTACTACCCTTTCACCATTAGTGACCCTTTCTTGTAGCAACTTCTTCAATTCTTCCATGTTTGTCTTCAAATCTATCTTCAAATCGTCCATCTTAGCTTCTACACCTTTCTTTAAACCATCCATCTTAGCTTCTACATCTTTCTTTAAACCATCCATCTTAGATTCTGTTCCTTTTTGTGCAAGTGCCACTTGTCGCACTTGGTCTCGTAATTTTGCTATATCATGTTGCATTTCTTCCTCTTCTTCATAAGTCATGTTAGATATTTCAGGTTTCTTACTAGGTGTTTGCATTTTCTTTCCTGGGGCATCAATTACCGATAATAATGCTTTACTATGCCCTTTGAATTCCAAGCTTACGCAAAAATTTAAAAAAAAAACTACACACCTTTTTTCACTTTGTAGAAGCCTGATATTGAATCTGATGTATATCTGTAATTTTGAATCATCCAGTTCTAAAATTGTGATTTGTAGTAGCCTTCTTTGTCCTCTTTCCAATGCCACTAGTCTGATCAAAATTGGATTCTCCAAGAAAGAGTTATGCACAATCTCCCGCAGTGACCTGATTGTAGACTAGTTCAGTAGAGAGAACTTGTATGAAGTGCCACGTGTCACTATTTCAACCTTTGACTCTGAAAAATATATACAAGAAAACTACATGCTGTCCTCTTTCTATACCTTCTTGTGAAATTTCAATCTGATGCTGAGAAAGAAAGTTATGACAATTTTCCGCAGGTCACCGGTTTGGAATGTAATTCAGGAGTTTGCAAAAAGACCAACTTCCTCAGATCATATCTCCACAAATATAGTGCAAAAAGCTCTGAAATTTGGACCCAAGGTTCAGCGCGATTTCTTCTCAAATGGGTTTTTTTTGCAACTTCTGAAACGTTTCAGAAAAATTTTTATAGGGAAAATGCCACAATGACCTGTTTGGAGCAGCGAAACCCTAGAATCCAAAACTCTGATACCAAATGTTATGAAACTAGCTCAAGAAAAGATAGAAAAGATAGATCAACGCCTTAGAATTTAGCCTCTTCGAGGGGGAAACCTCCTTTACATTACATAAATAAACAATTCTTGGATGCTTGAAATGACAAAACCTCCCTTCTATATATAGGAGTCTAAGGAGTCACAATATAATCCAGCCGACCTAACAATAATAATATAAAGCCACAAAAATAACAATAGAGGGATTCTATGGGGCACAATAATAACAATATGGGGGCAATAGGGGCACAAAAATATTAATAAGGGGTATAACTACAATAGTAATGGGGTAATCACTAGTATTATGGGGACCCAACACCTACCATATTTTGAAATACATATCATGTGAGGGAAGAATGAGTGTGGTATATTCTTACCACTTTAGATTACTTCATGAACTCAGGTTCCAGGCAGAATTACCTCTTTCCAATGAAAATCCTCTTGAGGACAAGAATGGAGTTAGGAGGGAAAGCCTAACTTATCCTTGGGATGCGGTCACCTACCATATTTTGAAATACATATCCCGCGAGGGAAGAATGAGTGTGGTATATGCTTACCACTTTATATTATTTCATGAACTCAGGTTCCAGGAAGAATTGCCTCTTGCTCAAAGACTTAGTGTGTCATACTTCCTCTTGTAGTCCATCAGGGAAATGAGTCAAAAAGTGAGAGAAGGAAAACACCAACACCTAGGCCACCATGGCCTCATTAAACTAATAGTGGTGGATTCTTTGAGAAATTTGAGAATCCCTGTCCTTTGGTCCAAATTCATAGACATGGATAGAGAAACCTTCATAGAGACACAAACCCTCACACTAGGTGAGACCCCAACCTCTAGTGTTGGGGGAAGAGAGGGAAAAACAAAGGAAGAAGAAGAAGGGGCAAGGACAGAAGAGAAAGCAGCAGGTTTAGAATAAAAGGAAAGAGAGATATAAGTATAAAGGATGGTAAAAGAAGAAGAGATGAAAGAAAAGGAGGAAGAAGAAATAGAGGCAGAGGTAGGAGGAGCACAAGATGAAAAATAAGAGGGGGGGAATAGGAAAAATCAAGTCCTAAGAAGACTACTAAGCCCAGAGAAATAGAGATACCCCCAAAGCAAACAAGTTTGTCTCTAGGAACCACTGAACAAGAGGTAGCTACAACTTTAGCTACCTTAAGCACCCCAGTCAAACCTAAAAGGAAGAGACAAAGGCAAGCTACCTATATTTTAAGACTAGGAAAAGAACCAGTATCAAGCAAGGGAGGCCACAAACTCCCACAAAGGTCCCTATCACAATTGAGGAGTCCCAAAGAAAGAAATAGGAGGTAGGACCAACTGAAGGAAAAATCGAAGAGGTCACCTCTCCAAAACCCACAACAAAGACTCTTTTCGCATATGTAACGAAGCCTACAACCAGATAAACGTCCTTGAAACAAACCAAGACACAAAAAACCATCTAATAAGAAGAAAAAGGGAAGTTATAAGAGGGGAAGAGTATGCTACAAGAGGAACAAAGTATTCTACAGGAGGAATAAAGGATGCTACAATAGGGGGAAAATGAGCTACAAGAGGGGAAGAATGTGCTGCTAGGGGCAGAATGTGACACAATAGCTATAGGAGGCAGAAGCCTCCCAGAAAACATTTGAGAAGGACTTCCCAGATCGCGATGAGCTTATTCCAAAAATTAGCCTAATCTCCTACTACAAATTCATTGAAGGAGGGAGGATTATTCCCCAAAACTTTGCAGTCCCACTTTTTTATGAGCTAGAAATAGAAAGAGGAAGAACCCACAGGCAGCTGTAAATTGCTAAGTATAAGAAGGTAGAGGATGTGGGCCTTGTGGAAGAAAAGATCCTTGAAATGAGTAATGAATTAAGTGAACTGAGAATGAGGGATTCTATAATGAAGGAGAAACTACAGGTAGAAAATGTGTGGTTGAGAGAGAAGTTTCAGGAGAGAGAAACCCAACTTGCCACCATGGAGGCATTATAGTGCAAACATCCATCAAATTCGTATGCACTCTTTCTCAAATAACAATGGTTTCAATTCTAAATCAAAACCTTAACACAACATGGATCTATGATCTTTTAGGATTACAAACAATTCATTGAATTTTGAAACCAATCTAGCATGGAGGACAAAGAAAAATTGCTTGAGTTTTAAATACACAACCTCACTTTGATTGATATGAATTTTTGGGATACCAATGCAAGATTGGGGGATACACACCTGATGGCCTTAGCATCCAGGATGATTCATGAGGAGGAAAGAGTTGAGGAAGTGAAAAGTGTAATGGCAAAGGAGGAAAATAAACCATTATATATTAGCATAGAGCTAGTGAGCCCAATGGTTGCCATTAGAAATCATAGAATCATCTCCAATGATGTTTATTTAGCACCTAAATACCTTTCCAACCAGGAACAAGCCATCCTACATTTTGAAGACACATCTCGGTTGTTGGGAATAGAATTCTTGCAAGCCTTCCATAGGAGATGGCATGCCTTACCCCATAGCCTCTAGATCAAAGAATATCACTCTCGTGAAAGGCTAAGGAATGCCTTGGAGAGTAAACCCCTATACAAGAGGATCATGCAAATATTGAAAGTTAATTGGATAGAACTCAATATCAATCCACCCTTGCTTCTAGGCCTACAGGAAGGAAGAGATGAAGCAGAAGAGTATAAGGAGTGGATAGAAATAGAAAAGGACACATGTTTCTATCCCCAAGAAGGCAAACCATCTGAGGAGCCTTGGGATATCTAGGAGGCCACCAAGGCCATGAGAGAGATACATATGGATGATTGAGTTCCTTAGAGGATGAGCAAAACTTTCAATAGGGGGGTGATGTTAAGGCTCACAACAGGTAAATTATAAGGGTGACGATGCCATCCTCCAACTTTAGAACTCTCTCTTTCTCACATTTATTTACCTTTTTTTTTATATTATGCTTAAAGAGAAGGGTAAAATATGTTGGCTATGTAATGTGGCCTAATATGGTTTAATTGTAGGTAATGGATAATTTTTTAGATGATTTCTATGCAGGGCCTTGGAGTAGATAGTAGGGAGATATTCTAGGCGGTTTTCCACCTCTTTAACTCCCTCAATCAACCTAAGATCACAACACTCTCTCTCATCAGCTCGAGGTCATTGGAAGTCAAGCAAGACGAGGTCATTGGAAGCCAAGAAAGTGCAGTTAATGAGGAACAAGATCCACCATTCTCGAGTTATGGGAGACAAATATTCATATTTTCTAGGGAATTGCTAGTAGATACCCTCTTGTATAAATATGCATTTAAAAGAGCTCATTAGGGTTCGAGTTTTGTTTTTAGCTAGCTAGCTATTAAGGTCAAGTACTTGACACTGTTATTTTTTACTGTTATTTGATGTATTAGACATTGATTCAATGATAATGAGAAGTTTCTTATTGGTTCATCACTGTGTTAGTTCCAAGGGGTCGAGGCTCTTGGGTTTAAGCCCAACCCTAGTGGCTTAGGTCCCTCTTGTGTATGTGTATCTCTTTTTATTTCCAAGTGCTTATTAGTTTCTTGCATTTCATTAGAGAATAATCCATCAAAAATATGTGATTGCAACCTCTACCTCATCTCTCTCATGGGGTCATGAATAGAAGGACTTACAACCACAATCCAAAAGTATTATGTTTATGATTTCTTGGAAGAAAATTTATGTTGTTCATCTTGTTTTCATGTACTTACTGTAGCTTAGGAGTTGATTTATTGAATAGATCAGAGTTTTGGCATAGATTATATAACATTTAAATTCAACTCATCCTTTCCACTACTAGTTGTTTCATTTTGTCAATGATAAATGGGTATATGCATGTGATGATTGCAGGGTTGTTTGGATCTATAGGAAAGGTAGCCTTCACCACCTTCATCTTGGACTCCCTCACCTTCTCTTATGAATTCAAAATTTTGTCCTAAATTTGTGTTCATGAGATCATTTTCCTAGATCATCGAGAGTATCTCTCCTAGTGAAAAATAGGCCTTCAAAAGGCTATGAGCTTGGCTAGGGACTTTGGCCACCCTTCACTCATCTACCTCAACCTCCATCCACCTTTCCATACCTTGAACTCATCATTTCCACCTCCTAAACCTTCTCGGCAGCCTTCCTGTAGCATTACAGGCCTTCCTATAGCAATACAGGGCACATGTAGCAGCCTCATGTAGCACACATGTAGCAGATTGTTTCTTCACCTGTTTTGAACTTTACAGCCATTTGGACTTAGTTTAGAAGGATGTTGGCCACTAGTTGTGACTCTATGATCAAGGGAAGCTTCTAGGCCACTCCAAACCCTCCTTTTCCTTCACTGCAAAACATAATAGTGTTAGTTTCCTTATCACAGATTTGGCACAAATAGAACATTGATTTATATGCAAGTGTGAGCTAGTTAGATGATACATAGAATATTGAGTTATGGTTTGGTAGGTTAGCTTCTTGTTTGCAAGTATATTTGATAACTATATGGTTGATTGCAAGATAATGTAGTTTCCTTTCTGCAAGTAGTGTAGCTCTTGTCTTTTCATGAATTGATTCAATAACATTTGCAAGTTGAAGTTAATAACATTTCCATTTTCATAGTTAGAGGTAGCTTCTAAATTTCACCTTCATTAGCTAGTTTTCATTCTAATTTAGTAGGAGGAATGGTCTTGGATCACTATTGATCAAATGTCCTAGTTGATGGTGGCATGAGTAGAATCCCATTTACTGTGCATATAGCACTATCACCTCGAAGTTTGCACGAACACCGAGTTGATAAATAGAGTTGAGGAGCCATTGGGAGTTGCATCACTCTTGGTGCAATACCAGGGCTCACCAATTAGTTCAGAACTAGAATGAGAAATGACAAAATTTCACCTACATGTTGTAACTATACATCTTGCACCATCTGATAATCTCGAGAAACACCATTTAAAACATGCAGAAATTGCTCTCAATTTTAGATCCACACTAGATCAAACCAAATCTATGTTGATCCATCTTCTTCACAAGTAGATATCCTCTTCTTTTACAAAGATGTGTCCACAATGGAACTTGACACAATAGCAACAACAATGGATCTTCACAATTCTCCTTTGCATGCAACTATCCATAATCCACACACAAATCAAATATTCACAAAAATAATAAATCAAACGTTCTATTAAACCAATCTATGTACAAAGGAGTATCATGGGTAAAATTGCATGATCTCAATGCCTTTCTTGAGAGATTCAAGGTTGAACGAACTTTGATACCATGTTAGAAATTAGAGAGTGAGGCCATGTTAAAAATTAGAGAGTGATAGAGCGATTAAACACAACACTAAACACACTGTGATATATTTATTGATCACAACAGTTACAAATATATAGGACATAAAAATCTGAATACCACACATCTAGATCATAACTACAACTCATACATAGGAAACAACAACTTCTAAATAAACACTTAAGAACTCTCAATGATAACTCATGACAACACATGGAAGCTTTGCTTCCAATACTATTGTCACTAGACTGAGCGGTACTCGATTGATCCCTTTACACACAAATTTTCATCATTGATGTGTAATGGAATTGTAAGTTCCCTCACCTCGCTCCCTTGGTCAAGATCATCCACCTTTCTTTTATAGAACCTCCACATAAAAATTCAAATGGAAGAACAATAACACAACATAGCACCGATTCAAAAGAAGTATTTACCAAAAATCCATAGCTTGCTAAGGCACTGTTCATTCATATTCATGGGGATTTCTTAAATCAATTTCACACATGCCTTCATGACAGAGTTTCACACAAGAAAATTGGACAAATTATCCAAAATGGATCCTAGAACACCCTCTAAGTCTTCTAAAGATCAAAACTATCGCAAAAGAAGAACTATTAGAAATAGCGAATAACACTATCGGGAGTGAAGAAAACATGAAGAGATAGTGGAAAAAGAGAGTATCAGTGGTTTCAACAACTTTGCATAGGAGCTGACAGATCTGGCCGATCAATGGTCTAGATTCGATTGACATATCGCAATCATCAAAGGCAGGTGGAGGCTATCAGAGGCGAGCATATAAATGTTACGATAGCGATCAACGGGGCCAACGAGGACCGTCGATCAAGCACGCAGATCGATGATCTAGGTTAACCCGCCATATCACATCAGCAGATTACAAGGGAGCACTTACAATGGCCCAGGGACTATGCGATGTGTGATTGTGATATATATCGCATCACAATATCACGTCGGAGAATTACAAAGGAGCGGGGCCGATAACAAACACGACTTGCAATAACTAGGCCCGATAAGGTTACATATGATATTTTATATATTTTGAGATCTAAAAAATAGCATTTTCCTGTGTATTTTGTATTTCTGCTAAAATGAATGAAATACAAAGGAAATGCGCCGATGAAATGAAACCGGACCCGAAAGGGTTTATTAATGTAGTTGTATATTATTTCAAGTCCAATACGAGCCATTTTGCGGGATTTTTAATGTTTTAATTTATTTTTCAAATACAAAGGGAAACCAGAAAATGAGCGAGATTTCGGGCGGGCTGTAGGTAGTAAGTGGTTTTGGCCAGGCTCTGCCCGAGCCCATAAACTGGTTTCCACGTGGCCAGGCACCAGAGAGAGAAAACCACCCTTTTCGGGCGGTTAACACCCGTACGCATGAGCTGCTTGAAATGAATCTCAGCCGTTGGATCAAGTTCTCTCAAATCAATGGTGGAGATGCGATAAGCGATATAAAGGCGGACCCGATAGGAGTTATAAGGTGGAATTTATAATATTTCAAATCTGATAAACGATAGAATTGTGGATTTTCACAGTTTTTAGTGTATTTCTCTGTGTAAACAGAGAACGCTATTTTTGGGGATTTCAAACGCCCGATGGTCCCTTATGTTGCAAAACAGGTGGCCACCTTCCCTGAAGACGTTATGCCATGATTGCTAACTCTTATAAGGGAATTTGAGCAGATAGAGGCCGGGAGCCAGAGAGCTTGAGATGAGGAAACAAACTGACAACACCAATTGGCTTTAAAGCTGTAGACTGACAGAGATAGAGAGGAAGCAGTACTGAGATAGAGAGAAAACAGAGACAGAGAGTGAGAGAAAGAGTCTGTGTACTCAGAGAGGCTTGAGGGATTCAAGAAAACTCCTGCTGTTTTGTATTTGTTGTGTTGAGACTCAATTTGAGCTCACATTATGTAAAAATCTACTCTTGAATACATAATAGAGAGGTCACCATTGAAGGCTGGACCAGGAGACGTAGCCCAGGAGTTTTGGGTGAACTCCATATTAAATTTGTTGTGTTATGTGTGTTTGTCTATTATGTTTCTTTAACTGCTTCATTGCCTATATTATTCACAATTTTATTGATCTGTTGCACTAAGTAATGTAGGAAAATCCATGCACATGAGTCTGTAATACCTTAAAAGTAATCTAAGATCTTAATTTCAGATCAAGTGGTATTAGAGCTTTAGGTTTGCTAAGGTTAGACAAGATTGTGCTAGATTGTTGAATGCTAACTAGGTCAAAGCTCAAACTAGGAGAAGGAGAGCTTGTTGAGGCTAATCCACAAATTGGAAGAGTCTACGCTCAGAGGAGAATGGCCGGAGAAGTCCCATTGGAATCAGAACCTCAGTTCATGGACAGTTTCATGACCATAAGAGCCATGGTGGAAGAAATGTATCGGGAATTTAAGAAGGATCGAGGTGCAAGCACCTCAACACCTGAACAAGGCAAAGGAGTAGGGGAACCTCTTCTATTTGCCCATTCAGAAGGAAAAGGGAGAGGGGAAGAGCCTCCTCCATCAACTCCTCCTTCTAGCCCTGAAAAGAAAAAGAAGAAAACATCTTTGATTAAATTAGATGTAAAATTTGATTTGCCAATCTATGATGGATAATCAAATGTAGAAAAGCTAGATAACTGGATTATACAGATTGATGTATATTGCAGGGTGCAGAACATTGATTCAGAAAGGAGTAAAATTTAGCTGGCTAGCCTTTGCCTTGGAGGAACTACCTTAGTGTGGTGGGAAGGCAAGAGACAAGCTGATTTGAAGAAGCATGGTAAAATTCTTTCTACCTGGAGTGAATTTGTTTCTGCCATTAAAAAAAAATTCTATCCATTGGCTTATATGCAACAAGAAATGATGAGTTGGCAAACTCTTCGCCAATTAAAGGGGTAAAGTGTACAAAGATATACCCAAGAATTTAGAAAAAGAGCTTTAATTCTAGGCATTTCTCTAGACTCACCTGAAACTTTGTTGAAGTATATAGGTGGTTTGCATAGCTATTTGAGGCACATTATTCTCATGTTTAACCCCACTAGCATAGATGAGGTATCCGTTCAGGCTACACATCTAGAGGCTAGAGGTAAGAATGTGAACCTAGAGATTGGGGGATCATCAAAACCCACTGCAAGCAAGAACAAGGAAAAGAACAAGCATAAATGGAAAGAGAGGAAAGAAAATACTGTACAGAAAGAAAAACCTTCATGCACTCACTGCAAGAAGGATGGACATGATGATGAACACTGCTTGTCTTTGCATCTGGAGCTGAAACCCAAAAAGTTCGGTGGTAAGAAGAAGAAGACTATTGCTGCTATTCAGAAATATTAGGGGTCAAACTCAGGTGATGAAACAACAGTCGTAGCTACAGGTATAAAAGTTAAAAATTCTGAAGCATCTACTAGTAATTCTGCACAACCTATTGATAATGAAGAAAATGAGAGGAAAAGACATGATCTTTTTCATATTAGAGTTATTTCCAAGCATCAAAAGATTGATACTTTATTTGATAGTGGATCACAAGTAAACTTGATTTCTGAAACAATTGTAAAGAAGTTGGGATTACTAATGACACCTCACAAGAAGCCATATCCATTAGGTTGGGTATGTGATAAAGCAAAGCTACAAGTGACTAACAATTGTAGATGAGGTTGAGTTAGATATAGTTCCCTTGGATATATGTGGTTTTAGGAAGTCCTTACTTGTATGATAGAAAAGCCATTTTCTATAGAGCTGAAAATAAGTATCAACTCATCAAAGATGGAATAGAATATATTGTAAGAGCTCATCAACTCAAAAATAATTACACTCTCATAAACTCAGGGAAGATGAAAAGAATTGTAAATTCATGCAAGCAATTTTTACTAATGGTTGTAAAGGAAAAGAACCTTGATAAAACCAATGTATTTGAAGGTTGTGATGCTAAACAGAAAGTTGATTTAGAAAAAGTTGTTTCAAAATATGATATCCTATTTCAAGAACCTAAAGGTCTGCCACCCAAAAGGGAAATAGTACATGATATTCATTTGCAGCAAGATGCTCCATTTCCTAACATCGAAATGTATAGGTTATCCACTTTAGAGAATGCAGAGATCAAGAAGAAGGTACAGGAGCTGCTCGATAAAGGGTTCATAAGACCAAGCACAACACCATGCAGATATCCAATCGTGTTGGTAAGAAAGAAAGATGGTTCGTGGAGGATGTGCATTGATTACAGAGCATTGAATAAAATAACGATCAAGAATCGTTATCCTCTTCCTCGTATTGATGATCTATTAGATCAGCTGAAAGAAGCTGTTTACTTTTCCAAGTTAGACTTGTGTAGTGGCCACTATTAGGTCAGAGTTGTAGAACAAGGTGCATGGAAGACTGCTTTCAAAACAAAGCAAGGGTTTTATGAATGGCTGGTTATGCCTTTTGTCTTAACTAATGCTCCTGCCACTTTCATGAGAGTTATGAATGATGTACTCTGACCTTTTATTGATGATTTTGTAATTGTATATTTAAATGACATTCTTGTTTTCAGTAAAACATGGGAAGAACATTTAAAGCATGTAAAGAAGACTCTAGATGTTTTGAAAAGAGAAAATTTCTATGTTAAGTTATCAAAATGCGAATTTGGAAAAACATCTTTAAATTATTTGGGTCATATTGAAGGGGATGGTGAATTGAAGATAGATCCCTCTAAGGTCGAAGTCATTGTGAACTGGCCTAAACCCAAATCTGCTACAGAAGTTAGGAGTTTCCTAGGAGTAACACAATATTGGAGAAAGTTTATTGCTAACTTTTCCTTGATTGCAGCTCCCTTACATGCTTTAACAAGATTGAATAAAGTGTTTCAGTGGGGAGGCAAACAACAGAAAGCCTTCAACACCTTGAAAGGAAAAAATATTACAACACCAGTACTAGCATTGCCAGATCTTCAAAGACCATTTGAGATTGAAATAGATGCCAGTGACTATGCCATGGGAGCAATGTTGATGCAACATGGTAAACCCATATGTTATCATTCTGAGACATTTAATTCTGCAGTATTTAATTATCCCACATATGATAAAGAATTGTATGCATTAGTACAGAGTGTGAAAAAGTGGAAACATTACCTAATGGGCAAAGAAACAATTATACATACTGATCATCAACCACTTCAATATTTACACTCACAAACTAAATTGCAACAATCAAGACACTATAGGTGGATGGGTTTTCTACAACAGTTTCATCTAGTCATCAGGTATAAGAAAGGCATACACAATAAGGTTGCAGATATGCTATCAAGACCAATCATAAATGCATCTACTATACTTAAGCATAACTCAGTATTGCATGAAAGCTACATTGAACAATATGCTCAAGATGTAGATTTTAAAGATGTATATGAAACTTTAAGTCATGGAAAACAAGTAGAAGAATTGGATTATCATGTTAAGGACCAACTCTTGTATCATTTGGGAAAGTTATGCATTCCTCAAACTGAAAGAGTTAACATAATCCGAGAAGCACACACTTCTCTAATATCAGGTCATTTTGGTGTAATTAAAATAGTTGCACAGCTGCAAAGGTTCTGTTATTGGCTAAGAATGCATGAAACAATTTCTAGATATATTAAATGGTGTACCATGTGTGCTAAAAGCAAGCCCAACAATAGAAAATTAGGCTTGTACACTCCACTTCCAGTTCCTTCTCGTCCTTGGGAAAGTGTTTCCATGGACTTTGTTGGGGGATTGCCAAAATCTAGAAAAGGTCATGACTATTTATATGTTATTGTGGACAGGTTCAGCAAAATGTGTATTTTAATACCTTGTAACAAGCAGATTACAGCTGAACAAACAACAAAGTTGTTCTTTCAGCATGTATGGTTTCATTTTGGGTTACCCACTTCCATTGTATCTGATCGAGATTCCCGATTTGTTGAGAAGTTTTGGTCAAGTCTATGGGAGTTGATGGACACCAGATTGAAGAAGAGCACAAAATTTCATCCACAAACAGATGGCTAAACAAAGGTGGTCAACATTATAGTAATCCAGTTGCTCAGGGGCTATTGCAGCAAGCATCCCAAGCTTTGGGATGAACATTTGTGTTATGTGCAGCATGCTTACAACTGTGCTAAGCACTCTTCTACACAAAGATTTCCTTTTGAGACTTGTTTTGGTTTTACACCAAGGTCTCCCTTTGATTTTGTCTTTAGTAAAGTCATAGCAGTTGATGGACACAGTGATGTGGACAAAGCAACCAGGTTCATTGAACAGATCCAAGAAATTCACCAGGCGGTGCAGGAACAGCTGGAGAGAAGCCAGGCCAAGTACAAGGCAAGGCACTATAAGCATCGAATTGAGCATAGCTTCCAAGTTGTTGATCAAGTCTGGCTGTACATCAACAAAGACATAATGCAAGGTGAAGGTAAGAATATGAAGCCAAAAAGGTATGGGCCTTGAAAGATACTTGAGAAAATTGGTGAGAATGATTTTCGCCTTGATTTTCCAGCTTATATGCATATCTATTCAGTCATTAATGCAGAGAACTTGAGACTATTTGAACCTTCATTGATTGAAGATCCCGAAGAGCAAAGTCAGTTGCCTTCTATTGATGATTTGTTGCCTGAATATCTCAATGAGTTGCAGGAAGATACAGTTCTGGACAGGAAGGTGAGAACTACGCACAGAGGGGATGTTGAGTACCTCAGAATTAGACTCAAAGGTTCAAAACCAAGCAGTGCAAAATGGATAGAGATTGGACAAGTGAGGAAGCTGTATCCTCACTTGATTGATGCTTAAAAACCAACTTTTGGTGGTCCAAAAGCTTTTTCAGTGGGAAGGTGTGATCCAAAATGGATCCTAGAACACCCTCTAAGTCTTCTAAAGATAAAAACTATCGCAAAAGAAGAACTCTTAGAAATAGTAGATAACACTATCGGGAGTGAAAAAAACATGAAGAGATAGTGGAAAAATAGAGTATCGACGGTTTAAACAACTTTGCACAGGAGCTGTCAGATCTAGCCGATCAACGATTCAGATTCGATCAACATATCGCAATCGGTGAAGGCAGGCGGAGGATATCAAAGGCGACCATATAAATGTTGCGATAGCGATCAGCGGGGTCAATGAGGACTGTCGATCAAGCGCGTAGCTCGACAGCCCAGGTTAACCTGCCATATTGCATCGACAGATTACAAGGGAGCACTTACAATGGCCCGGTGACTATGTGATGTGCAATTGCAACATATATCGCATCACAATATTGCGTCGAAGCATTAGAAAGGAGTGGGGCCGATAAAAAACGCGACTTGTGATAGCCGGACCCGATAAGGTTACAGATGATATTTTATATATTTTGAGATCCGAAAAACAACATTTTCCTGTGTATTTCACATTTCCACTAAAATGAATGAAATACAAAGGAAATGCGCCGATGTGATGAAACTGGACCCAAAAGGGTTTATTAATGCAGTTTTATATTATTTCAAGTCCGATATGAGCCATTTTGTGGGATTTTCAATGTTTTAATGTATTTTTCAAATACAAAGGGAAACCACAAAACAAGCGGGATTTCGGGCGGGCTGTAGGCAGTAAGTGGTTTTGGTCGGGCTTCGCCCAAGCCCATACACTGGCTACCACATGGCTAGGCATCGAAGAGAGAAAACCACCCTTTTCGGGCGGTTAACCCCCCTACGCATGAGCCACCCAAAATGAACCTTAGTCGTTGGATAAAGATCTCTCAGATCAACAGTGGAGATGTGATAAGCGATATAAAGGTGGACCCGATAGGAGTTATAAGGAAGAATTTATAATATTTAAAATTTGATAAATGAAAGAATTGCAGATTTTCATACTTTTTAGTGTATTTCTCTGTGTAAATAGAGAACGCTATTTTTGAGGATTTCAAAGGCCCGATGATCCCTTCCGTTGTAGAACAGGTGGACACCTTCCCTGAAGACATTATGCCATGATTGCTAACGCTCAGAAGGGAATTCGAGCAGACAAAGGCCGGGAGCCAGAGAGCCCGAGAAGAGGAAACGAATAGACAATGCCAATGGGCTTTAAAGCCATAGACTGACAGAGACATAGAGGAAGCAATATTGAGATAGAGAGAAAATAGAGACAGAGAGTGAGAGAAAGAGTCTGTGTACTCAGAGAGGCTTGAGGGATTCAAGCGAACTCCTGCTGTTTTGTATCTATTGTTTTGAGACTCAATTTGAGCTCACATTTTGTAAAAATCTGCTCTTGAAGACATAATAGAGAGGTCACCACTAAAGGCTGGACCAGGAGACATAGCCCCAGAGTTTTGGGTGAACTCCATATTAAATTTTTTGTGTTATGTGTGTTTGTCTATTATGTTTCTTTAACTGCTTCAGTGCCTATATTATTCGCAATATTATCGATCCATTGCACTAAGTAATGTAGGAAAATCCATGCACATGAGTCTGTAATACCTTAAAAGTAATCTAAGATCTTAATTTTAGATCAACAAAGGAATAGAACTGTGGGAAAACATTAAATTTAATAGGAAAACATAACACCAGAAAACATGTTAATTCTATTAAAGTGAAAACCATTTAGAGAGAGATGTATCATGGGCTCTCTACCCAAATAATCTATCTAAAGCTACTTGCTACTTAAGCTTCTATCTCTCTTCTCGAGAGCTCTTCATAATATTTTCAACTAAGAAATATCTTCAATGGGAATTTAAAAAAAGGGGACACTTGTCCCAACTCTAAATTTATTTAACACCTTAACCAATATTTTTTACAAATGCAAAGTCCAATTGGCTTCAAATAACAACTCATCAAACTGATTAATAACTTGTTAGTCTCCATATTCTTCCAGGATTTGGACACTTGGCTCTACACTAAATTCTGTTGATTTTAATTTATACAAGATTACTATTGGAGGAAATTTATTTCCCCTTTGAAAATTTTAGAAATCTTTGGGGTCTAGATCAAAGTGCACCACTTAAGGATGATGATCCTACATCATTTTAATTTATTTATTTTGCACATTCTTCCCTCATAGATAAGTATAGGAAGCATAGTTTGCATCTCATCTTCCTTTCATTTGGTATTAGTGCTTGAACACCTCAAATCCAAGTTGTAAGATTAATTTTAGTTCCTAAGACTTAGACTAACATGAGTTGATCTTCCTTTCATTTGGTATTAGTTCCTGACAACATTGAGCTTTGGAAGCTTAATATGGAGGATCTTCTTGTAGATAGATATGTATGGATTGAAATATAAAAAAACTAACCCATTAGTATGACAGATGAAAAATGGGTGGCATTGGAGAGAAAGGAAATGAGTCTTATTAGGATTTTCTTAACTGATTTATTATCATTGAATGTTTCTAAAGAAGAAAACTACAACCACTCTTTGGAAGAAGTTGGTGTATTTTTATCAAGATAAATCCCTAATGAATAAACCTTTTCTACAAAAAAGTTGTTTTCCCTGTGAATTCATTATGGTGATTATGTATTTGAACACCTAAATGTTTTTAATACTATTGTGACTAATTTGGTCTCAGTTGGAATCAATATTATAATGAGGAGGATTTTTGTATGACTCTTTTGTTTTCCTTACCAGATCCATGGGATAACCTAGTAATGGCTACCAAAAGTGTTGTAGAAACATTAGTGCTCGATAAAGTTGTAGCTACCTTACTATAAGAGGAGGTGAGGTGAAAAGATTTTGAATCCACCAATGAGGCTTTTACCATTCATGGAAGATCAAAGGATAATGGAAATAAGAGAGAATATAGTATATTAAAATATGAAGGTAGACGAAAGTCGCCTGAAAAGTCAAAATTGAAATGTTAAAATTGTGGCACAGTTGAACATCTCAAAGGGGACTGTAAGGAACAAAAGAAGAAGAAGAAGAAGAATAAGAAATAAAATAAGTATTCTTATAATGGCTCAATAAATATTCTGAATAATTTGACGGATATGCCTTTGTTGCAACTTTGGCAACACATGCATGCAAATGGGCATGGTCAATAGAATTTGGAGCTTCCTACTATATGAGTTCTCATTAGTGATGGTTTTCAGTATATGAGAAATATGATGGTGGGTATGTCTGCCTTGGTAAGGAATCTTCTCTCAGCATAATTGGTCATGGCAGAATCTTAATTAGTTTACTTAATGGAAGAGTAAAGAGGATTAATGGAGTTTTTCACATTCAAAGTTTAGCACGAAATCTACCATTAGTAAGCACGCTTCATGATACAAGGATGCATGTTGTTTTCTTTGACAAAGTGTGCAAGCTATTTCATGGAGATATGGTACTCTCTAAGGATGTACATGTTGGTACATGTTTTAACCTAATGCATACACAATTGTGTAATTTTTCTTAAAATTTTGCAGTAGAGAGATCTAAGGATTCTACTATTTCACAATCAAAACCTCTTGAAAAAGCTTTGAATTAAAAAATTAAGTTACCTATGGATAAGACAATGCTATAGAACAATATATTGGCCCATATAGGTGAGAAGCGTCCAAAAGACGTGAAAAAAGAATATTGTTGTTGGATTGAATGATTGATATATTAAATTTGATTTGTGAGCATTGCACATATGGAAAACATATCCATGTTCAATTTTATTTTAATTCTCATAAACCTTAAAGGTTGTTAGACATAATTCATTTTGATGTATTCGGTCCAATTAAAGTTCCTTCAATTCCAAAGGCTTTGTATTATATGTCATCATTGATGATTATTCTAGAAATACATAGGTATACTTCCTTAGAACTAAATTTGAGGTTTCTACTTGATTCAAGAATCTTAAAGCTGGCTTGGAAAATCAGAGTGGTAGGAATATTAAGGTGTTGAAGACTGATAATAGTGGTGAGATTTCTTTTATGGAGTTTGATAAGTTTTGCAAGGAGAACAAAATTAAAATACATAAGAAAACTCTATACACCCCTCATCAAAATGGATTTGCAGAACATATGAATAGAAAATTGATTGAGAGAGATAGGAGTATGCTTAGTGGATTCAGCCTCGAAAATAAATTTTAGGCTAAAGTAGTTGCTAATTCCTGTTACTTGATAAATAGGTCTCCCACATCATTTCTTGTGGGAAATACAATTATGGAGGTTTGGACAGGGAAGAAGTTATTTGTTCAACATCTTTGTGTCTTTGGTTGTGAGGAGTATGCTCTTATGCCTAAGGAGAAGTGGTCTAAGTTGGATAAAAATATAGTAAAATGTATCTTCATTAGCTATAGTGTTGGTATGAAAGGGTCCAAGCTTTGGCCATCTATGGTTGTAAAAGTTATATATAGTAGAAATGGTATTTTTAAAGAAGCTAAGCATTCTCCCATAGTGGAATAGCTAAAAGAGGATGAGGAGAATTTAGCTATTTATCTACCACCAAATAATGAGAAATAAAGTGAACAAGAATTTCATGAAGGAATGATAAGGAGGGTTCAAAGAGTATAGAAGGAAAGGAAGAAACTCCACCTCAAAATTTGAGGAGATCCACTCATCAAAGAAGACAACCAAACAAGTAAATTATAGTCCTAATTTCATATGTATATTTTCTTTATCTACTAACACTAATGAGCCTAGAACTATAAAAGAGGAAATGGTTATGGAAGATAAGGATTCTTGGAGAGTGGTCATGGATGAGGAAATAGTCGCACTAAAAAAGAGCGATACGCGATACTTGGTCTCACTACTTGATGGATAGAAACCCATTGGCTATAAATGGGTATGCAATATGAATATTGAGAAGCATAAATTAAGGCTGGTTAGAAAATGGTATTCCCAAGTTAAGGGAACAGATTCTGGTGAGATCTTCTCCCTAGTTGTTAAGTTAACATATATTAGGTTTATATTATATGTTATAGCAACCCTTGATTTAGAGATAGAATATAAGGATGTGAAAATTATATTCATTCATGGTGAATTGAAGGATGAGATTTACATGACAAAGTTGGAGCACTATGTTGAAAGAGGTAAAGAGTTAATTGTTTGCAAATTAGAAAATATTGTTATGGTTGCAAACAATCCCTAGAATGTGCTACCAAAAGTTTGATTCTTTTGTTTTGAGATTAAGAATCCTAATATCCAAATCAAATAGTTGTTTGTATTATAAATAATAAGGTGATTGTTTCCTTATTATCACTATATATTTTGATGATATGCTTTTATTTGATATTAATAAGGATGTGATTTGTGATTGGAAGTCTCAACTTTTAGCCTAATTTGGAATGAAAGCATTGGGGACTGTAAAATATATCATGGGAATCAATACCAGGAGAGATAGAGAAAATAAATTACTTTGGTTGTGCCAAGTATGTAAACTCTATGCTACAACATTTTGGGATGGTAAATTGAAAAACATTAACTATTACAATTTTTCTGGGAACTAATCTTTCAGTTGAGTAGTGTCCTACAACATCCAAAGAGATTGAGAATATAACATTTATTCCTTATGCTAATGCAATTGGTAGTTTGATGTATGTTATGGTCTATACTATACTAGATATTTCCCAAGAAGTGGGAGTCTTGAGTGATTTCATGGCTAATCCTAGACATGAACAATGGGCTACAGTAAAGAGGGTCTTTAGATATCTACAAGGTACCTCTAAGTATTTCATTTTCTCTCATGGTAATATTTTATGGGACATAATCCCAATATGTATTCAGGGTTATGTGGACTCTAATTAGGCAAGGGATATAAAAAGAAGGAGATCTACTAGTGATTATGTATTTTCTTTGTTTGATGGAGTGCTAAGTTAGATCAAAGAGAAACAAGTTGTGGTCACATCTTCTACTCTAGAGGCAAAGTAAATGGTAATTGTTCATGCATGTAAGGATGTTATATGGCTTATGAAATTTTGTTCAAAAATAAATTTAAGTAAACGAGATATCATAATTAGATGTGATAATTATAATTCCATTTATCTAGCTGAAAATTGAACCTTTCATGCAAAGGAAAAGCTTATAGATATCCAATGCCATTTTATTAGGGATATGGTCAAGGATGAAAGGTGATACTTGATAAAGTTGACACTACGCAAAATGTTGTAGATTCATTGATGAAACCAATGAGTGAAGAGAAATTCAAGTTGTGTTGTGAGTCCATGATCCTTCTAGGCCTTAGCAATTAGCTTACAGTTTGATGGGTTCTCCTCTTTACGCTTACAAGGTGGGAAAATGTTGGGAAAGGTGGGATACACCATGAAATGCTACAAAGCATTTTTGTAATGCTATGGAGAAAATTGTACCACTATGAAGAAATTTTATAGCATTGCTAAGAACATTATAGTGTTGTGAACAATTTGTGCAGCATTGCTAAGAGCATAATAGTGTCATGGAAAATTTTTATAGTGTTGCTAGGATCATTACACTATTGTGGAGGATTTTTGTATTGTCGCTAAGAATATTACAATGTTGTGGAGAATATTACATTGCTGCAAAGAACCCTTGTAGTGCTACTGAAAACCTTATAGTATTGTAGATAACTTTTGTAGTCATAGAAATATTCAGTTGTCATGCAAAAAATATTTTAATAATTAGAAGAGAATATTTCAACTAGAAATAAAGGTGGGATACACCATGCAATGCTACAAAGCATTTTTGTAATGCTATGAAGAAAATTGTACCACTATGAAGAAATTTTATAGCATTGCCAAGAACATTATAGTGTTGTGAAAAATTTGTGCAGCATTGCTAAGAGCATAACAATGTCATGGAAAACTTTTATAGTGTTGCTAGGATCATTACACTATTGTGGAGGATTTTTGTAGTGTTGCTAAGAACATTACAATGTTGTGGAGAATATTACATTGCTGCAAAGAACCCTTGTAGTGCTACTAAAAACCTTATAGTATCGTAGATAACTTTTGTAGTCGTAGAAATATTCAGTTGTCATGCAAAAAATATTTCAATAATTGGAAGAGAATATTTCAACTAGAAATAAAATATTTTGTTAGTGTTATGTTGAGAATATTTCAATGGTTTTGAAGAAAATGATTCACTTGTTGTGAAGAGAATAATCTTAACAATGTGTAGGGAAATATTTTAGCAATGTGCAAGGAATAATTTAAGTAATGTGTGGGGAAATATTTCAGCGATTTTGTAAAGGAAAAATTCGAATTGTGGAGAGAATTATTTCAGTGGTTAGCAATGGCATAGAATAAGAATAATCTACTAATGGTTTTCTCTATGAAAAATAGAAAACCGTAAATGATTTATGGTTTTCTTATGCATTATAAAGTAATCGCTGATTAGTGGAATAAATTGTGAAAGTAATTTTTACCATATAATTATGCTCCCATTTTTTCTCTAGTGAACACAAGTAAATTTTACCTTATTGTTATACTCCCAAATATTCTTCAGAATTAAACCATTGTTGAACACTCTTAAAAGAGCAATTTTTTTTTTGTATTGTAACCATTAGTTGCTAAATAATATAAATGTATTTAGAGTGTGAGGTTTTTCTCCCATACTTCTACTAGTATATCTTCATGTTAATGATTTGATATGCATCCGGTATGTTTGCAACTATTTTACATCTTGAGTGGGTGACATGGTTAAGATCATATGTTTCCTCATAAAAGGTCACAGGTTAGGTTCAAATCTAAAGTGGGTAGGATATGTACACCTCCTTAGACCCTTGTCGTACAAACAAAGGGGTTTCATACACCAATTTTGTGTCTAGCTTAGTGGCCACCTTAGAAAAAAATTATTATTAATTTAAATTTTTTACACATTCTTCTATTATAAATAAGTGTTCTTTTAATATTGATATTTTAATCAAACTCAATAATGAGAAAAAAACAACATAAATATAGTAACGAAAAAAACATAAATATATAAAGAAAATTAAAAAAAAACAACCACAACAAGAAAAACAAGTGTAATATGCAAGGTTGCTGCTTAGTAACTACCTCTTATGCAAAAAAAATTAATTAATGATTATATATATATATATACAACTTGAGTGGGCATAATGGTTAAGATCATGTGTTTCCTCTTAAGAGGTTCACAGGTTGCAAAACAAGAGGGGTAGAGTATGTATGCCTTCATAGACTTAGCTAGGAGTTAGGTAGGCCCCTTGTCCCACAAAACAAACAAGGGGTCTCATACACCAATTTAAAATTGGATAATAATAATAATATTAAATTATGGTGTGCAACTATCACATGGCATTGTCTTTTGGAAATATTGCAAAAAACAACAATTATTATGAAACTTGGTCAATAGAAATTTTTTTAGATTTTTTATTTTTAATATAACTTTTATATCTCATAATTCAATTTAAAATTAAATAGTTAGTCAACAACTAATTAGAAAAATACAATTTAAGCTTTAGAAAAATAATTTTCAGAAAATTCATTTTAATAATTTTTTTTTTCAAAATTTTAATAAATTTCATAAAAAAAATTAAAACTCACTTAAAAACAATAAAAATAAATAAAAAAAAAACCTAATAAATATAATTTGAAAATCATGTTAGTCATTTTTAATTTCTTAAAAAAACTGTAATTAAAAATAAATAATACAACTTTTTTTTATTTGAGTTTAATAAAAACGAATTTATGTTGCCAAAAATTTATAAGTGATATGGCTTTACAAATTAAATATAATATAATATATTAAGAATGGACCTATCCATTTAGGTCAAAGTATTAATACAAACTTATGTTTGGAATGAGCTATATATATATATATATCTGTGGCTAGTATCTGCGGCTCTGCGGCTCGTATCTGCGGCTCTGCAGCCCATAAGTTTTGGGTGACTAATAGCGGCTAGTATGTGTGGCTCTGCAGCTCGTCCAGGCTCTGCGAGAAAGAGTATCTGCGGCTCGTCCAGGCTCGTATAGTTGACCGGTATAAATTGGGGCATGGTTTATATAAAACATTTTTAATTCATTGGAGCAGCGTTAACTAGTATACATTAGATATAGAGCGGATCTCGCTTTTCTAGTAGTGTATCGAAGGCCAGGTAACGCACCGAGAGCCTATTACATGGAATAAATGGAACATTTTCATCATCAGACCGAGCATTGATTTTCTTTTTATTTTTGGCCGATCTGCGGCTCTTTATATGCTCTACGGAGATATGCGGCTCTGCGGCTCTCTAGATCGGTGGCCCTTAACAGAATCGATTCGCCACCTCTGAGATCTAGAACGTCCGTGGGTTATGAACCTTCCTGTATGCCTCAATCGCTACGGCAAACCCTAATTCCATAAAGTCAAAGTTACCTTGCTTGCTAAGGAGAACATTCTCTAGATGGCTTCCAGCTTCGCGAAAATAGCTGTTGGCTCTCCGTCCGCCTCTGGGGGGCAAGCTCCTGCCCATATCGTCAGTGAAGCCCCAGTTCCCACTGTCCATGTGGTTCAGGCTTCACTCGATGAGGCTTTGAAGTTCTCTGAAAGTGCCCTAATATGCCGATTCAATGGTTTTTGGCCGCGGCTGACAGCTCTCCACAGTTGGATCTCGGAGGTATGGAAGCCTCTAATTCCTGATGCAATTAATATCTACCCCTGTGCTAGGGGTTTCTTTATAGTAGATTTTGAAAACCGTGAAAGCAGACAATGTATTCTAGATTCTGGCCCTTGGTTCTGGAATAAATCAGGCCTATTCATGAGGCCATGGAACCCATCTTTTGATCCCTCAACAACAGTCATAACCTTAGCCCCAGTTTGGGTGAGATTGCCAAATCTTTGGAATTTCTCTTTGCTAGAAGCCATTGGAAATGCAATTGGGAAATTTTACTGCAGGTGCCCAGAAACAGAGGAATATGCCAGAACCACGTATGCACGCATCTGTGTGGAAATGGACTTCAGCGCCGGATTCCCAGCGGAAATACACCTAACAAGTAAAGACTATGTGTGGAACCAGAAGTGTCCTCTTCAAATGTCGATCTTGCTTTGAGACAGGCCACCTAGCCAAAAATTGCCCAAAAACCTCCCAGAAAAATTTTGCTAGAAAAAATCACCACAGATTTACATGGTGGGAAGGAGCACAAAAAGAACACTACACTGTGATCTAAGAAGAATACTCTCGAGAAAACTCTGAATTACAAGAAATCGGGCAAGATAGAAACAACTCTCAAGACAAGCAGGGGAAAGCCCCGCCCAACAACAAAAATGTGAACTCAACAACCCCTCAAGCATCGACAGTTATGAGGTCTTGAATAACGCGCAAAATAAATCTTCATTTAACAGCGAAGCAGATCTCCTAGACCAAACTTCTTCTCCGACTATCTCCAAAAGGACGAACACAATAGATAGCGAAGCTAAGACACCAATGTCCCAAGAACCAGAAAAGATGAGGGAGATGCAAGATAAAGGAAGTTGGAAGACTGAGAAGAAAAAGAAAGCTACATCACCAATCTCGCCAAGAAAAACAAGAAGCCAAACAATTAAAAATTAAGAAATTATAGGTGGACGTTAACTACCATCATCATCATATATATTTACAAATATTATTAATTTAACCTGTATGTATTGGTGTATACTGGACCCAAATTGAATATCTCCACACCAAATGAATTGGACATTGAACCCAATTAAATATTTCAGTAACGACGTGTTGTGCTCTTGACTCAATATTTGATACGAGCTTCATAACCTATGTTGCCAAATATTTGTGCACTCTGGATCGGTATACCATTCCTCTGTTCAGTTTTATAAGCAGTGAGACATTGGGTCATATCAATAACTTATATTTCCAGCTTGCAGATGCTCTAATCTATGGGGGACAATCAAACCAGACCCAGACATTTCTTTCTCAACTATAGAAACCATAAAAAGAATGCGAACAGTAAACAGAACAGCGTTTCGTTATACAGGTACCAGAACGAACCATGACAATAATGGAAACAGTGACTTTAAAGGCTTCTCGTTATACAGATAAGCAAAACAAACCATGACAATAATGGGAACAGTAAGTAACCACAAAGGCATCTTGGTATACAGAGAAGCAAAACAAAACTAGATTTTTTTACGATAGGAGGATTATATAAACTATGCTAAAAAGAAAATTAATGTTAATGAGATTTAACATGGGTATTACATATTAACTCCTAGGTAACTCAATTGGTGATAGTCTTCTTGATAATGAAGTACATATTACATAAAGAAGTACATACTACATATAACAATAATTTTAGATGTCAAATAAATGAAACATTATAATCGATCGTCTTGATAACCAACTAATAATACATACCAGATGTGACAACAGTAGTTCTAGATGTCAAATAGATGAAACAGTGTAATCGATCTATGGATAAACTGGCTATAAGCTACCGCAGACTTATACATTTCTCTGATTATATTTTAGGGTTTTTTTCCGAAGGACCGGGCGAAGGAAGTGCATTGAAAACCCAAGTAATTGCTGAAATTTCTGCTAGAAAAGAAGGCGGGTGAAGACATGTACATCATCATATTTGCATAACTGTCTCTCAGCTTGGCTAGCAGTGTTTTAGGAGAAGCCCATTCGAATCTCAATTTGGGCACCGCTCTTAATCTCCAAACCCCGGATCTTCGTTTTGGGATTACCAGTTTCCACACTCTAACCCTCTTTCTCCTTTTATCTCTAAGTCGCTCGTATTTTTTCAAATACAAACAACTCGCAACGAAGTTGTAAAACGACGCAGACACTCCTGCCAATGAATTCAGTCCCATTCTTGCTTTTACCTTCGATTTCTGAATGCCTGAGTTCGTTCCTTGAAATGCAACTTCAAGCTCTCAATGCCTGAGTTCGTTCATTGAAATGAATCTGTACATGACGAAGAAATCTCAGTAGTATTATAGTCTCTAGACCCCGTGACAACCCTGGATCATTGGCTACAGTTCACAGATTTTCAACTGAAGTCTTTAAATGCCTGTTTCACAACCGAACTAGTTCACATGTAATGTAATAAACACCGATCAATGTTACTGTACACCGTCTCACATTGTTTCGTTGATATTGACGGGCTACTGAGATAATGACTTTGACATACTAGTTTACCAACTAAATGAGTAGAAGCCAAG
Organism: Pinus tabuliformis; assembly: GCA_031772625.1. Classification (NCBI taxonomy): domain Eukaryota; kingdom Viridiplantae; phylum Streptophyta; class Pinopsida; order Pinales; family Pinaceae; genus Pinus; species Pinus tabuliformis. Next base: position 108,515,629 of record CM062810.1, on the reverse strand, counting down.
CCCGCCAAATAGTTTCTCAAGTGAATATCTTGTCCAAATTTGGTTGCTGACATAACATTCTAACGGGCCATAGATTAATGGAGAGAAGTAATCTTCATCGTTATTTATCTCTTTTAAAATGGTGGCTTATCTAGGTTTTGTTACCCATAGAAAATTGTGGTTGAGAATGCCAAAACTTTTAACTTCGGCCAAAAATATAACAACACCAACTTAGAGTATTCATCGAAGCACTATTCCAAGGCAATGATCTTATTGAATCTTTTAACGAAAATTCATGAATGTTATTAAAAAACATAGAACAAAATAAGGAATTTACATTGGCATGAGTTAGTACAAAGTTAGGAGGAGGGATATCACCTTTCAAGTTAGTTTATGGTTTAGAAAGGGTTTTACCTATTTAGTTATATTTGGTTGTTATGAACTTGCAGCAAGACATGGTGGCAAAGTCAAACAGGATCATTGGTTGTTATGAACTTGCAGCAAGACATGGTGGCAAAGTCAAACACTATCATTGGTTGTTGTGAACGTGGAGCAAGACATGGTGGCAAAGTCAAACAAGATCATAAAAAGGATAAATCATGAGGCTTTAAGGTGCAAGAGAAGGAAAATCAAAGATATGATAGATTCTAGGGATATCACCAAAGGGTGATTAAAATCATTAATAAAAAGGCCAAGCTTAGGAATTTTGAACGAGACTTGGTTTCAATGTGAGTTTAAAAACTTGAATGCTCTCACAAATAGGAGCAATTTGAAAATTCATAGATGAGGATTTATATAATTGATTATATTTGTTGGAAAGAATTCAACTCTTTCCATTTAGCACACTTGGATAGAGAAATGATAAAGTGTTTTTTGTCAATTGTGGGTGTTATAGGCCATTTTGTCACATCTGGCCCATAGGCCTACAAACTGGATCCATCAACATCCATGAACACCTTGTCATCATCTCTACTCAATGCCCGAAGCATGACTCTTGAATCCCTAAGTTTTTGGCCTTTACTACTTCATTTGAGTGCTTTTAAGGCCAAGCACACCTTGGCTCCTTAGTGACCAAATTTGAGTGGCAGGTTGCTTAGTTTTGCACTTGCTCAGATCATAGTAGGTTTTCCCTTGTTGGGGGTGTGCTGATCAAGAAAATTTGGGAAAAATAAAAAGAATCCTAAAGCTCCCTCTTCCAAAAGCTTCGAGGATTTGTTACCACCATTTACTTTGGATAAGAACTTTGAATCGTATCTCCCCTACCTTGGAGTTTTCACCTTCTTATCTCTTGAGCTCATCCTCCCATCAGGAGTGGAACTCAAGCCTAGATCGGTAAATGGATAAGAATTTCTAAACTTCCATCCTCTCCTATATATTTATTGCCATCCACAAGCTAGAGGTTGGCTTGGGGAGATTAATCATACCCTTATGTTGTTGCTTTGATCATAAGAGAGACATCATTCCCATGCGTTAGGTGGCTTTGAGGCGTACATTGTGGCAAGGAAGGACAAGTAAACTTGGGATGTTCTCTACAAGATCAGCTTCCACTTTTGGTTGTAAACTACCTCCCTTCCATTTTAATACAAAGAGTATATCATTTTCCTATATGTGTTATGCTATGTTGTTTGTTTGTGTAGGTTCTAATTGTAGCATATGGAGCTACGATTGGAGCTGAAAAGCTGAGAGGAGAGAAGAGCTTGTGACGGATCACAAGTAAGTCATTTTTCCATTCTCCAATTCTTCTAAGGAAAACTTTATAGTCTTTGATTTATGTTGTTCTAGACTAGGCCATTAGGTCTAGGGAAGATACTTTTATCCACAGTCATAGATTCCATATAACAGATTGACAAACATATTGGGGATTAATTTGTAGTATACCTAGGGGGGATAATATGGGGTACAGAGGGAGGTACCCAAGGGAATAATGTAATAATGGGATGGGCCATAGTAATAAATAAGGTGGTTAACCCGTATCATGTAAAGGACCACAAGTAGTTAATAATAATGTAATAAGCCCATGGTATTAGATAGATGGTATTGAGGGAACCATGGTAATGACCCATGGAATTGTATGTATGAAGCCTATATAGAGGCTAGACACTCCCCATTGAGAGATGTCAAGGAATATTGTATGAACAGACATATGGTTTATGGAGTATTCTCCTCCCTTAAGGAGTGAATGTATGGTGTTGCTTTACCTTAAGGGTTTGATCAATAAAGAAGCATTTCTATCTATTTCTATCTTATTATTTGTGGGTATATTTGTATTTTCATAATTTTCACGTCAGATCTATAACAAGTGGTATCAGAGCACTTTCTTGGGCAAAGCAGATTTTTTTTTTTTTGCAGGAACTTTTTGTGGTGGCAACTTTGCAGATCAGATCTGTATGTTTTGGTGCAAAATCTGCAGAATCTAATTACAGGTCTGAGTTTTTGGCAAAATAATACCCAATTTAAAAAAAAAACAGCCGAATCGGAGTCCGGATAAGGGAGATATCGTTGATTTAAAAATCAGCTGTGTTGTAGACATTTTTCAGGGCGACGAGTTTGCAGATCAGATCTGTATGTTTTGGTGCAAAATCTGCAGAATCTAATTGCAGATCTAAGTTTTTGGAAAAAAAATACCCAATTTCAAAAAAAAAATCAGTCGAATCAGAGTCTGGATGAGGGAGATATCGTTGATTTAAAAATGAGTTGTGTTGCGGACATTTATTGGGGTGGTGAGTTTGCAGATCATATCTGTACGTTCTGTGGCAACATTCGTAGAAGCTAACTACAGATCTGGATTCTTTGCAACAAAATACCCAATTAAAAAAAAATTAGTTGAATTAGAGTCCGGATGAGGGAGATCTAGCTGATTTAAAATCAGCTCCTTTTTCAGAAATTTTTGTGACAGTGGGACAGCTGAAGCACGAATCTGAAATTCCAGTGCCTAGATCAGAATTTGATGAAGATGTACAAATTTGATGGCTCTGAACCGGAAATATGGGTAGCACAAATGGAACAATATTTCACTTTGAATCACATCATATATGATGAAACTAAACTAAGTGTGGCAGCCATTTACTTGGACCAAGAAAGATGGCAATGGTGGCAGTGTCATCAAAATTGCTATCCAAGGACAATTACTTGGTAGATGTTCACAAAATCCATTTGTGACCGCTTTGACCCTAAATCTAATTATTTGGGTCCTCTTACTAAGCTTAGACAGATAGGCACACAACCTAACAAAGATTTTATTTTTACAGGAAAGAAGGAAACCAAGAAACCTAAAGGGTTATTATTTGCTGGTATCTCCTTATTGTAGGTTCATGGAAGTATTCAGAAGGAGAAGATCACTGTGTCTATAAATCCTAGTTGCAAGCATAATTTTATCAATGTTAATTTGGCAAAAAAATTGCAAGTTCCAGCAAAACACATTGAAAACACACAGGTTGATGATGAGGATGTTCAAGTTTATAAGGATTTGAAGCTTTCTATGGATAAGTATGTGTTACATTGTGATTTTTATATTTCAGATATGAATAAAATGGATGTTGTTTTGGGATATCCTTGGATGGAATCTGTGGGTACTGCCAATATTAATGTGCAGAAGAAAATCATGAAACTCTGGTATAAAAAGAAGAAAATAACATTGCAGGATATTTCTATTAAGACCCCCACAGAGACTATGGAGGTAGAAACACAAAGCTCTAATGACACTTACACATCAGATGATGAGCATTTGATGGTCAACAATCAAACACAAACATCAAACCAGGTTCCAGAAAAACAGGTAGTGTCCAAAGAGGCTGAAGCAGAAAAGGTTACAGGTACTGATACATCAGATGAGGACTCAGTGGTTGAAGTAATATTGGAAGATAAGAAACAATAGCAGGCACCACAACATGTACTAGATACCAATAAACCTCCATTAGGTGGTGAATTAAATAAAGATATATTGTTGGTTAACACTTCAGCATATCACCACCCACATCACCCCGCAAGAAAACAACTAACAAGATGGAAATGAATTAGCCACAAGGACAACAACCCCCACATGACAGATAGAGAGGAGCGATGATCCACCTACTACACATCAACACAAAAGAGCCGCCAGTGTCAACTTCCATCTCAAGCGAGCGAGGCACTAGCTGGATCGAGGGTTTGCCTTTCTCTTGGATGGCTAGATGCACATGCATGGTACAAGTGGACTAGTCTTTTGAGTAGATCTTATTATTTGTGTTATTCGTATGTTTCAGGGATGAAACACGTTAAGGGGGTTGGAATGTAATATACCTAGGGGGGATAATATGGGGTACAAAGGGAGGTACCCAAGGGAATAATTTAATAATGGGATGGGCCATAGTAATAAATAAGGTGGTTAACCCGTATCATGTAAGGGACCACAAGTAATTAGCAATAATGTAATAAGCCCATGGTATTAAATAGATGGTATTGAGGTAACCATGGTAATGACCCATGGTATTGTATGTATGAGGCCTATGTAGAGGCTAGAGACTCCCTATTGAGAGATGTCAAGGAATATTGTATGAACAGGCATATGGCTTGTAGAGTGTTCTCCTTCCTTAAGGAGTGAATGTATGGTGTTGCCCTACCTTAAGGGTTTGATCAATAAAGAAGCATTTCTATCTTATTATTTCTGGGTATATTTGTATTCTCATATATTTTCAGGTCAGATCTATAACATAATCATACTTTTATGTTGTTTCTTTAATCATAAGAGAAACATCATTCCCATGCATTAGGGTGGCTTTGAGGTGTACATTGTGGCAAGGAAGGACAGGTCAACTTCAGAGGCTCCCTACAAGATCAACTTCCACTTTTGGTTGTAAATTATCTCCCTTCCATTTTAATACAAAGAGTATATCATTTTCCTACATGTGTTATGTTATGTTTATGTACATGTGTTTCATTTTTATGTTGATCCATCATATAGAATGACTTGATAATGCTACATATATGTCTTAGATCTTTGGCTTGTGTTGTTTCTTTTTGCAGGTTCTAATTGTTGCATTTGGAGCTACGATTGGAGTTGACAAGCTGAGAGGAGAGAAGAGCTTACGATGGATCACAAGTCATCTTTCCATTCTAAAAATTCTTCTAAGAAAAACTTTATAGTCTTTGATTTTTATTGTTCTAGAGCAGACCACTAGGCATAGGGAAGATACTTATGTTTGTGGTCGTAGATTCTGTATAACAGTGGGCATCTCAAGAATTAATTACATTAAAAGGGAAAGTTAAAGAGAATACCATCTTGTACCATAGAAAATTAAAGTTTTAACTCCTTCCTAGTTTTCCCCTTTTTCTTCTTTTCAAATATTCAATTCTTTGATATCCTTGAAAAAATTTATTATCAACATTTTGACTCCATAAACCAATGCACAAGGCACTAGCTTCCTCTATAAGGAGATTGTTCTTGGAACTTTGCAAACAGGATACTTTTCGTAGTAGGTTGATTTTGTTCCATGGAAACATGAGAGGCTCAAAAAATTTATCCTTTAGAGACCTCATATATCTATGAATGAGCACTAAAGATGTTTTCTTCACCACCAAACCAAGAAAATGATTTTTCATTTACCTAAGAAAAGGATGCGAACTTTCCAACTATAGTCAAATCAATGGTGGAAATAGAAACATATTGAAAATGGTAAATGCCCCACAATAGTGACTTATCTAGTGTTAGAAAATAGAGAGAGATCAAAGAGTGATTACACATGACACAAAACACACCCTGTGATATCTTTATTGATCACAACAATTACACTTTTTTAGGAAATAAATATTTGAAATCAACACATTTAGATCATGACTACAACTCATACATAGGAACAACAACTTCTAGATTTAGGCTTGGGAACTCACAACAATACATGCAAACATTACTTCCAATACCCTCCTTTAATGCTTACATGGAAAACATTGAAAACACATATTACAACAACAAGGATAATCTATGTTTGAATGGTCTTCATCAACTCTCACACCCACTCTGGAATCTCGCAAACACCACCCTTTCACCACCACATCTTTGAGATTTCCCTTGACCTCCATTTAAAATGTAATCTTCTCTGACCATCTGTAACAACCCTGGTGAAAATTTCATGTAATAAAAGTTAATAAAGGAAAAATAAGACCACGGTTAAGGGACACTTATTCCAAGCTGGATGTTGGGAAAATATATCCTAGTGGGCATCACTAGATGTGTGTTATTGGCTAAGGAAATTGGAAAAGGCTAAGGAAAAGGCATTAAAAGGCAAAATGCCATTTTTGTCACATTTATTTATGAAAATAAAGGAAATTAGGAGAAAAGTAAGGTGATAGGTCACAGGTTGCATGTGAGGAGGAGATTGAAGGAAAATAATGGAAAATGAATAAAATAGAGGCCTCATTAATAAAAAGGCTTCTAAGGATCAGTTGGTAACCTTTTTTCAGTTCAGCTTTGGAGCTCTCATTATTCTCTCTTTCTCACTCTTGGTCACTTAGAGTTTTCTTGGAGCACTCTAGCTTTGGATCAAGGAAGGGAAAAGAAAGCAAAGGGAAAGGAAGGAAAGAAAGGATCAAGGAAGAAGAGTAGGATCAAGCAGCTTCAACAAGAATACTTGCAGGTAATATTTTGCGACATGTGTTCCTAGCTAGTTTGGACATGCATGGATTTACATGTTGGTGTATGCTTCTCTTGTTGTTGATGACATGGTTTTTTCAGGTTATGACAATGGCTTTCAACCTAGCCTTGCCTTTTTACAGATGCCATGGTATGTTGGGATGTTCATCTCGATTTTGAGCTTTGGTTTACCAGATGGATTTCAGAATCAGGAGCGAAGGTGGTCACAAGTTTCATTCCCAAAATCATAGGAATCCCTTGACTGGTTTTCGCGAGATACATGGTAAATTCTAAGGGAGAAGTCTCGGTTTAGGGCCTAGTGATCCACATTTGGATTGTAGTAAATCCTGAGAGACTTGTCTCGGTTTAGGGCCTATCGATCCAGGATTGGATTTCGTTAAAGCCTGGGAGACAAGGAGACAGAAAATTCCTCAAGGATAGTGATGGATTTCAGATGGCATTCCAAGTTCAGTTTGGTTGGGATCAGAGAAATGATTTTGGTGTGATCACAGTTTGATGAGGTGGAGGTGGTTTAATCTTTGGATTCCCTTGGTTGTTCAGGGATTAGTTGTTCTATGAGATCCCACATTCATGCTTGGAATATGGTATGGGGGTGACTGGTTGAAAGAAAGATTTGGTTCAGCCATGTCTATAGTCGGGTGGTATGTGGAAGTCCTGAACCTGGTTAGATTTTCCTATGATTAATAAAATCTAAGTTCTCTTAATTTTTCACTTGTTTATAAGTGGATTTAATGGTTGTCATGTCTCTGATATTTATATGGTTTTATGTTGGTTATAAGCATGATTAAATGATTGGTTCATGTCATGGGTATTTCATGTATTTACTTGTAATTGTTAAATGGATGAATGCAAGATCTAATTGATGTTATAACAGTTCACTGGAGAAGGTGGTGATCCTTCTGGTTATGTTTAATAAGTTCTTTCTGTCATTTATGCTTTGTCTTGTATCCTAAACCTGTAGGTTACATTGATGTCAAGTGTTTGAAATAATGTCAATCTCGGTTGGGGATGCTTAGTCTTAGTCCTGAGGTTGATTTTTGATTATTTTATTTTGTCATCATGTCTTTAATGGATTCTTGGGGTTGTAACAAGTTTTGGGCATAGGTAGGGATTCTAGGCTAGAAAATTGGCTTAAATCTTGAGGACGATGGCACATGTCTCCTGGAAAAAGTCTAGGGGTGCTGTCACATAGGCCTTTGAGAGTGACTTTGGCTTTTAGTTGTTGTCTTGCCTATAGAATGAGAGCGACTTGGGGTTAAAAGGCTTAAATCATCTGTGGGACTTAGGGACAGGATGTCTGAGTGGTTGACATGTCTCCTGAGGGTGTTGTTACTGATGTGGATGGGTTTGTTTGATATGTTCTGTCAGTTCCATTTCTTTAAGGTCACCAAGGAAGTTGAATCCCTTATAGTAGCCTCTCTCGTCACATGTTTACCTAGGCTATCTAATTGCTTGTGTGGACCTGTGAGGAGGGGGTGTTACAGATTAGTATCAGAGTGTGGTTTCACTCTCCTTGGGTGAAAGTGTTGGCTGTGCATGCATGTCAGTTGCGTGTGTGTCTCTTACACTTACATTCCACGTACTTGTTGTATTGCATCATGTTGATCATGATTATAGTAAGATTGTCATTAGGAACTTGGTGTGATTTTGTGGGATGCATCGTCAAAAGTATATGATTGGTTGCATATGGTATATGTCGCTTACAGGTTGATTATATGTCACTTGACTACATCCTTGTATGTCATGTGCATTCTTGAATGTTTTGATTACATGTATCAGTCTTGTAGGTTGATTACGAGAATTGGTCATTTATGCTCAACCACATGTGTTCATACGTATGTGTAGTTGATTAGGCATTTCTTATGCTTGTTGATAGTTGCACGTGGAAATGTGTGCAATGGAGTAATGGTTGTTGTCATGCATGAGTTCATAACATGCATTGTTGATATGGCATTCCATTGATGACTGGGCCCTAACTAGAATGATGTTTATGCATTGATACACGTATTCGATATATGTCTATATGATGTTATGATTATGTTATACGTGTATCACTCTGATTTCATGATCTTTCTGACAAGGTATCCTCCTAGAATTATGCTAAGGCACATTGGTTTATTGTGATTTGGTTTAGCTGACATAGTATGCCTTGCAGGAAAGACAACAGATTGTTAGCGAGGTGGTAGACTACATATAATTTCCCTGTGCATCAGATGGGTAGCATGGTGCAGGTTACTTTCTAAATTGGCAAGCACATTGAGAAGCCTGAAGGAAGAAATAAGGAGTTGCAAAGAAGACTATGACAAAATCATGCAGGAACAAGACAAACAAGTAGAGGTGAATGTGGTACTACTTCAAAGTTTGTCAAATTTACAGTGATAGGGACCACTTTGGATTAACCATGGACATGAGGACACAACTAATGGGCATATGGTAGTAGGTATCCTAGTAGACACAGGTCAGATAGATCTGATATGATTAGAGATTGCAGGTTGTTGGACATGCTTGATAGGAGAGGTGATCGACACATGTACTATTCTAGTTATGGTTTTGATAGATGTCATGATTTTCATCATTATCCTTAAAGTATGAGTGATAGGGGATAATTTTCGGATGAGTTTAAGAAGACAAATCCACCTACCTTTGATGGAGAGATTAAAACATCACATGTTGTAGAAGCATGGTTACTTGGTATGAAGATGTTATTATGATTGCATGATATTCAAAAAACATGAAAGAAAAGATAGCTACTTTCAGTATCAAAGGTAAAGCAGATATTTGGTGGGAAGGCATGAAGAATGTCAAACGTATACATGAGGAGGATTTAACTTAGCATGCATTTGAAAGTATTTTCAAGAAGAAGTACTTGTCAGAGAGGTGCTATAATGATACGGCTAGGGAGTTTTATGAGTTGTGGATGGGTTATATGACAGATGATGAGTATACTAGCAAAATTTTGGATTTATTGAGATATGTGCCTTACCTCAGGGAAGAGAAGGCCAAGGTTTAGAGATTCATTAGTGTACTTCCAGTTTCATACAGAGACCAGATTGAGTTTGATGAGCCTAGATCATTGGAGGAGGCCATTCGAAAGTTGAAATATTGTTATGAGTAGTCGAAGCGCAAAGTTGAGCCTAAGCATGACTTGAAAAGAAATGAGAAATCTAAAGGAAAATGGCCACCAAAGAGAGGAATACCTCAAGATGCAAGTGAGAAATAAAATGTAGTTCCTTACAAGAGATTCAATACAACTGAGAAGGGACATGGAGAGCAGAAAGCTAGAGGCGGTGTTAGGGAACCATTGCAGTGTTGGATATGTGGTAAGGATCATCGTAAGAGGGATTTTCTGTAGTATTAGAGTGTTGGTAGACCCTAGATCTATAGTGCTAAGGAGGCACATACAGTTGGTGATGTTGGTCGTAGCATTCCTCGAATCTATGTGGCTATGGAAAACAGGTAGGCGAACCATCAAGCATCAATCATGGAGATAGACGATAAGATTTGTGATCAAGTTGTTTCTATTTTGCTTGATCTTGGATCTAACTAAAGTTATATTATTCCTGACCTAGTGGATAAGTGTGGTTTGAGAAAAGAAATGCATGCAGAATATTGGTTGGTACAATTGGCTATAGGTACGAAGATGACAATTCACCATTGGGTGAGAGATTGTGAATTTGAGTTAAATGGTATTCTTACAACAACACATTTGAATGCATTTCCATTGGGATCGTATAGTATGATTTTGGGTATGGATTTACTATACTGTCACAGAACCAAAGTGGATTGCTTCGATAAGGCCGTTGAGTGTGTGGATGATAGTGGGGAAAAGAGGACTTTGTAGGGGAAGAAGAAGCCTACATCAGTGAGGATGGTTATCGCTATGCAGGCTAAGCATAGTTATAGAAAAGGTCATGTGATGTTTGCAGTGCACATTTCTAGTGATAAGGGTAAGGAGGTTGAGGATGTCAATGTGTTAAGAAGGTACCCAATTTTGTAGAAGTTTCAGGATGTATTTCCTGAGGACATTACAGAGTTGCCACCTCACAGGGAGTTAGAATTTTATATTGAGTTGGTTCTAAGGCCAACTCCAACATTAAAAGAAACTTACAGGATGAGCACATCTAAGTTGGTTGAGTTAAAGTTGCAGCTAAATGAAATGTTGGACAAGGGGTACATTAGGCTGAGTGTATCACCTTGGGGTGCACCAATGTTGTTCATGAAGAAGAAAGATGGTACTCTCATATTTTGCATTGACTACAGGCAGTTGAACAAGGTAATGATCAAGAACATGTACCCTTTGCTGAAGATTGATGATTTGTTTGATCAGTTGAAGGGAGCCGCTATGTTCTCTAAGATCGACTTGAGATTAGGATACCATCAGGTATGCATCAAGGAAGAGGATATATTCAACACTGCGTTTAGGACTAGGTATGGGAATTATGAGTTTGTTGTTGTTCCATTCGGTTTGACTAATTCTTTGTTATAGGAAAAATTGACCTCCTAATCAAATCAGAGGAGAAATACAAGATGACTGAAAGAATGACCACAGTTGCAGACCTAGAATCCACACTAATGCTCTCTATACACTAACAACCTCCTTTATAAAGCTTGTTTACAAGCATAAAGGAGCATTAGTCAACCTGCTAACTCTTGTTGTTAGACTTGGGGGAGCGTTAGCGAAATTTAGTGATGCTCAAGTGGTTATGTCAACGAATCCGCCATTAAATATATAGATATTATTTCCCTAAATTTGTGCAAGAAAAATATGGAATCTCAAAAAATCAAGATATTTGGAGAAATTCTATTCCGGAAATAGAGGGAAATGGAAAAAAGTTGGTAAACGAGGAAGGTTCATGGTTTTTACCCAAATGAACTACAGGGGGAGTTGGGCAACCCTAAATCGATTGCTATATAAGCAACGAGAGGGCCATTGCAAAAGGGTCAAAGAATTTAGAAGGATAGTACATGGTGTTGTTGTGATATTGTCATATTGTTGAAGGAGCTAGCTGAAAGAAGGAGAGAGAGAGAGAGGAAGAAGGGATAAGGAAGGTTGATACAACAGGGTTGTTGTAATCACTCTTCTATTCTAAATATAGGACTGTGGTTGTGTTCCCTACTCAAAGTGTCGGTGATATTGCACATTTATTTGTTCATTCTAATGCTTGTTGTGTTGAATAGATAAGTTATACATTTATACTTGTTTTTTACAGATTCTTACATTAATTTGCAGAAGTATATGATGTGATTGGTTTGCTTCATTCTTTTGTGAAGGAATTGTCTTGGAGCTGGTCAGGAGGAGTTCTTCTTACCGCACGGAGATCCCCAAGCGAATCTAGAAAGAGCCAAAGGTGATCCTTTCTCCATATCCTGTCAATATATGTCAGATAGATGAACATGTGTGTAATAGGTACCTTTTGCACATAACCTTACAATCTGTCGAAAGTCCTGGGAATACTTTCGAGGGTAGTTCATCCGGTGCATTTTACCCCATAGCAGAATTGGCGACTTCGTTGGGGACTATACATTTAGTTCCTATTTATCTGGACTCCTCTCAGATCTCTTCTCTCTTCTATGAGCTTCCCGCTTCTTCATATACTTCTCTGATCCACCATCTAACTTGTTGCATTCGGTAAAGTTGCTTTCTCTTCAGAAATTGATCCAAAAAGCCCACCTTTTGAGCTCCTTCCCTCACTAACGCATGTTGCTGGTCTACACAGAGCTTTATAAATCTCTTTGACTATGCACAGGGTGTGTTAGTGCCCAAGCTAAAGCTCTGTTTACACACAGACAGAGCGTTAGCCTCCCATTTCCAGGTTTTTCAAGAGATTTTGTGGACCAAAAGGGGGGGGAACTTGTCCCAAGGGTTAAATTAAGATCTGAAACAATATCATGCTAACAAATTTGGTGTCTTAAAATTTATTTTTTAAGAAAATGCTTTAGTTTTTCTCTCATAAAAGGAATTTTTGTTGAAAGAAAAGTTGATAAACTGTACATCTCCTTTTGTCAAATTAATTGTAGGCTGCTTTGTTTTGGTTCAATAGTTGTTAGGGAATATTGAGAAAAGGAACTTTTGGTTATGCAAAGTGTTGAATGACTTTAGATGCACTGACGAATACATGAATATGTGAAATAATACATGTGTAGAATAAGACTTGTTTGCATAAGAAATTGAATTTTTTTTAAAGCATTGTTTTGCACGGTTTATTAAGTCGAGAGTCTCATCATATTCATACGTCAACACCCCCTCCGAAGACAAATAAGAAAGTACACTAAAATTTACACTAAAATCAATTAGATACTCTTTTTAGAGCAAACCAACATTAGATAGATTAGGACCTTGGGATAAGAGAGTGAGTCAACTACCCAAGGTTGAAAATCAAACTAGTGTCGTTAAAGAGTGAAAAATCCTTCTGCACTCATATTACCAGGACCACTCCACTCACAACAGAGCTAAATACAAGACAACATCGGATTGTAATCGAAGGTAGCTTGCCTTCTTTTACAACTCCTTTGGGCATTCTGTGTAACGGGGGTCCCTTCGGGTATTTCGGAACTGATTCGTGGACTTAGGTATCCTACCCACATAGCGTGCTGTCTACGACTATGTCCCCCCTAATAATGTCTGTGATTTGAGGTATCTCTAGTGGCTAATACTTCTAGGTACTTACCTAAGGTGACTAGGATGGGCTGTCCTGGTACCTCAAACAAACTGACCTACTTTGTCTTCATTTTTTGGGAGGGTGCTCGTCTTCATGAGAATACTTGGCCCCTCAATCTGAGGTTCGGGCGAAGCTCAAAAGTAACCATAACCGTAACCATACATTTGGCCATCCTTCTCTGTTACTCATTGAGAGACTGGGTTTCATCTCCAACAATCGGTGTTTATCAGACAAGGTAATTTCACTTTGTTTGCTGACTGTCATTTTTAGTGTTTTTTTCTTTTTAGGTACCTGAGTGCTATCATTTTTGAGACTTAAAGAATATCACCTTAAAATTTATCTGATAAAATTTACTAGTCATTGTGGCTACATCCAGCCCTCACCGTCAATCCAGACGGTTGTTAGGACTTCCTCCACTCACTGTGGAGGATCTATCGAGATCCACTGACTCGGATTCCTCATCTTCAAGGAATCAGTCTCCTAAATCGCACACAGGATCATTCTGGACGACCGATGATTCTAGTTTGCCGGAGGATTTCTTCACAGAAGGATTTCTTCCTCATTTTAACACTCTGCTTACAAATCTATCGGATCCTGTTATTTCTCCCGTCATACCAGTACTTCACTCTTCACTAGGAGGAACTCTCCCATCTATTCAGTCGACACCTCAAGGGTTGTGGAATTATAGAGACACTATGAGTCCTCTACCACTTCCCCAGTTCATGGTCATCACAACACCGGCAATGTGGAACCCTGCAATCCTGTTTGTCCCAAGTACTGCAACTCACATAACACCCTCTATCAGTGGAACCCAACAGATTCCAGGTTCCACTCCTATGGTGCACCAAAGCATACCTTCAACTAGTGCCACATATAGTGCTCCATATAACACTCAATGTGGCACTATGGGCGCAGTTCCAGTTTACCAAAACCGAGGTCGGCTGCCAATGTATGGTTCTAACCCCCAGATTCAGATATCTGGGGTGGTTCCCAATATGCACATGCCGGCGGGGAATCTCACAATCCCCTCGCCGTTCTCAGGCATGCATGGACAGTCACTGATTGACATGAGTTTTCCCTCTGTCAATCAAATCCATATGGTTAGTTCAGTGTCGGTTGGGAATCCACAAGGGATCCCCACCCAATCCATGGGGGCACCCTACTCGAAAACTCAGATGAGTCAAGAGGGCACGCTTATACTGGGGGCAACTTCATACCCCAGTATCAAAATCCTCATGGTAATCCACTTTACAACACCGTACCATAAAGCAACTGCTACACCATGCAACCCATGTACACCATGGGGAACCAAACGATGGGAGGAGTGTAGAGATCCTCAGGTCATCCATCATCACAATGGTCCGAGTCGGGGGCACCCAAAAATTTGCCTTTTTTGGCAACGTTGGATATCCCCAACTTATACAAGTTGACTAACGACCCCATCTACCATAACCTACAATGGCTGCCGATCTCGCATAAAATACTGGCGGATATTCCTAAGTTCGACGGAAAACAAGGGGAGGATCTGGGCACTCACATCACCACCTACCATCTATGGTGTGTTTCTAACTCCATGGTGGATGACAGTGTCCGGTTGTGTCTTTTTCCCTGCATCCTCACTGGCAATGTTGCAAAGTGGTATATTGAGTTACCATGTGCGTCAGTGAATACCTTTGACGCTTTAGCGATGGAGTTCCTAAAGCACTTTTAGTTACCTACCCATTATGAGACAGGGACGAAGATCCTTACTTCCTTTCGCTAGGATACCGCCACCCACATCTCCGATCATATCCATGAATGGAGACGTAGGCGGAGGTTATTCAAAGCCCCCATCCTTGAATTTCTCTTAACAGACTAGTTCTGTAAGTCGTTACTCCTGCAAATTGCTAGAGATGTCGCTCTAGGTGGTGCGGTCACGGAGGACCAATCCATACGTCGTGCCCAGCACTTGGATTTAATCTATTCACAGTCTGGCACTCTCTACGACATTATCTCCTATGCTCCTAGTAACCCCAATCCCCCCATCACTCAGCGCCCTGGAGCACATGCCGACGAGATCATCGATGCAACCTCCACGGGCACTGTAAAACAACTCAATGGGTCCATTGCCAAGTTGGCAGTGGACCCCTCTACCAAAAAGGTTGCTTTTCCTGCCTCTGCGATTTAGTCTATGCATTCTACACAGAAATCTAGTAGCAAGAACAAGAAGAAACAAAACAAGACCACTCCTTCTGAGGAGTAGTCATCTAAGCAGCCCAACCAGAAATAGAAGGCTGTTGCACCTATTGATGTGGAAAAGGATAAAGGCACCAACTATTTGTGCTAACTCTATCTTGAAGATCACGTAACCTAGCATTGTCTGCATCTTCAAGAATGCATGGATTACCTTACCAAGAAAGATTCTGGTAAGACACATGCGGTCCTATGAAATCCTTTTCCTAATCAACAACAACAACATCTCGTTTCCAACCAACCGCCACCCACGTCAGGGGGCAGTGATTGTTCGCAACAACCTTCAGCTGGCGAAGGAAGTTCTACCGTTTACATATTTGAAATGGTAGACCTAACCACAAGAGCCAAATCATATGAAGCTCATGTCGCTCTGGCAGCAAAATCATTCACAGGTCAAAACCCATCGCCGCCAAATGATTTGCGAATCAAAAGGCCGGTTGAGGACTTTGTAATTTGACCCCCGAAGGGGGCACTTCGATGCACAACACACAACACATCTACATGTGCTGCCCAACACTACAACATCGTAGAGGATTTGGCGCAAGCGCCATCGGCCATGTCGGCGCTCAAAGTATTACAAACATGCCCCAACCAAAGGAAAGCTTTGCTTTTGGCTATCGGGGTATTGACCCTATAGATTCCATGCTTGCCATTTTCGACATGGAAAAGTGTAAACCTCCCCTTTCCCACCAGCTTGCATTTCAGGTGCATATCACTTCGAAAGGTAAAGGTATACACCGAACTGTCATCGACGAAGGTGCTTCAACCTGCGTCATGTCGGCTTCATGTTGGCTCACCTTGGGTTCTCCAACCCTCTCCCCACCGTTAAACTCCCTTAAAGATTTTGATGGCCACACCTTTGTCCCAAAAGGATACTTAGCCAGTTTTCCCATCACTTTGGCTGGGAAAATAGTAACGGTGGATGTAGAAGTCGTAGACCGAAAACTCGACTATAATCTGTTACTAGGTTGTAGTTGGACATATGCCATGATGGCCGTCGTATCCACTGTCTTTTGTATCATCCTATTTCCATTTGATGGAAAGGTCATAACAGTGGATTAGTTGTCTTTCTGCACCTCTGATTATTCAACATTACTAAACGGCTCCGTACCCCTGGTAGGAGGTGTAACTGATAGTTTTGTCAGTATCGGTACCGGTCTGTTGAAGGCTTCCTCCTTGATGGGTTGTTTTCCTCTACGGCCACCACGGGTTCCACAAGCGGTCAACATGCTTTCATCAATTCCTCATGAACTGACCGATCCATGGATCCCAATGGCACCTTCATACCTTGACACATTCAGAGACCAGATTTCGTTGTCATCAGCTGAATCAACCTACCAAGGCATTCAATCAGCATCCACATCTCCAGTAAAGTTGGCTATCACCGACAGTACCATCCACCTTCCCATAACGCTCTTCCTTTAGATCCATGCGATCAACTCCCCTCAATGGATGAAGCCGTTAGAGAAATCATGAGTTTTGGAGAGAAACATTGGGAGGAATGGCATATTCGGGGTTCGACATCTGATTCAGACAAGATGCCTCTTCAAGTCTTGTCCTCTGACACAAATGAAATCATTTCCCCACCCTATAAAAGCATCCAAACTTATGGGTTGGAAGAAAATATGGACGACACTTTTAGGTCAATTCCCATAGATATTTCAATCACGACAGGCACCATGGAAGATACCCAAATGATCACAGATTGTAGTCTTGAGGAAATTGCAAACTCCACCTGCCTACATGAGGAATTCCATGAAGAATTTGTTTGGTCTCAGGAAGAAATGCCTGAATTTAACCCATCGTTTGTCGCGCATGAGATCCAAATTTACGATGGGCAAAATGGAATGGGTGGCCACTTCCTTCCCTCGATATAGTCGTTGAACCCATGCTCGACACTACGGCCGAAGAAGAACGCCTACTATACCTCAAACAACTGGATAAAACCCATAGAGCTACCGATTTAGCACTCGCAGCTCACAAGGAGCAGGTACAAGCCAGATTTGCACAAGCAGTTAGGTTTTCTTCTTTCCAAGAGGGTGACTTCGTATCACTCTATCATCCAAAAGATAATATCTTGGAGGCATGCACTTTTCAACCCATTTGGCTAGGTCCCTATGTCATAACTAAAGTCCTCCCCTCAGGGGCATATGAACTACAGGACTAGGATGGAAACCCACTTAAGGAGCCCACATACGAGCTCTATCTGAAAAAGTATACTACTAGTGTCATGCTAGGTAAGTGCTCTGTAATTTTATGTATTCATAACGTTTTGCATCCCTTTTTTGATGTGATTGGATTGTTTTGTTATTTAGTGGAGTACTTGTCCCATGCATTCTGTTCACAATGCAGATGTTGTAGTTGCCCCTAGCGTACATAGGATACGTGGATGGTGCCATTCGTCACACATGACACATTGCATCAGCTGCTTGGGTCATCTATACACCCGAGTCAGAACTATTTTGCTCCGGGGGGACTTTCTTGGTACTGCCACCAACAACATTGCTAAGTACATGTCTGTCATTTCGCTTCTCACGGAAGCGTCATAAAGGGGCATCTCCAATCTAGTGGTCAGGTTAGACTCCCATCTAGTTGTTATGCAATTGACCAATCATTATCACATCCATAATCCAACTTTGTTACGTAACTATCTAAGGGTACGCTTCTTGGAACGTTGATTTGACACAATCACATATGAGCATGTTCCTTGAGAATTGAATACTATCGTTGATTCATTAGCTAACTATGTATTAGATAGAAATTTGTCACATTTGTTATAATAGCATGCATGAGAAGTAAAAACATTTACTAAAGTTAAAAATTTGTCACAAAAAACATTTTTTAAACACATTTACACCACCAAAAATACCAAAAAATATCTGTATATATATATATAGATAGAAATCCAGTTTTTTACATAAAAAATATTCCAAAACTTGGATGAGTTAAGTACAAAATGGCTCAAAGCCCAGCTATAAATGCTCATATGGCTATGCCAGAACACCTGCTAAAATGAGCCTATTGCTCCAGAAAAGCTAAAACAGCTCTAGCTACCCTCCGAAGAGGAACCAGAAACTGCTTAGGTACACCAACGGTGTGTCGCTACATATGAGCAGGAATCTCCCTCATAGGAAGGGGGGGGGACACCCATAGTCAAACCCTCTAGGTTCCTCAGAACCTCACGGAGACTGTCGGCATCGCCCCCTCCAGCATGTAGTTGGCCACCTCGTCGCACATAGCGAGGTTCACCCACTGGTTGTACTGGCACCACATCTGTAAAGTTTCATGTCAATTCTTATCTCATCGTTAAAAAACACTACATATACATTCAAAAGTACAAAAATACTTAAGTACTATCACAACTTATTCTCACCTTAAGGACCCCAGTTGGTCTCGGGCGGTAGCATCAATTCCGGGTCTTCGGTAAAGTCCATGCCTTCATAGGCATAGTCATCAACAATCACAATTTGGTTGCGAAGCCACTAGAAGAAGTCTTTGTCAAAAAAATGTTGGAGTGGTCCTCCTCCTGTGTGAGGATCAAGTGATGACCAGCAACCCTACCTCGGCTCCCTCAGATCAAAGGGACCTAAGCTCACCCATGGGCGCATAACAGGTACCCTATCAAGGAAAAATGAGACTATGATAGTACCGTACCCAAAACTGTGTTGGCTACGGGTCCTGCATGCTGTTAGTTTTACCTTCAATTGGCGAAGCACTGCTTCACACCAGTTGAACATCTAGGGTTGGACATAGTCAATGGCAAGCAAAAGTTGGGCCTTTGTTGCTACGTGGGGACTTTTTGACTGCCAAATGCACAATCAACCATAAAACCGCCCTCATAGACCGAGATCGAATCCTCTCTGTTGGGACTCTATTGCTAACTAGTCCACTCCTAGGGATGCAGTAGATATCTACCAGCTCTGAAGTAGATTGTGGATTTGACTTGCCACCGGTAAGGTTTGCATGTGCCCCACGACATGAAAAACCAGTCAAAAAGTAAATTTCATCCCAGTCAATTGCCAACTCTTAATATCTAATCCTGAACACTTGCTTGTGTTCATCCCAGCGCTGTATGATCCATCTCAGTAGCTCCTCCTGTCCTTTCATCAACTCTAGTCTTTCATATTTCAACAAACCACAGTGGTGCAATGCAAGTATGCAAGCTGGATCATTTCACATCAGCAATTCCTCATTGTCATGGGCCCGTTCTCTCCATAGGTGAGTCATTTCAGCTCAAAACCTGCACAAAATAACCCTAAAATCAGTTAAAATGGGGCAAAATCACTTAAGAAATCCATGCATGAGGGTTTCAAATGTGCCCTACTACCTTAACGCCCCTCCCAGTGCTGCACAGGGAGGATTAACGCCCTCCCATGGCTCATACAGAGTGTTTAATGCTCCCTACTGGCCTGTTGAAGGGCATTAGTGTGCAAACATGGCTCTAGGGTACCTCAGATCTGCAAATTTCCACCCACAAAACTGATAAAAAAAGGTTTAATAAAGCATAGAGCAAGGTTTTAGCTCTCACCTGGGACTGACAGCACGTCGAATGGTTTCCCGGATCTCCTGCAATGGTCCGCGAAAAATCTTCTCCTCTTTAGCTCCAACTAGCTCTCACAAACTTCAAAATAATGCAAATGATGCATGTGAAAGCTCCAAGCATTTCTTTATATAACTTTGAGAGGCATGATTTTTTGAAAATCATTAAAGAGGAAATAGTCCATTCTACATGATTTTTTATCATGCATGAACCCAGATAATAGGAATTGCTGCTTTTTTACTACTTTTGATGAAAGTACTTCAGGAATGAAAAGCAGTAAAAGCTGCATGCAAGACTTTTTAGAGCACTGTTAGCAGGGAAAATTTTAAGAACCCCCCCTAAATTTACATGTATAATAAATGGGTGAATCTCCATGGTCTATAGGAAAAAAGGAAGGCGATTTTATCAATAATATGATATGTATATATAATTTTTTGGCGAATCTCTCACTAGGCATGGTGAATATTTTACTCAATTATAAAATCTTGTGTTTATTGAATACACAAATGAAATCATTGCATTTCTTTAAAATATCTTTTGAAATCAAAATTACCGAAATTACATATTGATAACCTAGTGGGTGTAGGATAAAATTCACCCATGCCATTCACAGAAAGCATGAGAAAAAACCTAATACTATATATAAAACCAAGAAAATTTCAAATTCATCACTTCTAGGGACCTCGTAACCACCCTGCCAATACACAAGTATGTTCCTGTTTGCAATTAGAAAAATTACCCAGATTACAATCTGTTTACTCCAGCATATGTTGGAAAGTTATAGAAGGATGACTAGTGCAATCAATCCATTCCTTTTAGCCATGGATTTGTTTTAGTTTAAAACGGAAGTATACAAATATACTTGTCCAATGTCTATGCTTTAACCATTCACCTTAAGATGTTTTTACAATATAATTTCCTAAGTCTATTTAATATCTTCATTACCATAAAAACGAACCTATATCCATCTTAACTCCACATCTGTCACTCTTAGGGGGATGAAATCTATTTATCCCTCTGAGCACTTGGTAGACCCAGAATTAAGATGGATCTAAGATGATAGAATTTCCCCTTTAAATAGTCTATGCTCACATGAATACCATGGTATTACCATGGGTTATCATATACCTGGAGCTTAAAAATTACTATTAGTAATTTATAAAAATTAATAAAATTAATAGTTGATTTTTATTTTATTTTTTATTTTAACCAAGCTAAAATGTTTAACATACATTAAATTACAACATCCATTTTCACTCTTGATCGAATCAAATATTTTTTCACTCTATGCTAGTTTTCATATCACGATATTTGATACCTCTCAAGGGTTAGTAGATCCAGAGTAAAGATGGATCTATGCTAGTTTAATTCCCCCCTCTCAGGGGTTAGTAGATCCAGAGTAAAGATGGATCTATGCTGGTTTAATTCCCCCATTTAAATAGGGGGCATTCCAGGTGAATACCATGGGTCAATACCATGTGCCATTTTGGTGAATATCATGGGTTAATACCATGTGCCATTTTGGTGAATACCATGGGTCAATACCATGTGCCATTTTTATTTTTATTAATACTAATATTAGGGTTAATAATGTTTTTTTGCATGGTATTAATAACAATCTAGTCCATGGTATTTGTCCCATAGGTTTCACCTAAATATAAGGCATTTTTTGAGCGTCCTTAAATATAAGGTGACTCATGGAGTAAATATAAAAAATGTTTTATTTGTTTACCATACCTCTCATTTATTTATATTTTTATTAATTTACCATACCTCTTTTACAAATATGGTATTTGGCCCATAGGATTCACTTAAATAAAACCTTTTTCTTGAGCCTTCATAAATAGAACGAGGGTTATGGACAAAATATAAAAAGAGGTTTTATTTATTTACCATGCGTCCAGTTTATTTATATTTATATTTATTTACCATACCTTTTGAGTAAGTATAAAAAGACATTTTATTTATTTACCATACCTCCACTTTACTTATATTTTTATTTGTTTACACCCTTGCATGTATATAAGGTGACTTATGGAGTAAATATAAAAAATGTTTTATTTATTTACCATACCTCTCATTTATTTATATTTTTATTAATTTACCATACCTCTTTTATAAATATGGTATTTGGGCCTTTGGCCCATAGGATTAACTTAAATAAAACCTATTCTTGAAAATGGGTGAATGGATTCACTTAAATAAAACCTATTCTTGAAAATGGGCAAATGGAAGTTTGTAACTCCTAATTTCAAGGGCTAAAGTTACCTTTATTAACCTCTCCCTTAAAATAAGGTGGGCTATTTGAGGTGATTTGTAAAAATGTACTATGATACAAAATATTCGCCCATTGAAAATTTAAACCCCTTAATTTCGCCAAAGGGTGAACATTTGCCCCTAAAATTTTCTATGACTGTTAGGGATATTTTACTGCTCTTTATAAAATATAAACATCCCCGAGTTTTAATCGTTAATCTCATTAAAATCTATCTAACTATGATAGAGCACTGTTAGGGATATTTTATTGCTCTTTAAAAAATATAAACATCCCCGAGCTTTTGTCCTTGAGCTCGTTAAATCTAGGCAACGATAAATAGAGCACTTTTGTAGACATTTTATCGCTCTTTAAAAAATATAAACACCTTCGAGTTTTTGTAGTAGAGATTGTTAAAAATATATACCACAACCCATAAAGCACTTTTAGGGATATTTTATCACTCTTTAAACAATATAAAATTCCCTGAGTTTTTCGTCATTTGCACTCATTAAATATATGCAAATAATGCTTTGAGCACCTCTTTTTTGATCTTGTTCCAGCTCATAAACTGAAAAAGACCAACAGAGCATCCTTTTTAGGCACTTTTTTCTCACTCTTTAAACTGAAAAAATCTTGAGCTGTGTCTTGCTGCTCATTAAACATGCTAAATATGACCTGAGCATTCTTTCAGGTACTTTTTTCAAGCTCGTTAAAAAATGAAAAATCCCGCGTTTTTGTTACTCAGCTCGTTAAAGTGTCACAACAAAACATGAGTTTAGTTTTCCACCTCGTACTTGTAACAAAATGAGGTCGACATCTATTGGAAAACAGTTTCTCTTTATCTGGGTCCAGTGGATTAAATATGGAAAAGTAACTGATATGGGTATACTATTAACCTTTTGTCGCACCTGTTTAACAACTATGACAAAGGGACCACCATGGAGTCTCTCTTTACGATCTTTTCAGACTCTCTGAAGATGGAAAGATCACTGAGTTGTCTAGTCTGGACTCTTTAAATACATAGACAAGATATAGATTGATTCTTTTTACGATACTTTTCAGACTCTTAAAAGATGAAAAAATCAACGAGTTTGCCTGTCTGGACTCATTAAACTAATCAGATAGGGCAAAGAGTAATTTTTTTTGCGATCCTTTTCAGACTTGCTAAACATGAAAATATCGATGAGTTTACCCATTTGGACTCATTAAAAATCAGACGGGGAAAGTGGAAATACAACCATATCCTAAAGCATGGTTTGGCAGCAAAAGTTCCCTTGAACATGGCACTCCCTCAGATAAACCATCATTTTGATAGCCTCTCAATATGAACCCTACCAACCTATGAATTTTTAGCCTATATACCTTGATGCCATTGCATCTCCATATCTTAAACACTCTGTAGTGTTCATGAGTCTAGTGCTGTCTGGTTAAAACCATTGTCGTGCCTTCTATTGTTCAAGGGTCCCTACTTGTTTCCTTAATCAACTGACCCTACATATCCTTTCATCATGCCCTCCGTTGTTTAGACCCAAAAACTCAAAGATTATTTAGAAAACAAAATCATCCTTTTCTGGTTTCATGTCGACTGATGTAGGACACGTCATTGCCTACCTTTTGATAGGTTCCTTCCTATCGACTTCAACACTCTATCTAGGAAGATAACCCAGAAACACATTTAGTGCCTTGGTGCTTGCAGACATTAGTGGTAGGTTACCTTGTGCTTGATCACGGGTTTTCATCATTGGCGCCTAGTTAAGCGATTCTATGAGTGTTTGACGACAAAAAAATATTTCACACTCGCTAGTTTGCACTGTGCATCTTGGAGACCATCACCATTATTAGTGGCCTTCCTCGCATCTGTTATACAGTCTCCATTATTGGCTGGTAATCAGACGATTTCATTCATGTTCGACATCAACTCATTTTATCACATGTACCAATCTATGTTGTTCGGTGAAGCAGGAATGAAGACCTTGGGTAGAGTCTTGCATCATTCAGCCTTGTTTCCTCTCCCAAGCTGCGATATTGTTCTTTGAAGACAGCCATTCCAGGATAATCTATTATGACACTGGATCCACCTTTTGCCATATTGGCGGCCAACATTGCTATATCTTTGAGGAGAAAGTTACTCTGACATAGCTATTGAGCATGGGAATGCCCGACTCAGGACATGATTTTAGCAATTCATATATATGTACTTTTGTTGTATCAGGTTTTCCTTATCGCCCGAAACTTCTCTCTCTCTACAAATATTTTCACGGGAAACTACAGTATTTTCATAAAGTATTTCGGCCATCGTCTCTACCTCTGATCTCATACTCTAGGGGGCATCTGTTATAGGACAAATTGACCTCCTAATTAACTCAGAGGAGAAAGAAAAGATGACTAAAAGAATGACCACAATTGCAAGCCCAGAATCCACACTAATGCTCTCTATACACTGACAACCTACTTTATAAAGCGTTTTTACAAGCATAAAGGAGCATTAGTCAACCTGCTAACTCTTGTTTTTAGACTAGGGGGAGCGTTAGTGAACTTTAGTGATGCTTAAGTGGTTATGCCAACGAATCTGCCATTAAATATCTAGATATTATTTCCCTAAATTTGTGCAAGAAAAGTAGGGAACCTCCAAAAATCAAGATATTTGGAGAAATTCTATTCTGGAAATAGAGCCAAATGGGAAAAATCTAGTAAATGAGGCAGGTTCATGGTTTTTACCCAAATGAACTACAGGTGGAGTTGGGCAGCCCTAAATCGATTGCTATATAAGCAACGAGAGGGCCACTGAAAAAGGGTCAGAGCATTTAGAAGGATAGTACATGGTGCTGTTGTGATATTGTCATATTCTTGAAGGAGCTAGCTAAAAGAAGGAGAGAGAGAGAGGAAGAAGGGATAAGGAAGGCTGATACAATAGGGTTTTTGTAATTACTCTTCTATTCTGAATGTAGGACTACGGTTATGTTCCCTACTCAAAGTGTCGATGATATTGTGCATTTATTTGTTCATTCTGATGCTTGTTGTGTTGAGTAGATAAGTTACACATTTATACATGTTTGTTACGGATTCTTATATTAATTGTCAGAAGTATATGCTATGATTGGTTTTCTTCGTTCTTTTGTGCAGGAATCATCTTAGAGCCGGTTAGGAGGAGTTATTATTACCGCACGGAGATCCCCAAGCGAATCTAGAAAGAACCAAAGGTGATCCTTTCTCCATATCCTGTCAATATATGTCAGATAGATGAACATGTGTGTAACAGGTACCTTTTGCAGATAACCTTACGGTCTATCAGAAGTCCCAGGAAGACTTTCAAGGGTAGTTTTCATCCCGTGCATTTTACCCCATAGCATTCTCTAGCTACATTCATGTGTTTGATGAATAGTGTGTTGCATCCCTACCTGGACAAGTGTGTTATTGTATTCGTTGATGACATACTGGTATATTCTAAGAATAAGGAAGAACATGCTAAGCATTTAGAAAAAATGTTGAGATTGCTAAGAGAGCATTAGTTGTATGCTAAATTTAGCAAGTACAACTTCTTTCAGAATGAGGTACATTATTTGGGGCATGTTGTCTCCAAGGATGGCATAGCAATGGATCCAGATAGATAAGGGAAATCATGGAGTGGGAAAATCCTAAGAATGTGGATGAGGTGAGATCATTTATGGGATTGGTAGGTTACTACAAGAGGTTCACCAAGAACTACTCATGCATTGCATATCCTATCACATCATTGCAGTGAAAAGGTAAGAAGTTCAAATGGATAAAAGAATGTGAGGCTAGTTTTGAGCAGCTTAAGCAGTTGTTGACACATGCACCAGTGCTAAAGATTGTGGATCCAGACAAGGAGTTTGTAGTGTGTAAAAATTATTACAAAAGACAGCTTATGTAGTTCTCATGCAAGAAGGATAGGTAGTGTGCTATGAGTCACAAAAACTGAATGAGCATGAGCATAACTATCCAATGCATGATCTTGAGCTAGCAGCAATTATAAATGCATTGAAGATGTGGAGACACTATCTTTTGGGCATTAGGTATACATTGATGAGAGATCACATTGGGTTGAGGTATTTGTTAGGTTAGCCGAATCTAAATTCTAGGAAAGCTAGATGGTTGGCTACCCTTAGTGAGTTCGACTTCGAGATCAGATACATCAAAGGGAAGGAGAACTGGGTTGGAAATTCTCTTAGCATGAAGGTACAAGTAAATCATATAACAACTATGAGCTATCGTGGGACAAATTTATAGGATAGGATCTTGTAGGCAGGACAGTGGGATGACAAACACATGGATATTATGCACAAGTTACAATAGAATACCGGTACAGGTGATCGGGATGTAGACTATCGTCACACGATAGATGGTTTGGTGAAGTTTAGAGACAAGATCTATGTACCGAATTGCAGTGAGCTCAAGAATCTTATCTTGAGGGAATTTCACGCTAGGCCATACTCGGGTTATCCAGGATATCAAAAGATATTTATGACAGTGAATAATTTATACTATTGGCCGAATCTGAAGAAGGAAGTGTCAAAGTTCATGGTTAGATGTTTAGATTTTCAGCAGGTCAAGGCAGAATGTAAGCATCCAGGTGGTTTAATACAACCTATAGAGATTTTAGAATGGAAATGGGAGGTCATTTCCATGGATTTCATAACAGGTCTTCCGATGATAGTGAGGTAGCATGATTCTATTATGGTCATGGTCGACAAGTTGAGAAACTTAGCTCACTTCATTCTAGTAAGGCCTATATATTCAGCCAGTGAGGTAGCACAGGTGTTCATCAGAGAGAGAGTGAGATTGCATGGTGTTCCAAAGATTTTTTATTTTTTTTCGATAGGGATGCAAATTTCACTTCCAAGTTTTGGAATGCGTTATTTTTAGGCTTGGGTACAAATTTTGCCTCCATTACAGCTTATCATCTGCAGACAAATGGACAAACAGATAGGGTCAATAGGATCTTGGAGGATATGTTGAGGATGTACATGATGCACTAGCAGAAGAAATGGGAGGATTATCTTCCATTGGTTGAGTTCGCATACAACAATGGTTATCATGAGTCATTGAGGATGAGTTCTTTAGAGGATTGTATGGATGGAGTTGTAACACCCTCATCAGCTGGAGTGATCCAGCGAACAAGGTACTTATTGGACCGGATATGTTAGCAGACATGGAGTAGGAAATGTAGGTTATAAAGAAGAATCTAAAGGCAACAAAATATAGATAAAAGAGTTATGTGAATCAGCACAGGGTGTTCAAGTAGTTTCAAGTTGGGGAGCATGTGTATTTGCACATCAGACCCAAGAAAAGCTCTTTGAGGATTGGTTCATGTGCCAAGGTGGCACCATGGTATTTCAAGCCTTTCGAGATCTTTGAGAGGATTGGACCAGTGGCATATTGACTTGCACTGCCTCCAACAATGAAATTCCATGATGTTTTCCATATTTCATTTCTTAAGAAGTATATAAAGGATGTTGATCATGTTATTGGTTGGTCTATATTGCAAGTGGAGCAAGAAGGAGAGTTCCATCTGGAGCCTCAGTGCATATTGTAGTGGAAATATCTCATGCTTAGGAACAAAGCCATAGAGAAAGTTCAAGTGTAGTGGAAACACTTTGGGCTCGAAAAAGCTACATGGGAGATCATGGATCAGATGTGGGTCCTGTATCCTTCATTTTTTGTCGATAGAGGCAAAGCAGTTTTGGTTTGATGTCCATATATGTTTGGCATATGTTTTTTGTATGTTTTGGTATATGTATATATGTGTTGGATACCTATACCAATAGGTTTCATATTTCATGATTGGCCAAGGAAAGTCCAAATATGCTCTGCTTTGATATCACAAAGATCCCATATTTCCTAGAAAACAAGAGGTGTGTAAAGTGTTTCAAATATTGATGACCTTATTTCAAATTTTGATGGATGGTCCAAAAGTCTAATCTGGATCATGCCATGTTTAAATTTTCTGTTGTAGAATAGAGAAAGGAGTCTGTCCAAACTGCTTAATCTTGGCAGACAACTAGTTTAGGTAGGGAAGAAAAGGATCCCAACAGCCTAATCTGGGACCTTGGAAGAGATAAGGGTAGAAGTAGATAGAAAAGAATAAAGAAAAAGCCAAAGAAAAGAAAAGGCAAGTAAGGGTTTGCAAGTCCAAGTGCACCCTCCAATGGAGAAACAAAAAATGCTAGGAAAATAGCTGGGTAAGTAGTTGTGGTTGCAGAAAGGGCATTTTCACCATTGCACATATGTCAAAAGATGTATTGCCAAGGCAAAATCTATCAATGGACAAAGTGGTTAATTCCATCAAATTACAGCAAGGAGCATGACTAACCTCCCTTTCCCCCTTCACTCCATTATTAACATTCCCTTTTCAGCTGAG
This sequence comes from Pinus tabuliformis, assembly GCA_031772625.1. Taxonomy (NCBI): domain Eukaryota; kingdom Viridiplantae; phylum Streptophyta; class Pinopsida; order Pinales; family Pinaceae; genus Pinus; species Pinus tabuliformis. Next base: position 108,486,958 of record CM062810.1, on the reverse strand, counting down.
ATTCATGGAGAAAGACCATGGTTTTATGGTGGTTCTTGTTCACACAAAGGCCACATTTCTTGTCTAAGATCTTTTCATTTTGATCTACTCTCAAAACTAAATCAATTTCAGATAAACTCAGTGAGATCCCCTTCATTTGCTCCCTCATTCATATTAACCTCTAATTCTACTATATAGCTCCCCTATCTTACCCTTCCCCTAATAATATTAACACTATGGTGTATAAAGCCCCAAATTCTATAAATACTCCTCCCCTTGGCATTATAGCCATATGTTCTTCAAAAGGAACCAAAGTGACCTCTGGTCACCTTGGTGAACCTATCACGTCCCATTCCCCCTTGCTACAAGCCAACTTGCTCCTCAAACCACCATTTGCATTGAAAAAACCCTTATAAACCCTCTTTTACCCTTAAATCCTTTGCAAAAATTACCCAAAGTCTAAAAAGCCCGCCTCTGGCACATTTCCAAAAGGTTAGCGCGCAGTTTGTTTTAATGGAAAACATTGAAAAAACATCAAAAAACCCACAACCCAAAGTTTTCCGCCCGCGCATATACTCCGAGCACGTTGTTGCTCCGCCCACCGTCGGATCAGGTCCCGAGGATCCGACGATCCACAGCAATATCGGAGCGGCCCCCATGGTGGTTCTTTACCGCCCGAGAAAGTGACGTTGCGTCACGTCACGGGCAGGCCACGCGTCAAACAACAAGGGCTCTCGGAGCCAGGCCTGACACTTCCAGCGCCGTACCCAGACCGCCCCGAGAGACCGTAGCGGCTAGCCTTAACCGTAACCGCTACGGTCCTGACCACCAGCTGCCCTCCTATGTCATATCGCCACGTCATTTTTGCTTATCCTTTTGTCGTTGATTGGTCCACCTCGCTGATGACATGGCTGCCACCTCATCGCCCCCATGGACCAATTGCTTATCGCCACGTCACCCGATGACGTCAGCTGACGTCACTTGACCTTGACCCGCCAATGACGTCATGCTGACGTCATCACTAAAAAGCGCCAAAATGGTAAAAAGGTCCATATTAACCCAAAAAACCGTGTTTTTCTCACTTTTTACTCCTGTCGCTACTTCGGCTCTGCATGGCTGTTTACGTCCAAATTTTCGCCAACCTGCTCAGTTAACCAAGGCGACCTCCAGAGCTCCAACCGTGCATGCCTATGCGACCTCTGTTCGTCAATTAACAGGTATTTACCGTTTGCTGCCCTCCATACGCCTGTTATTGAAATTAAAGTTACTCAGAGGGCTAAGGAGACCTTAAAAATTATATTTTCACCGGCCATTTCCCTCTGCACATCCACATTTGCAACTGTGAAGTCCAAAAACATCAGCCGAGCCTTAATACCTGTAATTTCGCTCAAAAACAACATTCACTGCATATTCCCGGCAAATTTCTTGTTAAACTCAATTCACCCGCTAAAAGAGGACATAGTGAGACCATAGAGAAGCCCTGCTCCTGAAACAAACAGTATTTCAACTGCTGTTGTGTAAATTCCTCCTCTGGTATCTGAGATACAAACTATTTTTACAGAAAATCACTTCTATTCTGTGTTGCTTCCATTGAACCATCCACCTACAATTGTTGAACTTTGAATAAGATCATGGAGACTCCCATTGCTCTCAACATCAAGCCCCTCAATGCCCCTCACCAGGAATTGGAGTGGAAAGCCCTGGGAGATATGGATTACCAAATGCTGGACTGGTTTCTTATGGGCTCCAAATACAATATCCATATGCTGAATGAGTTGAAAGCCCAGCACCTGAGTGGAGCAGACATCTTGGGGATTTGGGACTCAAACCTGCCAATCTACAACCTCCCCCAGGTAAATCCTATGCCAGAGTTGATATACAGCTGCCAGGAATGCTATGACCCAAACCAAAGAGCTGTCATCAGCCCCATAGGCTCAGTCCTGTTCCAGATCACCCCAGAGAGTATTAATGAGATGCTGCACTTCCATACTGCCAAGCAATTGACCCCCCTCAATATGCAGAATTTGATAAAGAAAGGGAGCAAGCTGTCAATTGACCAAATCATTAAAATCAATCAGTTGTTTGTAAAACCAGGCTCTGAATCAGTCAGAACTCCTCCTATTGGATATCAGTACTTGAATGAATTGGGCAGGATGTTAGTGGATTTGATCAGCTATGCCCTAGGATTCAAGGGAATGGAAGATGTGGATGAAACCATAATAGCAATGCTGTCTCTATTCTCTCCTGGTAAGCCCCCAGCTGTGCATTATGATTATGCTACATACATTGCAGATAAAATCCATGACCAGTTTATGAACTTGAAGAGAGAAAGACTATTCAGGTATATATACCACCTCTTCTTGTTTTATCAACCAGCTACCTTCTCTTTTCCTTTGAAGCAACTCAATGCCCAAGGAAATCCAAGATCAGTGGTGTTCTGGACCTCTGTCTTTCACTATACATCTGTGTCACCTTACACATACAATGAGTTCATTGACTTATTCATTTATCCAGCCTTGAAAGTATTGCATGGTGTTCCTCCTCCAAGGCTAACTGATGATATGAAGAGAGTTATTCACCTAAACAAAACCTACAGCATTGGTAATTGGTACCTCTACCAAAACCACACAGTCATCAGAATATATGGCTGTGAGTTGACACCTTTTAGATTGCCAAGGTATGTCCCCATGAGGCTTTTTGCCTTGGAATATTTCAGACAGTTTGGCAACTCAGACTACCTGCATTTTCAGAGCAAGAACAAGAAGTCACAGCTAAAGGTGAGGAGCCAGCTGGGTCCTTTCCTATATAACAGAAAAGAGGAGGGATGGAAAGAGGCAAACACTATCCTGGAAGGCCTCAGACTGCAAACTAGTTTTGAATGGATACCCTATGACCCCAATCATTTTGTCTCCCTCAGGAGGATAAAATACAAATTGGGTGGTTATGCACACAAGAGACAACCTGAGATTGAACAATATGCCAATGCATTAAGCTGGGAAGAGGGTACCTTAGAAGAAGAAATAACTGCTGAAGAGCTTCTAGAAAGAGAAGCTAGAAATATACAAAAGCAAGCTGACTTGGAAAATTGTGGACATGTTCCTCATTCATACAGAAGACAGCTTGGAGCAGCTACTACATCATCAACAACACAGCAGCAAGCTGCCGGGAAAACACCACAAATAGCCAGTAAAGATAAAGGGAAACAGGTGGAACAACCACCTCCATTGACAGAAGAGCAAGTGGAAACATTGCTACAACAGCAAGAAGAGATGGAACAGCAGGAACAAGGGCAGCAGCAAGAAGAAGTGCCACTTAAGGAACAGCAACCCTTGCAGCAAGAAAGGGTGATTGACACTCCTAGTTCCACTGAGCAACAGGCTCAGAATATAGTGCCTCCTAGGGCAGAAACTACCTTTGATACATCGGTCCTCCAAACCCCACAAAAGGAGGACTTAACCAGGAAAAGAGATAGAGAGACTCCCCTGACTTCATCCATCAATCAGGGAGAGAAAAGGCAAAGGTTGAATGACTTCCCAGAAGATGATGAGGCAATAAGACAAGCATCGGGCATGGGCCCACCCAGCCGAGAAGTATCAGCCAGTTCATTCCAGCATGAACATGATAGAGCTATGGGAGGGGAGGTCAGCTCCTCCAGCCAGCACAAAGAAGGACAGGTAAGCATCAAACAGCAGTTTATCGACATTAAAAGGAGGAGTGATCCTATTAAAGTACAACTGTACAATCATTTGCTGAACCTGGCTCCCACCAATCAGCAAAGACTCATGTCTGCCTTTGATGTAAGTGAAGGCAAAATGATCATGAGTCACTTCATGCCCACAACTCTGCACCCCCAATCTACCTCGGATTACCTAAGGACCAACATGGAGGTTCTGGCCAAAGATATACACCCTATGGATAAAATCGAACTGCATAAACAAACTGGTGAAATGGTGTATGCCTCCTTGGCAGATGAAACATTGGAAAACTACAAATTGAAGAGCAGCCTTGATAATACAGCCTCTCAGCTGGAATTGGAGAGAGCATCATCACAAGCCAAGGACAACAGAATCAAGTCCTTGGAGGATGTAATTATAGAAATAGGACATGATCCTAAAGATGTTAAAGGTATCCAGGAACTGTTGAAGATAAGGGATCAAGACATGGCTGCCTTAAGGAGGAAAATCAAGCTCCCAGCCACCATCCATCCTCAAACAGATGAAGTTGCTCAGCAAAGGCTAGAAAAGGATGCTACGGATTTGATGATATCCTTATACAAGGAGCTGGTTCGGACTCAAGACCAGCTAGGACAATCAGAAGCTGCAAAGGCAGCATTACAGACAGCATTAAAACAGAGAGAAGAGGGCCAAACTTCCCAGCCCCCTCCGGAAGTAATCAATCTTGAAGAAGCCCCTCCAACAACTACTCTTCCTCCTCAGCAGACAGGAACTACAGCACCATCTACAGCAACAACTACGCCAACAACAGAGCAGACTCCTAGTCTGGATATGCAGAAGCTGCAAGCTGAGATCCGAGTTCTTGAATCCCAAATGAAAGAGCTTGATGAAGTCAAAAGGTCTTTGACTAAGGTGAATGAAAGATTTGACAAAAGCAAGCAGAGTGAGGCAGCAAAGGAAAGAGAAATAAAAGTTCTAAAAAAGAGAATAGTTGAACTGGAAAAGGAGCTTGCACTAGAAAAAGTAACAGCAGAATTAAAAGCAGTCCTCTGGGGCAACATTGGTCGATCCATCACCAATCAGTGGCAGTATATTGAGACTATGGATGAGCAAATAGTACTCATCACAAAGGCAAACAAGGAAATACACAGAGCAAGAGCAAGCCTTGGCCACATGCCAGATGCTGCCAGCAGAATGATCAATATTTTAAATAACAAGACAAGCTCTCAGCTGGCCACCATGGGAATTACTAACAGGACTGAAACAATCTCAGTAGTTAAAAGAGTCCTGACACTAAGAAGCCTAGTTGGAACACTGGAGAGGAGAACACAGGACATGCAGACCGAAATCAACAAATTCCTGGACAGATTCCTGGCATTACAAAACAGAGGCCTCCCCAGCATATTAAGCAGTGTAGGAAGACTGCTTACCCTGGAAAATTACATCAAAAGGGTTGATGCCCATGCTGCAGCACAAATTGCAAAACAACCTAGTACCTCAGCAGAAACAGGGCCAGCATCAGGGCAGAATTTGTATGATAGGGTGGATAACCTGTTTTTTATCATGAATGAAATTGATCACCTGTTTGATACACCACCAAATTTCTTTAAGTATACAGAAGCAGATGAGACTATGGGGGCAATCATAAATCACCAATTGCCCACACAGGAAGTATGGAGGAATTTGACACAGATAATCTTATCAGGCCCGAACCTGTAGCGTTAATTTTCTCCAGTTTACGAACAATCATGCACAGGCAGAATTTTGGTGGATAACTCCACAAGGAAAGGACAGATGCTGAGCCAACTCAGCAGGGCTATTTACTCACCACAGCAGCAATCACAATCACAGGTGGCAGACCCAAAATATAGCGCACGAGCCATAAAGTCGGGTTCTCCAGCATTTGATCAAAGTATCCCAACCGACTTAGCAGCTCCCAAAGGCCAAAATATCTTCTGACAGAACATCAAGACGCCTTTTTTTTGTATTCAATGCTGTAATAAATTTCTGATAATAATATCTCAAAAGTTGGTGAGAACATTAAGTCTGAGATAACTTAGAACTCAGATATTTTTTGTAAAATCGTATGTATATATTCGCCCCCCACTGAAGCTTAAGGGGTTGTTGTTATTTTCATTTTGGAGATCTCACTTGCTGTAAAATTCTCAGAGAAATAATACAAAGGGTGAATGGAATTTCCAAAGCTGGGCATACCTTGATGCATTGTGATGAATGGTGAATGTTGCAGGATTCCAGAGTGTTTCATAAAACAATAAGTCTTTCTTAAATCTCTGTGTTACATGTTTTCGAGGCTTTTGTTCTCTTTTATTGTTTAAATGTTTTATACTTAATAGCAAAGTAGAAGAATAGTTCCAGGATTTAATCACTGATTACCCTGAACTCAATCTAAGCTATTATCCATGTTTTCTTCAGATACAGTGAATGAAGTGTAATTCTTAATTGCTGCACTTTAAAACTATATCTTTTACAGTGATAGACATTCCCAGGGATTCAAGTTTGCTCCTGAGACATCTATCCATTTCTCATACCTAGTTTGGTGGAAATACTTGAATACTTTAGTGAAAATTCTTAATTGCTTTCACTGGTTTTTTCACCTGTTTGTGTTGTAAATCAAAAATTTTGTTATATGAAGTATCCAAATGGCCCTGTAAGTTTCACCAATTCACCTCAAGGTTTCTAGACACCTACAGCCATAGACTCCATTGCCCAATGATATTTGACTCTTTGAACATTATATCACAAGACCTGAAAGAAAATCTTCAACCAAAACATAAACAAAACCTGTGCGTAATACCTAGCCTAAAACACTATCATAACAGATACAAATCATAAAGAGAGAGCCCTCTCTGATCACAGTTTGGCTAGAAGCAGTGATCCAAGGATTGGTTAGTGGTTACCCCGGCCGTATTCCCTTGGGAGTCATAGGGAACAACCTGGGTGTTAACAATATGTATATGGATGTAAATACTGCCATGAGCTAAGATATAAATCTCCAATAAGCGGTATGATTGTTATTTTGTCATGTTGTCATGATGTTTTTCTTTTGAGCAAGTCTTTCATTGTAAATACTGCAACAAGCTAAGTTGTAAAGCTCCATGGGTAGTATGTTTATTTTTTAGTGGTTTTGTTGAGGCCTTGGTGTGGTTTAACACCAAGGATAGTGTTCCCCAAGGGGGAGGGTTTTGTAACAACCCTGGTGAAAAGTTCATGTAATAAAAGTTAATAAAGGAAAAATAAGACCACGATTAAGGGACACTTATTCCAAACTGAATGTTGGGCAAAGATATCCTAGTGGGCATCACTGGATGTGTGTTCTTGGCTAAGGAAATTGGCAAAGGCTAAGGCAAAGGCATTAAAAGGAAAAATGACATTTTTGGCATATTTATTTACGAAAATAAAGGAAATTAGGAGAAAGGTAAGGTCAAAGGTCAAAGGTTGCATGTGAGGAGGAAATTGAAGGAAAACAATGGAAACTGAATAAAATAGAGGCCTCATTAATAAAAAGGATTTTGAGGATTAGTTGGTAACCTTTTGCCAATTCAAGTTTGGAGCTCTCTCATTATTCTCTCTCTCTCTCTCACTAGAGTAGGATGAAGCAGCTTCAACAGGAATACTTGCACGTAATATTTTGCATGTGTGAGTTCCTAGCTAGTTTGGACATGCATGGATTTTCATGTTGGTGTATGGTTCTCTTGTTGTTAGTGGCATGGTTTTGCCAGGTTATGATAGTGGTTTTAGCCTAGCCTTGCCTTTTTCTAGATGCCATGGTATGTTGGGATTTTATCTCATATTTGAGTTTTGGTTTTCCCATTGGATTTTGGAATCCAGAGCAGAGGTTGTCTCAAGTTTCATTCCCAAAGGCCTAGGAATCCCTTGACTGGTTTTGGAAGGATAAATGGTAAAGCCTGAGGGAAAAGTCTCGGGTTAGGGCCTAGTGATATGGGTTTGGATTGCGGTAAAGCATAAGGGACTAGTATTGGTTTAGGGTCTAGTGATCCATGATTGGATTGTGGTAAAGCCTGAGAGACAAGGAGATGGAAAATTCCTCAAGATAGTGATGGATTCTGAATGGCATTCCAAGTTCTCTTGGCTGTAATCGAAGCATTGGTTTTGGTGTGATCACGGTTTGATGACGGTGGAGGTGGTTTAACCTATGGATTCCCTTGGTTTTTCATAGATTGTTTGTACTATGATATTCGACATTCGTTCTTGGAATATGGCATGGGGGTGACTGGCTGAAAGAAAGATTTGGTTCAGCCATATCTACGGTCGAGTGGTATGTGGAAGTCCCGATCCTGGTCAAATTTGCGATTGATTAATAAAAGAAATTTTTTCTTGCTTTTTCACTTGTTTATAAGTGGATTTAATGGTTGTCATATCTCTATAGTTATATGGTTTTATGTTGGATATAAGCATAATTAAATGATCGGTTCATGTCATGGTTATTTCATGTATTTACTTGTAATTATTAAATGGATGGATGCAAGACCTAATAGATGTTATAATAGTTCAATGGAGAAGGTGGTGATCCTTCTGGTTATGTTTAATAAGTTCTTTCAGTCATTTATGCTCTTTTTTGTCTCCTAGACCTGTAGGTTGCATTGATGCCAAGTGTTTGAAATAATGTTAGTCATGTTTGGGCATGCTCAAGCTTAGTATTGAGGTTGATTTTTTATTAGTTTATCTTTTCATCATGTATTTAATGGATTCTGAAGGTTGTAACAAGTTTTGGGTAGAGGCCAGGATTCTAGTCTAGAAAAGTGGCTCAAATCTCGGGGACATTGGCACAGGTTTGCTGGAAAAAAGCTAGGGATGTTGGGAAATAGGCCTGTGAGAGCGACTTTATATTTTGGTCATTGTCTTGCCTATAGTATGAGAGAAAATAGGGGTTAAAAGTCTTAAATCATCTGTGGGACTCAGAGGCAGAATATCTGAGTGGCTAACATGTCTCCCGAGGGTGTTGTTGTTGATGTGGATGGGTTTGTTTTATATGTTATGTCAGTTCCGTTTCCTTAAGGTCACAAAATAAGTTGAATCCCTTATAGTAAAATTTCTTGTCACATGTTTACCCCGGCTAACCGACTACTTAGGTGGACCTCGGAGGAGGGAGTGTTACAGATTAGTAGCAGAGCATGGTTGTGTTCTCCTTGGATGAAAGTGTTGGTCATGCATACATGTCAATTGCATGTGTATCTCTTACACTTGCATTCCATGTGTTTGTTACATTGCATCATGGTTATCATGATTGTAGTAAGGTTGTCATGAGGAACTTGATGTGATTTTGTGGGATGCATCGTCAGAGTTATATGACTGGTTGCATATGGTTATATGTCACTTGACTACATCCTTGTATGTTAGGTTCATTCTTGAATTTTTTGATTACATGTATCAATCTTGTAGGTTGATTACAATAAATGATCACTTATGCTTGACTACATGTGTTCATATGTATGTGTAGTTGATTAGGCATTGTGTATGCATGTTGATAGTTTCAGGTGGCAATGTGTGCAATGGAGTAATGGTTGTCGTCGTGCATGGGGTCATTGGATGAATTGTTGATATGGCCTTGCATTGATGAGTGGACCCTAACCAGAATGATGTTTATGCGTTGATACACTTATTTGGCTCATCAGGGATTCTGAGATAAGAGTCTTCAAGTAATGAACCATCCTATGGACCAGCCACCATATGTCAGATATTTTGCTTTTAGTTGTCCATTAGTTGCTAGGATGGAGTTCTGGATACTAAATTTGTTCAAACATTGATCAAACAACTTGAACTTACTAAAACAAAAGAATTGATGTTTTAGACATTGGGGATTCCAGTTTAAGAACAACCAAACCTTTTTATAACCAATAAAAACACACAATAATTGATGTTTGGAACACTGGGGCTTCTAGTTTAAGAACAAATAACCCTTTTTATAACCAATAATGAAACAAACACCAACCACCAAAACGTATAAAGACAAAATCAATGACTACTCTTTATTGATCTGTGCAAATCAGATCAAATATAATAATAATAGCTTTGTATATTAGTATTTTCCATCAAATCTAAAGTGTTTGGATCTCAATCTCTAGATAAAAAGTACTACATTATTTTATTAGTTCATATCTAGAATGAGAAACACCAACATTTCACATGCATGTCACAATTGTACATCTTGCACCATCTGATAATCTCTAGAACCACCATATAAAACATGTAGACATTTCTCTCAATTGTAGATACACACTAGATCAAACAAAATCTATGTTGATCCAACTTATTTACAAGTAGATCTCCTCTTCTTTTACAAAGATTTGTCTACAATGGAACTTCACACAACAACAACAACACTAGATCTTCACAATTCTCCTTTGCATGCAACTATCCACAATCCACACACAAATCAAATATTCAAACAAACAATTGATCGAGAAATTTATTAAATAATTTATGTACAAAGGATTTTCATGGCTAAAATTGCATGATCTCAGCACCTCTCGTGAGAGAGTCAGGGTTGAACTATCTCTAATACCATGTTAGAAAATAGAGAGAGATAAAAGAGTGATTACACACAACACAAACCACACATTGTGATATATTTATTGATCACAACACTTACACATATATTGGACATAAATATCTGACTTGGACACATTTGGATCATGACTACAACTCATACATAGGAAAGAATAACTTCTAGATTAACGCTTGGGAACTCACAATGACAACTCACAACAACACATGCCAAGCAGTACTTCCAATAGATAGAGACTTGGATCATCCTTGTATATTTGGAATGATTATTCATAGCCATATACAGGGAGTTGGGGAAATGGAAAGATGAAATGGCCTAAGATGTTGTAAATGGTTAGGATCATCTTTTCCCATCTACATGGATTACTCAAGCATTCACACATGTTTGAGAGAAATATGATTGCAAGATAATAATGCCATGAATGGTAGAGATCTCACTAGTTAAACTAAAATAATTGTGGATATCCATCCACAAAAATTCCTTTAAGACTTTTACAAATGGCACATGAAGATCCTAATAATTTAAATCATCCCTATAGGTGAATATCAATGGTTAATAAAATATTTATGGGGGGGTGTTTCATTTAGTTGAAAATATTGTGACATGATGAAGGGTTGATACCTCACCCACTCATGGAGATGGACATCTCCAATTTGTTTGCACAAAGTGAAGGAAGGAAAAATGGAAGAGACAAACATCATCATGAATGACCTAATTCTCGCTAGTGTGTGGAGTTTGAGAAACCATTGGTGGGGGTTTGTTTCCTTATTCAAAAGGATTTTGGCATGGTAGATGATTGATAATGGTATTGTAAATGAATATTAATGTGTACCTAGGTTCCTCTAAGGGGTTCTCATCATGTTTTTATGAAAAGTACTAAAGTGCCACAAACAACACAAATAATCCATATTTATCTAGATTGAAAATTCATGATCCATTGATGAGTGGTTCTCTCCTTGGTGTTTAAAAAAGTGATGCTTAGAAAAAATAAATTAATGGAGTTAGGATCTAAGTTTCCATCTCTCACTAACATTTTAAAGGAAAATATATAATGAGTTATGGTGCATTACTTAGAAAGCGAAGGTAAGATAACTGACTTCAATTTAGAACTAATAAGTTACAAAATATAACTACCAAGGATATTAAGAGAAAGTAAAACCCATGACGTTTCAATTGACTTATTTGTGTTCTTTGTATGCAACTAAAATGTTATATTTAGATATATGTCATAATTTATATAACCAACATTCTTCATTTTGAGTAGGTATATAACTATGAATCATGATAAATATATGCAATGATAACATGAATCCACAAATCATGAGACTGTTTTAATCTCAAATCAAGAGTTAAGAACAAATATTTAAACACACTTGCAATAAGATTTCGGGGAGGGAAAGAAGAGAGGGAAAATTTTATTTATTATGAAAAACAAGTATATATAATTATTAATAATTTGTACTAGCATCTTTATCACATGAGTTTCGACCCCTCCTATTTGGAAAAATTATCTACTTATGCTCCACCTATGCTTTCCAACTTTACTATGGTTGGGTGATCCAGGTGGATCCACAAATAGAAGTGGCCTTGAAAATAGTTCAAAAAATAAAAGTCATCAGATAAAAGTGAAACTAGGACCAGATCATAGTGCCCATCACCCTGATTCCAACAGTGCAAATGACACTCAAATCCGAGTTCGTATTCTCAAGTTATAGTTGCTCAAAATTATAGTCAAACCGGGCCAAGCGATATTCAATAACGAGGAAATTATTTGGTGAGGGGATGGTGCATGGAAAATGACATTCGAAAAGGGAGAAATTGTCATCTCCTTAATTTTTCTAATAACCCGTAAATTTAGGCAGGAAAATTTTAACTATATTATCATAAAACACAAAAACAATATGAGTTTGGGGTGGCGATCCACCAACCCCACCAACCGCCAACAACATTGCATATATATATATATTGTATAATATATGGGCAGGCCACCATAGGCAGACCCTCCATCCCTCCAAAATTCACGTGTAAACACTACCGGGACCGGTAGGGTTTGAACTCACCCAGCCAGCATGGCCAGCTCGCCTCTTAGGTGGTCCCAAACCAAAAGCTTGCAAAAATTTAAATAATGCCAAACTTAGAATGTAACTACCATGCCATATGGGGAGCCGTGAGGGTTTGAACCTTGTCTACGTCCGACCTAAATGCCACCGCCACCAACGGGCGAAATTGTCGCCTCCTTAATTTTCCTAATAACCAGTAAATTCAGGCAGGAAAATTTTAACTATATTATCATAAAACAAAAAAAACAATATGAGTTTGGGGTGGCGATCCACCAACCCCACCAACTGCCAACAACATTGCACATATATATTGTATAATATATGGGCAGGCTACCATAGGCAGACCCTCCATCCCTCCAAAATCCACGTGTAAACACTACCGAGACTGGCAGGGTTTGAACTCACCCAGCCAGCATGGCCAACTCGCCTCTTAGGTGGTCCCAAACCAAAAGTAGCCAAAAATTTAAATAATGCCAAACTTACAATGTAACTGCCATGCCATATGGAGATTCGTGAGGGTTTGAACCTTGTCTGCCTCCGACCTAAATGCCACTGCCACCAACGGGCCAATGGCCTCACGTTGCTTGGTCTGCCCACAAAACATTATATGAACCTTCATTAAATGCATTCAAGGAGACTGGGTAGAGGAGCGGAGTGCAGAACCCTGAGCAGGTAGGAGGTTCAGAATCATGAGTGAGGAATCTTGCTAGATGCTAAAAATATTCCCTTGGGGGCCAGAGGTGCCAGTGTCAGATCAAGACAAGTTTATAGTCGATTTTGTATGTTTTTGTGCCAGGAATCCAACCGTGTAGTCCATTTCTCTAATCGAGGTCTCCATTTTTCGTCCATGATAGAGATTGGAGGTATAAGGGTCATTTTTATAAAGTTGATTGTAATTCATTTCTTTGTTTCCACTTAATGAAAGAAGGCCCCCCCACTTTGAGCAGGGCTTGGAGATGTAACCCACATTGGGTGTACTCTGTAATCAAATTGTTTGTGTGCATTTGATCTCATGGTTGCTTTATGATTTACGCTTCTTTTCCATGTGTTAAGTTACTTGGTTAATATTTTATTTTATGTGGAATTATGTATGCATCCTTAAACTTAAAAGATATGGATCAATTTTTGTCTCAGAGCAAGTCTTCTTGATGCGAGTTGCATTAGTGAATGCTAACTAAGAATAAGCTCCAAGGAGGTGAAGGAAAAGCGAAATTATTGCAATATCTTCTTAACCCTGGCAGAGAAATTTAACAAGTTGTTTTCAAAATATGAGAAGACAATCAAGCCTGAGAAGAAAGAACCAGATGATCATGCCTCACTAAATCATGAAGGTGGAGGAGAAGAGCCTCCTTCCTCTCCATCCTCCAGTGAAAGTTTTTCCTCTTCCTGTTCTCATCATTCTAACAAGAATCAAAGTAATGCATCTAAAAATCCATTTTTCAAGTTGGATGTCAAGTTTGATTTACTTGTATTTAGTGGAGAATCTAATGCAGAAAAGCTAGATAGTTGGATAAGATAGGTTGAAGTGTATTTCCACATAAAACAAATCAAAGAGGATGAAGCCAAGATCCATCCAGCATCCCTTCGATTGAATAACAATGCTCTTGACTGGTGGGAAGGCAAGTTGCAGCAAGGTGGTAAGATTTGTCATAAACTTCTTTCATCTTGGTCTAAGTACATTTATGCTTTAAGAGGATAATTTTACCCATTGCATTACAAAGAGAAGGCCATGATGGAATGGAAACATTTGAAACAAAGTAAAGGTCAAATTGTTCAGAATTTTTAGAAAACAAGCACTAGCATTGAATGTTCCACTAGACACTTCTGAGATGTTAATGAAACAAATTGCATCTTTGCATAGTTATTTGAGTCATTCATTATTATTATTTGAACCTAGGTCTCTTGATGAAGGTAGTGTGAAGGTTGTACATATTGAAAGAATGGGGGAGTATGAGCAAGATGACCACCTGAAGAAGGCAACAACAAATACGAGAAGAGAAGTAAGGCCCTATTGTACTCATTGTGAGAAAGAAGGGCATGATGAGGAGAATTGCTAGGAACTGCATCCAGAATTGAGGCCTAAGAGGAATGACAAAAAATAGAAGCAAAAGATAGTTGCAACTGTGCATCGAGTTTAAGAATTTGAGTCAGAGAATGATGAGAGTATCACAACTTCAATATTTGTATGTGTTGGACCAATTGACGTGGGATGGGACTTAGGTGATGAAATGAATATTGCAACTCTTGGGATTGCAAAAAATGGGCCTATCAACTTGAGTTCCAATTTAGACGATGAGACAAGTATTTGAGAAGATGTTGTGCCAAAAATGAAAAGGGCACCAAATGCGACATGGCTCCAAGAATTCGAAGAAATCAAACAAATCATTCAAGTAGAGAATGTTTAACTAAGGAGACTCCTACAAGAAGAAGAGAAGGAGAAACAAAGGTTGCAACACCAATTACAAACCAAGGAAGGGGCCTTGGGAAAGTTGCAGCGTAACAAATCTAAGGTAAAAAGTGATTCTTCAATTTCATGTACTTTTTATGATGATGATTTCCCTACTTTTGAGAAACAAACTATAGGAAATGGTTCAAAATTGTTAAATAAAATGGGGTATCAACAAAATGGCCTCGACATTAATGGCCAAGGAATTGTGAATCCCATCAAAGTGGAGGAATTTCCTCATTATGCAAGACTTGGATATGTCAGAAAAGAGGTTGGGGAATCCTCAAAATAGCCAGTGACCAACCAATGATAGATGATGAGAGCGCTTCATCACATTCCAGTGATAGTGAAGGTTCCATACACACTTATCATAGGCGCACCAAAAATAAGTGTTCCAAGATGATCGAGAATGTTTGGAGGAGAAAGAATCATTATAGTCACTGCATCGAGGTTGGACACCAAAGAACCACGTTTCAGATGCTACTGTTGAAAATAGCAACAAGAAATGCTAAAAACAGAAGTGCTCAAAATAGCACTGCTATAAATAGCAGTTCGGGTTCTAGTGTTGGACATAGCAACAAGGAATGAAAAATGGAAGTGCTAAAAATAACATTGCTATAATTAGCATTTTGAGATGGATTCCAATTTTAGTTAGTCCTTGAACTAAAATTGAGAAGTAAATTCGAATTTGATCTTAGAAACTATTTGTAAAATAATTAATTAATTCATCTTGAGTTAATTAGCTGTAGAAAATCAAACATGAAGTCTATGTGGGGACATGCAACAGTTTCTCCATTAATTGAGGAATTTATCCATCAGTTAAAGAGATAAGGATGAGTTTTAATTTGAGTTGTAATTAGTTAGCTTAGTTAACTAAGTTAAGTCCAGTTAGATTAGTCCAAATAGTTTGTTGAACTAATTGTGAGTGCAATTAGTTAATGCATGCATGCATGTAACTGTTGCACTTCAGATAACTGAATATTCTCTCATAAATAACTCATGCATGTCAGTTCAGACAAAGACCCAGTTGAGATTAGATGAAGGGACAATGTACTATCAGTTGGAGGATTTTTCCTATATAGGAAACTCATCCATGTAGAAGGAATTATCTCCTTCAGGATTGTGCAGTTACTTTTGAGTTTAGTGAGCAGTGTGAGAGGCCAATTCACACAGGTGGCAACATTGGATCCCAGGAGAAACTGCACAAGTAAATAGGAGGCTTGGAGGGCAGAGGATAAGGTTTGTGAGAAGCCTTTGACTGTCTATGAGAAGCAAAGGGATTGTAGTGAGAGCTGGATAGCTTTTGAGCTAAAGCATTGTGTAATTCGGACATATTTCCCCTTGTATGATAATACAGAGATAGGGGCTTTAGGCTGAGGCTTTCCCTAGAGTATTCTTCTGTGTTTCATGTGTATGAATTCTTCTTCTCTGTTATATGTGTTCCGATTGATCTTACTCAAATTGATTAAGCTTCTGCAAGTTTGTTTGTAGAAGTAGATCAAGTATTTTCTTTAGTATATTGCATTATCAGGTGATCTACAGTGGGAATTTCTACATGGTATCGGAGGCAAGTTTATCAGAGTAGTGAACAATATAATAGAGGAGATTTCAAAGTTTTTAGTTTTGGGCCGCGAATTTTTAGAGAAGATCTGAAAATTTTTGTGAAAAAATTTTGGAAAAAAATAACAGATCTGGATTCCTTGCGGAAAAAGACCCAAATTCAAAAAAAAAAATCGGCTGAATCGGAGTTCAAATGAGGGATATATCGCTGATAAATCAGCTCCTTTTCCAGAAAATTTCGTGATGGCAAGAAAGATGAAACAAATTGGTGTGCTAGCCAAGAACCTGTATGCATTTGAGGTACAATATGCATGAAAATACTTGAGGAGCAAGGCAAAGGTTATATACTTGGTGGTTGAGAGGGAGAGTAAATCACCTCTCAACATGTAGCGCCAGAAGAAGTCTTAGACAATTGTGGAGGAGCCAGAATTGGTGAAGCAGCTTAAGGAGGTTGTGGAGTAGCCACAACTGGAGAAGCCGAGAGGAGACCGAGTGGAGGCATCCACTCATGCAGAGATCTCCAGTAGGGGGAAATTTCGAGTCAAGTGGGCAGAGGGATCACATGCATCCATATCTCTAGGTAGGAGGTGGGGTGATGTGGAGTGACAGTCCCAAGAAGGCTGGAATAGGGGCAGGATCATTGAGGTACCCAACCTCTTTGATTAGACCTTGCTACGGGAGCCTCGACGAGGAGTAGCAGGACTAGCTGAGTGGGTAGAGGAAAATGTGGATGGAGCGGCAGAGAGAGCTACAGTGTAGGAATCCCAAGACAGTGCAGAGCTAGCAGGATGCAACAATGCTAAAGGCACAGGAGTGTTGCACCAGTGCAGGATGGCATAGAGAGGTGTGAAACAATGCGAGATGCATGGAGTGTTGCAGTAGCTCAAAGGTCACAGAGGGGTCACTTGTCAGCGGCAGAGGAAGCTTTAGCATCAGAGGATGTTTCTAGCCGAACAAAGAGGTCAGTTGGGAGACTTTTTGTTTCTAGAGTTGCTGGAGCAATAACACTTGGGAGAAGTGTTGCATGCAAAAAATTCCAAAGGTTCAGGATCAGGTTCAAGTTGATAGCCTTTCTTGTTGAGAGGGAGTGTTTAAAATAGCAACAAGAAATGCTAAAAATAGCACTGCTATAAATAGTAGTTCGAGTACCAGTGTTGGACATAGCAACAAGGAATGAAAAATGGAAGTGCTAATAATAACATTTCTATAAATAGCATTTTGGGATGGATTCCAATTTTAGTTAGTCCCTAAACTAAAATTGAGAAGTAAAATTTGAATTTGATCTTAGCAGCTATTTGTAAAATAATTAATTAATTCATATTGTGTTATGAAACCAGCTAGAGAAAAGATAGAAAAGATAGATCAACGCCTTAGAATTCAGCCTCTTCGAGGGGGCAACCTCCTTTACATTACATAAATGAACAATTCTTGGATGATACAAATGAAAAGACCTCCTTTCTATATATAGGAGTCTAAGGGGTTATAACATAATCAGAGCCGACATAACAATAATAATGTAAGGGCACAATATTAACAATAGTGGGCTTCTATGTGGCACAATAGTAACAATATGGACACTACCTGGTTACATCAATATAATAAGTCGGTTGTACTAACAACAATAAGAGGTTACACTAGTAGTATAGAGGCCTAACATGCCCCTCTCCTTCAAAAAACATTGTCCTCAAAGTTTGAGTAGCTCTTGATGCTTCTGTATAAAATTCTTGTCCTCCCATGTGGAATCTTCGATGGGTAAGTTCTTCCACTTGATGAGATACTCTGAAATTGATTGATTTCGTAGCTATCGGGTTCTTTTTTCTGTGACTGCTTTAGGTTCCAATATGATTTTTCCTTCCTCTTAAGTTTCTGGCAATATTGTTTGAATTGGGACCTTTTGCAACTTTTGAATAAGTGGCCATACTTCTTCATATTTCTTCCATTCATCCCTTGCTTTGTTTATCCAATCTAGTTGGATAACAGAAATAGCACAAAACAATGCTTCCACATCCTCATCCTTGAAGAGTCTGTTGGAAATATTGAGAGGGGGGTGAATCAATATTTCTTTTTCCCACTATTGTTTTCTGCTAGCTAAAACATATATATTCAGAACACAAGATGAATAGCAAGAATAAATGCTTTTATTAACATAAAACTGTGCAGCAAAATAGATACAATATATAGATGGTTACAATTAGTTTCCAAGCTCCAACTTGGACTTTGGTGAGGCTCCAACTTGGACTTTGGTGAGGCTCCAACCTCCAGAGCACCAGCTCTATTTTTCCAAGACACCAATCTTGGACTTAGGAGCACCAACTCCCAAGGACTTCAATCCTTCCTGATTTTGAGGCACCAACCCCAAGGACTCCAATCCTTCTGCTCTCAGAACTCTTCTCTGCTGAGTTCTGTCTATTTACAGCTTCACTGTAGTCTCTAAACTACAGTATCAATGACAACCATGTCTTCTTATGGATGAGTCTTCACAGCTCTGCACACTGCCCACGCATAGTCTCCAATAGCCTTTACTGCTGCTGCTGCCTCTACAACCTCCGCTGCTTCTGCAGTATCTACAGCCTCCGCTGCTTTTACTTCCTCACACTCTGGTTCTTCACCCCCACAACAGCTCCAACAATGTTCAATAGCCGCAGCAGTGTTCACCAGCAAATTCATAGAATGCTTGACCACCTCTGCTGCTTCTGCTACCTCATATTCTGATTTGTTTGCAACAACAACAACCTCATGCAGTCCTCTGTTTACTGTTTTATGCATTCCTGTCTTTGTCCATTCGTTTCCTCTTTCTCGCTGGCTCTTCGGCTTCCTTCTCGCCTGCTTCAGCTTCCTCACTGTTGGCTTGTTTGTCGTTGTAGCTTCCTCTGTCCATTCGTTTTCACAGGACACGTTGAATCAATGGGCAAGGATCGAGTCATCCGTAGAGAACACAAGTTCAAAAACTTGTAACAGTGCTACTTTGCCAATGATTGTGGGCATACACAGGGATGGCATTATTTAACGGACAACCACGTCCTTTCGACAATAATAGCAGGCATACAAGGATTTTGTTTCATCTAACAGATAGCCACATCCCAATTGCAATCATTCTTGCCATGAGTTGGTCTCCCGCACTATTGGGATTGTTCCTTATAGTGTTTTTGCCTCCACACTTTAGAATCGGAGCCACCCTTTTATCGCCGCTTTTATGTCTATCGGAAGCCACCCCCAACCGCGTCCACACATACAACCAACACAAGTATTGCAATATATGTGCCTTAAGGCTTAAACCTGCAACCACATATAATATATGGGAAACATTATAATACCCCCCTTTTGAACCTCCGGTCACATATACATTAATACACGAGAACCCATGTAACCCCGCTAAAATTAACATTCGCGGATTTCAAATTTTATGCACCTGCCTCTATACTTATCGGTGGGTCCGTCCATTCGGCAATCGAAATAACCACTTGACTCCAACCCTCGACGCCCTCGCGGACCCGATACCTCTTACATCCCTTCCTATAATGACTTCGAGTCCGGGATATCGGGGTTATCGCGGCCTCTTATGATGTGATAGTTCTGCGAACCTGACGGCCCTCTATACTCTGCATCTTAATGATTTCGGGTTTGCCATTTCGGCAGGTTTGCATCAGCGGTTTTGTAATACAAAGGGTCTGCGGACCCGACGTCCCATTCAATCTGCTCTTTATAATATTTCGGCTCCGGGTTATCGGCGATGTCACATATCGCATCCCCCGATCCTTCCAACGTGATCGCTCCGATATGCTGATTAGATCTCTACCGTCCATTATTCCTTCAGATTGGACGGTCATCGCTAAATCGCATATCGCGTCCATCACATATCGCATCCTCCATTCTTCATTCCCTGATCGCCCGACAACTCCCGATGGAGTTAAAACATGCATATATGGCCTGATGACTCCCGATAAAGATTAAGCATGCATTCAAGGGTTTTATAAGCCCGATAGTGTTAAACAATATGTATCTAAGTCTTCTACCTCTGATACAGTATTCCTTAAGCACTATTGCTCCGATAGCTGTGATTGCTGCGTCCCATGGATATATGGCTCCCGATAGTTGTATGCTCCTCTTGTAGGTCCTTTGTGGGCATGTATTACATGCAGCACTCCTCCGATATGGCTCCTCTTGCTCTGATATCTTCTCCTCTTCTTTGGCATATATATATGGCATATATATATATATATATATGCTCTGTTCCATTTGCTCTGTTTGCTCCTGTAGCTCCGCTAACTCTGTTTGCTCCATTTCTCCTCTTCTTTGGCATATATGTATGGTCTATAAATATGTTGCTCCTTTTGACTCCTCTTGCTCCTCTTTGTGCTCTTGGCTCCTCTTGGCTTCATGTCATCCTCTAGTATCCATAATATTGCCATATTGACATCAATGACAACCTAGGTCAACAATCTCCCCCTTTGTTATTGATGGCAATATTCTTCTTCTCTCCCCCTTTGACATCAATGGCAAAGGAGTGCTCTGGGACTCCCCCTATCAAATTGATTCTGTTCTTCATGAATGGTAGATCTTCATGGGTCTGTGACTCCCCCTGTCATAGTGCTCTTCTACTTCAAGATAGAAGGATTTATGCTTTATCATCTTCATGTCTTAGAACTGCTTTATCATGGCTTCAATAATGCTTAAGGATGCTCTACTTTAATGCTTTCATTCAGATTGAAAATGGCCATACACCAAGTGTCCAAGTCCAGGCTTTCATGCTTCAATCCATATTGCTATCTCTACAAGTAACATTGAGAGACCTTCATAGTCCAAATCAAGAGAGAGACTGCTACTGAGATTGTCTTTCCTCAGATCTGAGTTTATTTGTGTCTTTGTGCTTCCCCTTAAGTTACTCCCATCTAGTATTCAATCATCATTGCATTTGGACAAAAATGTGAGGGGTTGTGCCTTACTGTTGCTATATTTCTTAAGTGATCTGTATTAGCTTAAGTTATGCTCGACTGCACAACATTCTCTTTCCTATGAGCCATCTTTTCCTTGCGTTCTTGTACATATCTCTGTAGATTCAGATATCCAATATGTGGCTGCCTTTTAAATACAATCGCTGATCTGCATCCTTTTACAATGCTTCAGTTTGTTATATGCTGCTAGTTGCTCTTACTTCAAACTCCATTCCAGATGTATCTGTTTGTTTGAAGACTGCCTCTGTCAGTGTCTAGAATTTATCTGTTCTCACATTTAATTCCCGAGTTAATACATTCAACATCTGTAATATCAACACCATAATTATTTCTCCAATTACAAAATCATGTTCTTCAATGGAGTATTCCTGAGAAAGGATCTTCAGCAAAGAATGATTGTTAATATAGCTCAATAAGGATTTCATAGGGACCCTTTCACTAATAGCTTCAGCAATAATGATCAAGAATTACAGGCTCCCCCTAACTGTATGCATCATCTCCTTTTGGCAGAGTCTTCTCATAAAATGCTTAGATTGGCTAGAGAGCTCAAGGGACTTTCAGACTGTATTTCCTTCCTTCTCCATACTTGCGTAACTTTCTTCTTTTGCATGGTTCTAGCTTGTGTAAGAGCCCATGTTAAGTTAAAATCACGTGCCATATGACCAATGTTATGACACTTGAAGCATTCTACATTGTTCATGAATAATAATTCATGATTTCTTCCTGTAAAATTATTTCTTGGAGGTTGTCGGAGACTATAGCATCTATTTCTATGAGATGGTTGGGGACCATAACATCTGTCTTTATGATATACTTTACAGTCTTTTGCCATATGACCAAAGTTTGAACAGGAATAACAATAACCAAAAAATGAACTTTGGTACCTGGGAGATGGAGGTTTCCTTGATGTACTTATGAATCCTTTCTGCCTTGATATCCTTTGATGATAACCATTGCCTCTCGCATCTTTGTCATCATCTACATTTCTTCTTGGAGCTGGTTTTCTTCTTGGAGCAGGATTTGTTCTATTGTAGTCTTGATTTTTCTCCTTGCCTTCGCTGGAACTGGGAGTTTCACTATTTCTTTCTAGCTTCTTCACATCTCTTTTGTTTGAAGCATTTTCATTCTTGTTTGAGGATTCACCTACATATCCGAGACCTGATTTATCAGATGGATTTCTATGATAGCTGAGCATGTCATCCAAGGCTTGAGAGCTCTTCAAGATTTTGTTCATCCCTTCAACCTTTTTCTTGAGGAGGACAATCTCTTTTTCCAATCTTTCATACTCACTATTCTTCTTTGCGAGTTGTTCCTCAGTTTCTTCCTTGCTACGAGTAGCTTCAGCTGCTACTATTTTAAGGGAGATGATATCTGACTTCATTTTGAAGATTTCTTCATTCTTTGCTTGACTGCTCTCCATTCTCTTCTCAGCTCCTTGTGCCTGTTTCCTGGCTTCTGGTAATTGATACTTAAGGGAGGAGACCTCTACCTTGTACTGACCAATCTCTTCTTCAAGTTTTTTCACGCTCTTGTGCCTTTGTTCAAGTTGACTTGACAAGATATCTTCCTGCTTCTTTGCTTTATGATATTCCTTCTTAAGCTTGGCAAGCTCTTCATCCATTTCTTGTACTTGAAACTTGATGAGATCAACTTTCTGCCTTGTTTGATCTTGGTCATCAACTGGAGCTATCTTATTAAGTGCCTCATTTTCCTTTTTCAAATTGTTATTCTCTTCCATGACATTCATAAGTTGAGCAAGGAGTTCTTCTACAAAGTCTTTTTCATTCTCTTCATCTTCTTGGTCTGCTACAGCCTTGATGTCATCATTCTCATTTTCAGCTTCTATGATGGGTTCTGGATTTCCTTCTAGATTTCCATTATCTTCTTGACTGATGGTCAATGCTCCTTTGGAGTGAAGGTCATGAAGTTTATCCCATATATCCTTTGTTGATGAACATTTTCCTAGATTTTTCTTTACAGAATCAGGTAGCCCATTCAAGATTGCCTTTATTGCTTTTGCATTGTACTCCTTGGATTCTTTATCCATCTTGCTATCAGCAATCACTGATTTCCAGACTTCAAAGCCTTGAGTCTGTAAGAAATTCCTCATTCTTGCTTCCCATATATTAAAGTTACCATTGAGCCTTGGAGCTTCCTCAAATAGATTGTCTTCTGTTTTAGTAGTAGAGGGAGACACATCCTTAGGAGGATTGGAGACTTTCTTCCTTGACCTTGCCATTTGTGTTCTAAATGTCAACCTTCAAGCTGTTAAGCTTTGAATGAAGGAACTGGCTCTGATACCAATTTTTGGAAATACTGAGAGGGGGGTGAATCAGTATTTCTTTTTCCCACTATTGTTTTCTGCTAGCTAAAACATATATATTCAGAACACAAGATGAATAGCAAGAATAAATGCTTTTATTAACATAAAACTGTGCAGCAAAATAGATAAAATATATAGATGGTTACAATTAGTTGCCAAGCTCCAACTTGGACTTTGGTGAGGCTCCAACCTCCAGAGCACCAACTCTATTTTGCCAAGACACCAATCTTGGACTTAGGAGCACCAACTCCCAAGGACTTCAATTCTTCCTGCTTTTGAGGCACCAACCCCAAGTACTCCAATCCAATTTCACTTCTGAGGCACCAGCCTCAAGGACTCCAATCCATCTCACTTTTGAGGCACCAGCCCCAAGGACTCCAATCCTTCTACTCTCAGAACTCTTCTCTGCTGAGTTCTGTCTATTTACAGCTTCACTGTAGTCTCCAAACTACAGTATCAATGACAACCATGTCTTCTTATGGATGAGTCTTCACAGCTCTGCACACTGCCCATGCATAGTCTCCAATAGCCTTTACTGCTGCTGCTGCCTCTACAACCTCCACTGCTTCTGCAGTCTCTACAGCCTCCACTGCTTTTACTACCTCACACTCTGGTTCTTCACCCCCACAACAGCTCCAACAATGTTCAATAGCCGCAGCAGTGTTCACCAGCAAATTCATAGAATGCTTGACCACCTATGCTGCTTTTGCTACCTCATATTTTGATTTGTTTGCAACAACAACAACCTCATGCAGTCCTCTGTTTACTGTTTTATGCATTCCTGTATTTGTCCATTCGTTTCCTCTTTCTCGCTGGCTCTTCGACTTCCTTCTCGCCTGCTTCAACTTCCTCACTGTTGGCTTGTTTGTCGCTATAGCTTCCTCTGTCCATTCGTTTTCACAGGACACGTTGAATCAATGGGCAAGGATCGAGTCATCCGTAGAGAACACAAGTTCAAAAACTTTTAATAGCGCTACTTTGCCAATGATTGTGGGCATACACAGGGATGGCATTATTTAACGGACAGCCACGTCCTTTCGACAATAATAGCAGGCATACAAGGATTTTGTTTCATCTAACAGATAGCCACATCCCAATTGCAATAATTCTTGCCATGAGTTGGTCTCCCGCACTATCGGGATTGTTCCTTACAGTGTTTTTGCCTCCACACTTTAGAATTGGAGCCACCCTTTTATCGTCGCTTTTATGTCTATCGGAAGCCACCGCCCAACCGCGTCCACACATACAACCAACACAAGTATTGCAATATATGTGCCTTAAGGCTTAAACCCGCAGCCACATATAATATATGGGAAACATTATAATACCCCCCTTTTGAACCTTCGGTCACATATACATTAATACACGGGAACCCATGTAATCCCGCTCAAATGAACATTCGCGGATTTCAAATTTTATGCACCCACCTCTATACTTATCGGCGGGTCCGTCCGTTCGGCGATCGCAATAACCACTTGACTCCAACCCCCGACGCCCTCGCGGACCCGATACCTCTTACATCCCTTCCTATAATGACTTCGAGTCCGGGATATCGGGGTTATCGCGGCCTCTTATGATGTGATAGTTCTGCGAACCCGACGACCCTCTATACTCTGCATCTTAATGATTTCGGGTCTGTCATTTCGGCAGGTTTGCATCGGCGGTTTTGTAATACAAAGGGTCTGCGGACCCGACGTCCCATTCAATCGGCTCTTTATAATATTTTGGCTCCGGGTTATCGCCGATGTCACATATCGCATCCCCCGATCCTTCCAACGTGATCGCTCCGATATGCCGATTGCTGATTAGATCTCTGCCATCCATTATTCCTTCAGATTGGACGGTCAGCGCTAAATTGCATATCGCATCCATCGCATATCGCATCCTCCATTCTTCATTCCCCGATCGCCCGACAACTCCCGATGGAGTTAAAACATGCATATATGGCCTGATGACTCCCGATAAAGATTAAGCATGCATTCAAGGGTTTTATAAGCCCGATAGTGTTAAACAATATGTATCTAAGTTTTCCACCTCCGATACAGTATTCCTTAAGCACTATTGCTCCGATAGCTGTTATTGCTGCGTCCCATGGATATATGGCTCCCGATAGCTGTATGCTCCTCTTGTAGGTCCTTTGTGGGCATGTATTACATGCAGCACTCCTCCGATATGGCTCCTCTTGCTCTGATATCTTCTCCTCTTATTTGGCATATATATATGGCATATATATATGCTCTGTTCCATTTGCTCTGTTTGCTCCTGTAGCTCCGCTAACTTTGTCTGCTCCATTGCTCCTCTTCTTTGGCATATATGTATGGTCTATAAATATGTTGCTCCTCTTGACTCCTCTTGCTCCTCTTTGTGCTCTTGGCTCCTCTTGGCTTCATGTCATCCTCTAGTATCCAGAATATTGCCACATTGACATCAATGACAACCTAGGTCAACAGAGTCTTCCCATTCGGTAAGGTCGCCATTTTTTAAGTGCATGTAGTATTGCCAACATTTCTTTTTCATAAATAGCTTGCTTGAGATGTAGCAGTAAAAATACCCAATCACCTACAACAAAACATTTTTCACTACGATGTTGATATACCTGTTGTTTCATTTGATTTTGCACCGAAGTGGCGTTATCCTTTAAAAGTTGGAGAACTTGTTGTTGATGTTTGATGTGATCTTTCTCTACTTGAACCTTTTTCTTCTTGATATGTCCTTCTATCTCTAGAGTTTGAGGAGTGGTAATTTCTTCCAATCCTTTACAAGATATTGTCAGATTCATTTCTTGATGCTCGATGTGATCTTTCACTTCTTGAACATTTTTATTCTTGATATGTCCTTCCATCTTAATAGTTTGAGAAGTGGTAATTTCAACCAATGAATTACAAGATATGGTTGGATTCATTTCTTCTTTCTCGATGTGATCTTTCACTTCTTGCAACTTTTTCTTCTTGATATGTCCTTCTATCTTGAGTGTTTGAGGAGTGGTAATTCTTGTCAATGCTTTACAAGATATGGTCTGATTCATTTCTTCTTTCTCTGGGGTGGGGTCCTGGCGTATATCCTCTTCTTTTGATGTTTCTTGATCATTTTCTTCCTCCTCTTCATATTCTATGTAAAACAATTTCTTCTCAGCACACTTATGACCTTTAGTGCATTTGCTATCACAATTGTAACAAAGCCCTTTTTCTCTTTTTTCTTCCAATTGTTGTGGTGTAACCCTTGTAGGTTGTGGAAGGCTGGGAGAAACAACACTTCCATCTTTATAGTTGTGAGGGGTATGCTTCCTGGTTTCCATAACTTTCCTTTCCACTATGTCACAAAGCCCTTATACTCTTTCCAATTGTCGTGGTGTTGCTCTAAAGAAGGTGTTGCTCTTTGTATCCTCATAATGTGCTATCATTTCCTCCATGAAAATTGACCATGTAACAAGTTGTTTATGAGAACAAAGACCTTCATACCATAAAAATTGATCCAGTTATAAATATGAAGATGCAATACATACCTTTTGTAATAGTGGTACACCATGTAGATCAAAATATTGCTCCATATGAAGTATCCAATTTACTGGATCCTTGCCATAAAACTTCCTCATCTTGCTTTTTCTTGATTTTAGGAGCTCGATCTTGAAACGACTGTAACTCTATACTTTTGGATTTTTCAGTTCTGAAATTGCAACCTATTGTAGATGTTTGTGTCCTCTTTCCAATGCCACCCGTCTAATCCAAATTGGATTCTCCAAGAAAGAGTTATGCACAATCTCCCAAGATGACCTGATTATAGACCTTTCCAGAAGAGCGAACTGGTATGAAGGGCCACGTGTCACTGTTTCGACCTTTGGCTCTAAAAAATATATAGAAGAAACTACAATCCATCCTCTTTCTTTAATTTCTTATGAAATTTCAATCCAATGCTCAGAGAGAAAGTTATGACGATTTTCCCGAGGTCACCTGTTTGGAATGTAATTCAGTAGTCTGCAAAAAGACCAACTTCCTCAGATCATATCTTAGCAAATATAGCGCATAAAGCTCTGAAATTTGGACTCGAGGTTCAGCATGATTTCTTATCAAATGGTTTTTTTTTTAGTTTCTGAAACGTCGCAGAAAAAAAGTTATAGCGAAAATGCCACTATGAACTATTTGGAGCAGCGAAACCCTAGAATCCAAAGTTCTGATTCCAAATGTTATGAAACCAGCTCAAGAAAAGATAGAAAAGATAGATCAACACCTTAGAATTCAACCTCTTCGAGGGGGAAACCTCCTTTACATTGCATAAATGAACAATTCTTGGATGATACAAATGAAAAGACCTCCTTTCTATATATAGGAGTCTAAGGGGTTATAACATAATCAAAGCCGACATAACAATAATAATGTAAGGGCACAATAATAACAATAGTGGGCTTCTATGTGGCACAATAGTAACAATATGGGCACTACATGGGTACATAAATATAATAAGTCAGTTGTACTAATAACAATAAGGGGTTACACTAGTAGTATAGGGGCCTAACATATTGAGTTAATTAGTTGTAGAAAATCAAACATGAAGTCTATGTGGGGACATGCAACAGTTTCTCCATTAATTAAGGAATTTATCCACCAGTTAAAGAGATAAGGATGAGTTGTAATTTGAGTTGTAATTAGTTAGCTCAGTTAACTGAGTTAAGTCCAGTTAGATTAGTTCAAATAGTTTGTTGAACTAATTGTGAGTTCAGTTAGTTAATGCATGCATGCATGTAATTGCTGAACTTCAGATAATTGAATATTCTCTCATAAATAACTCATGCATGTCAATTTAGACAGAGACCCAGTTGAGATCAGATGAAGGGACAGTGTAATATCAGTTGGAGGATTTTTCCTATATAGGAAACTCATCCATGCAGATGGAATTATCTCCTTTAGGATTGTGCAATTACTTCTGAGTTTAGTGAGCAGTGTGAGAGGCCAATTCACACAGGTGGCAGCATTGGACCCCAGGAGAAACTACGCAAGGAAATAGGAGGTTTGGAGGGCATATGAGAAGGTTTGTGAGAAGCCTTTGACTATTTATGAGCAGCAGAGGGATTTTACTGAGAGCTAGATAGCCTGTGAGCTAAAGCTTTGTGTGATCCAAACATATTTCCACTTGTATGATAATACAGAGATAGGGATTTTAAGCTGAGGATTTCCCCAGAGTATTCTTCTATGTTTCATGTGCATGAATTATTCTTCTTCGTTATATGTGTTCCGATTGATCTTTCTCAAATTGATTAAGCTTCCACGAGTTTGTTTGTAGAAATAGATCAAGTATTTTGCTTTAGTATATTGCATTATCAGGTGTCTACAGTGGGAATTTCTACAGCTCCAGGCCCAGAAATCACCTTTGGAGAAACCAATGGGAAAATTCATTCATCAAGCAAATCAACTCCAGGATGATCACCCCTTCACTTTTTTGAGTAAGAGATAGTTTTACTAGATATATTAGCTTGTCATGGCCACATTTTGTAAATCATTTGTTGAGAATAATTGTAAAAGTGATGATGTGTTTTCCATCGCTTATTAAAGCAATGATGATGTTTTGGGCCTTTTGTTGATAGTTGGATTATTGGTTTCTATTATGATGTAAACTTGAATAAAGAGTGTGTGTTATAAACTCTTGGAAAGTATGGGGATGTTTGAGTCATCTGTGGTTTTGTATGTGATTGCAAATAATGTACCAGATTTGCATGCAATCCAAATTTTGAAAGTGTGGCTTGATGAGGACACAAGTAGTGTGCAGGATATGTTTATTTTTTTGGAGGACCAAAATCTCCTTAGTGGGGAGGAATGATCTAAGTGGATCCAAAAATAGAAGTGGCTTTGAAAATAACTGAAAAATAAAAGTCATCAGATGAAAGTGAAACCATGACTAGATTGTAGTGTTCATCACCTTGATTCCAGTGGTGTGAATGACACTCAAATTCGAGTTCGTATGCTCAAGTTATAGCTGGTCAAAGTTCTTGTCAAACTGGGCCAAGTGGAAATCACTAATGAGGCAAAAATTTGGCGAGGTGATGGTGCACAAAAAATGGCAGTCGAAAAGGGCAAACTTGTCGCCTCCTTAATTAACCTAATAACCCTTAAATTCCAGTGCGAAAATTTTAACTATATTATCATAAAAAATAAACAAAACAAATATGAATTTGGGGTGGCAGGGCACCAACCCCATAACCCAAAACAAAATTTCATATATATCTATATATATATATATATATATATATATATATATATATATATATATATATATATATATATATATATATATATATATATATATATATATATATAGATATATATATAGATATATATATATATATATATATGGGCAGGTTGCCATAGCTGAACCCGCCACTCGTCAAACACCGTGTGTAAACACTATCGGGACCGACACAGTTTGAACCCGCCCAGCCAACATGGGTAGCCAACCTCATGGGCGGTCCCAAACCAAAAGTTGCCAAAAATGTAAATAACACCAAAATTATAATGTGACCACCATGCCATATGGGAGCGACAGGGTTTGAATCCTATCTACCCCCGGCCTAAATGCCACCGCCACCAATGGGCCAACAACCCAACATTGGTTGGTCCACCCATAAAAATTCAAATAAACCTTCATCAAATGCATTCGAGGGAACTGGGTGGAGGAGAGGAGCACAGAACCCTGACCAACCAAGAGGGCCGTAAGCATGAGTGAGGAATCTTGCTAAATGCTACAAAAATTTCCTTGTGCGGTAGAGGTGCCAGTCTCAGATCGAGACAAGTTTATAGTCGATTTTGCACGTTTTTGCGCCAGGAATCCAACTGTTCACTCCATTTTTCCAGATGAGGTCTCTATTTTTCGTCCATGACATAAATTGGAGGTATAAGGGTCATTTTTGTAAAGTTGATTGTAATTAATTTCTTTTCTCCCACTTAATGGAAGAAGCCCTCCCCACTTTGAGCAGGGCCCAGAGACGCAGCCCACATTGGGTGAAATTTGTAATCAAATCATTTGTGTGCCTTTGATGTCATGGTTTCTTTATGATTTCTTCTTCTTTTCCATGTGTTAAGTTACTTGGTTAATATTCTCTTTTATATGCAATTATGTATGCATCCTTGAAATTAAAAGATCTGGATCATTGGGAAAACCATTGTGTTGTCTTAACTTAATTGAAAACCATAAATAGATTAAACAATTGGAGCCTTTGATGAGTGGAAACAAATAAAAATGCAATATTATTATTTTATGAATTTCTCTAAAATATCCTTGCTTTCGAAGGACTCTTACCCCTTCTCCCAACCAATAACTTGATCTATATCAAGAAAATGTAGTTAAGATAGTGGGTTGCGCAAGGGTAAAAATCCCATGGGTTCCACTTAAGTGTGCATACTTAAAATCAAGAAAATTTAGTTAAGATAGTGGGTTGCATAAGGGTTAAAATCCCATGGATTCCACTTAGGTGTGAATATTTAAAATCCTTCCAATAATTGGATTGATTTGGAAGGTACAAAAACTAATAAACTTATGAAAAAAAAAAACAAAAAACTATGTTGATGAGGGACCTAATGTAATTAGCAGTGTTGTAATATCTAATCTCCAAAAAGAATATGATCCTTTATTACATTAGCTAATGTTGTGAATTCGATACTCTTGATAAACAAGTTCATAGGCATAAGAAGGGAGAAAATTTCACTTGATCCATATAAATGAGTATTGTATGTCTATTTTCAAATTCATTCAAAAACTATGTTTACCCCTATGGAGAGAAGATCTAGAAACAATGGAAGGAAGATTTAAATCATCATTTTGACAATGATAAGAAAGGGAGGGATAATCATTCAAATGAAGGAGGAACTCCAAAGATCCTTTTTTATATCTATATATATGTATATGTATATGTATATGTATATCTGTGTGTGTGTGTGTGTATAGATATAGATATAGATATAGATATAGATATAACTATGGTATTTTCAGGCAGTAGATTGCTTGACTGAAGGAAAATGAAGAATTCAAATTCCACACAGTACCAAGCCCTCTGGTATAACACGACAATTTTCAGGCTTTACACAAGTAATTATAAGGAAAAATATCATCTTCATAGCAAAAGCTATGGAAAAATTTTAATTTTTGGTTTCTTGTTGGAGTTTGCTTGAGAAGATCTTCAACATTTTAGCTTCACAACATTTTTCTACAACATTGGCTCCAACTGGGGAATGCATCCCCTTGAGGGATGCAAGTAATCATAGACCAGGTTCCTTTACTTTTAGGCTAATGGAATCAATTTAGAAACTACTTTTTATCATCTTTGAGGACTATGAATTTTGAAGTCTCCTTGAAGAATTTCATTCATTTATCTCTATTGATTTGAAAACTTGACAAGATATGTACAAACTTCAAACAAAACCAAATGCTCATTTGTTGAGCTTATTTATGTAAATCTCCTATTCTAATCAGTTGAACTATTTTACTTAGGTGTATGCAAGTTTCCAATGTAACCACATAAGAAATTGGTTAATTGATATTCCTTCATGTGTACATATGAAAACATGAAGAGAACATAATATATGCAAAAAAACATATGGACAACTTACACATACTATTGTTGCAAATAGTTAGCATGCCAAAGTGTGTAACATGTGGGACCCTTGAAATAGAAGACTTAATCCAAACTGCAATGGGGTCATGAAACTCATAGTGAAATAAGAGTGGATACTTTGAACTGATGAATATATCTAAATAGTCTGCTATAGAATCTTGAGAGAAGTTAGGAACAATGTCAAATACTTCTTCTTTCGGTTGAAAATGACTGAATTCAGGAAAAGAAAATTCTTTATCATAATCTAATAATATTGTTTTTTACTCTCAGAGATATGTCTACATAATTCTTTGTTCAGTCTTTCACATAAATATTGACATGGAAAGGAAAATTTGGAGAATTTTCTACACGCTCCTGTTCAACAAATTGATTATATGAAAATTATTTATTGGGACTTCAAATGTTTTGACCAATGTTAACAAGATATCCTGTACAATGTGAGTATGTACAATCATACTTTGAAAAATCATCTTCAAGAAAACTCATAGAAAAATCATCCATATGTTCATAACTGGAAAATTTTTATACTATACTATAACATCATCTTGCCGATAAAAATGTTCTAGATATTTGAAAGTAGAAAAATATAAGTTACTAGTTGTGACATGATTATAAAAACTTAGATATGATCTTTGTTTTTCATATTCTTCATCCTACTCCTCTGGATCCAAATCTCCATGCAAAATTTGATTTGGAAGTTTTCCACAAATCCAAAGGTATTTTCAATTTATTCAACACCATTAAACATTTTCTCTAAAATTATATGTTTCCTATCCCAAAAATATAAATCCAAATCAGGATGATGAGCTGCTAAGTAATATAACATGGCAGCGGCCTCAGACGTTTTATTGTCATTAGGAATACTAAGATAAAAGCTTTGAAATCTTTTGTTAAACCTAGTAACAATTTCATCCTTCTTCCTATTCATAGCATATAACCCAAAAAGGTATTGGTCATAAGATTTTTTTTCACCACAATATGTTATGTATCTAGATCAAAATAACGCAGACACATAAGAAAAGTTAGATCAACGACTTGATAATAAGACACTTCGAGGGGGAAAACTCCTTTTACATCACATAAATGAACAATTATTGCATGATTTAAATGAAAATATCTCCTTGGTATATACAAGATCCTAAAGGGTCAAAATATAATTAGGGTCTACATAGCAATAATAATATAAGGGCACAAAAATAACAATATGGGGCTACACTAGTATTATAGGGATGTAACATGCCCCTCTCTCTCAAAAATGTTGTTCTCAACACTTTAGTCATTTTGGATGCTTCTATATAAAATAATCATCCTCCTATGTGGAATATTTAGCAGGTAAGTTCTTCCACTTAATGAGATGCTCTGAAATTGATCGATTCCATAGATGTCAGATTCTTGTTTTTGCGATTTCTTTAGGCTCCAATATGATTTTTTCTTCCTCATCAAGTTCTTGCAATATAGGTTGAACTGGGAGCTTTTCACCTATAACCTTCTTTACGCATGAAACATGAAAAAATGGGTGGACTTGTGAAGATGAAGACAACTCCAACTTGTATGCCATAGTAAAAATCTTTTGCAACACCTGATAAGGGCCATAGTACTTGGGTGATAATTTATTATCATTGTTAGCTTGCTTGAGGGAAATTTGTTTGTATGGTTGTAATTGTAACAGTACCTAATCTCCTAAGTCAAAACTTCTTTCACTATGATGTTGACCTACTTGTTATTTCATTTGATTATGTGCTAGAGTGAGGTTTTCCTTTAATAGTTGGAGAACTTGTAGTTGATGATCGATGTGGTGTTTCACTACTTTAACCTTACAATTATCTCTTAGAGACAATGTGATGGATGGTGGATGATATCCATAAAGTGCCATAAAAGGGGCCATTTTTGTTGGAGTATGGAAGGAAGTGTTATACCGCCATTTTGATAGAGGTAACTACTTGACCCATTGTGTTTGTTTATTAGATACAAAGAAATTAAGATATATTTCCAAAAAAAAATTCACTGTCTTAATTTTCCCATTAGATTAAGGATGATAAGATGAGCTATAAGCTAATTGAGTAACAAGACAAGAGAATAATTATGTCCAAAATTTTCCAATGAAAATGGGATCTCTATCAATTACAACAATATTTGGGTTTCCATGTAGCTTTTGAACTATTTCCACAACTGAAATAGTGATTGTACTAGATTTTAAAGGATGAGGTAGTGCACAAAAGTGTGCATACTTGGTAAATCTATAAACTACCACCATGATGACCCTCTTTCCTTTGGATATGGGTATAGATGTGATAAAATCCATTATACCTCATCCAAACACTAACTTAGAATAGATATTGGTTGTAAAAGACTTGGCGTCTTAATTTTATTGACTTTATTTTTTTGAAAACCAAACATTCTACCACAAACTTATGACTATTAGATTGAAGGCCATCCCAAAAGAAAAATCCTTCTTAACCATGTGGTTCATTTTTAGAAATACAAAGTTCCCTCCTATAGGAGAGGTGTGCACTTACAAAATAAACTTTTGTTTGAGTTGGGAGTTCTAACATAGATATAAGTGATCTTTGTACCACATTGGATCATTTTTCTAGATAAATGCATCAGATGCACTAGGATGTTGCTACAACTTTTGAATGAGTGTCCACACCTCTTCGTCATTCTTCCATTCACCCCATACTTCATTTATCCAATCAGGTTGGATAATATAAATGGCACAAAGAAATGTCTTCACATCCTCATCCCTTCTTGAGAGTTCATTTGTAACAACATTTTGATTCCCCTTTTATAGATGATTTCAAAGTTATAACCAAAAATATTTGTAACCCATTTTTACTGCTCTTCTGAAGATAATCTTTATTCTAAGAAGCATTTAACATGATCATGATTTGTTTTTACCTTGAAGTGTCTGCCCCTTAGATAAGGGTAGAATTTCTTTAGGGCATGCAGTATTGCCAACATTTCCTTCTCATAAAATGGGTTTTCTAAATTCTTTCCCTTTATTGGATGACTTTCAAAAGAATGAGGCTTCTTGCATTAAAAAAACACCAATGCCATTTCTTGAGGTATCACATTCCACAATAAAGGTTTTTGTAAAGTATGGTGTAGCTAAGACTGGAGCTTGGCACATTGCCTATTTAATATGTTCAAAAGGCCATAGTTTCTTATGTAGTCCCGAAGTTATTCAATAATTTTGTTAGAGGTGATGTTATTTTCCCACAATTCTTAATCTACTAAGGAAATATTAACATGGTAAGGAAAATTTGGAGAATTTTATACACGCTCCTCTTCAACAAATTGATTATATGACAATTCTTTATTGGGACTTGAAATGTTTCCTATTGGCTTAGTGGGGCCTGATCCAAGTTCAGAGGTGATTAAGCCAAGTGAATCCCGATATTATTGGCCCTTTCGGCAATAGTCCACGGAGTGCAGACTAAGGTCTCACCCGAAGTAGTATGGTAGGGTGCTAGAACCAGGTTTCCGCACCCTGGGGATGTCTGATATGTTGGGATTGGTATGCAGTCCAACCTTCGTGCTCACTGTGTTGTGTGCATCAATGGGCACCTCGCGGCCTACGATGTTGTCTTTGTGCAGTCTTATTTGTAGTGCAATCCTTATTATTTACCCAAGTCTGTCTTAATTATGCACTGTTAGCTGGTTACTTAGATTATTTTCATATATAAGTATTCTGAACCATACAAGCATTTACTCAACTGCACGCAGAAAATAAACAGAGAAAAAGTAATGCATAACAACAGAATAACGATTCAAGACTAGATGCACAGAATTAGGATAAACTTCTCTTTATTAGCTTTCTGTCCCGATTATAGACTCAACTCCACCCTGCGCACTCAGCTGCAGGGGTCCGCGCACTCAGCTGCGGACTCTACTAGGCCTCTGCGCACTCAGTTGCAGAGCCTCTTCCTACTACTACAACCCAAGACACTTAGAATTCTATTCTAGGATTGAACCATTCCTTCGATACCCATTCCATCATTC
The DNA here is from genome assembly GCA_031772625.1 of Pinus tabuliformis. NCBI lineage: Eukaryota > Viridiplantae > Streptophyta > Pinopsida > Pinales > Pinaceae > Pinus > Pinus tabuliformis. The sequence continues at coordinate 108,450,819 of CM062810.1, read as the reverse complement.
ATTATCTTTACAACTTTAGAGCCTCACTCTATTTATACAATCCCATGGTCTGCAAACCATGGGTAGGTCGACATGACTTTACATTACATTACATTACTTTAGGCCCGACAACCCTATGACTCAACCTCTACTTCGCGCTCTGCACCTGTAATTCGTGAAGTCTTACAAAACCTTTGACCAAAACATGGGCTTTGAGCCCCAACAACCTACTATGGGGGGATTCCATGCCCAACAGGCCCCCAACACAATCATCGTGACTCATCCTGAGTCACTTTGCTGGTGCGGAGATCTTGGCATGGAGCCCTTCCAATCGATCCTGTGTTGCACGAAGGTCCGCAACGCACTGTTCTACAGTCTGCTGGATTTGTTCACTCTTTTGGCTGAAGTCTTGATGTCAGGGGCACATCCTTGTCTTAAGGCATGCATCACCTTCATTTGTGTGAGCTTTCCTTCAATGTCTATAGTGATGAGGAAGGCCTCATCAATCCAAGGCTACACATGCACTTTAAGGACTCCCTCTTTCTGTTGCGTGGCATCCACCTATTCCTTCAACGCCTTTGCCTGTTGTAGCTTTGCAAGCCATTGGGTCAGGACAACTGTCTACGCCATTCTGCACACATTGTCATATTATACTTGAAGCTCCCATGCCTCCATTTCCAGGCGCTATATGTTGGGGTCCTCCTGTAATGAAGTGAGGTCTACGAAGGATTCTTCCAACATAGCGGTGCAATTCTATACCTCCTGGCTTATTTCCTCCCGCCCTTTTTTAATAATTCCAACGTGTTGTGCCCTAACTTCTGGGGGCGTAGAGTGCTGCACCTTTAGTCGTAGCTCAGAAATCTGAAGGTTGAGGTCCATCTATACCCTCATTGCTTCTTCCTTTGGCTCACAGAATCCACTGGCTAATTTGTGGATTCACACTCCAAATGGTAGGTCTATCACAATTTTGAGCTCTGGAACGTAGCGACATGCTTCCTCTACCATTTGCTCCAGCTGTTGATTCTGTGCAAGCACTTCATTGCGTTGTAGACTAAGTTACTCAATGTTGATTCTCTGTGTGTTGAGCAACTGTACTGCGCGTCCTTCCCTAGCGCAGAGTTCTGCTGTCGCTCCATCCTGCAGTTGATATAATGTATCCTGTGGAAGGGCATCCAAGTTTAGGCAAAGTCCCTTGATCCTGCCCAACACGACTCTGTCCTCCTCACTTTCCGTTGTTAGTGTTCCTTCCGGTAGCACTATGGTGTTGGCCATTTTTGCTCACAGTAGTTGCTCCGTTGTTGATGTACCCGTGGCACTGTAGGCGGCTATTGTTCCTTCCTGTGGGGCCTGCACCTACAGTTCTTGCAACTGCGCCTTTAGGGCCCGCAACTGATGCAGGGTTACCCCCGCTTACACCCACAGTCTGCATGGATTATGCACATAGCCTGTCTGTCCCAGGAATTTTAACTCTCTCCCAAGTTAAATCTTCTGAAAGTAAGGTTTAAGGGCCCTTTCATACATGTCATGTTGAATGATTTATCAACACTCAACCATAGTCTAACCTCTATACAATATTCCATTATCGGAACTTTAATCAACCCTTAACCTTCATTAATGTTAATATCGAGACTTATTCACCCTTATAAATCTTTTCTAACCCTTAACCACACACACACACACACACACACACACACACACACACACACACACACACACATATATATATATATATATATATATATATATATATATATATATAACCTTTCCCCTCTTTATGCATTGGTTACATATAGAAATTAACACATGAACCCCTTATATCCTTTGATAACGTTGGACTTATATATAAACCTCATATATCTGAGCTTAATCCATTACAAACCATTTACAAAGGAAATATGCATAAACATACCTTTTCTGCCTTTTATATGGCCTCTGCATAGTTATCAAGATACACCTTTATCGCTAATCGCAATTTCTCCTCCGTGGGGTTTCGTTAACACAGGCCTCCTCCATATCCGATATGATGATAACGCAATATCAGATTCCAACTATATAACTGCACCTATACCCTTATCGGGTTTTCCTTCATCACATGTTTCATTCCTTCCCCGATCTCGATTAGCACTTCATCGGCAATCAGCGTGTCGGCCATTGCAATATCACATTTATATTATCCGCTGTCGCTTGCCCTTTGCCGAATTGTGATTTGCGATTAGATCGTGATCATTGATGTGGTTTCGATCCAACGGTCCTTAATAAATTGGCGATCGCTCATCGCAACTACCCAAGGCCTGATTCTGATATCTCCATAAGGATCCCTCCAATGTGATTTACTCCTGGATGTTGATCATAAATATCCAACGACTACTATGCGCAGATTTTTCACTTCTCTGCTCTTCCGCTTCACTTAGATTTTACGTTGTTTTCAGTGTTCGCTGTGGTTCTCGGGTTTCTTCAGAGGTTTCAGCCTTTCGCTCTTCCACTGCTCAATTCACTTCTGCTTGAATTTAACTCTGTGAATTCTTACTCTCGATCGTTCCATAGAATTACTTGGGTTCTCCAATTGTGTTCTACGCCCTTTACGATCCTCTCTCTTCTCCTCCTCTATGTATCCGCCTCGATTATGCCTGCATATATAAACTATGCAAATCTCTTATTACATCATTCAATATTCGAATCACACACTTACACTCAGGATCGAATTCTCTGTATATAAATATAAAACAAATGGTTACATATTGAGACTCTATCTCTCTGGGCGGATTATTCTAATTAGTGGCCTTTGCTTCACACTCTACTCGTAGGCTTACAATCAAATCTATCTCTCCCATCTAACCTTTTTCTAACCTTTGACTAACTTTCTAATTTCTAATCATGCCTTTTTGTCTTACATTTATACAAAGGGATTCTAAAACCAATTTTTGTTTTAGATCCATAAATTCCTTAACAAAATTCCTAAATCTCTTCCTCATTCCTAAAACTCCTCTCTAATCCATAAATTCATGAACTGACTCCTAATCTAAGTTTTACAATTAATTCTGAAACCTCTCATCACTCAACTATCCTAAATCTCTCATGTTCTCCTACATTCGAGAACATTTACAAATATGCCTCACAATATTCAATTAAATCCTATTCTCATTCAAATCACTCGAAACCCTTAATAATTACATTAATTCAAAACATAGGAACCCAACTTCCTTAAAATACAAGACCCCTATGTCTACTAAAGTACAATGATTTTATTGGGCTGAATTCTCCTGCATCACCAACACATTCTGTTGCTCCGACATAGCTTCCTAGAGCGCTTCACGGGTGACCTCGTGAACTATGTCACCGATGTCATAGAGGTCACCCTCTGTCAATGTAATTGGCTCGATGTCTAGTTTGGAAGCCTTGGCCTTCTTTCATGGACCTGACCACTCCGCGATGTGTTGTAGTTTCAGTTGGGTGGATGTTGTGCTCGGGTCTGTGCCTTCTACTGTATTTGGTCCCAGTCCTATAGACACATTTTGGCCCCCTTCCTCCTACATCACGGTGGCCCCTGTTGCTTGTGCTACTACTTCTCTTTCAACGGTCTTTTCCCATTCTGTGGCTTCCTTTGTTTCTTTGCGGGTGGCCCTTACCTCTGTGGCTGCTTGTTCATTGTGCCTCTATTGGGCCAACTTCGTGACACGCAACTTGGTTGCATCCTTCTGCTTCTGTTCTACTATTTTATCCTTTTCTGCCAGGTCCAAGGTGCGCCACTCAGGAGGCCATGATTCAAGCATAGAGAAGATGGCATCATTAATTGTGATGAAATGAAGCTTGGTCCAGTTCTACACCGGATCCTTACACACCTTGATATACAGAGTGCATATCCACCTTGAAGTCTGCAATGCTACGCAGACTGTTGTACACTGTGGGGGATAGGCGCGGCCTCCTGTTAATCCACATCTAGACGCTTGCCTCCATGAGCACCCATAAGATCTTAGTTTCTCGAATCTGCATGGCATCCTTCGTAGCCTAGTGCGACACATATTTTGTAGCCTCTGACATGTCTTGTTCAATATGAGGGAATTGACTGTCCTCAGGTAGTTCCCCTGTCACCAATAAAATAGACAAGAGCAACCATGCATAGTGGAAGGTCTTGCCCAGCTCTTGAGATTCCTTGTAGTTGGTTAGGAATTCTTCACAGAGGAACTCGACCCATTTGAATTGGACCCCCTATGCACATTGTTCTACCAGTGCAACCACCGACATTGGTAACTCTTCTCTGCGGCATTTTGTTATCACCTTCCCGGTGACACACACCCCTTTGTCCTTAATACTACTGATTGCATAACCTCTCTTCTTCTTTTCCAATTTGTACTTTTTCTTCATGGTCTCTGCGAGCACCAAATCTCCGCTTTTTCCAGCTATCTCTGCGGGGTCCTTTCCCTTACAAGGAAACCGGGAAATCCTATGGATAAGCTCCACCATGATGGGAATAGGCTCCTCCACCCATAAGTACCCATCGTGCACCAGGAAAAGCAGTTGCCTGATGGAAAAGATCAATAGGTGCGCGGTGAAAATGAGAAATCCATAGTAGGTGGAGTAGCCCAACCTTCTCCACACTGCGCAGCCATTTCTGCAGCTCTAGCGCTGTAACTGACCCCTCCTTGCTCTGTTTCATGAGGTTCTCAGTCGCTAAATGTGGGAACTTTTCGCTGTCTGCGAGGTCCCAGTCCTAAAATTTCATTGTGGGCATGCTGCCCAGGGGCGAGCCCTCAAACAGAATCCCATCTGGGAGGAGCTGGGTTTGGAGTGCGTTCTTAGCGGCATCCAAATCCTTGGGTATCTTAGCTTTCCCTTTCCACGAAGGAATGTACTCGGGCAGTTTTTCCACAGCGCACATTGGCTGGATGTCTTCTTCCATTTCTTCATCCACCTCTATCTCATCTACGAGATCCTGGAGGTCCTCCTCCTCATCATTTGTCTCAATATTGACAGCCTTGCCCTTTTCTTCCATGGAAGGTTTACCAAACTGTGGATTTCGTGGGGACATGTAGACTGGTCCCACTGCCTGTTTATCCTTCTTTTGCCTCGGCGTCTGAGGTGATTTCAAAATTTCTGGCGAATCCCCCACCTGCACCATAGGGCTCTGCGTGGCTTCCTCAGTAGTACTCTCTACAAAACTGAAACCTCTCTTGGTAGTTGTCAGCTTGTTCGAACTGTCGTTGGTTGTTCATGAACTTGGGGACTCAAATACTGCTTGGCACTCAACACTCTATGCTCTTCGTAATAGCTCAAATCTAAACCAAAAAAGTGTTGTCTCATGGCTAGACTTGGGAGTTTTATAGCGTCTTTTGAATTTTAATTTGATCGTTCCCCCAACTTCTGAGTCATTAATTCTCTCTTGACAGTAGATCGTCCCAAATCTAGCTCTTAATTCATGTCTTAATTACCACCCGCCTGCTCCCTTTTGCCTTAAATTAGACATCTCGTCATGAATAGTGACACCAATGGTTACTTCCCAGTTTACCCACATGGTAGCACAGCCCCCCGTGCACGGGCGCGAACCTTGTACCATGTTGATTTTGCGTGCACCTCCTTTACTGTGTAGTTCCCAAACAGACTCATCTAGGGTCCCGCGCTCTCTTTCAACTATCTATAATGCTGAGACTGTGCTCCCTACAGCTAGTTAGGTGGTTGCACCATCTGTGCGAGACTTCAATTCACCTTTCAGTATAGTCCGTGGACACTACTCAATTACCCTCGCGATAGCTAGCACCGCACGTTCTACCTTATGCGGTGCGCTCCCCTAGTTACTACGGTTGGTAAGGTGCAGTTGCAGCCATGGTAGTAGAGTCATAAATTCTTGGTGACAATCTTCTAATGTAGTGGTATGGTTTTTCGTATCTTTACTTGTCATCCTTGGTTTATCGACGAGACATGCTTGCGTGATCTCGTTTTCTAGTTTTTTGATCTCAGTGTCCATCAACATGATTTTCTTCCTCAATCATACCCAATCTTCTTCGAATTCGCAAAGTCTAAGGTTACCTCGCAGAATGGCTTCCTGAATCCTTATATGTTCATCCTCGCGTAGCTGTGTGATTCCTTCGTCCTGGTCTTCGCACACTGTCCCAACTATGGGATATATTATGCGTAGATTACTTTCTTCCAAACTTATGGTTGCGACTCGGTTATACATCTTTGGAATCATCTCCATGCTCAAGTTTTTTCACATGGTCCTATAGGCCCATCAAACTGCTGGCATGTGTAGGTCCCAATCAGTCTGTCTCGCCCGGTGAACCTTGTTCAGTACTCCGCGCATCCTATGGAATGCCTTGTTGTGGAGGATTAGTAACACATGTCACCTTTCCTGCTGTTGTGGTATATTCTAATTCTCTGGGCTGGGGATAGTGTGCGCTTGTGCGAATTGTACATCATATGTATGTACCCATCGGGAAAGGTGGGCGTGCAAGTTGTTCCACCCTAGCTGATTAGCTTTTGTTCGAAGCTGGGGTTTTCTAAAACGTAAGTACATCATCCTTCTACATCTGTTCCAGTCTTCAAAAGCTCCTTGAAATGTACCCCACCATCGTATGGGTGTTGCGAGCAGTGCCCACTTCATCGCATCGAATCGCTGCTGTTCTGGTACTGCACTTTCGAATTTTCCTTGAAATTCATTGTTGGGTAGGGCAAGCCCCGCGGAACGGTATGGGGTGCGAAGCCTGGAATTTTGGGTAATATTAGGATAAAAGACTCTGCGGAAAGTGTGGAGCATGAACTATAGGAGTTTGAGTCAAAGGGTAGTCCACCCAAAAATAATGTAAAGAAATAGTAATGGAGTTGGCCCGCGGAGGGATTGCGGGCCAAGGGAAAGTATAAATAGAGCGTGGCTCTATGAGGGAAAAGTAGTTCTTTTGGAAGATGGAATGTAATGGGTTCTTAAAGGAAATAGCCTAGAAGCATATGTAAGTCTGAGTCAAGGGAGTAGGATAGAAGGTATAGGCTCTGCAGCTATGTGTGCAAAGGCCTAGAAAGACCACAGCTATGTGCGTGGAACCTTGCAGCTGAATGCGCAGGGTGGCACTGGATGTATTGTTGAGGATTGGTAATAAAGATAAGTTTCTTATGAATTCTGTGTTAATTGTGACTCTACTATTTTATAATAAATGAACTATTATGATCTCTGCATTTGCTATTACTGAATACATGTGAACTAGGTTAACCTTGATGCGCGAAGTAACCAAAAGTAATAATTTTTTTCTTAAAGACTGCGTTACCTAGATCAAAATAGTAATAATGGATTCAATCTGTAATAAGTGCAATAAGGGTATTCCGATCCCGCAGATATGGCACAGTGCGGGGTTGCAGGACAGCACGCGAGGCCCAAACCACATCCAAGACATCCCCAAGGTGCAAAAACCTAGTTCCAGCACCCTCCCCTGTAACCTTGGGTGAGACCTCAGTCCGCGCTTTGCGGATTGTTGTTGAAAGGGCCGGTAGCTGTGGGATTTGTTTGGCTAAATAATTCTTCTGAACCTGGGTCAGGCCCCAATAAGCCAACAAATGGTTCCATTGCTCGGACCAGGATCCACCTAAGGGGTGTTTGGTGTGAAAGGCAGGGACGCTAGAGAAAAGAGCAACGAAAGATCAGGATGATAGTAATGGCAAGTGCCATCCAGTTACCAGTATTCAAAGGAGCAGGCAGTGAAGATCTGGAAAATTTTTGGTTTGTATTGAATTCATTATGGAACACACAGCAGATCACGGACCCCGCATTGTTGGGAATAGACTGGGCCATTGACATGAATGAGATTATTAATCTCAAGTAGAGGAAGATGATATTTGAGAAAAATTCATGCCACGTAGTTGTTTTGCTAGATCCAACCGAGGGACCCTGCTACACGGAACCTGTGCGCAACGACGAGCAGGATGAAGCATTGGATTGAATCTACCAAATTGCTGCACAAAGGCCAATTAAGGGTAAGGTAATGGAGGAACAAAGAATTTCACAGGGTTACGCGGAACCATTCACCGATGATTCGGAAGAAGAAGACGAGCAATGGTGGAACAAAATGAATGGGGAAATTACTTTAAACTGCAATATGCTGACAAAATTCGTGTATTGCGTTAAAGCTCAGGACCGTGGGCTGCCGATGTATGATGGGCTCACAATAGTAAATGAATTCCTGGAGAAGTTTGAGAGCGCAATACCAGAATACCAGTGATTTGATGTGCTCAAATGGGCATTGCGTGCGACATCGACGCGATGGTGGGGTACCCATGAAGGAACCTTCACAGATTGGCGAAGCTGTAAGCTCATGATGCAGATATGATTTGGGAAGTTAGCGTTCCAACTAATGGAGAAATATGATGGGCGAGAGAATCCGCACATACACCTAAGCAAATGGACCAAAGCCTATGGCAAGGAGCTGCAACCAAAATGGGTGCACCTATTTTATCATACCTTGGATGTCATCCCAAGGAATTGGTATACTGACACAGAGCTCAAGCATGGCACAGGAGAGTGGGATATCTTGCGCGAAAGGTTTCCTTCAACATTTCTTTTTGAGGATCAATGGATGGATACATTGGACGATGCATTAAAGCTAGTAAAGACCGCAATTTTCAAGATTCCATTAGAACTAGAAGAAGTTGTGCAACCAGACTGGTCGCGACAGCTGAGCCAGGCCTTGGAATGTTACAATGTAAAAGTAGAAGGTGACGAGGATGATTTGGACAACATCAATATACCAGAACTCGAATGAAGTCGAGAAGTGCGTGGCCCGAAATAGAAGATCTAGACGTCGCAGCACCATTAAAAATGAAACAAGTGAATATCGAAACAGAGGAAGAACTAAAGTATGCTACACTTGGGGATTACTGGGATGATGCTACAGTGGAAAAGGTTGTCGAGCTACTCTGGAAGCATCGAGACCTCTTCCCTACCAAGATTATGGAACTGAAAGGGATTTGAGGCAAACTAGGAATGATGAAGGTAACTTTGAAGCCTGACACGAAGCCAGTAAAGCAACGACCTTACCTATTGAATCCAAAATACAAAGCAAAAGTACGAGAATAACTGGACAAGATGTTGGCAGCTGGGATCATTGAACTAGTGGAGGAGTCCGATTGGGCAAGTCCGATGGTGGTACAGGAGAAGAAACAGAAGGGTGAGATCTGCATCTACGTGGATCTACGAAAACTCAATGATGCTTATGTTAACGATCCATTTCCCACACCTTTTACCGATGAAGTCTTAGAAAATGTGGGCAGGTAGGAAGCGTATTCCTTTACGGATGGGTTCTCTGGATACCATCAGATCAAGATAACGCTGGAAGATCAAAGCAAGACAACGTTTGCTATAGAATGGGGTTGTTTTCAGTATACAGGGATGCCATTTGGGCTGAAGAATGCATCGTCAATATTTTCCCGCATTGTGGTAACTGCATTCAAGGAATTTATACACAAACTCTTGGAAGTCTATCTTGACGATTGGACCGTCTTTGGCCTAGTTAAGAAACATACTGAGAGCTTACGATTAATGTTGGATACCAACTGTTGACACCATATTGCGCTCAATCTAAAGGAGTGTACGTTCCTTGTTCCTTTTGGGAACTTGCTGGGCCACATAGTTTGTAGGCAAGGCCTAATGGTGGATCTGGCAAAGATCGCTGTCATACTAGGTCTGCAAGCACTGCGCAGTGTCAAACAGCTACGCGCTACACTGGGACACACGGGGTACTATCGGAAGTTCATAAAAGGTTACGCACAGATCACGACTCCAATGGAATAGTTGTTAAAAAAGGATGCCACGTATTTTTGGAACGAGGAATTTAACAAAAGCCTGGAATTGCTAAAGGAAAAAATGGCATCTACCCCTATCTTGATATTTCCAAAATGGGATGTGGAGTTCCATGTGCATGTCGACGCATCATGTATCGCGTTAGGAGCAGTACTTACTCAGGAAGGAGAGGAAGGATTTGACCACCCAATTGCGTTTGCAAGTCGAAGGTTGTCGAAAACTGAGAAGAATTACTATACTACTGAGCAAGAGGGATTGGCAATGGTGTACATACTCCAGAAGTATCATCACTATTTTCTTGGAGGACATTTTAAAATGTATACTAACCACTTTGCGCTAAAATACCCAATGAATAATCCTGTGTTGGGGGGGCGCATCTGTCGATGGTTATTGTTGTTTCAGGAATATGATTTTGAGGTTGTTGTAAAGCCGGGACGTCTAAATGCAGGTCCAGACCACTTATCCCAGATTGAGACGGGAGAGGAACCCATGAATATAGAAGAAGGACTCCCAGACGCCTAATTGTGTGCAGTGCACATTGCGTATGGCCTCTTTGAAGATATAATCTATTTTTTTACTACCGGCACTGCGCCGCAGGGGTATTCTGTGCAACAAAAGAAGGAATTGGTGACATGAGCAACAGATTTCATTGTGATTGCTAGCCATCTCTACAAGATGGGCCATGATGAGCTATTATGCCGATATGTACCAGAGTTTGAGCGAGAACATATCCTTACTGAAGCACATAGAGGGGATCTGGCGGACATTATGTGGGCTGCACCACATCCCAGAAGGTTCTTCGCACCGGATTATGGTGGTCCACCCTACATCAAGATTCAAAAGCATAATATTGGGCCTGCAATGTATGCCAATGAATGGGAAAGCCATTGTGAAGGGATGAAATGCCACTTCAGCCACAAGTAATGCTACAACCATTTGAGAAATGGATGATTGACTTCGTCAGGCATATTGAACTGCGAGGGAAGACGGGCACACACTATATTATCACTACGACCGAATACTTGACCCGATGGGTAGAAGCATAACTAGTTAAGGATTGCACAGCCATGACAGCGGCAAATTTCTTGTTCGAGAATGTGTTGACTAGGTTTGGGTGTCCTAAGATTCTCATGAGTGATCGAGGAACGCATTTTTTAAACGAAACCATAAACGCGCTCACTGAGGAATTCTAGATATATCACCAATAGAGCATGCCATACCATCTGCAAGCAAATGGGACTGTTGAGGCATTCAACAAAATTTTGGAAACCACGCTGACTAAGATCTGCAATGTGCGACAAAATGATTGGGACTTTCACATCCCTGCTGTGCTATGGACATACCGAACCATGTGCAAAAAGTTGACAGGCCAAACACCGTTTTGACTAGTCTATCGTAAGGAGGTCATGATGCCTATGGAATATATCGTGCCCAGTCTGTTGATTGCGGCAGCTACAGGAATGGTAGATCATGGGACCTTGGAGGAAAGGCTCGCACAACTCGACGAACTGGATGAAGAACGATTTCTAGTGAGATTTCATCAGTAGGTACAAAAACAGTGTGCGAAAGCATGGCATGATTTCCATATCAAGGTATGCACGTTCAAGAAGGATGATCTCGTGTTGCTATATGACAGTAAGTTCGAGAAATTCCCATGTAAACTCCGCATGCATTGGTTGGGACCTTATGTCATTAAAGAAGTAACTGATGGGGGCACATTTCAATTGGCTAAGCTCAACGGAGACCCCTGGGCCTGAAACTCTATACAAGTAGGCCGACCACCTGACTTCCAAGGAGAGTCTCACCACTCTGACCAGTTGAAAAAGAGTGAGGGACGATAAAGCAGTCTAGGGGATAGATGCACGGGTATCAGGGTGCACGTACATTTGGCCAACAATCAGGGGCATGGTTCCATGGACAAAGCTACGCGGGTGCGCCACTCCAAGGAATGATGACCATTAATACCATTGTTCATGACAAGAGGGCTGCATTATGGCAAAAGGAAGCAGGCAGCGGGCAATTAAGAGCAATAGTATGAGCCAGATATGAAATGATCGGCCACAAATTTCACACGGGAAGGTTACACGAGCTGGAACGAGCGGCAAACCAAGTATTTGAATTTCTGGTATTAACATCTCCAGGTATCTCGCGGGCTGCAACATCACTAGCAGGGGATGTACCGGAAAAAAGGGAATGCGAAGTAGAATTGGTCCAGATGTTGTCGCCCAACCTAGGGGTAGGATGGTGCACTACAACAAAACAGCAGAAGGATGGACAGACAACAACCATGGGTGGAGATGCAGTCAATAAGTCACCTATGATGGTTCTCAATGATTGGGATCCTGTGGACAACAGCCCGGGTCTTGAAAATTGCAACACAGGTTGCAGCGGACAATGCAAAGAGAAGATATGATGGTCAGAAACGGCTATGGTGGTACCAGGAGGTCTCATATGCGGCTCCCCGCTCGTGCTAAAATCCTCGGAGGGGGTGTTCTGTGTTAACCGAGTAGAGAAAAATGAGCATCATCGGTTGCGAGATGTGATAGAAACACTCAAGCAGGAGACGGATGAAGCGTTGCAGGAGACAAAGCAGGAGCAGTCGGATGACGGGCGCCACTCAATGGGAGGCGAACTGTGAAGCCAAGGTAGAGTGTCAAGCCACGCCATCAAGTGACTCGAGATGAGTCATGATGATTGTGTTGAGGGATTGTTGGGTAGCGCAAGCCCCGCGGAACAAGTATGGGGTGCGAATCCTAGAATTTTGGGTAATATTGGGATAAAAGACTCTGTGGAAAGTGTGGAGCACAGACTATAGGAGGTTGAGTCAAAGGGTAGTCCGCCCAAAAATAATGTAAAGAAATAGTAATAGAGACATCCCGCAGAGGGATCATGGGCCAAGGGAAAGTATAAATAGAGTGTGGCTCTATGAGGGAAAAGTAGTTCTTTTGGGATATGGAATGTAATGAGTTCTTAAAGGAAATAGCCTGGAAGAGTTTGTAAGTCCGAGTCAAGGGAGTAGGATAGAAGGTAGAGGCTCTACAGTTGTGTGTGCAGAGGCCTGGAAAGTCTGCAGCTATGTGCATGGACCCCTACAGTTGAGTGCGCAGGGTGGAACTGGATGTATTGTTGAGGATTGGTAATGAAGATAAGTTTCTTCTGAATTCTATGTTAATTGCGACTCTACTCTTTTATAATAAATGAATTGTTATGATCTCTGCATTTGCTACTATTGAATACATGTGAACTGGGTTAATCTTGATGTGCGAAGTAACCAAAAAGTAATAAATGTTTGCTTAAAGACTACGTTACCTAGATCAAAATAGTAATAAGGGATTCAATCTGTAATAAGCGTGATAAGGGTATTCCGATCTGTGTAGATTTGGCACAGCGCAGGGTTGCAGGACAGTACGCGAGGCCCAAACCACATCCAAGAGATCCACAAGGTATGGAAACCTGGTTCCAACACCCTCCCCTACTACCTCGGGTGAGACCTCAGTCCGCGCTTCGCGGATTGTTGCCGAAAGGGCTAGTAGCTACAGGATTTGTTTGGCCAAATAATTCTTCTGAACCTGGGTCAAGCCCCAATAAGCCAACATTCATCCACCGCTGACAATCCATCATATGTCGGCAACTCCCTTGCCTCTATTGTTATGCAACACAATGACCTCATCATCATGTTGCAGTTCAGTGTTGTTACTTCGTGCAGTCGATTCTGCCATCGCTCTATCTCTTCGTCTAAATTGGAAGTGCAGGAGCTTCCACGCTCCCATGAAATCCTTCCATCTACAGTTGTATTCACCCAATCCTCTCCTTGCACAGTTATCTTCTAAACACAATCAAGATCATCATAACTATCACCATCACACACTGGTTTAGTGTAGCGCGCTCCTTCGGCTAGATCCAGTGGTACTACTATGCGTAATGACTTTTTCTCAAAGATCATTTTGCGGTTCTTCAGATTTATGACCCCGTTCATATCGATAGCCCAGTATATCCCAAGTAGCACAAGATAGGGATTGTTGTCATCGACAATCTCTATCACTTCAAAATCTGCCTACGCGCTCACACCTTCAATATCAACTGTCACCCCTTGCAATCTTCCCATGGGAAAAATATTCTGTTGGTTCGCCATTCGTTACTGAATAGGGGATCATTGTAACGCGAGTTTTCCCATGTGTTCCTAGGTCTATTTTGGTAGTACATTTGCATCCGAACCCAAATTTAGGACTACCTAGTCCATTTCATATTCATCGATTTGTGCAGTCAACCTCATTTCCCTTCTGGTGCGCAATGCATGCTTTCCCAGTTTCTGAACCACGGACGATTCTCCTGACCCCGCACACCTAGTGATAAGTTCTTGTAGCCCTTTGACTACCTTGTTGTCACGCAGAAGTTTCATGCATGTCTCCAGAAAGGTAGTGAGCATTGAAGGATCCATCCTTCGTTCTAGTTGATCCTTACTACCTGAAGTGGATGCCTCTGTGAAGCTATTCTTAGCTTCCATGAATGTCTACTTTGTGCGTTCTAAGTCAAACTCAAGTTCCTTTGTAGGAGCCTTGCGAACCTGCATGTTTTTTGCTGGTTGTTTCCCTTTATCATCTCCTATGGTGATACCACTCCTGAGCATCATGTTTACATTTGGGTCTTCTTCACGCAGTTCATACCTCATCATTTGTATATTCTGAGTCGGATGGGGCTAGAGTACCCCCTTTTTGCTCATCTTTTCTATCAACGAAGGGCAAGCTTCTTCCTCATGATCAAACTGATTATAGTACCAATATGATATCCTAGTCAAGTTCGTACAACCACCGGCATAATGCCCTGGCCCCCTGCAACTGTAGCAAATTATCTGTCTATGACCCCTTCTTGGCGCCATTCCACCTCGACCTCGAACGTGGCCCTGAAACCCAGTGTGCACCATCCCTGCAGTTGGGTCGAGGGCTCGCGTTTCGGTCTACACCCTGCAGGTAGGAGTCTAATCCATCATTATTTCATAGCTTCGGTAGGTGCATTCAGCATGGCCTACCAACCTGTAGAAATTACAAAATAATTTTTTGGACATCTGTGTATACTTTTACAAAATATGGAAATTATCTGTGGTATGTTTTCCTCCTATCTGGTAGATCACGCACCATAATGTAGATGCCGCGCTCGGTCCTGCCTATGCTTCTAGTCTTAATGGCATCGGCCCTCCCCCTACCAAGTAGTTCACGAACACAGGGAAATGATCCCTTTCATGCCCTTGGACTTTGCATTTTATGCACCATACTTCCTCGCGCACTTCCGCCCGAGTTGTCCTATCCTGTTTCAAACTCTGCATCTCTAGACATAGATTCTGCAGTTGTGCGTGGATTTGCTGGACTCTCAACCCAGGGTCTTGTATAGGGGTCTCATGTAGTCTCATTACCATCTTCAACGCTTTGGCCTGGGTGGAATGTTTTTGTTGTAATAACATCGTCCTTAAGTGCGGTGTCAGAGATGCTACAAACCATGTGTGATGATGTGCATTTGTTAACGTTATATTGGCTTCACAGATCATACTCTTCATCCTTTGGTCCAGATCCCACAGGGTATCGCCCAGGAGCATCGCAATCTCCTTAAACCCAATGATTGGTTGTGTCTTTGATTTTGGCCTGCTAAATTCTCTGTTTAGTGCAGTTTGGATCTCTGCAATTCCTGTGTTCGGGTGGTCATTAGAATGCTTGATATACCATGTTAATGCACGATCCTATAGCATGCTCACCAGTGTGGCCTTTTTAATATTATCATCCACGATGCCCTATGCTTCCCATACCACTCTTACCACAAACCAGAATTGGTCCGGATCTTCATTCCCTACTCCTCTGAATACTGGTAGTTTGATTACACTTACCATATTGAACTATGGAGGTAGTGGAGGTGGAGTGGGTGAAGATGGAGGTGAGGGGGGTGAAGTGGATGGCGGTGTGGGTGGGGGTGGTAGACGCAGAATTCGTTGTCTTATCAAACTGACCATGCTTCTCGGAGAAACATTCGCGAGCTCATCCTCGCTCTCCTGTGAGGGTAAAATTAAGGGCCTGTTTTCTAATTCTTCACTACTTCCACTTCTGTAGATCCTTCTGCTTCGTGTAGTCCCAAACATTAATTTATTTGCATAACCCATTTTTCACACAACATCATCTTAATCCAAGTGTTCAAAGATTTAATATACTTACCTCGCGTTCCCTTGAGAAAACGCCACTCTGCCTCATTATAGCTGATGGTCGTGTCTACTGCGAACTCAGTGATAAATCCTCCTATTTTTCGGTCGAGCTAGTGGTCCACATCTCGTGCTATCTTATCTTATGAGGCTTCTAGTCTGTGCATTAGTTCCGGAGTCCACACTATTGGTTTGTCAAGCCTACACCTTCCCTGGTTGTTTTCTAACTTCGTGATCCACTCATACAGCTCAGACGGAAAAGATGCAAAGAAAATTCTGTGGATTTCAGAGGTGATTTAGCCAAGCAAATCCCGGTACTACTGTCCCTTTCAGCAACAGTCCATGGAGAACAGACTGAGGTCTCACCCGAAGTAGTATAGGAGGGTGCTAGAACCAGGTTTCCGCACCCTGTGGATGGCTAATATGTTGGGATTGGTACGCGGTCCAACCTTCGCGCTTACTATGCTGTGCGCATTAGTGGGCACCTCGCGGCCTGCGATATTGTCTTCGTGCAGTCTTATTCGCAAGGCGTTCCTTATTATTTACCCAAGTCTATCTTAATTATGCACTGTTAGCTGGTTACTTAGATTATTTTCATATATAAGTATTTTGAACCATACAAGCATTTACTCAACTGCGTGCAGCAAATAAACAGAGAAAAAGTAATACATAACAACAAAATAACAATTCAAGACTAGATGCACAGAATTAGGATAATATTCTCTTTATTAGCATTCTATCCCGATTACAGACTCAACTCTACCCTGTGCACTCAGCTGTAGGGGTCCGCGCACTCAACTGCAGACTCTACTGTGCCTCTGCACACTCAGATGCAGAGCCTCTTCCTATTACTACAACCCAAGACACTTAGAATTCTATTCTAGGCTCGAACCATTCCTTTGCTACCCATTCCATCATTCATTATCTTTACAACTTTAGAGCCTCGCTCTATTTATACAATCCCATGGTCTGCGGACCATGGATAGGCTGACATGACTTTACATTACATTACATTACTTTAGGGTGGAAGACCCTATGACTCAACCTCTACTTCGCGCTCCTCGCCCGCAATTCGTGGAGTCTTACAAAACCTTTGACCAAAACGTGGGCTTTGAGGGCCAAAAACTTATTGTGGGGGGATTCCAGGCCCAACATTTCCACCAATGTTAACAAGATACCATGTACAATGTGAGCATGTAAAATCATACTTTGCAAAATCATCTTCAAGAAACCTCATATAAAAATCATCCATATGTTCATAACTGGACAAATTTTCTACTATATTATAACATCATCTTGCTGATAAAAATGTTATACATATTTGACAGTAGAAAAATATAATTTACTAGTTGTGACATGATTCTAAAAACTCGGATATCATCTTTGTTTTTCACATTCTTCATCCTACTCCTTTGGATCCAAATCTCCATGCCAAATTCGATTTGGAAGCTTTCCATAAATCTAAAGGTTATTTTCAATTTATTCAACACCATTAAACATTTTCTCTAAAATTATAGGTTTCCTATCCTAAAAATATAAATCCAAATCAGGATGATGAGCTACTAAGTAATATAACATGGTAGTGGCCTCAGAAGTTTGATTGTCGTTAGGAATACTAAGATAAAAGCTTTGAAATATTTTGTTAAACCTAGTAAGAGTTTCATCCTTCTTCCTATTCATAACATATAACCTAAAAAGGTATTGGTCATAAGATTTTTTTTCACCACAATATGTTATGTATCCAGATCAAAATAACGCAGAAACATAAGAAAAGTTAGATCAATGACTTGATAATAAGGCACTTCGAGGGGTGATCCGGATTTAAACAGGAATGCAACAAATCACAGATATAACCATAAATTCAAAGATGCAGTAGAAATAACACTTCATTTCATTAATGTCAAACACTAAAATATGCTTACAAACAGAATGGAAATAAGGATAGCTCAGGCGATGGTAGCTTATCTCTGAGAAGAGATGTGGCAACTACATGCCTCTGAACTGTGTTACAATGAGGCTCAAAGGCCTATTTATTATTAAGAAACAATGGAAAACCCTAAACATCCAAAAACCTAACCCTAGGAGATGAAGTGCCAAAATTGTGGGCCCCGTTTGGGTAAATTGGTACATCAACTTCCCGGGGTTGTAACTTTGGCATACGATCTCTGTTTGGCTATCATAATACCTCGTTTCGAAGATCTCAAAGAGAAGGCCAAAAAAAAACTAGTAAGCTAGTTTGGGACGTTTATGGTCTCTCCATTTTTCCTAAAAACACCATTTAGGGCCTCAAAATGGCTCCAGAAGTTCAGGACCTGAAAAACTGCCCAAAATAGTAAAATGTGCTACAGTTAAGGAAATCGAAAAACTAAAAGAGACAGTGTTGGGGATCCAAGTGGAATAGGCAGGTGGCCACAAATATCCACCTGGATCATTGGGGAAAACTCTTTTTACATCACATAAATGAACAATTATTGCATGATTTAAATGAAAATACCTCCTTGGTATATACAAGAGTCTAAAGGGTCAAAATGTAATTAGGGTCTACATAGCAATAATAACATAAGGGCACAACATTAACAATAGTGGGCTTATATGGGGCACAAAAATAACAATATGGGGGCGACACTAGTATTATAGGGACCTAACATGCACCTCTCCTTAGAAAATGTTGTTCTCAACACTTTAGTAGTTTTGGATGCTTCTATATAAAATACTCATCCTCCTATGTGAAATATTTAGCAGGTAAGTTCTTCCAATTAATGAGATACTCTAAAATTGATCGATTCCATAGATGTCAGATTCTTGTTTTTGCAATTTCTTTAGCCTCCAATATGATTTTTCCTTCCTCATCAAGTTCTGGTAATATAGTTTGAACTAGGAGCTTATCACCTATAACCTTCTTTAAGCATGAAACACGGAAAACTGGGTGGACTTGTGAAGATGCAGACAACTCCAACTTGTATGCCATAGTACAAATATTTTGCAACACCTGATAAGGGCCATAGTACTTGGGTCATAATTTATTATCATTGTTAGCTTGCTCGAGGGAAATTTGTTTGTATTGTTGTAGTTGTAACAATACCTAATATCCCAAGTCAAAACTTCTTTCACTACGATGTTGACCTACTTGTTATTTCATTCGATTATATGCTAGAGAGAGGTTTTCCTTTAATAGTTGGAGAACTTGTAGTTGATGATCGATGTGTGCTTTGGGAAGTTTTAGTGTCTTTAGATAAATTCCTAATCCCCTAGACTAGTAGCTAAGTCTAGAACAACAATGCAAAGCATTCTCTACTTTTTCTATGACCAATAGATTAAATAAGAGGTAAAGAAGCCTACCTGTAGCTTTCACTTACTCCTTATCTCCCTTGACCACTTCTGTTGCTCCCTTCCATACTTAATCTGCTTGAAAAGTACCTACACAAAGAAAGAAGACAAAAACCGATCAAAGCATATGACAATGATCTATTGATTAAACATAGCATGGAATCAAGTACATAGTACACATATTAAAGCATCAATGAATAACACAAGCATATGGAAAACGATTTTAACACTTTATTAGTAAAAGGAAGAGTTACAACCCAATTTTCTTCATTCAACATCACTCCTCCAGTTCAATCCCATCCTCTCCTCATAAGAAGCAAGACATTTTGACATCATTACAATACTTGAAACCAACTCAAGTGTCATACTAACAACATCTCCCTATAATTCAATGATTTCCAGCCCCTAATCACTTAGATGAGTGGTCTTCTTATAGGCGAATGAAGGAAGTTATGCCATAAATGGTGATAATGAATTCCATCCCAAACTTAGAATTTAGTTCCATGGAGGAAGGGATAAAGGGATTAATGTTCTGTAACTCCCTACCTCATCCAAATTCGAGCCCAAAGGAGTCGATAAACTTGGGAAACTTCTAGATGCATCCAATGGATAAGAATATTCCCTAACCCCAATGCAATTTCGCTCAAATTCGCCCAACATAGGCCAAAGAGGGCTCAAGTGCACTGAATAGCACCCTAGTAGTGTACTGGACTGCACTGTAGCGCACCCTAATGAAGGCCTGCCTATGGTGATCTTCTCAGAGGCAGTTTTGGGATGATTTCAGTCATGGAACTTCTTGGGAAGCTAGGCATTTTGATGGTTGACTTCTTTAGGGCATGTAAAAACTAAATTAGGGTTTGATGGGCCCTAATAGTACTAATCTATAGGTTGGGGTTGATGTGCCCAAATGGATCTGTAATAGTTTCCCCATAAAGCATGAAGTCATAAATATGTATGTTGAGTGAAATGATTTATCATGTGGAGAGGAGGTTTTGAAGTGGAAGGTGACCTGCATCAATTACAATACATATATCATGATAATTTGATTTTTTCTCATGAACTTGCTGAGGGAAGGCATACCATGCTCAGCTTATAAAATTTCATTACATGTACAAATATAGTCGTCTATGGATATAGACCCATGAATGGATGACCATGAATGTAAGGCCATTGTATATTTGATTTAGTACTCCTGAAAATATTGCAGCGTGGATGGATGAAACTAGATATGGGGTCTTCAATCTCATTCAATATTTCGCTCAAGTACAAGTCTAACCATGTGAATAGATGATCTGAAGTCGAACATGGGAAGACATCGTCTGATTACCAGCCAATGATGTAAGCCATTAACAGATGCGAGAGGAATCATCGATAATGATATTGACCCTCAAGGTACTACAGTACATTTCGCATGGTGTGAATAAATGATTGCATGTCGAACACCATAAAAAGTCTTTCATTCGAAGGCCATTGATGTAAACCTATCGCCGGAAGCGAGAAACCTGCCATTGATGTATGCAAGCCTCAAGGTAATGAAGGGGTGTTTATAAGTCAAATTCTTGGATAATTTGCTGATGTCGAAAAGAAGCGACTCGTCGCAAGAGGGCCTTGATGTATCTCACATCAACGACACGAAACGAGGTAAATGATTTTGGAGATGAAAATCGACTGACGACAGAAGGTTCAGGAATGGTGATCATGAAAATGAAGGTTTACGGTATTGCAAAGGATGAAGTTTGAACTGAATGACTTCTCTTGAACATGTTGGTGAAACTAAAATGATTTGGTAGCATTGATCCAAAAAAAAGTAATGGATGGTATGATAGACAAATGGTGTGATAACCATCAAGCTGAATGATCCAACCCACATATTCACGGTGATGAGGTGAAAGTGTCATGTTCAAGAGCAACTTGCTACCATAAAGTGTTTTCCCCTTTTTCCAATTTCCCCCAGTCATTGCTGACCAGTACCTCTTTATTTTTATCAAGCTTGCGGAGGATAACATATGCTTGTTCTATAATTTCACCCTTCAGGTGAATCCATCACTATTTGATACTTTAACGAGTCTAGCGAAGGTGAAACTCGGTCTTGTCTAGATGGACAAGTTTGTCGCTATTTGATGTTTTTAACGAGTTTAGTGACAAATATAACTTGGTCCTTTTCATGTTTAGAGAGTTTGAAAAGGGACGAAAAGGAAAATCCAAAAGTTCTTTTTCGTAGATTTGTCTCTCAAGTCTAAAAAAGCGTAAAATAATACAAGAGAGATATCATTTCCAATCTGTTAACAAGCTGGAAAGGACAAGCGCTCGACAATCTTTTCATATTTAGAGAGTCTGAAAAGAGCTCAAAGAAGACTCCACTTTGAGGAATGAGTGGTGTCTAAGGTAGCAACTGGTTCCAGTGACGTTGGAACTTCTAAAAACATGTTAATTTATGTGAAGAGGCTAGCTAATAAGACAACTCATTACAACTGTGCCTAAAAAGAGGTAAAACAACCAAGTGAAAGCGTATGATCAGCCAAAGGGATGGTGGTGATGGGATGAAAACAACCAAGGCTCATCTAATGAAAAGGCTAATAGAATGGAAATCACAAGGGTTAAAATGGAAATGGGTTCATTTTTAGACAAGCTTGAACCATCTGGAACTATGCTTGGATTCAGTTTCATGTTTAGACAAGCTTGAAACAAAAAACTATGCTTGGATTCAGTTTCATTTTTACACAAGCTTAAAATGAAAAACTATGCTTGGATTCAGTTTCATTTTTACACAAGCTTAAAATGAAAAACTATGCTTGGATTTAGTTTCATTTTTACACAAGCTTGAAACGAAGAACTATGCTTGAGATTGGTTTACATGCCCCAAGCATGATGAAAGGGAGAGTCTCCTGTAACCAGATGGAAGTCGCTGCGGTGAAGCAGGACGGTTATCCAACACCTTTTTGGCTTCATCCATATAGGGAAAAAGGTGAATGGGGTGATTCCCTTCACATAACCTACAGGGAAACTTATCTTTACCATTAGGTGCATGCCCCCTAAGCTTCATTACATTCACCTAAGTAGACTACTTGTGGCTATCAGGTGGATGGAATGAAGGTTCATTGACGAGATCAAGTAAAAGACTCGACTGGGATTTTATGAGATCTAATCAAAGACTCAACTTAGAACTTAGGACCTTGTTTCATTTTTTAATGAGCTTGAAACAAGACAAGGAACTTTGCTCAAATTCCTTGTTTCATTTTTTAATGAACTTGACACAAGACAAGGAACTATGCTCATGGGCCTGTTTCATTTTTTAACGAGGTTAACACAGTAAAAGAACTATCCTCATTGACTTGTTTCATTTTTTAATGAGGTTGACATAGCAATAGAACTATCCTCATACACCTTGGTTTTATTTTTTAACGAGGTTGACACAAGACAAAGAAATATCCTCATGGGAACTGTTTCATTTTTTACTAAGGTTTCCACAGTAAAAGAACCATCCTTGTACTCCTTGTTTCATTTTTTAATGAGGTTGACACAAGACAAGGAACTATCCTCGTATTCCTTCGATCACAACCCATAAGAGGTCATGAAGGAGAGATCTGGTTCCAATGCCCCTAGTATATGATGTACAACATCATTGAATTGATTGTTAGTTGATGTAGGTATGGAACAGGTTTCCACATAATTGACCCATGGCGGGGATGATACCATTGGTACAAAAGGACCAATTAGGGAATATGGTTGACTAGGAGCTATATTTGGACCGGGAAATGAAAGCTGGTCAACAATGTCAATTTTTCCTTCATGCGGGAAACAAATCACTCGAAAGAGTGTTGAAACAATAGCTCCCATGTCATAAACATAGTCACACCCAAGTAGTAAGTTATAATCTAAAGGGCCTAGGACTAGCATCACATTCAGATAAATGATTTTTCCTCCCAAAGTAATGGGTAACCGAGGGAGGATCCCTAATGCTTGACAGGTTCCTCTATTAAAAGACAATAGATTCTGGGTAACTAGCACAAGTGGCGGTGAACCGAGCGCTTGCCAATCAGTTGAGGAAAGGATACTCATAGATGCACCTTCATCTATAATAGTGCGAGATACAATCATATTACAAACTTGTACTATGATCTGGAAAGGCACATAAGAAGGAAGACGAAATCCTATTAGTAGATTCCAATCAAAGTAAGTGACTAGACTACTTGGAGGGAGTACCATAGAAACGAGAGAATTAACCCCTTGGGTTATGAGAACTGGAGGATTTTCCTCCTGCCTTGATGTAACAGGAGGACTACCCCCAAGCTCATTAGAATCTGAAGAAACAAAAAGAACTTGAGTGGTATCACATTCATTCTCTTCGGGAAAGGTATGATTTACTGAAGGTGAAATCGGGTCAACTGTTACCTCGACCTATTGATTCGGTTCGGGTATAGACTCATAGGATTCAATTTCAGAGAGAGTGGTTTTGACCGATGGTTGATTTTGGTCAATCAATTCATCAACTAGTGAAGGATTTAGGGAGAGTTTTCTGTAACCAGATGGAAGTCGCTGCGATGAAGCAGGACAGTTATCCAACACTTTTTTGGCTTCAGCTAGATAGGGACAAAGTTGAATGGGGTGATTCCCTTCACATAACCTACAAGGAAACTTAACTTTACCCTTGGTTCCATGAAATTTACTACCACTAATTGATGGTGTGTCACCAACATGATCTCGAGAATTTAGTGACATGGGATGATGTGAACGAGAAGACCATTCTTCTAAGATCTAAGGAATATCAGGACAATTTCGAAGAAGAAGGTCTCCTACACAAAGTTTGCATGGACATTGAACTTTGTGAGGCTTGATGGATAGTTTCTCGTCTGATGTTGCATTCAAAGAAATGGTTGCTTGGTTGCCCCTCTGCTGAATTTGCTTCTTCTTCTTCTTCTTCCCTTTCTTCTTCTTCTTAGCCACCTAGTTACTAGTACCAATACTTGTTGGCATTATCACTCAGGTTTGGTGCTATGGCACAGGTGTTGTCCTTCATGGAAACTCTCTCTGGTGACAAATCACAGTTCAAGCTCTCAAAATGATAGAAAATGAGATACCCGCAGGTGCACCAAACAAAAGTCACGGACCCGCAGGTGCTCCAAACAAGAGGTGCGGACATACCCGCAGGTTCTCCGAACAAAAAGTGCGGACGTCAAGTTCACACACTTTCATGCAGAGAAATGTGCACACGTGGGAAATTTTATGGGGTATCCATGGTATTTAGTCCAACGTTTTTGATCCTATGATTTTGGTCCGTGGTATTGCATCTAAAATATTGAACCCAGGTTTTGGGTCCCTAGTATTGGATCTCTATGGTTTTGGACCATGGTTTGAGTAAGGCCTTGTCTATAAAAAGGAAAGGAGATCAATTGGCTAGGTACTTATGTGTTGAATATCTTAAGGAGAGCAATATCTGAAATTCTGGTGATCGGTTGGTGAATGATAGCTGGATCTGAATCAAGGAGAAACTTGAGCATTATAAGGCAGATCTACTGATGGGTTGAGATCTCCTTGGCGCATGATCAGATCTATAAATCTGATAGTCTGGGGTATACTTGAAGTCTAGAAAACTATCTATACCTGCAGGACCACAGGTGCGACATGGTGCAGGTGCGGAGAAACACAGGGCAGACAAGGAAAAAGTGTGGAGATCCGCAGGTCTATCAAGGAAAAGGTGCAGAGGTTCACAGGTTGTGCACACTGTAGGTGCGAAGTTCGCATGATAGACACAGTGTGGGCATGGAGACCCGTAGATTAGACACAAAGAAACCGCAAATGTGTACAGGTTTCTATTGGTGAAGTTGCAGACTTTTCTAGAAATATGTTTTAACTGCTTCTTTTTGTTACTGCTGTGTTTTGGGTTTTGAATTGGTGTCTGGTTACTGGTACTGTGTTTTGAGAAGTTATTGATTCCGTAAGTTGAATAAGGAAGTTAATTAATTGCATATCTATTTGATGTTTGATTGATATTCATGGATCGAGTCTGAAAATTCATGAAACATGGTCCTTGAGAAAAAGAGAAGGTTGTAGCCTTCTGCAGGTTGAAGCTTGCGTGCTGGTATAAGACTGCACCAGTATAGAAGCATTGTAAAAAGAATTTTCTAATTGAAAGAAGATAGAGACATATTACAGTAGGTGATTTTCACCCACATTAGGTTTCCACCTTATATCTTGTGTTCTTTGGTGTGATTGGTTGCTCTATTTTTCTTGTTCCTGTTTACTTTTATGTGGTTCTGACACACATATTAATGATCCACATCTGAAGAATATATTAAATTATAAGTCTGGAAGGTATACACAAGTTTCATTAGTCAGAACTGCAAATATTTGTATAAATTGAAAAGAGTTTGATAATACTGATTCACCCCCCCTCTCAGTATTATTTTCAACAATTGGTATCAGAGCAGGTCCTTTAGAAGAAGCTTGATCGCTTGAAGGAAGATATATCATCATGAGAAACTATGAGAGAGAAGCATCGACCAGGCCACCAATTTTTGATGGGACTAACTTCGTCTATTGGAAGGTAAGAGTCACAGCCTATCTTCAATCTCTTGGTACAGAAGTCTGGGATATCATAGATACAAGGTACACATTTCCATCGGAAACTCCTACATATCCGGCTGGTAAGAAGCAGTATGAAACAAATGCAAAGGATGTCAATACTCTATTAGGGAGTCTATCTCAAACAGAATTCGTCAAGGTTATGCAACTAAAAACCGCAAAAGAAATATGGGACAAGATCATTCTGAGCTATGAAGGAGATGAATAGGTAAAACGAGCAAAACTTCAAACCCTCCGAATTCAGTATGAAAATCTCAGAATTCACAATGATGAAAGTGTGGCTAACTATTTCCTACGAATAGATGAGATTGTTAATTGTATGAAAAACTTGGGTGAAGAAATAAAAGAGGTTGTTGTGGTCGAAAAGGTTCTAAGATCTTTGTCCTCTAAGTTTGAATCAAAAGTTTCTGCAATAGAAGAAAAACAGAATCTACAGATCCTTACCATGTCACAGCTGCACGGAATTCTAACTGCCTACGAAATGAGGAAAGGAGGGCCATCAGATAGGAGAGAAGCTGCATTCAAGGCCTCGGGAAAAGGAGAGTCATATGACTCAGGACATATGTCAGAAGAAGAGGAAGAATTAATTTTCGTCAAGAATCTTCAATCGGGCTCTGGAAGATTCAGAGGTAAGTTACCTTTCAAATGCTTTTCTTGTGGAAGAGTTGCTCACTATGCTGCCAAGTGTCCTCATAAAGATAAGCTTGACAAAGGTAAGGAACCAGTTAGATGGAACATAAAATAGAATGTAAAGAAGAAGAGCTATTACACTCATGAGGATAGTGATGGACTTTCAAATAGTGATGAAGATGAGCAAGGTAATAATTATAAACTTTTAATGGCTTTTGAAGATGATGATTTTCTGGATGCTAGAGATGAAGAAGGTCTTTATGAAGAGATTTCTAGACTAAAAATTTGTTTAGAAGAGAAGAATGTGATCATAAATACTTTACGATTCCAACTTGCTGAAAAGGAAAAACATCATGAAAAGTTAGTATGTGAAATTGTGGAACTTAGAAAAGAGATTGAGAAAACAAAAGCTCTTAACCTTAGATTTGTTAAAGGATCTAACACTTTAGATGATATTATCAAAGTGCAACGTTCTCCACTAATCAAGACAGGTCTGGGATATAATGAAGAAGCATCTCAAGCACAGAAGCCATCCACCTCCAAAAGTTATCTTGATGTAGCAAGGATAAGTGAGCAAGTTGACAATCGACAGAAAAGGCACAATGCTGCTCACCAGGTAAATCAGAGACCTTTTACTTCAAGAATGAACAGAGATCACCAAGTAAATCAGGGAAAATCGACGTCAAGGATAAACAGAAGCTACAATAGACCACAGGTAAATCATCCTCAATTTTCTTCAAGAATGGATGTCAATGAAGACTACAATCATTCGGTCCGTAGGATTGATAATCGCAGGAATTTCTTCAATGGCCAATGTTTCTCTTATCATAACTTTGGACACAAAGCAGCTCAATGTGTTTCCTACAAAACTATCATGACTAGAGAAGCTCAAAAAAAGAGGAGTATGATTGGGATCATGAAAAGGACCTACAATAACTTTTCTGCTCTTGAAAATGAAATAGAATGTTCTATTTGTAACAATTTCGATCATGAAGATTCTGAATGCAGGAGTAGGTTTCGGAAGACAACTTAGAAGGAGAAAGCCTCAAGTGCCAAAACATGGAGAATGAAAGAACCACAACCAGAAATATGTGGTATAGCCTTATATGCGGAAGGGTAGGAAAATCAATGGTACATCGACAGTGGATGTTCAAAACATATAACAGGTGATAAGGAAAAACTTCAGTCATATAGTGCCTTAGAGAAGGAGAAGAAGGTATCATTTGGAAATGACACCCTTGCACTCATAAAAGGTAAAGGTTCTGTTTAGTTGAAAGAGAAGGTCAAAGCTGGAAATGTCATGTATGTTGATGGCTTAAAGCATAACCTATTGAGTGTTAGTAAGATGTGCGATCAAGGAACTGAGGTAATATTTCGATCAAATGGATGTAGTGTTCGTGATCTTGATACAGGAAAAACGGTGATCAAATGCATAAGAACTCCTAATAATTTATACATATTCAAAGAAGGGAAACATCAATGCTATCTAAGCAGGAATGATGAACACTGGCTATGGCACCGAAGATTGGGGCATCTAAGCTTCTCACAAATAAGGAAAGCATGCAAATACCAAGCAGTTTGTGGTCTTCCAGACATTAGAATACTAGACAATACAATATGCAAATCATGTCAGTTTGGTAAGCAAACCAGAACTAACTTCCCTGAGAAGGAAGGATCAGCTAGCAGGCCACTTGAACTTGTCCATATTGATGTATGTGGTCCATCTAGGAAAAGGTCACCTTGGGGAGAAGAATACTTTATATTATTCATTGACGATTTTTCCAGGATGTGTTGGATAGGACTTGTGAAGCACAAAGACAAAGCCTTCGAAAAATTCAAATATTTCAAAGCCTTGGTTGAAAATGAATTATATCACAAAATTAAATGCCTCAGGTCTGATAGAGGTGGGGAGTTTACCTCAAATGAATTTTTCTATTTTTGTGAAGAACATGGAATAAGAAGTGAATTCTCTACTGCAAGGACTCCTCAGCAAAATGGAGTAGTGGAAAGGATGAATAGAATAGTTCAACAAATGGCTCGTGCTATGATGGATGAATCTGGAACTCCCGCAACTTTCTGGGGTGAAGCTGCATTTGCTACAGTAGTTATTCTTAACAAGACAAACATCCGGGTAAACAACACTCAAACTCCTCATGAGCTCTGGTATGGTAAGACTCCTACGGTAAAATATTTCAAAGTTTTTGGAAGCAAATGCTATATCAAAAATACTGATGAAAATATTGGCAAGTTTGAACCTAGAGCAGATGAAGGCATTCTCCTTGGTTACTCTCCCCACAACAAAGCTTACAAGTGCTACAATAAAAGGCTTAGAAAAATTGTTGAAAGTATTGATGTAGTGGTTGATGAAGAAAACACTCCTAGGCAGGTAAGATTTGAAGATTTCGAAGATGTTGAGGACTATCCATCAACATCAAATCAGATTCATGATGAAGAAGAAACCCATGAGGCACCAGAGGAACAGATAAGGATAGAAGAAAAAACTCCATCCAGGTACGTTCAAAAGAATCATCCAGAATCTCAAATTTTGGGGCAGAAAGAGGCAGGTATACAAACAAGAAGAACAATTGCAGAAGCTTCAAGTTATTTGGCATTGCTCTCCTCCACTGAACCAAAAAATGTAAGAGAAGCATGCAAAGACGAATGCTGGGTCAAGGCAATGGATGAAGAACTTGAGCAGATTGAAAGGAATAACACTTGGGAGTTGGTTCCTAGACCAAAAGATAAAAATGTCATAGGAACAAAATGGATTTTCAAAAATAAGCTGAATGAAAATGGGGATGTGGTTAGAAACAAGGCAAGACTTGTTTGTAAAGGGTATGCACAACAAGAAGGCATAGAATTTGAAGAAAAATTTGCACCAGTTGCCAGACTTGAGGCTATAAGGATGTTCCTTGCTCTATCTAGCTTTCAGAAGTTCAAAGTATTTCAAATGGACGTGAAGTCTACTTTCTTGAATGGAGACTTGGATGAAGTATATATTGAACAACCAGATGAGTTTATTCTTGGAAATGATCCAAATCTTGTATGCAGACTCAAAAAGGCTCTCTATGGCCTTAAACAGGCTGCTAGGGCATGGTATTATCGGTTGGATAAGTACCTCCATCAACAAGGCTTTATAAAAGGATCAACTGATAGCAATCTATATATAAAGGTTGACAATGAGAAATTGCTAATACTAGTTGTGTATGTTGATGATATCATCTTTGGCAGCAATGAAGAAGGCATGAGTCAAAATTTTGCCTTGGTGATGCAAAAGGAGTTTGAAATGTCCATGCTTGGTGAGCTCACATATTTCCTTGGTTTGCAAGTCCAACAAAACAAAGACGATATTTTTTTATCATAAACCAAGTATCTCAAGCAGATATTGAAGAAATATGGGATGGAGGATTCGAAACCAGTATGTACCCCTATGGTGACAGGATGCAGCCTCAGCGTGAAGGATGAATCGGCTGCAGTACATCAACCAACCTATAGATCCATGATTGGTAGTCTACTCTATCTAACAGGTACCTGACCTAACATTATGCATGCAGTGGGAATAGTTGGAATGTTTCAGGCAAATCCAAAGGAAACTCATCATCAGGCAGTTAAGGGAATCTTCAAGTATCTTCAAGGAACTCAAAACTATGGCTTATGGTATCCTAAAGGTACAGACCTCACACTTCATGCATACATAGATGCAGATTGGGCAGAGAGTGTGGATGACAGGAAAAGCACTAGTGGTGGTGCATTTTTCATGGGTCCTAGATTAGTATCTTGGTTCAGCAAGAAACAAAGCTCTATTGCATTATCTACAGCTGAAGCAGAATATGTAGCTGCTGCATCTTGCTGCACACAACTCCTTTGGATGATGCAAACATTGCAAGACATGCAAATCACTTGTACTCCACCTATCTCCATCTTCTATGATAATACAAGTGCAATCAGTATTTCAAATAATCCTGTCATGCATTCAAAGACCAAGCACATACCAATCAAGTATCATTTTCTTCGGGAACAAGTGCTTGAACAAAAGGTCAAATTGGAGTATGTTCCCTCTAAGGAACAAGTTGTTGATATTCTTACCAAACCACTGCCCAGGGAGACCTTTGAATACCTCAGACAAAAGCTGGGGGTAGTTGATGCATCATCTTGTTGTTGAATCTTATCTGTTTCAGAAATTGTTGGAGTATACATTCGCTGGTTTATGGATCTGTCAGAGACCAACTGGCATAGGTTCAGGGGGAGCATCTATTCTTCTCATAGTGCATTGGTGGAATTATTATGCTGCTGATGATTTGTCTCTATGTCTTATATTTCTTTTGTCAAGGTCATGTAACGGCCTATGTTGGTTTCCCCACTATGCCTGGGATGGATGATGTTATACTCTTGTGTTATCATGTGTAAACCTTGATGTATTCCCACTTGGTTGGGAGATGGATGTATGTATGAGTCTTTGGTGATAGGAAGGTCATTTATGATAGAGTCATGTTCTTCTTAGAACATCTTTTTGCAGATCTTGCTTACAGTCAGGGGGAGCATGAAAAACACTCTTCAGTAGAGCAGAGATTTCAGCATGAACTCGGAGGGAGCATGGACAAATTGGTACACCTTGGCATATACAAAAGGGGGAGCTCATTCAGAGATTTCAGCAGGTACTCAGGGGGAGTATGGTCAGCGGAATTATTTTTCAAGGAAAGAAAATATCTTGGTCCGCCCTTTGCCCTTGATGTCAAAGGGGGAGAGTGATTTGGTGTTGTTGCCATCAAGTCCAAAGGGGGAGATTGTTCACAGTTCAGGCTCTCAAAATGATAGAAAATGAGATACCCGCAGGTGCGCCAAACAAAAGTTGCGGACCCGCAGGTGCTCCGAACAAGAGGTGCGGACATACCTACAGGTTCTCTGAACAAAAAGTGTGGATGTCAAGTTCACACACTTTCATGTAGAGAAATGCGTGCACGCGGAAAATTTTATGGTTGATCCATGGTATTTTGTCCGACGTTTTTGATCCTATGGTTTTGGTCCGTGGTATTGCATCT
Organism: Pinus tabuliformis; assembly: GCA_031772625.1. Lineage (NCBI taxonomy): Eukaryota > Viridiplantae > Streptophyta > Pinopsida > Pinales > Pinaceae > Pinus > Pinus tabuliformis. Next base: position 108,419,309 of record CM062810.1, on the reverse strand, counting down.
AAAATATTGAACCCAGGTATTGGGTCCCTAGTATTAGATCTCTATGGTTTTGGACCATGGTTTGAGTAAGGCCTTGTCTATTAAAAGGAAAGGAGATCAATTGGCTAGGTACTTATGTGTTGAATATCTTAAGGAGAGAAAGATCTGAAATTCTGGTGATCGGTTGGTGAATGATAGCTGGATCTGAATCAAGGAGAAACTTGAGCATTATAAGGTGGATCTAATGATGGGTCGAGATCTCCTTGATCAGATCTGTAAATCTAATAGTGTGGGGTATACTTGAAGTCTGGAAAACTATCTGTACCCGCAGGACCACAGGTGCGACAAGGTGCAGGTGCGGAGAAACATAGGGCAGACAAGGAGAAAGTGTGGAGATCCGCATGTCTATCAAGGAAAAGGTGTGGAGGTTCAAAGGTTTTGCACACCGCAGGTGCGAAGTTTGCAAGACTGACACAGTGTGGGCGCGGAGACCTGCAGATTAGACATAGAGAAACCACATATGTGTGCAGGTTTCTATTGGTGAAGTTGCGGACTTTTCTAGAAATATGTTTTAACTGCTTCTTTCTATTACTGCTATGTTCTGAGTTTTGAATTGGTGTCCGGTTACGGGTACTGTGTTCTGAGAAGTTATTGATTCCGTAAGTTGCACAAGGAAGTTAATTAATTGCATATCTATTTGATGTTTGATTGATATTCATGGATCGAGTCTAAAAATTCATGAAACGTGGTCCTTGAGAAAAAAGAGAAGGTTGTAGCCTTCTGCAAGTTGAAGCCTGCGTGCTGGTATAAGACTACACCAGTACAAAAGCATTGTAAAAAGAAGTTTCTAATTGAAAGAAGATAGAAGCATATTGCAGCAGGTGGTTTTCACCCACATTGGGTTTCCACCTTATATCTTGTGTTCTTTGGTGTGATTGGTTGCTCTATTTTTCTTGTTCCTATTTACTGTTATATGGTTTTGACACACAGATTAATGATCCACATCTGAAGAATATATTAAATTATAAGTCTAGAAGGTATACACAAGTTTCATTAGTCAGAACTGCAAATATTTGTATAAATTGAAAAGAGTTTGATAATACTGATTCACCCCCCCTCTCAGTATTATTTCCAAAAATACTTTCACCAGACAAAGAGGAAGAAGGGGAGGAAGAAGGCAAAGGGTCAACTTTGGGATCAATTAGAGGTTGATTTTGTCCAGTTGGAGGTGTACTTGATTTTGGAGAAATCACGACACTTTGAACCAAGGAGGTTGAAAACAACCATACTGGCAAGCCAATGGTAAATCTTGGAAGGGACAATGTATCCATATAAGGAGCCCCAATATTTCTAAAAGGAGGAAAAGGACTAGGATTCCAGCTTGATCGGTGGACTTTGGATTTGTCACCATATGTTTCAACCTAATATGAACTAAGGAGCAAGCATGGAGGATGTTATCCATGGTCAATTAATTTTATTTTAATCAAAGTAACACAACAAAACAAAACAGGGATAATCTAGGAAAAAGGTTTACCAAGCAACTGTGAATTGCATAATACCTCCTGACAAACCAAGAAGTACGGGCAGGAAATCTCCCTGAATCTTGTGTTCGGTGTATCACAGTGTATAAGGTGGCTGACTCGATTACCTAAGGATGGATAGAAACCTAGTGTTGTCCTCCCATATATACCCGAAAGTACGTGGAGGCCCAATCCATATAAGCATTGTCTAATGCAAAACCACATTTTGAGAGCATTCCCATATACTTTACGTACTGTAACACCGCCCTATATACCAGAAGGTACGTGGACGAGCTATGATATAATCATGTATGTGAAATGAGGTATCACACTTGGGATGTATTATAGACAAGTTAGTGAAAGCTGCTTTGTTTTACGACGCTGGAACACATCTCTAGCCTAGACCTCTAAATGTTTTTCGTTAGGTGACAATGCTCCATTAGGTAAATTCAGATAAATTTTAAGTTGAACTTCTTTAGAATTTTCCTTTCAAGGTTCACCACATGATGTATGTTTCAATTCCTAAAATGAAACTATTATGATAAGCATCCTTTCCATTCAAATTAACAATGAAAATTCTTAGCTAGTAGGGATAGAGAACTCAGATTTTTGACAAAAAGCAAAGAGCACATCTAATGCAATTTCCCTAGCTATTCCTTTCAAGCATTCAAAAACTACAATATGAATGATGCAAAATACATGTATTTATTTTCAATTTCCCTTAATGTGAATGAACAAAAAGGAAAACTAATGCATAATCGATCAATAAACTCTTTTCATAAAAATGACGATTTTGCGACAATTTCTTTTCAAAGAAAGGAAGACTTTACGACACATTCGTTTTCAAAGAAATGAGGAATTACGGCACTTTCAATGAAAAGACTAATCATATGCATACATCATTCAATTGATCTTTCAGGAATGAGGACTTTACGAAAAATCAACTTTCGAAGGAAAAGACAATTTTACTACACTTTCTTTCGACAAAGATCAATCAACCAAAAACTAAATTTCGACTATAGATTGAAAATGACAAAGTAAATACATAAGAAACATTTATCAATCCTAGTCTAAGTAGGGCCAACTAACGAGATGAAAACCTATTTTTTGAGACATGACATCCATTTACAATCAACAAACAAGCAATCAGAAGAATTTTGGCTAAAAATTTAATTCCAAGGGTGGGAATTTGACCCTAGGAAGATCAACGCAGACCGAATAGGGAGTAACTGCACTATAGTGCACTGTCTCTAACTGGAGGGTGCATTGCAGTGCACTATCTCTAAGGCTAGCCTGTGCTTATTCCTGTGAGGCCACTCAAGAGTCATATAACCTAAAAATTTGACCAAAATTTGATGCAAAGGCTGAATTACAACAAGTAAAGTATGTCAAGGTGTCTAAGGAGGTGGATTAGCTACTAGGAAAGATGATTCACTCCCCAGTGGAGTCGCCAATTTGTTTTGGGAAGTTTTAGTGTCTTTGGATAAACGCATAATCCCCTAGACTAGTAGCTAAGTCTAGAACAACAGTGCAAATAATTCTCTACTTTTTCTATGACCAAAAGATTAAATAAGAGGTAAAGAAGCCTACCTATAGCTTTCGCTTACTCCTTATCTCGCTTGACCAATTCTATCACTCCTTTCCATACTTAATCCACTTGAAAAGTACCTGCACACAGACAGAAGACAAAAACCGATCAAAGCATATGATAATGATCTATTGATTAAACATAGCATGGAATCAAGTACATAGTACACATATGAAAGCATCAATGAATAACACAAGCATGTGAAAAAGGATTTTAACACTTTATTAGTAAAAGGAAGAGTTACAACCCAATTTTCTTGATTCATCATCACTCCTCCATTTCAATCCCAATTTCTCCTCATAACAAGCAAGACATTTTGACATCATTACAATACTTGAAACCAATTCAAGTCTCATACTAATAGCATCTCCCTATAATTCAATGATTCCCATCCCCTGATCACTTAGATGAGTGGTCTTTTTATAGGTGAATGAAGGAAGTTATGCCATTAATGGTGATAATGAATTCCCTTCCAAACTTAGAATTTAGTTCCATGGAGGAAGGGATAAAGGGATTGATGTTCCTTAACTCCCTACTTAATCCAAATTCGAGCCCAAAGGAGTAGATAAACTTGGGAAACTTCTCGATGCATCCAATGGCTAAGAATATTCCCTAACCCCAATGCAATTTCGCTCAAATTCTCCCACTGCAGGCCAAAGAGGGCTCAAGTGTGCTACATAACAGCCTAGCAGTGTATTGGGCTGCACTTCAGCGCACCCTAATGAAGGCCTGCCTTTGCTGATCTTCTCAGAGGCAGTTTTTGGATGATTTCAGTCATGGAACTTCTTGGGAAGCTAGGCATTCTGATGGTTGAATTCTTTAGGGCATGTAACAACTGAATTAGGGTTTGATGGGCCCTAATAGTACTGATCTGTAGGTTGGGGTTGATGTGCCCAAATGGATTTGTAACAATGTGGTCTTCCACTACTTTAACCTTAGAATTATCTCTTAGAGACAATGTGATGGATGGTGGATGATATCCATAAAGTGCCATAAAAGGGACCATTTTTGTTTTAGTATGGAAGGAAGTGTTATACCACCATTCTGCTAAAGGTAACCACTTGACCCGTTGTGTTTCTTATTAGATACAAATAGATTAATATATATTTCCAAAAAATTGTTCAGTGTCTTAGTTTTCCCATTAGATTGAGGATGATAAGATGAGCTATAAGCTAATTGAGTACCAAGACAAGAAAATAATTATTTCCAATCTTCCAATGAAAATTGGATCTCTATCACTTAAAATAATATTTGGGTTTCCATGTAGCTTTTGAACTATTTCCACAAATGAAATAGCGATTGTACTGGCTTTTAAAGGATGAGGTAGTGCACAAAAGTGTGCATACTTGGCAAATCTATCAAACTACCACCATGATGACACTCTTTCCTTTGGAGATGGGTATACATGTGATAAAATCCATTGATACATCATCCAAACACTGACTTGGAATAGATATTGGTTGTAAAAGACTTGGTGTATTAATTTTCTTGACTTTATTTTGTTGAAAAGCCAAACATTCTGCCACAAACTTATGAATATTAGAATGAAGGCCATCCCAAAAAAAATCCTTCTTAACCATGTGGTTCATTTTTAGAAATACAAATTTCCCTCCTATAGGAGAGGTGTGCATGTCCAAAATAGCCTTTTGTTTGAGTTGGGAGTTCTAACATAGATATAAGTGATCTTTGTACCAAAGTGGATCAATTTTCTAGATAAATGCATCGGATGCACTATGATGTTGCTACAAATTTTGAATGAGTGTCCACGCCTCTTCGTCATTCTTCCATTCACCCCATGCTTCATTTATACAATCAGGTTGGATAATAGAAATGACACAAAGAAATGCCTTCACATCCTCATCCCTTCCCGAGAGTTCATTTGTAACAACATTTTGATTCCCCTTTTTATAGATGATTTCAAATTCATAGCCCAAAATATTTGTAACCCATTTTTACTGTTCTTTTGAAGATAATCTTTGTTCTAAGAAGCATTTAACATGATCATGATTTGTTTTTACCTTGAAGTATCTTCCCATTAGGTAAGGGTAGAATTTCTTTAGGGCATGTAGTATTGCCAGCATTTCCTTCTCATAAAATGGTTTTTATAAATTATTTCCCTTCATTGGATGACTTTCAAAAGAATGAGGGTTCTTGCATTAAAACAACGCCAATGCCATTTCTTGTGGTATCACATTCCACAATAAAGATTTCTGTAAAGTATGGTGTAGCTAAGATTGGAGCTTGGCACATTGCCTCTTTAATATGTTCAAAGGCCATAGTTGCTTATGTAGTCCCAAAATTATTCAATAATTTTGTTAGATGTGATGTTATTTTCCCATAATTCTTAACAAGCTTTCGATAATACTTTTTCAACCCAAAAAGACCTCGAAGATGCCTTAAGGTTGTGGGGATTTTCTGTTCCTTGATGGATTTAATTTTGTTAGTTTCTATCTTAACACCCTCAAGAGATACAATATGACCCTGATATTCCACCTCATGTGCCCCAAAGAAAAATTTGGAGGGTTGTTTATACAATTTTTTCTCTTCCAATAGTTTGAGTACCTCGTCAATAGGTTGAACATGGTTTCTCCAATACTTTTTGTAGATGAGTATATCATAAAAAAATACTAACACAACTTTTCTAAGGAAGGGTTTGAAAGTGGAATTCAACAAACCTTGAAATGTGGAAGGCGCATTACTAAGGCCAAAAAGCATGACCAAAAATCCATAATGACTTTCATGAGTTCCTAATGTTGTTTTCAAGTCTTATGTTTTCATTCTTGTTTGATGATATCCTGAATGAAGATCCATCTTGGTGAAGTAAATTTCTCCATGTAATTCATCCAAAAAATCATAAATGATAAGAATGGAAAATTGATATTTATTAGGAATCTTGTTTAAATCTCTATAATAGGGACATATATGCCATGATCCATCCTTCTTGTGCACCTATGCTATCAGAGAAGAGAAATAACTTTGGCTAGGTTTTACTATACCTACATCTAGCATTTCTGCAACCATATGTTCAATTTCACTTTTTTGGGCATAGGGATATCTATAAGGTCTAATGTTTGGAGGAAGACTTCCTAGAATCAAGTGAATAGCATGATCATGATCACACATAGGTGGGAAACCTTTGGGAGTCTCAAATACCTTGGAATGATTGTCAATGACTCTTTAGAGATTTGGAGAAATGGATGACTTAGAGATTTGAACATCTAGTGAGCATAATTTTGAAATTACCCCTCATTGTTCCTTCTCCAAAAATATTTGTCATGCCATTAGAGCTTATTATCTCACCGGGTTTCCTTGTCATTCCCATTAATTAAATTTCCTTTCCTTCCCAAATGAATTTCAAGAAAATTTCTTGAAAATTAAAATCTATTGTCCCCAAATATTATAACCATTGGACAATTAATACAACATTAGCACCACCCATTAGAATTGAAATCATTGAACTATTCAATACATATTCCCCCATGGTTAGATTGATATTATGGCACTTTCTTGACCAATTTATAATTCCTCCATCTATAACCATCACTTGACACTTTAGTGTTGTATATAGAAAGAAATTAAAACCCTTGGCTAAGGCTAACAATGAATAAAATTATGGGTAATACCTGAATCAATCAACACTAATACATTTTTATTCTTGTTATATCCTTCTATTTTGAGAGTTTGAGGAGTGGTAATTCCCGCCAATGCATTACAATATATGGTCAGATTTATTTCTTCTTTTCCAACCCTTGGGGTTAGTTCATGTTATATATCTTCTTCTTTTGATGTTTCTTATTACCTTTCATCCTCATATCCACAATCCATTTAAAATAATTTCTTATCAGCACACTTATGAAATTTAGAGTATTTGTTGTCACAACTATAACAAATCCATTTTTCTCCTTTTTCCTCCAATTTTCATGGTGTCAACCTTGTAGGTTGTGGGAGGATATGAGCAACAAAACTTCCATATTTATAGTTTTGAGTGGTAAACCTCATTATTTCCATAATTTTTCCTTCAACATTTCTCACCACCCTGAATGCATTCTCCAATGACTTAGGTTCCCAAAGGTGAAGCTCATGTTGGATGTTATCCTTTAAACTCCCTATGAAGACATCAATTATATGCTCCTTTGGAATATAAGCTACCTTGGCATTCAATATTTGGAAGTTCTCAATGTGCCTTGCAATTGAACCAATTTTGTTTGGGATTTGATCAATTGGCTAAAGAATGTATTTATCTTTGTATCCTCATAATGTGATATCAATTCCTCCATAAAAATTATCCAAGTGACAAGTTATTTACAAAGAAAAAATCCATTGATACCACATAAATTGATTGGGTTCTAAATATAACGATGCAATGTGTACCTTTTGTGTGTGTTGTACATCGTGTAGATCAAAGAATTGTTCCATTTGTAGTATCTATGTTACCACATCCTTACCATCAAACTTCCTTAAATCAATCTTTGGAATATGATTGGTCTTCAACCCAAAGTTAGAGTCTCTAAAATCATGATTAACATTGTTTTTGTTATCATTACAAGTTTCATGAAATACCTTGTCACTATTAGGAAGTCTTTCTTGTTGCAAATTTGTCAAACCTCCCTTCAAACTTTCCATGTCTGATTTTAAACCTTCCATGTTCCATATTATGTCTACTTTTAAGCCCTTCATCATCACTTCCAATCCATCTTTGGTTGTTCTTTGTGAGAGTAAAATTTGTTTCACTTGGTCTCATAATTTGATATATCATGTTGTATTTGTTCCTCTTCTTCATGTGTTATAGTAGAGCATGTTGAGGGATTTATGGGTGTAGAATTTTCTGCTTGAAAGGAATTTTGGAATAGATTAATGATATATATGCTTCATTATTCCCTTTGAATCACTTCAAACTGATTTTTCAAACAAAAGATATGCAAATTTGAAAATACACATTTTTTTAAGAGCTTGATTTTAAGCTTGTTGAGATGGTTGACCTTAAAACTATTGTATCTCTATGATTTTAGCCTCCCAATGTCTGAAATTTTATCCTGAGGTAGCTCCTTGTGTCTTCTTTCCAACCCCACAAGTTAGACTAAGATTGTATTATTCAAGGTAAAGTTATGTGAAATCTCCCACAATGACCTGATTATGGACTAATTCAATAGAGTGAACTTGTGTGAGATACCATGTGTCAATGTTTTAACCTTTGGCCATGAAACCCATACCCAATTATTTTTATGTAATTTGAATCTTATGCTCAAAGAGAAATTTATGATGATTTTCCTCGAGACACTTGTTTGAGACTAAATTTTTGAGCATAGAAAAATTTTAACCTCCTTGGACAATATCTTTGAGAGTATAACAAACCAAGGTCTAAAATTTTTACAAAATGTTCATTAATACTTTGAATCTACATGGTCAAAATTTCATATTTTGAAGCCTCGCAGAAAACAATTATAGTGAAAATTCCAAGATGACCTATTTGAAACAGTAAAACCCTAGGATCCATAGCTCAAATACCAAATGTTATGTATCCATATCAAAATAACATAGAAAAATAAGAAAATATAGATCAATGACTTTAATACAAGCCACGTCAAGGAGGAAACATCCTTTTACGTCCCATAAATGAACAATTCTTGGATGATTCAAATCACAATACCTCCTTGGTATTTATAGGAGTCTAAACGGTAAAAATATAAGTAGGGCACACATAACAATAATAGTGTAAGGGAACAACAGTAATAATATAGGGGCTACACCAGTATTATAGGAATCTAATACAACACCTCAGGAAAGTATCATGAAAATCCAACCACAAACTAATTAAACAAACCTTCAAATGTTTAAACCATTTCATAGCCTATCCAATTAAATAATGATAAAATGTTCTCATAACCACATCTTCATGCATGATTTAAAAATTATCTATGAAACTTTCAAAATCTAGCATATGTTTCTCTATTGTAACATTGTCTTCCCCACTAAATTTAGGAAGATACTTGAAATAATTGGGAGGGTAATCATGAAGAATAGATGGAAACTTCAAAGGTTTAGAAATTTTCCTAATTCTAGATTGAACTTTAGTGGGTTGATTGTTAGGTACAATAGTGACTATAGGAGATGGTAAATTAGCTTCATTATCTACAGGCTTACTTGATTGATCATGTTCAAGAGAAATTGTGATACAGACATCATTTTTCTAATATGATTCCAAGGAAAGAATCAATATCAATTTCAATAATGCAAAAAGAAGATAAATATTCTTGTTCCAATGAGGAATATAAAGTTGAAGGTTTAAATTTGTTTGAGTATACAAAACAAAGAATAATCCTTTTGATATGTAAGGGAAAATAGAGGAAAGAATTGATGAAAAAGAAAACAAGTTTTTGGAAAAAACTTATAATCTAGTACCTAACCTTTCTATATTTCTTCCTCATTTTTAGTCAACAAGATTTATTATCTAGTGAATTCTTTGATCGTGTTATTGCTAAATAAATGTTAAATAGCCAATATTTAATGTCTAAATCTTATTCTCCATCAAGAAATATATATTATTTTATGTTATACTCAAGGAAAGATATATTCGTTCCTCTATTCCCCAACAATGACACCAATTTGATGTTATAACCCTACAGAAAACTCTTGGTTGTAGGGATTCAATCCCAGGACATCACTCAGAACTTCATCAAAATTTTAAGAAAAAGTGGTTAGAGTTGAATTGTATAAATGAAATTACTAATCCAAATCTAAGACTTATCACTTCCAATCATAATGGTCAACACTTGAGTGTTGCACACCCTAAAATCGGTATGATGAAAATAAGAAAAACTAAGACAGACGAGATTTAAAACTTAATCCAAACGAAATTTAAGTTAAAACCTTGAGAGTAAAATTGATGAAGGAAATAGAGAATGTATGAGTACATTTTTGAAAAAGATGGAGGACTAATAATGTGTGTTCTTCAAATTACAAGTGTCGTTTTGAACTAATAGCAAAATAAGTAAATTTGTAACCCCTTAATCATGTTAATTTTTCATAAGAAAAGTCTTGAATTTGTTGCTACATACATCTCTTTCAGCAGAAGAAAATATAACATGGAATAATGAAAACATAAAGAAATACAATCACATACTCCAACTTCATTCTAATTTTGGAATCAAAATTATTTTTATTAATTTACTTTGAATGATTAATACATTTCACAACCAATAGCTCTCCAAATCTCTTAACCCCCATTTGGTTCTTTTTTCTTACTTTTATTTCCAAACACTAATTGTTTAAGTCAGTGATGCAACTATTTTTTTATATAGTTTTAAAATTGGTTTTTTTTTAAAGGGTTTAAAACTTAATAATAATGAATCTTTAAAGTATTAGTGACTCATTACAATACAACATGTTTAAAATTATATATATGTGTGTGTGTGTGTGTGTGTGTGTGTGTGTGTGTGTGCGCGTGTGCGTGTGTGTGCATCTGTGTGTTAAAACACCCCCTTTTCATAAATCATTTATAATATATGCAATAATATGTTTCAGGGTTTTTGAACCATGTAGAGTCTCCAAAATGTATTCAAAATATCATCCACTTTCACCTTTATCGCCACCATTTCACTCACATGTCGCAAATCCATGACCATATAACCTTTCATTAGCCTCCATTTTCATAATTATATGGGTTCCATTTGTGTTTTCCAAAAGCTAATGATTTCTAGTATTTTAAGTGAATTTATGGTTAAAACATAGAAAAATGACATATACTTGCTAATACTTAAAAGTGGCTTGAGTTTCATGACATGTGTAGGTCATTTGGAAGATTCCAAGGCACCCTTATGTGGCCTCCAATGCTCAAATTCGAATTCCCTTCAAGATATGGAAGAATATTTGGATAAATGTCAAAGAGGATATGTGTTTCATCATTACCTATTTGAGTTGTAACTCTATGAGATTTTCTAGGGGTCTAGGGAGAGAATAATGGACCTCCATTAATGAGGTATCTTCTTATGTTTTTTTATAAATAGGAGAGCCTTCTCCTTTCAAAGGAAAGTGAAAAGTTGGAGATACTTAGGTGTCCAAGTTAAGATTATTCATGAATGGAAATTAGATTTAGCACCATGTTCATGAGTGATGTTCACCTCCTTCTGGTAATGCTTGCATTGGGAGCCTCTCAACTTGCCATCTCTCATACTTTTGGATTGGCCACCTATAATGTGTGAGATTTATTGTTTTTCATAGATTAAGATTTATTTCTTTCATATCTTTTCCTATGTGAGAGGTTAAGAGTGATTGTTTTTATTTTCCTATCTAGAGGATAAGAGCGATTGTTTTTATTTTCTTTCATATCTTTTCCTGTGTGAGAGGTTAAGAATGATTGTTTTTTCTTTCATTTCATGTCATGTGGTTTTTATTATTCATTTCATAGGATCCTAATTTGATAATGCACACATGATCCCTTAGAGTAGATTTCATTTCATGCAATTTCAATTCCTGCAAGTGTGGTAGATTAAGATTTCAATTCCTGCAAGTGTGAAAGATTAAGATTTCAATTTCGCACATTGTACTATAATTTCTTTTGAATTAGAATAGGTGAATTTGGTTTGTCGTTATTTGGTTTCGTAGTTAGATTGATCTAAATTGAAAGTTAATTTCTAGCATATACAATGCACACATGCTTCACAAGTTTTATGAAACCCCCGGGTTGACAATTAAATTATAGGTAATTAATTTTCCTCAACATTTTAGCGTCGTTGTTGGGGAAGTGTTGTTATGAAACCATCTCACAAAAAGATAGAAAAGAGATATCCACACCTTAGAATTCAGCCTCTTCGAGGGGGCAACCTCCTTTACATTACATAAATGAGCAAATCTTGGATGATTTAAATGATAAAACCTCCATTCTATATATAGGAGTCTAAGGAGTCACAATATAACCCAGTCAACCTAACAATAATAATATAAAGCCAGAAAAATAGCAATAGAGGGATTCTATGGGGCACAGTAATAACAATATGGGGACAATAGGGGCACATCAATATTAATAAGGGATACAACTACAATAGTAATGGGGTAATCACTAGTATTATAGGGACCCAACATGCCCCTCTCCTTCAAAAAAGTGTTGTCCTCAACGCTTCAGTAGTTTTGAATGCTTCTGTATAAAATTCTCATCCTCCCATGTGGAATCTTTAGCGGATAAGTTCTTCCACTTGATAAGATACTCCGAAATTGATCGATTTCATAACTGTTGAGTTCTTGTTTCTGTGACTGCTTCTGGTTCCAATATAATTTTTCCTTCCTCGTCAAGTTCTGGAAATATTGTTTGAATTGGGAGCTTGTCACCTATAACCTTCTTTAAACATGAAACATGGAAAACTGGGTGCAATCGAGAAGCTGCAGGAAGCTCCAATTTGTATGCCATAGTACCAATCTTTTGCAACACCTTGTACGGACCATAATACTTTGGTGATAATTTATTATCCTTCTTAGCTTGCTTGAGGGACATTTGCTTATATGGTTGTAGCCGTAGGAATACCCAATCACCTACATCAAAACTTCTTTCACTACGATGTTGATCTGCCTATTGTTTCATTCTATTCTGTGCCAACACGAGGTTATCCTTTAAGAGTTGGAGGACTTGTTGTTGATGTTCAATGTGATGTTCCACTGCTTGAACCTTAGAATTTTCTCTTAAATATGATGTGATGGATGGTGGCTGATATCCATAAAGTGCCATAAATGGGGTCATTTTTGTTGTTGTATGGAAGGAAGTGTTATACCACCATTCAGCCAGAGGCAACCATTTGACCCATTATTTCTGTTTATCAGATACAAAGCAACAAAGATATCCTTCCAAACATTTGTTTACTATCTCAATTTTCCCATCGAATTGAGGATGATAAGATGAGCTATGAGCTAACTGAGTACCAAGACAAGAAAATAATTTTATCCAAAAATTTCCAGTGAAAATGGGATCTCTGTCACTTACAATAATCTTTGGGTTTCCATGTAGCTTTTGAATTGTTTCCATAAATGCAGTAGAAACTGTACTGGCTTTAAATGGATGTGATAATGCACAAAAGTGTGCATACTTGGTAAGTCTGTCAACTACCACCATGATGACACTCTTTCCCTCAGACTTGGGTAAACTTGTGATAAAATCCATTGAAACCTCCTCCCAACGTTGGCTTGGAATGGATAAAGGTTGTAATAGACCTGGTGTCTTAATTGTTTCAACTTTATTTTGTTGGCAAACCAAACATTCCACCACAAAATTTTGAATATCTGATTTAAGGCCCTCCCAAAAAAATTCCTTCTTAACCCTGTGGTAAGTTTTTAAAAATCTTGAGTGCCCTCCTAAGGGAGAAGTGTGCAATTCCATAAGAATCTTTTGTTTTAGCTGGGAATTCTTACAGAGGTATAAGCGATCTTTGTACCATAACGAATCATTTTGCCAGCTAAATGTATCAAACGTACTGGAGTCTTGTTGTAACTTTCGAATAAGTGCCCACACTTCTTCGTCATTCTTCCATTCCTCCCTTGCTTCGTTTATCCAATCTGGTTTGATAATAGAAATGGCGCACAACAATGCTTCCACATCCTCATCCTTTCTTGAGAGTGCATCTGCCACCACATTTTGCTTCCATTTTTTGTAGATGATTTCAAAGTCATAACCCAACATCTTTGTGACCCACTTTTGTTTCTCTTCAAAGGAAAATCTTTGTTCTAAAAAGTATTTAAGGCTATCATGATCTGTTTTTACCTTGAAGTGTCTTCCCATTAGGTAGGTTCGCCATTTCTTAAGTGCATGGAGTATTTCCAACATTTCCTTCTCATAAATAGCTTTGTGTAAAAACTTTCCTTTGATTGGACGACTTTCAAAAGCAATGGGTCTTGCATCTTGCATTAAAACAACACCAATTCCATTTCCTAAAGCATCACATTCCACAATAAAGGTTTTTGTGAAGTCTGGTGTAGCTAAGACTGGTGCTTGGCACATTGCCTCTTTAAGATGTTCGAAGGCCTTTGTTGCTTCTAGAGTCCATGAAAATGCATATTTCTTCAATAATGTTGTTAGAGGTGCTGCTTTTCTCCCATAATTCTTAACAAACTTGCGATAATACCCTGTCAACCCGAGAAATCCTCGCAGATTCTTTATGGATGTGGGGATTTTCCATTCCTTAATGGCTTTAATTTTGCTAGGGTCTACCTTAACTCCTTCATGAGATACAATATGACCCAGATATTCCACCTCTTGTACTCAAAAGAAACATTTGGATCTTTTTGCATATAATTGTTTCTCCTCCAATAATTGTAGCACCCTGTCAACATGTTCAACATGATCCTTCCAAGACTTGCTATAGATTAGTATATCATAAAAAAATACTAACACAAATTTTCTAAGGAATGGTTTGAAAATGGAATTCATCAAACCTTGAAATGTTGAAGGTGCATTGGTAAGGCCAAAAGGCATGACCAAAAATTCATAATGACCCTCATGAGTTCTAAATGTTGTTTTTGGAATGTCTTCAGTCTTCATTCTGATTTGATGATATCCTAAACGAAGATCCAACTTGGTGAAGTAAATTGATCCATGCAATTCATCCAGTAATTCATCAATGACTGGAATGGGAAACTTATCTTTAATAGTGAGCTTGTTGAGCTCCCTATAATCCGGACACATGCGCCATGATCCATCCTTATTTTGCGCCAATACTACTGGAGCAGAGAAAGAACTTTGACTCGGTTGAATTATACCAGCCTCTAGCATTTCTGCAACCATACATTCAATTTCACTCTTTTGGGCATAGGGATATCTGTACGGCCTAATGTTTGGAGGAACACTTCCTGGAATCAGATGAATAGCATGATCATGATCACGAATAGGTGGGAGACCTTTGGGAGTCTCAAACACCTTTGAATGAATGTCCAAGACCTTTTGGAGATCTGGAGAAATAGATGATTCCAATGTGGAAACATCTAGCGAACATAATTGTGCAATTGCACCTCTTTGTTCCTTTTTAAGAAGCTTTGTCATACCGTTAGAGCTGATTATCTTCCCTAGTTTCCCTCCAATACCCCTTAATTTAACTTCCTTTCCTTCCACAGAAAATTTCATGAAAAGTTCTTGAAAATTAAAATCTATTGTACCCAAGGATTGTAGCCATTGGACTCCTAGTACAACATCAACACCTCCCATTGGAATGGAAAGCATTGGGCTAGTCAATACATATTCTCCCATGGATAGCTTGATATTATGGCACTTTCCAAAGCAATTTATTGTTCCTCCATTTGCAACCATCACTTGACACTCTGGTGCTGGATATAGAAGCAATTCAATTCTTTTGCTACCTTACAATGAATAAAATTGTGGGTACTTCTTGAATCAATCAACACTATTACCTTTTTCTTCTTGATTTGTCCTTCTATCTTGATGGTTTGAGGAGTGGTAATTCCTGCCAATGCATTACAAGATATGGTCAGATTCATTTCTTCTTTATCTAGGCTTTTTTCCTGGAGTATATCCTCTTCTTTTGACCTTTCTTGCTCCTTTTCTTCTTCCTCTTCACAATCTATGTAGAATAGTTTCTTCTCAGCACACTTATGACCTTTAGTGTATTTTCTATCACAACTGTAACAAAGCCCTTTTGCTCTTTTTTCTTCCAATTTTTGTGGTGTCAACCGTATAGGTTGTGGAAGACTAGGGGAAACAACACTTCCATATTTATAGTTGTGAGTGGTATGCTTCCTGGTTGCCATAATTTTGCTTTCCATTTTTCTTGCTAACCTGAATGCCTTCTCTAATGAATCAGGTTCCCAAAGGCAAACATCATGTTGGATATTATCCTTTAAATTCTCTATGAACACATCAATCCTATGCTCCTCTAGAATATTTTTTACCCTTATGTTCAATTTTTGGAACTCCTCAATGTGCTCCATTATTGAACCCTTTTGATTGAGACTTATCAATTGGCTAAAAAAAGTGTTGCTTTTTGTATCCTCATAATGTGCTGTCAATTCTTCCATAAAAATTGCCAAGTGATAATTTGTTTACGAGATCAAAGCCATTGATACCATACAAACTGATTTGGTTTCAAAAATAAAGTTTCAATACGTATCTTTTTGTGTTTTGCACATTATTGAGATCGAAAAATTGCTCCATCTGTAATATCCATGTTGCGAGATCCTTGCCATCAAACTTCCTCATATCGATTTTTGGAATATGGTGGGTCTTCGATCCAACATTAGAGTCTATGGAATCATGATTAACATTTCTTTTATTCTCATCATGAGTTTCCTTTACTACCCTTTCACCATTAGTGACCATTTCTTGTAGCAACTTATTCATATTTATCTTCAATTCTTCCATCTTATCATCCATGCCATCAATTTTAGCGTCCATGCCATTCATCTTAGCTTCCATGCCATCCATCCTAGATTCTACACCTTTCTTTAAACAATACATCTTAGCTTCTACACCTTTCTTTAAACCATCCATCTTAGCTTCTACCTCTTTCCTTAAACCATCCATCTTAGAATCAGTTGCTTTTTGTGCAAGTGACACTTGTTACACTTGGTCTCGTAATTTTGATATATCATGTTGCATTTCTTCCTCTTCTTCATAAGTCATGCTAGAGATTTCAATTTTATTACTAGGTGTTTTCATTTTCTTTCCTCAGGGCATCAATTACCAATTCAAACTAATTTTTCAAACCAAGCTTATGCAAAAATTTAAAAAAACTACACACCTTGTAGAAGCTTGATATTGAATCTGATGTATCTTTGTCATTTCGGATCATCTAGTTCTGAAATTGAGATCTGCAATAGCCCTCTATGTCCTCTTGCCAATGCCACCAGTCTGATCCAAGTTGGATTCTCCGAGGAACAGTTATGCATAATCTCCCAAGATGACCTGATTATAGACTAGTTCAGTATATCGAACTTGTATGACGTTCCAAGTGTCACTGTTTCGACCTTTTGATCTAAAAAATATATACAAGAAACTACAGTCTGTTCTCTTTCTATAACTTCTTACGAAATTTCAATCTGATGCTCAGAGAGAAAGTTATGATGAGTTTCCCCAGGTCACCTGTTTGGAATGCAATTCAGGAGTCTGCAAAAAGACCAACTTCCTCAGATCATATATCTGCAAATATAGCGCGAAAAGCTCTGAAATTTGGACCTGAGATTTAGCACGATTGCTTCTCAAATGGGTTTTTTGTTTAGCTTCTGAAACGTTGCAGAAAAAACGTTATAGCGAAAATTCAACAATGACCTGTTTGGAGCAGCGAAACCCTAGAATCCAAAGCTCTGAAACCAAATGTTATGAAACCAACTCACAAAAAGATAGAAAAGAGAGATCCACGCCTTAGAATTCAGCCTCTTCGAGGGGGAAACCTCCTTTACATTACATAAATGAGCAATTCTTGGATGATTCAAATGAAAAAACCTCCTTTCTATATATAGGGGTCAAAGGAGTCACAATATAACCCATCCGACCTAACAATAATAATATAAAGCCACAAAAATAACAATAGAGGGATTCTATGGGGCACAGTAATAACAATATCGGGACAATAGGGGCACAACAATATTAATAAGGGATACAACTACAATAGTAATGGGGTAATCACTAGTATTATAGGGACCCAACAAGTGTGCATAGGAACTAGCTTTCAGTCTAGAGTTCATTTTTTTAGTTTTTTCTAGATGCATCATTAAAACATGTAGATGCATAAATCATTTAGCTTCATATCATTTTTATAATATATATATATATATATATATATATATATATATATATATATATATATATATATATATATATATATAAACCTTTCGATCATCTACCACCCGCACTATATCTTGTGGTGCAGTAAGAGCCACACATCCACATCATGAATTCTTATTTCTGCAGGTAGAAGAGATGACAAAGGAGGATGAAGGAATGAATGGAGATGATGATAATGAGGAAAATCCTTTTTGATTTCTCATTCAAGAAACTGATGTTAATGTACAAATGAAGAACATCCCTCCATCTGTACTTCCTAACCTCAAAGGTATGAGATCAAAAGACCCAGAAACGTTTCTTTTTGAATTTCAAATCATTTGTAGATCTTATGGATACTCATTACACATTCAAAAATTAAATTTGTTTCCAACAACATTGAAGGATAAAGCTCTTATATGGTTCATGAATTTAGGAAAAAAATTCTATAAGGAAATGGGATGATATGAAAAGAGTATTTTTGGAAAAATATAAAATTCATTACAAACATCATGACCTTAGAAATGAAGTCTTTAAGATGAATCAAAAAGAGGATGAAAATCTAGAAGACCTAGTGGAGAGATTTACTTATAATATCAAAAGATCTAAAATGCATAATTTAGGATCAGACATATTAAAAACTCTCCTACTAAATGATATAAAGGATGAATGGATTGATATTCTTAACCTGGTGGGAAAAGGATATGTTTATCTCCTTACAATTTATCAAAGTCCAACCCCTGATCACTTAGATGAGTGATCAATTTATAGGAAGATGGAGGAGGTTATGTCATAAATGGGGGTATTGAATGGCATTCCATACTTAGAATTAGTTCCATGGAGGAAGGGATGAGAGGATAGGATGCATCTTAACTCATTCCTCATCCATTTTCAAGCTCATAGGAGTTTATAAGTGAGCGAAACTTCTAGAAGACTCCAAGAGATAAGTATATTCCCCAAACCCTATGTGAAAAATTTGCACAATCTCGCCCAGTGCAGGTCAAAGAGGGCCTAAGTGCTCTGCAGAGCACCTTAGCATGTACTCAAATGCTCTATAGCGCACCCTTACATAGGCCTACCTACACTAGTCCCTTTAGAGATCATTTCAGGATGTCTTCAAGTCATGAAACTATCTAGGAAGGAGGCATTCAAAAGGTTGACTTGTTTAGGGCATGTAGCAACTGAAATTAGGGTTTGATGAGCCCTAAAACACTAATCTGTATGATGGGAGTGATATGCCCAAATGGATCTGTAACAGCTTCCCCCTAAAGCATGAAGCCAAAAAATGTAAATGTCGAATGAAATGCTTTACGATGTGATGAGGAGGTTTCAAAGTGGAAGGTAACCTGCATCAATTACAATACATATATCATGATATTTTGATTTGTTCATGAATTGTTGACGGAAGGAATACCCATGCTCAGCATATAAACTTTCATTACATGTACATAGATAGTCGTCTATAGATATAGACCCGTGAATGGATGACCATCAGTGTCAGGCCATTACACATATGATTTAGTACTCCTAAAATCGCAGCCCGGATGGATGAAACTAGATCCGAGGTCTTCTATCTCGTTCAATTGTTCACTCAAGTATGAGTCTAACCATGTGAATATGTGATCTAAAGTTGAACACGGGAAGACACCGTCTGATTACCAGCCAATGATGTAAGTTGTTAACAGATGCGAGAGAAATCACTGATAATGATAATGATCCTCAAGGTAATACAGTACATTCTTCATGGTGTGAATGGATGCTTTGATGTCGAACACCATACAAAGTCTTTTGGTTGAAGGTAAGTGATGTCAACTTGTCGTTGGAAGCGAGAAACTTTCCATTGATGTATGCAAGCCTTAAGGTACTGGAAGGGTGTTTCTAAGTCAACTTCTTGGATAATGAGATGATGTCGACAAGAAGCAACTCGTCGTAGGAGGGCCTTGATGTATCCCACACCAATGACACGAAACAAGCGTAATGATTTTGGAGACAGAATTTGACTGACAACACAAGGTTCAGGAATGGCGGTCATGAAAATGAAGGTTTATGGTATTGCAAAGGATGAATTTTAATTGGATGACTTCTCTTGAACAAGTCAACAACACTGAAATGAATTGATAGAATTGACCCAAAAAAAAGTGATGGATGGTATGATAACCATCAAGCTGATAATCCAACCCAAGTAGTCACAGTGATGAAGTTAAAGTGTTATGTTCAAGAGCGACCTGCTACCATAAAGTGGTTTTCCCCTTTTTCCATTTTCCCTAGTCATTTCTGACCAGTACCTCTTTATTTTTTATCAAGCTTGAGGAGGATAACATATTCTTGTTGTATAATTTCACCCTTCAGGTGAATCCATCACCATGTGATGTTTTAACGAATCTAGTGAAGGTGAAACTTGGTCTTGTCTAGATGGACAAGTTTCTCGCTATTTGATGTTTTAACGAGTTTAACAACAAAGATAACTCGGTCCTTTTCATGTTTAGAGAGTTTGAAAAGGGACAAAAAGAAAACTCCACAAGTTCTTTTTCGTAGATTTGTCTCTCAAGTTTGAAAAAGCATAAAATAATACAAGATAGAACCTATTGATCATGTTCGATCAGCATATTCCTTTTTTGTAGTTAATCTATCTCAGCCCGAAAAAGGGTTAAACATATACTGAGTAGATGTCATTTCCAATCTATTAACAAGATGAAAAGGATAAGTGCTCGGCAATTTTTTCATATTTAGATATTCTAAAAAGAGCTTAAAGAGGATTCTAAGGGGGTTCCTTTTTCGTTATTTAATAGAGCTTGAAAAAGAGATAAACGTATGCTATGTGGTCAAAGGTACAATTTACAATCGATCACGTCAAATTCTGTAAGTCAGTTGTAAAACCAGCTCAAAACACCACCAAATGGATCAATTATACCTGTTTCATAGGTAAAAAATAGGTAAATACTAACTAGATGAAAAATTCTGAAATAAACATAAAAGAACACCATGTAATTGAAACCATATACTTACATTCAGTTTTGTGATCTACTAGTTTTTCACCTTAAGCACAGCTCATTTGAGGTTCTAACCCATTACAGGGCTCCAGACCAAATAGGAATCCCATCATCTTCCACTTTCAACATTATTTTAATTTTTCATGCATGTTTGATAGTATAAGGATGCCATCTAGAGTTGAAATTTTTCTGCCCTAAGATCATCAGCTTCCTGATCGTAAAGTAAGACCAGCACCCTTCTGAGAAGATACGAGACTTCAGACATTTCTTTGTGCCTGCCTGTGATTCGTTTCAAATGTGCTTCGTTAGCCAATGCGACAAAATGACGGGTTTCATCTAGATGGAAAGTTCCAAGAAATGCGCTTCTTCTTCCGAAGTGTCAGGTCAACAGGTCAATTCGCAAGAAAGGGAGATGAAATTTCACATTGTATCGGTAAGATTGCTTCCAAATCATACACCAACTGAAAGGGTGTGAATCCAGTTGCATTCCCCACCAAGGTTCAGTATGCCCACAAATCTAAGTACAAGATTAAATGCAAATTTCGTTTATGAACCCCTATCATTCTTTGCAACATTCACTTAAGGACCTTGTTGATAGCCTCAACTTGTCCATTAGCTTGCGGGTAATAAGGAGTAGAACTATCATTGACAGTCCTAACTTGGCAGTTAACTCACTCATCATGTGATTGCGAAAATGCAACCCATGATCTATAACTATGGCCTATGGTACAACAAACCGGGTAACCACATCGTTGAAAAATAAAAGAGCAGCCATTTCGCCACTATTGTTTAATATTGGCATCACCTCGGCCCATTTTGTAAAATAGTCAACGGAGACTATAATATACCCATGCCCCCCCGGCCGAGTGAGGGTTACATGTCATGAAGTCAATGCCCCATTTTTCGAATGGTCCAACAGAAATGAATGGATCCAATGGTGCAGGTGGTAATCTAGCTTTGTAGTAATAGATCTGGCATGCATGACAGCTTCTGACGGCAATAATACACTCTTTGAATATAGTTGGCTAGAAGTAATCAGCACGGAGAATTCTCTATGCGGTAGCATATCCAGTGTTGAGCTAATTTATGTTCCTAAACTAACACAATTATTTACTTATCAATCCGGGTTGTTTATTCTTGGAGGCAAATTCACTATTTGTGAAGATCAAATACAATCAAACTTTGAAAGATAAATGATTAAAAACTAAGAGAAAATATATCTTAAAACTCTTGATTCAATCAGCTTAAAAGAGGAAACATTGAAAGAGTTCTTGAACTCAAGAAGTCTACTTCCAACTCAATTATTACTTCATGAATTAGAGATGATAACCAGAAACTCAAGATGCATAAATCATACATGAAAAAGGCTCTTAACTTAAGAGACACTTAAAGTTTTCCAACATAACTTATTCATCTTAAGATATAAATCTAAATGGAAACAAACTAGTTGCATGTAAACAAAAGAGACTACTTCTAATTCACCATTTCATAGAGAGAATGCCCAACTTGAACATTTGTTTCCCAACTCAATTAGATGATGAATAAACCATTAACAACTGAAATCAATCACTATTCATAATCATGATGCAATCTGAAATAAGACTTTGAAAAACTAAAGCTACCATCAACCAGATTTGCAATGAAAGAAATCTAGTCTAACTTGGAAGTGTACTTAGCTTGGAGTGGGGGCCCTCCACCCTTGCCTTGCACACTTATGAAGATGATATCAGAAGCTTTATATCAGCAAAACATCCATGTATTGATCAGCAAAATGAAAGTAACACAAGTCTCCAACTTAAGTCTTCACACCAAAAATATTACAGCATAAAAGTATCATATGTCAAGTGTTTTGAGCCATCAAAGTGTGGCTCTTAAATAAGAGGTTCATGAAACCAACTGATCTAAAATCACTCTAACAAACATATCTACTCTAATCCACCTATCCAAGTCGAATCCACCTTCCTCATCCCAAGAAATATGACTAATATCTTGGAATCCCAAAACAGCCCTATCTAAATGGGATTTCTGGATGACTAGTCATGATTGACTAGCTCCAAAAAGGCATAATAAAGCTCGATCTGGTTGAACCAAGCATAGGTGGCTTGGTCCTAGTTCCCAAGCTTTCCATTCATGCATCCCATTCGTGCTAAGGTGGCCTGCATCCATATCAACCATAAAGTGATTACGGGAATTTCTGAAATTGCCAAAATTGCACTTAAAATCAAACTTTTATAAAAACTCTAGAAATTGACAAATTAAAGTTAAATACCTGATTATACTTCAAATATTCATTAAAACGAGATGGATGAAGTGAAAATGAAGGATAAATGGATAGTTAGATAAGTATCTCAAAGCAAAAAGAGATCAAAACTGAAGCCCAACATCTCTCCCATGCTTATGATCAAGCATGTCCCCATGCTTGCTTGCTCCTCTTGGACCTTCTGCCCTCTGAAGTAGATGTTGTACCTGTAGCTGGTTCCCTGTTCACACAATCAAATTCTGATTCCTGCCCTGCCTTTAACATTGTTGCCTTCACCTTTTGTTTTTCATATTTAGCTTTCCACATGCTTTTATCTTTTAACCACTGAAATGCCTGTTTGGAAAGCAATTCATTTCTCCTTTTTAGCCTACTTATTTCTTCTTGCAACTTTTCATTTGTTTTCATTAGTTTTGCATTGTCCTTTTTCTGTGCCTTGTTCTCTGATTTCAATTCCTTTTCCACAATTTTGCTTATTTCTATCTGATCTGTTAAGTCTTGGATTTTGGCCAAATGAATTTCTTTTTCAAAATCCTGAGTGGTTTTCATTAAGGATTCTCCTGCATCATTATATATGGAATCTCTTTCAAGGGGCTCTTGTGCTATATCCTGCTCTTCTGGTTTTCTAGGAGAATAAGCTTCTACTTCTTTCTCAAGATCAATAGAAGTTCTATTCCTATGAACAGACATAAAAGATGTTTCAGTCTCATGCATGGCCATATTCCTAGCTCTGGTCCTTGGATATAGGGGAGAATTCATCATGCTTCTACTTTCCTGTTCTACCTTTTCCTGTATATCAATAAGATGTTCTGTAAAATGATTTTTATGCATGAATTCTTTCCATTCTAGGCCCTTTGATTTTACCTGGTATTCCACTAAGATTTTAATTAGCCCCTGATGATAGATCTGTGCTGACTTTGGCTTATTTTCTTGTTTCACTGATTCAATCATTTTTACAAGACTTTTGTGCAGGAAATATGGTAAATTGATTCTTTCATCCCCTTTAATATGCTGTAGTAATCTAACATGATATAAATGAGCAATGCTGTAACCACGATCACATGTTAAAAACTTCTGAACAACCAAGACTAGTTCCTTCCATGGTTCATTGAACCATTCCCTGGGTATCCCCTTAGTCCTATCAAATGTTCCTTTTCGGTTCTTTTCAAGGAAGAAAGCCCACCCTTTCTCCTTGAAATGTACACCTTTGTGATAATTTTCCCCTATCATCGGTAACTCTAAGGCTTTAGACAAGTACTCTTGAGTTACTGGGATATTGACTTCTCCTACTTGAGTTTGGTCATGACTGAAATTATGGATGAAGTCTTTAGTTATCTGATCAGAATAGCCATTAAATTTCTGTAGGAATCCTATCATTCCTGACTGATACAATTTCTCTACAGTTTCTTTGCTCCAACTCTCAATTTGAAATTTTGGTTCTACCCGGTTTGTCATGTTTTCTGTGAACGAATCAATATAATCCTCTGCTGTTACTAACTTCATTTGAACAAAAATTATGGCTATTGTTTTTAAATGAAATTGTAAAAGCAACGAGGCTTACCTTCCCCCTCTGACTCAACTGTTAATCTGCTTGACTCTGTCCTCTGTAGCCTCTGCTGTCTTTCCTCTGCACAAACTTTGTTTCAAATCCCTGTTAAGGCACACAACACCTGCATATCTTCGATCAATTACTCTGTTTTCTATTTGTTTTGAAAATTAAATACACATTAAGCAATAACCATGTTTCCTTGACTCAAATCAACATGCGTTACTGTGTATTTAAACAAACAAAAACTTAAGAAATTTGCTCTCGGCCTCTCAACAGATCCTTAAAACATGACTGTAATACAACAATTTGCTCTCTGCCTCTTTAAAAAAACACATTCTCTGCCCATAAAAATGACTGTGTAACACACAAATGCTCTCGGCCCATTCAACAAATTCTTAAAAACGTGACTGTATAAACAAGCAAATTGCTCTCGGCCTCAATCATTTTCATCATTTTGCAAAAATATCACTGTGTTATAAAGACTGCATACAAAGTTATAAGCCTAGAGGACTAATCACATGCGCTCGGCCTCATATTCCTTACTGCTAATAACAAATGTCAAACAATTTTTTTTTTTTTTAAAAACGCAGTCTATGAAACCCTCGGCCTCAAGGCACAAACAATGCAAAGTCAATTTTTTCAACTAGGATTTGCAGTCAATACAACATGTTTGCAGACAATCCTACACATTTCAATGGCACAAACATATGAATATATAGGCGCACAGTGAAACATGAACGCGTTTGACTCGTTTTGACATGCACCCTACAGCATTCCTCTGTTCCTTTTGACAATCCTCACGGCATATCTCAATGCGCATCTGTTACAGCTCATACATATATACAACAGCCTTCAAAATCTAATTTAATGCATTCTACAACGCATATCACAACACTCTGTTTGGTGGCAACCACGTATTCACAAACCCTCATGGCTTAGGCGTTCTCTGTTTGACAGCCGATGACAATGGCGCATATTGAAAACGTATTCACATGCATATGAAGACTTGGCTCTCGGCAAACAAATAAATGCAACCATAGTTCAAACAAACAGTGTTTATAAATACAACAACCCTCACGCTCAGCATTCAAACTACCTCTCCGCGTTGGATGCATTTGATTCCTCATTTTCCTCTATCGTGTGATGCATGCAACATGAATCTTTAAATGCTGGCCGATTATTATTGTTTTCACGCCACAGTCTATGCATTAATATTTATTCAATCCTTCCCTACGTGCTGTATACTGAGAGTTATCCCGAATTTTTAGAGTTACCTGGCTGTCACTGGCCGCGTGGGACGCAAACAAACCTTCGAATCCCTTCTTTCTCGGTTAGTCGCACTGGTGTCAAACAATGAAACCTTGTGAGTAATGGCGGACTCATTCTTATCTACAGTCGCCGAGCGAAAAGCATTCGAGTTCTTACCTTGTTTGTTTGCTAAACTCGGCTTCTTCGACTCAAATTTTCCCTTTAAAATTCCTCTCAACTCACTCCTTCCGCCCTTTGCTTTGTTTTGGTATCAAACCCGACTCTCTGAGCTCTGGCAATGAAGAAGTGGAGGTTTGAACAGCGCAGGGATGGTTATTTCATGATCGTTTCCTCCCTGTACCCTACGGTTCATTGTTGGTAGACGTGGGTAGCTGGCCGTCCTCATTGACTCAGTCTCCCGACTGAGTTATGAGGATGGCCGTATGGCTATTTCAAATACTTATTCTCCACCGTTTCCATCAACCAATACCTTCTGACGGCCATAACACCGTGTCACCTACCGTATCATGTGTTGGTCTGCGTGGTGCATATGGTTTCTCATTCCATTCACTGTTGTTGTATTGTTGATTACGGCTGCTTCCATACCCTTCACGATAATGATATCACTTGATTATTATCGTTTGTATTACCTGGCTGCAGCACTGCTGTGTGATCATTGTCATATGGCGTGTGCAATTGTTCCGTAAACTCATTCCTTCCATTCCATACGATTTATACATAAAGTTTATGGCTTAACTATATAACCTTTGCATGCACAATGTTATATCATAGCTTTGTTCATAACTTTGTTTATATCTTATTTCTCCTTTACTATCGTATTGGAATGTTACGGTTTGGTGCGTTTGATATATATATATATATACCATAACGTTGCAATATATATACGCCATACCATAGTTTCACTTACCATTATCGTTGAATGCTTACGGCCTCCCTTATATCATCACATGTTCCACTTGCACCATTACATTACCCGCGGCCCTTTCATCACTATGTTATATGCTTTTGATTGTTTAGATATGCGCATTAGGTTATATATATATGTCTCCATATTGTATGCGCAATACTTTTATACCCAATACCTTTGATATATGCGCATACTATATTTCTTTTTGCAATACTATTAGGTTATGCACATTTGAAATAACTTTAGCGCCTTATAACCTATGATATATATGTTCAATATTTTCATACTTTAGCGCATATCTTTTATAACATAGCTTTATAATTTTAAAATGACCATTGAGGTCATATTTAAAATTATAATCATTCTAATGCTCTGAGTTCATGTGCAGGTGAAAAGAGTGGTCCCAGTTTGATTCTTTTGCTTTTAAGGAAAATACCTAGGGAAAATTATATGAGATGAAATGAAATGGAATATGAATAGGGAATGTAGGGTATATATACTGGGAATGAATATCAATGAATATTTGCAGATACTAACTTCAATTAGATCAAAACTAGAAGTTTCTAAAAAAAAATTTGAATTTCAAGATCAAAATGGCTATGAATATACTCCCTTGTTGTTGTTTGTACAGGCGGAATGTTGAATACTGTTTGTACAGGTGGAATGTTGAATGTTGTTTGTACAGGTGGAATAGATGAAAAGTAGACTTTTATTACTGCTCCTTGTTTACTATGCTCTATTTCTTGAATTGTTCAGGTCCCTTTGAATAATGTTTCTCTTTTCAGGTCCCTCTACAATGCTTCTGATAGATTATGTCGGCTCTGATCTGGTTCTGCTGCAACTAAGTTTGCTTCAGGTCCCACTGAATAATGTTTCATCTCAGGTCCCTTCTGCAATGCTTCTGGAATGATTTGATCTGCTGCAGCTGAGTTTGCTTCAGGTCCCACTGAATAATGTTTCTTCTCAGGTCCCTTCTGGTTCTGCTGCAACAAATTTGCTTCAGGTCCAAAGTGAACAACACAATCCCTTAGCTGTGGCAGCTAAGAGGTTGCTACAAGACTCTCCCTTGTTGAATGTTTGACTTGTCCTCAAGTCAATTGTGGAAAGGTCCTGCATTGAAATTGTGAGAGTAGTAAAACAAGAATACTGAATTCATAGAGTCCAAGTTTCCCTGGTTTTCCCCTATGAATTCGTGTTTGCTTAGTGCCAGTTGCCTGGTTTTCACCAGCAAACAATTTATTTATTTATTTATTTTTATTTTTTTTGTTTTTTTTTCATATATTTTTTTGTTTTTTTTTTTATATATATATTTTTTTATAGATATTTTTTTACTATATTTTTTATTCTTTTTCTGAACTGGAAGATGGCAGAGCCATAATTTCCAGTCCTGATTCTTCTACCAGTTGTTTCATGAATGTCTCTTTACTAATAGGCTGATGATAAACTTTCAGCCTATGACCATTTACAACAAATGAGGTGGGGGCCTGGTCAATGGTCTTTATCCTCACTGCTCCGTTATCAAAGATCTCCTCGATTTCATATGGCCCTAGCCAGTGTGTTGTAAATTTCGCCTTAAAATCCTTGAATTTGGAGTCAAATAATAAGGCCCAGTCTCCCTTATGAAATGTCTTTGTCTTTATGTATCTATCATGCCATTTGATTCTCTGTTGTTGTACTAATGCTGTCTGTTCAATTGCTTGTTGACGATGTTCATCCAATTGGTTGAGTTCCATGATCCTTTGTTGCTGTGCTTCAGTCAGGTCCATGCCCAATTCTACTGCTAGTCTATAGGTTTGTATCTGAAATTCAATTGGAAACAAGGCTTCTTTCCCATAGACCAACTGGTATGGACTAAAACCAGTTGTGTTTTTCCATGTGATTCTGTAGGCCCATAATGCATCCTTCAACTTTTCAGACCAATCTTTTCTATTCTGCTGCACTGTCTTAGTCATGATGTTTTCTAAGACTTTGTTTGTGGATTCTACCTGACCATTTGCCTGAGGATGATATGGAGTAGACTTCCTATGCTTTATCTTATATTTCTCTGTCAAATCCCGCACTAACTTTGAGGTAAACTGCGTTCCTTGATCTGTCACTATTTGTCTTGGAACTCCATATCTCACAAAAATTTCTTCAAAGAGGAAGGTAACTACTGTGTCTTCTGTCGCTCTGCTCACTGCTTTAGCTTCCACCCATTTTGTTACATAGTCCGTGCACACTAGGATGTATCTTTTTCCATTTGATGGTGGATTAATGGGTCCAACAAAATCAAGTGCCCACTGTTCAAATGGCTCAATGAGGACTTGTGGCTTGAGCGGCATTTCATCTGACATGATGGGTCTCCCTATTCTTTGGCAACTGTCACACTGTTTGACATATGCCTTAGAATCTTTGAAGATAGATGGCCAGTAATAGCCCAATTGCAGCACTTTATATGATGTTCGCTTGTCTGCAAAATGACCACCACATGGTTCGTCATGACATGCCCTGAGAATATCTAGTATTTCATCTTCACGCACACACTTTCTAATCATTAGATCTGAACCTGTATAAAACAAATCACCATTCACCCAACTATATCTAGAACTTTCTCTAACAATTTTCTTTCTTTGCTTGCTAGTGAATTGAGTTGGAAATTTTCCAGATGACAAGTAATTGGCAATATCTGCAAACCAAGGTGTTTTAACTGCTATGGCAAACAGATGTTCATCAGGGAAGTTGTCTATAACTGGATTTGGGTCTTCAGGTGATTGGATGCGGGACAGAAAGTCAGCCACCTGGTTTTCTTTACCTGGCCGGTCTTGGATTGTAATGTTA
Organism: Pinus tabuliformis; assembly: GCA_031772625.1. Taxonomy (NCBI): domain Eukaryota; kingdom Viridiplantae; phylum Streptophyta; class Pinopsida; order Pinales; family Pinaceae; genus Pinus; species Pinus tabuliformis. The sequence goes on along the minus strand of CM062810.1, from coordinate 108,389,687 downwards.
AATTCTTGCAATAACAGGAGCCATCTAGTAATTCGTCCATTAGTGATGGGTTTGTTCATCAAGTATTTTATTGCTGAGTGATCTGTGTGAATAAAAACTTGATATCCTGTAATGTAATGCCTGAATTTGTTTACTGCATGTATAACGGCTAACATTTCCTTTTCAGTGACTGTATAGTTTGTTTCTGCAGGTGTCAAATTCTTACTGATAAAGTATATTGCATAGTTGAACAAATTTTCTTTCTGTCCCAAAGAGGCACCTATTGCAGTGTCTGATGCGTCAGTGGAAATATGAAAAGGCAAAGACCAATTTGGCCCTCGAAGTATGGGTGCCACTGACAGTTTATCTTTTAAAATTTGAAAAGCATTTTGACAGCTATTCGTCCATTGGAATTCAACATCTTTTGCTAAAAGTTTAAACAGGGGTTGAGCTAATTTGCTGAAGTTTTCTATGAATCTTCTGTAATAGCCCGCATAGCCCAAGAAACTTCTAACCTCCTTTTGAGTTGTAGGTGGCATTAAGTTAACTAGGACTTGAATTTTGGCTGGATCCACCTTAATTCCGGAGCCGGAAATATGGTGTCCCAGAACTATACCCTCTGTTAACATCATATAGCATTTTTCGTTACTTAATGACAGATTTGTTTCAATATATCGCTTCAAGACTTTCTCAAGATTGTTCAAACAATCTTCATATGTGTTTCCATACACTGTGAAGTCATCCATATAAACTTCCACACATTCATGGACTAGATCAGCAAATATCGCAAGCACTGCTCTTTGAAAAGTTGCAGGTGCATTGCATAAACCAAAAGGCAAAACATTATATGCATAGGTTCCCCAAGGGCAAGTAAATGTAGTTTTGTCTTGGTCTTCTTTTGCTATTCTAATCTGATTGTACCCACTAAACCCATCCAAGAAAGAGAAGTATTTCTTTCCAGCCAAAGAATCTAGCACCTGGTCAATGAATGGTAGAGGAAAATGGTCTTTCAATGTAGCCTTGTTTAATTCTCGGTAATCTATACATACCCTCCATTTTCCGTTTTTCTTTGGTACAACAACCAGTGGTGAAACCCATTGACTATCTGAAATAGGATAGATGAATCCAACATTTAGCAGTTTTTGCAGTTCTTCTTTCACTATTTCTTTCATCATTGGATTCATTCTTCGTTGTGGTTGTCTAACAGGTTTAAGTTTATCATCTGTATAGATGTGGTGGATACATGTGTTAGGATGGATTCCTTGCATGTCAGTGTAATCCCAGGCAAATGCTTTTGAGTATTTCTGTAGTAATGCAATTACCTCTTGTTCTTGTTTTGATTGCAGCTGGTTTCCAATATTTAAATATTTTCCAGGTTGTACCTCAATTGTTTTGATTATTGGGTTGCTAATTGTGTTTACAGGAAAGATGTCTCCCAAAGAGTGCTGCAATGTTCTAATAGTACATGTTTCCTGAAAACATTGATTCAAAAGTTCATTTGCAGCTTCATATTGAACTTTCCTTAGCTGCTCTGAAATATTTGGTTCTGAGATAAAGAGATCCATCAGATCTTCATTCTCCTCTTCTTCTCTAAAATCAAAGAATTGATTGATACTTAAAACTGCTTTTGTTTGTTGCTTTTCCTGGGTTTCAAGTATTGATTCTAAAGAAGTGGTTTGTGCAGGTGAATAAAGAGTGACATGCTTCCTCTCATCTCCATGTGAAATTATCATACTTCCAGATCTGTATCCTATGAAGGCATCTGCAGTGGCTAACCATGGTCTGCCTAATATCAGAGGATTTCCTCCCAAGTTTGTCTTTGGTTGCAAGATCAAGAAGTCAACAGGATACTCCCATGAATCCAAGGAAACTATGATATCTTCTAACATTCCTTCAGGAACAACCTTAGATCTATCTGCCAATTCCAATACCGTTGAGGTTGATCTAATGTTGTTTAATTGCAAAGTTTTCATTGTTTCCATTGTCATTACGTTGATAGCTGCTCCCAAGTCTATTAATGTATTAGGTACAGAGAAATTATTTATTGATATGGTAACCATTGGGATACTAGGATCAATATATTTTTCTATTACAGTTTGAGTAGACATGAGACTTGCTAATTTACCAATGACTTGGATTGTTGCAGGATCCTTTTTCTTTCTTTCTTTCCTAATGCATAGTTCCTTTATTGTCTTTGCATATATTGGTATTTCTTTGATGGCTTTTAATAAAGGAATCTTAACATATGCATTTTTTAACTCATCTAAGATATCAAATTCAGGAAGGGTTATTTGATTTTGAATTTGTTGTTCTACCAACCTTTCAGGATAAGGTGGTGTTTGTGTAATATTTGCTCCTTTCTGATTTTGTACCTTAGTTTGTGTTGTTTCAGATGATTCCCCCTGTTCAACTGGTTCTTCTATAATTGGAGGAGAATCTTTCTTAAGTACTTTTCCAGACCTTAAGTGGACATCATCAAGAGGAAGAATTGAATATGCAGGATAATATGCTGCTTCCTCTACTGTATATGCAGATTTGTCCGCTTTGTTATTTGGATTTGCCACCGGTTGGGATGGTAATTGTGTTGGTCTGGGTTGATTTGAAGGTAACTGTAACTGTTGTGGTTGTGACAGGAATGGTGGTGGATTCTGCTGCTGGAATGGATATGCAGAATTTTGTTGCGGAAATGGCATGGATGGAGGATATTGCGGATATGAAAATGGTTGTTGGTACTGTTGCTGGTATTGCTGTTGATATTGTTGAGACTGTTGTGGCTGTTGGTTTCCATAACCATATCCTCTCCAACCTTGTGCAGGTTGTTGTGGATATTGTTGTGGAGGCCAAGCTTGCCATGGCATTGGAGGGGTCCAAGGATTATAAGATAAATAAGCATAATTTTGCTGAGGGACTTGTGGCTGATTCAGTTGTGGCATTCTAGGTGGCCATGGTCTTCTTGGTGCAACATAATAGAAGCCTTCTGCTCCTTGCATTTCTTCCATTGAATTAGTTTGTAATTCTTTTAATGTTACACAATTATCAGTGGAATGATTGCCTGTACAAAGACCACACACTTGAATGCTATCTAAAGGACAATCTCTCAAAGGATGTTTCTTTTTACATTTTGAACAAAATATTGCTAAGGCTTGTTCTTGTTCTTCCTTTTTCTTGTTTGCCTTTAGCACATCTACTTGTGTCCCTAATGTACTCAAAAGATCTGTTTTGAAATTTTCCAATAGACTTCCTATTTCAGCCCTTGTTATCCCTCCTGCAGCTGACTTTGCTGCTTTGGAACTCACTTCCCTTCTTTCGGCTTTTGATCTTCCTCTAGAATATTTCTGACATAACTCGACAATTTCATCAAATGGAAGATTTGAAATATCTCCTTTACCCATTACATTTAAAATGTCAAGGTACTCATCTCTTATGCCTTTGAGGAAGATTGTTCGAACAGTTTCTTGGTTTAGGGAGTGTTGTTTAGACTTCTGCAGATTATATGCAAACCGTTCTAAATATTCTTCTAGATTTTCATCGTCTTGTTGTGTCATTCTAAACACATCTTCCTTTGAATCTCTAGATCTACAATAAGGCTGATATTTCTTAAGGAAGACAGTTCGCATATCATCCCAGGAGGCTATTGTTTGTTCTCCTAAACCCATAAACCATTTTAAAGCTGCTGCTTTTAATGTTGCAGGGAAAAGACGGAGCTTATGGACATCATCAGTATAACCATATGTTCTACATAAGATATCGAATTCAAACATGAATGAATCCGGATCTTCTGTAGACATTCCATAGAAGTTTGGCAACACAGAAGGTGGAATGTTTTTCATCTTTACTTCTTCTCCTAGTATTGCACTTGTATCTATTATTGGGAAACCAAAAGTAGATTCTTGGTCAAGTCCATCTTCTTGTCTTTTCCTGTCATTCTCTAATTTCCTATCATTTTCTTGTTTCCTTTCTTCCTCTCTCTTCCTTCTCCATTCTCTTTCTTGTCTTTCATTTTCAGCTCTTTGTTCTTCAGGAGTAAGATGAATGGATCCATGTCCCTCTTCTTCTGCCATTTGTGGAGTTGTTTCAATTTCAGGTGGAGGTTCAAGTTGCGGGAAGATAGGAGGATCGATGGGTGGAAAAACAACTTGTTTCCCTTTTTCTTTTAGTTTTCCGGAAGTGGAGAATTTTTTCATTGTCTCCCAAGCTGACAAAGTTTGCCTTTCAATCAAGGTTAATCTTTGGCCACTCCTTTGTTTTTCAATCAGCTCTTCAATAATTGGATTACCGGTAACAGGTGTATGTGATGATCCTATCTCTACTTGTGGGGGGTTTTTGATAAATCTACCTTGAGGATCTCTAACTCTAGGCATATAGAAACATAATTAAAGAAATGAAATGTAACTAATGTTTTTGTGTATTTTGGATTTTATCTCTCTATTGATTATGCTGATATTTGCCTCCCCGGCAACGGCGCCAAAATGTTGAGCTAATTTATGTTCCTAAACTAACACAATTATTTACTTATCAATCCGGGTTGTTTATTCTTGGAGGCAAATTCACTATTTGTGAAGATCAAATACAATCAAACTTTGAAAGATAAATGATTAAAAACTAAGAGAAAATATATCTTAAAACTCTTGATTCAATCAGCTTAAAAGAGGAAACATTGAAAGAGTTCTTGAACTCAAGAAGTCTACTTCCAACTCAATTATTACTTCATGAATTAGAGATGATAACCAGAAACTCAAGATGCATAAATCATACATGAAAAAGGCTCTTAACTTAAGAGACACTTAAATTTTTCCAACATAACTTATTCATCTTAAGATATAAATCTAAATGGAAACAAACTAGTTGCATGTAAACAAAAGAGACTACTTCTAATTCACCATTTCATATAGAGAATGCCCAACTTGAACATTTGTTTCCCAACTCAATGAGATGATGAATAAACCATTAACAACTAAAATCAATCACTATTCATAATCATGATGCAATCTGAAATAAGACTTTGAAAAACTAAAGCTACCATCAACCAGATTTGCAATGAAAGAAATCTAGTCTAACTTGGAAGTGTACTTAGCTTGGAGTGGGGGCCCTCCACCCTTGCCTTGCACACTTATGAAGATGATATCAGAAGATTTATATCAGCAAAACATCCATGTATTGATCAGCAAAATGAAAGTAACACAAGTCTCCAACTTAAGTCTTCACACCAAAAATATTACAGCATAAAAGTATCATATGTCAAGTGTTTTGAGCCATCAAAGTGTGGCTCTTAAATAAGAGGTTCATGAAACCAACTGATCTAAAATCACTCTAACAAACATATCTACTCTAATCCACCTATCCAAGTTGAATCCACCTTCCTCATCCCAAGAAATATGACTAATATCTTGGAATCCCAAAACAGCCCTATCTAGATGGGATTTCTGGATGACTAGTCATGATTGACTAGCTCCAAAAAGGCATAATAAAGCTCGATCTGGTTGAACCAAGCATAGGTGGCTTGGTCCTAGTTCCCAAGCTTTCCATTCATGCATCCCATTCGTGCTAAGGTGGCCTGTATCCATATCAACCATAAAGTGATTACGGGAATTTCTGAAATTGCCAAAATTGCACTTAAAATCAAACTTTTATAAAAACTCTAGAAATTGACAAATTAAAGTTAAATACCTGATTATACTTCAAATATTCATTAAAATGAGATGGATGAAGTGAAAATGAAGGATAAATGGATAGTTAGATAAGTTTCTCAAAGCAAAAAGAGATCAAAACTGAAGCCCAACATCTCTCCCATGCTTATGATCAAGCATGTCCCCATGCTTGCTTGCTCCTCTTGGACCTTCTGCCCTCTGAAGTAGATGTTGTACCTGTAGCTGGTTCCCTGTTCACACAATCAAATTCTGATTCCTGCCCTGCCTTTAACATTGCTGCCTTCACCTTTTGTTTTTCATATTTAGCTTTCCACATGTTTTTATCTTTTAACCACTGAAATGCCTATTTGGAAAGCAATTCATTTCTCCTTTTTAGCCTGCTTATTTCTTCTTGCAATTTTTCATTTGTTTTCATTAGTTTTGCATTGTCCTTTTTCTGTGCCTTGTTCCCTGATTTCAATTCCTTTTCCACAATTTTGCTTATTTCTATCTGATCCGTTAAGTCTTGGATTTTGGCCAAATGAATTTCTTTTTCAAAATCCTGAGTGGTTTTCATTAAGGATTCTCCTGCATCATTATATATGGAATCTCTTTCAAGGGGCTCTTGTGCTATATCCTGCTCTTCTGGTTTTCTAGGAGAATAAGCTTCTACTTCTTTCTCAAGATCAATAGAAGTTCTATTCCTATGAACAGACATAAAAGATGTTTCAGTCTCATGCATGGCCATATTCCTAGCTCTGGTCCTTGGATATAGGGGAGAATTCATCATGCTTCTACTTTCCTGTTCTACCTTTTCCTATATATCAATAAGATGTTCCGTAAAATGATTTTTATGCATGAATTCTTTCCATTCTAGGCCCTTTGATTTTACCTGGTATTCCACTAAGATTTTAATTAGCCCCTGATGATAGATCTGTGCTGACTTTGGCTTATTTTCTTGTTTCACTGATTCAATCATTTTTACAAGACTTTTGTGCAGGAAATATGGTAAATTGATTCTTTCATCCCCTTTAATATGCTGTAGTAATCTAACATGATATAAATGAGCAATGCTGTAACCACGATCACATGTTAAAAACTTCTGAACAACCAAGACTAGTTCCTTCCATGGTTCATTGAACCATTCCCTGGGTATCCCCTTAGTCCTATCAAATGTTCCTTTTCGGTTCTTTTCAAGGAAGAAAGTCCACCCTTTCTCCTTGAAATGTACACCTTTGTGATAATTTTCCCCTATCATCGGTAACTCTAAGGCTTTGGACAAGTACTCTTGAGTTACTGGGATATTGACTTCTCCTACTTGAGTTTGGTCATGACTGAAATTATGGATGAAGTCTTTAGTTATCTGATCTGAATAGCCATTAAATTTCTGTAGGAATCCTATCATTCCTGACTGATACAATTTCTCTACAGTTTCTTTGCTCCAACTCTCAATTTGAAATTTTGGTTCTACCCGGTTTGTCATGTTTTCTGTGAACCAATCAATATAATCCTCTGCTGTTACTAACTTCATTTGAACAAAAATTATGGCTATTGTTTTTAAATGAAATTGTAAAAGCAACGAGGCTTACCTTCCCCCTCTGACTCAACTGTTAATCTGCTTGACTCTGTCCTCTGTAGCCTCTGCTGTCTTTCCTCTGCACAAACTCTGTTTCAAATCCCTGTTTAAGGCACACAACACCTGAATATCTTCGATCAATTACTCTGTTTTCTGTTTGTTTTGAAAATTAAATACACATAAGCAATAACCATGTTTCCTTAACTCAAATTAACATGCGTTACTGTGTATTTAAACAAACAAAAACTTAAAAAATTTGCTCTCGGCCTCTCAACAGATCCTTAAAACATGACTGTAATACAACAATTTGCTCTCTGCCTCTTTAAAAAAACACATTCTCTGCCCATAAAAATGACTGTGTAACACACAAATGCTCTCGGCCCATTCAACAAATTCTTAAAAACGTGACTGTATAAACAAGCAAATTGCTCTCGGCCTCAATCATTTTCATCATTTTGCAAAAATATCACTGTGTTATAAAGACTGCATACAAAGTTATAAGCCTAGAGGACTAATCACATGCGCTCGGCCTCATATTCCTTACTGCTAATAACAAATGTCAAACAATTTTTTTTTATTTTAAAAACGCAGTCTATGAAACCCTTGGCCTCAAGGCACAAACAATGCAAAGTCAATTTTTTCAACTAGGATTTGCAGTCAATACAACATGTTTGCAGACAATCCTACACATTTCAATGGCACAAACATATGAATATATAGGCGCACAGTGAAACATGAACGCGTTTGACTTGTTTTGACATGCACCCTACAGCATTCCTCTGTTCCTTTTGACAATCCTCACGGCATATCTCAATGCGCATCTGTTACAGCTCATACATATATACAACAGCCTTCAAAATCTAATTTAATGCATTCTACAACGCATATCACTACACTCTGTTTGGTGGCAACCACGTATTCACAAACCCTCATGGCTTAGGCGTTCTCTGTTTGACAGCCGATGACAATGGCGCATATTGAAAACGTATTCACATGCATATGAAGACTTGGCTCTCGGCAAACAAATAAATGCAACCATAGTTCAAACAAACAGTGTTTATAAATACAACAACCCTCACGCTCAGCATTCAAACTACCTCTCCGCGTTGGATGCATTTGATTCCTCATTTTCCTCTATCGTGTGATGCATGCAACATGAATCTTTAAATGCTGGCCGATTATTATTGTTTTCACGCCACAGTCTATGCATTAATATTTATTCAATCCTTCCCTACGTGCTGTATACTGAGAGTTATCCCGAATTTTTAGAGTTACCTGGCTGTCACTGGCCGCGTGGGACGCAAACAAACCTTCGAATCCCTTCTTTCTCGGTTAGTCGCACTGGTGTCAAACAATGAAACCTTGTGAGTAATGGCGGACTCATTCTTATCTACAGTCGCCGAGCGAAAAGCATTCGAGTTCTTACCTTGTTTGTTTGCTAAACTCGGCTTCTTCGACTCAGATTTTCCCTTTAAAATTCCTCTCAACTCACTCCTTCCGCCCTTTGCTTTGTTTTGGTATCAAACCCGACTCTCTGAGCTCTGGCAATGAAGAAGTGGAGGTTTGAACAGCGCAGGGATGGTTATTTCATGACCGTTTCCTCCCTGTACCCTACGGTTCATTGTTGGTAGACGTGGGTAGCTGGCCGTCCTCATTGACTCAGTCTCCCGACTGAGTTATGAGGATGGCCGTATGGCTATTTCAAATACTTATTCTCCACCGTTTCCATCAACCAATACCTTCTGACGGCCATAACACCGTGTCACCTACCGTATCATGTGTTGGTCTGCGTGGTGCATATGGTTTCTCATTCCATTCACTGCTGTTGTATTGTTGATTACGGCTGCTTCCATACCCTTCACGATAATGATATCACTTGATTATTATCGTTTGTATTACCTGGCTGCAGCACTGCTGTGTGATCATTGTCATATGGCGTGTGCAATTGTTCCGTAAACTCATTCCTTCCATTCCATACGATTTATACATAAAGTTTATGGCTTAACTATATAACCTTTGCATGCGCAATGTTATATCATAGCTTTGTTCATAACTTTGTTTATATCTTATTTCTCCTTTACTATCGTATTGGAATGTTACGGTTTGGTGCGTTTGATATATATATATATATATATACCATAACGTTGCAATATATATACGCCATACCATAGTTTCACTTACCATTATCGTTGAATGCTTACGGCCTCCCTTATATCATCACATGTTCCACTTGCACCATTACATTACCCGCGGCCCTTTCATCACTATGTTATATGCTTTTGATTGTTTAGATATGCGCATTAGGTTATATATTTATGTCTCCATATTGTATGCGCATTACTTTTATACCCAATTCCTTTGATATATGCGCATACTATATTCCTTTTTGCAACATTATTAGGGTATGCATATTTGAAATAACTTTAGCGCCTTATAACCTATGATGTATATGTTCAATACTTGCATATTTTAGCGCATATCTTTTATAACATAGCTTTATAATTTTAAAATGACCATTGAGGTCATATTTAAAATTATAATCATTCTAATGCTCTGAGTTCATGTGCAGGTGAAAAGAGTGGTCCCAGTTTGATTCTTTTGCTTTTAAGGAAAATACCTAGGGAAAATTATATGAGATGAAATGAAATGGAATATGAATAGGGAATGTAGGGTATATATACTGGGAATGAATATCAATGAATATTTGCAGATACTAACTTCAATTAGATCAAAACTAGAAGTTTCTAAAAAAAAATTTGAATTTCAAGCAAAAAATGGCTATGAATATACTCCCTTGCTGTTGTTTGTACAGGCGGAATGTTGAATGCTGTTTGTACAGGTGGAATGTTGAATGCTGTTTGTACAGGTGGAATAGATGAAAAGTAGACTTTTATTACTGCTCCTTGTTCACTATGCTCTATTTCTTGAATTGTTCAGGTCCCTTTGAATAATGTTTCTCTTTTCAGGTCCCTCTGCAATGCTTCTGATAGATTATGTCGGCTCTGATCTGGTTCTGCTGCAACTAAGTTTGCTTCAGGTCCCACTGAATAATGTTTCATCTCAGGTCCCTTCTGCAATGCTTCTGGAATGATTTGATCTGCTGCAACTGAGTTTGCTTCAGGTCCCACTGAATAATGTTTCTTCTCAGGTCCCTTCTGGTTCTGCTGCAACAAATTTGCTTCAGGTCCAAAGTGAACAACACAATCCCTTAGCTGTGGCAGCTAAGAGGTTGCTACAAGACTCTCCCTTGTTGAATGTTTGACTTGTCCTCAAGTCAATTGTGGAAAGGTCCTGCATTGAAATTGTGAGAGTAGTAAAACAAGAATACTGAATTCATAGAGTCCAAGTTTCCCTGGTTTTCCCCTATGAATTCGTGTTTGCTTAGTGCCAGTTGCCTGGTTTTCACCAGAAAACAATTTATTTATTTATTTATTTATTTTTTTTGTTTTGTTTTTTTTTCATATATTTTTTTGTTTTTTTTTTATATATATATTTTTTATAGATATTTTTTTACTATATTTTTTATTCTTTTTCTGAACTGGAAGATGGCAGAGCCATAATTTCCAGTCCTGATTCTTCTACCAGTTGTTTCATGAATGTCTCTTTACTAATAGGCTGATGATAAACTTTCAGCCTATGACCATTTACAACAAATGAGGTGGGGGCCTGGTCAATGGTCTTTATCCTCACTGCTCCGTTATCAAAGATCTCCTCGATTTCATATGGCCCTAGCCAGTGTGTTGTAAATTTCGCCTTAAAATCCTTGAATTTGGAGTCAAATAATAAGGCACAGTCTCCCTTATGAAATGTCTTTGTCTTTATGTATCTATCATGCCATTTGATTCTCTGTTGTTGTACTAATGCTGTCTGTTCAATTGCTTGTTGACGATGTTCATACAATTGGTTGAGTTCCATGATCCTTTGTTGCTGTGCTTCAGTCAGGTCCATGCCCAATTCTACTGCTAGTCTATAGGTTTGTATCTGAAATTCAATTGGCAACAAGGCTTCTTTCCCATAGACCAACTGGTATGGACTAAAACCAGTTGTGTTTTTCCATGTGATTCTGTAGGCCCATAATGCATCCTTCAACTTTTCAGACCAATCTTTTCTATTCTGCTGCACTGTCTTAGTCATGATGTTTTCTAAGACTTTGTTTGTGGATTCTACCTGACCATTTGCCTGAGGATGATATGGAGTAGACTTCCTATGCTTTATCTTATATTTCTCTGTCAAATCCCGCACTAACTTTGAGGTAAACTGCGTTCCTTGATCTGTCACTATTTGTCTTGGAACTCCATATCTCACAAAAATTTCTTCAAAGAGGAAGGTAACTACTGTGTCTTCTGTCGCTCTGCTCACTGCTTTAGCTTCCACCCATTTTGTTACATAGTCCGTGCACACTAGGATGTATCTTTTTCCATTTGATGGTGGATTAATGGGTCCAACAAAATCAAGTGCCCACTGTTCAAATGGCTCAATGAGGACTTGTGGCTTGAGCGGCATTTCATCTGACATGATGGGTCTCCCTATTCTTTGGCAACTGTCACACTGTTTGACATATGCCTTAGAATCTTTGAAGATAGATGGCCAGTAATAGCCCAATTGCAGCACTTTATATGATGTTCGCTTGTCTGCAAAATGACCACCACATGGTTCGTCATGACATGCCCTGAGAATATCTAGTATTTCATCTTCACGCACACACTTTCTAATCATTAGATCTGAACCTGTATAAAACAAATCACCATTCACCCAACTATATCTAGAACTTTCTCTAACAATTTTCTTTCTTTGCTTGCTAGTGAATTGAGTTGGAAATTTTCCAGATGACAAGTAATTGGCAATATCTGCAAACCAAGGTGTTTTAACTGCTATGGCAAACAGATGTTCATCAGGGAAGTTGTCTATAACTGGATTTGGGTCTTCAGGTGATTGGATGCGGGACAGAAAGTCAGCCACCTGGTTTTCTTTACCTGGCCGGTCTTGGATTGTAATGTTAAATTCTTGCAATAACAGGAGCCATCTAGTAATTCGTCCATTAGTGATGGGTTTGTTCATCAAGTATTTTATTGCTGAGTGATCTGTGTGAATAAAAACTTGATATCCTGTAATGTAATGCCTGAATTTGTTTACTGCATGTATAACGGCTAACATTTCCTTTTCAGTGACTGTATAGTTTGTTTCTGCAGGTGTCAAATTCTTACTGATAAAGTATATTGCATAGTTGAACAAATTTTCTTTCTGTCCCAAAGAGGCACCTATTGCAGTGTCTGATGCGTCAGTGGAAATATGAAAAGGCAAAGACCAATTTGGCCCTCGAAGTATGGGTGCCACTGACAGTTTATCTTTTAAAATTTGAAAAGCATTTTGACAGCTATTCGTCCATTGGAATTCAACATCTTTTGCTAAAAGTTTAAACAGGGGTTGAGCTAATTTGCTGAAGTTTTCTATGAATCTTCTGTAATAGCCCGCATAGCCCAAGAAACTTCTAACCTCCTTTTGAGTTGTAGGTGGCATTAAGTTAACTAGGACTTGAATTTTGGCTGGATCCACCTTAATTCCGGAGCCGGAAATATGGTGTCCCAGAACTATACCCTCTGTTAACATCATATAGCATTTTTCGTTACTTAATGACAGATTTGTTTCAATATATCGCTTCAAGACTTTCTCAAGATTGTTCAAACAATCTTCATATGTGTTTCCATACACTGTGAAGTCATCCATATAAACTTCCACACATTCATGGACTAGATCAGCAAATATCGCAAGCACTGCTCTTTGAAAAGTTGCAGGTGCATTGCATAAACCAAAAGGCAAAACATTATATGCATAGGTTCCCCAAGGGCAAGTAAATGTAGTTTTGTCTTGGTCTTCTTTTGCTATTCTAATCTGATTGTACCCACTAAACCCATCCAAGAAAGAGAAGTATTTCTTTCCAGCCAAAGAATCTAGCACCTGGTCAATGAATGGTAGAGGAAAATGGTCTTTCAATGTAGCCTTGTTTAATTCTCGGTAATCTATACATACCCTCCATTTTCCGTTTTTCTTTGGTACAACAACCAGTGGTGAAACCCATTGACTATCTGAAATAGGATAGATGAATCCAACATTTAGCAGTTTTTGCAGTTCTTCTTTCACTATTTCTTTCATCATTGGATTCATTCTTCGTTGTGGTTGTCTAACAGGTTTAAGTTTATCATCTGTATAGATGTGGTGGATACATGTGTTAGGATGGATTCCTTGCATGTCAGTGTAATCCCAGGCAAATGCTTTTGAGTATTTCTGTAGTAATGCAATTACCTCTTGTTCTTGTTTTGATTGCAGCTGGTTTCCAATATTTAAATATTTTCCAGGTTGTACCTCAATTGTTTTGATTATTGGGTTGCTAATTGTGTTTACAGGAAAGATGTCTCCCAAAGAGTGCTGCAATGTTCTAATAGTACATGTTTCCTGAAAACATTGATTCAAAAGTTCATTTGCAGCTTCATATTGAACTTTCCTTAGCTGCTCTGAAATATTTGGTTCTGAGATAAAGAGATCCATCAGATCTTCATTCTCCTCTTCTTCTCTAAAATCAAAGAATTGATTGATACTTAAAACTGCTTTTGTTTGTTGCTTTTCCTGGGTTTCAAGTATTGATTCTAAAGAAGTGGTTTGTGCAGGTGAATAAAGAGTGACATGCTTCCTCTCATCTCCATGTGAAATTATCATACTTCCAGATCTGTATCCTATGAAGGCATCTGCAGTGGCTAACCATGGTCTGCCTAATATCAGAGGATTTCCTCCCAAGTTTGTCTTTGGTTGCAAGATCAAGAAGTCAACAGGATACTCCCATGAATCCAAGGAAACTATGATATCTTCTAACATTCCTTCAGGAACAACCTTAGATCTATCTGCCAATTCCAATACCGTTGAGGTTGATCTAATGTTGTTTAATTGCAAAGTTTTCATTGTTTCCATTGTCATTACGTTGATAGCTGCTCCCAAGTCTATTAATGTATTAGGTACAGAGAAATTATTTATTGATATGGTAACCATTGGGATACTAGGATCAATATATTTTTCTATTACAGTTTGAGTAGACATGAGACTTGCTAATTTACCAATGACTTGGATTGTTGCAGGATCCTTTTTCTTTCTTTCTTTCCTAATGCATAGTTCCTTTATTGTCTTTGCATATATTGGTATTTCTTTGATGGCTTTTAATAAAGGAATCTTAACATATGCATTTTTTAACTCATCTAAGATATCAAATTCAGGAAGGGTTATTTGATTTTGAATTTGTTGTTCTACCAACCTTTCAGGATAAGGTGGTGTTTGTGTAATATTTGCTCCTTTCTGATTTTGTACCTTAGTTTGTGTTGTTTCAGATGATTCCCCCTGTTCAACTGGTTCTTCTATAATTGGAGGAGAATCTTTCTTAAGTACTTTTCCAGACCTTAAGTGGACATCATCAAGAGGAAGAATTGAATATGCAGGATAATATGCTGCTTCCTCTACTGTATATGCAGATTTGTCCGCTTTGTTATTTGGATTTGCCACCGGTTGGGATGGTAATTGTGTTGGTCTGGGTTGATTTGAAGGTAACTGTAACTGTTGTGGTTGTGACAGGAATGGTGGTGGATTCTGCTGCTGGAATGGATATGCAGAATTTTGTTGCGGAAATGGCATGGATGGAGGATATTGCGGATATGAAAATGGTTGTTGGTACTGTTGCTGGTATTGCTGTTGATATTGTTGAGACTGTTGTGGCTGTTGGTTTCCATAACCATATCCTCTCCAACCTTGTGCAGGTTGTTGTGGATATTGTTGTGGAGGCCAAGCTTGCCATGGCATTGGAGGGGTCCAAGGATTATAAGATAAATAAGCATAATTTTGCTGAGGGACTTGTGGCTGATTCAGTTGTGGCATTCTAGGTGGCCATGGTCTTCTTGGTGCAACATAATAGAAGCCTTCTGCTCCTTGCATTTCTTCCATTGAATTAGTTTGTAATTCTTTTAATGTTACACAATTATCAGTGGAATGATTGCCTGTACAAAGACCACACACTTGAATGCTATCTAAAGGACAATCTCTCAAAGGATGTTTCTTTTTACATTTTGAACAAAATATTGCTAAGGCTTGTTCTTGTTCTTCCTTTTTCTTGTTTGCCTTTAGCACATCTACTTGTGTCCCTAATGTACTCAAAAGATCTGTTTTGAAATTTTCCAATAGACTTCCTATTTTAGCCCTTGTTATCCCTCCTGCAGCTGACTTTGCTGCTTTGGAACTCACTTCCCTTCTTTCGGCTTTTGATCTTCCTCTAGAATATTTCTGACATAACTCGACAATTTCATCAAATGGAAGATTTGAAATATCTCCTTTACCCATTACATTTAAAATGTCAAGGTACTCATCTCTTATGCCTTTGAGGAAGATTGTTCGAACAGTTTCTTGGTTTAGGGAGTGTTGTTTAGACTTCTGCAGATTATATGCAAACCGTTCTAAATATTCTTCTAGATTTTCATCGTCTTGCTGTGTCATTCTAAACACATCTTCCTTTGAATCTCTAGATCTACAATAAGGCTGATATTTCTTAAGGAAGACAGTTCGCATATCATCCCAGGAGGCTATTGTTTGTTCTCCTAAACCCATAAACCATTTTAAAGCTGCTGCTTTTAATGTTGCAGGGAAAAGACGGAGCTTATGGACATCATCAGTATAACCATATGTTCTACATAAGATATCGAATTCAAACATGAATGAATCCGGATCTTCTGTAGACATTCCATAGAAGTTTGGCAACACAGAAGGTGGAATGTTTTTCATCTTTACTTCTTCTCCTAGTATTGCACTTGTATCTATTATTGGGAAACCAAAAGTAGATTCTTGGTCAAGTCCATCTTCTTGTCTTTTCCTGTCATTCTCTAATTTCCTATCATTTTCTTGTTTCCTTTCTTCCTCTCTCTTCCTTCTCCATTCTCTTTCTTGTCTTTCATTTTCAGCTCTTTGTTCTTCAGGAGTAAGATGAATGGATCCATGTCCCTCTTCTTCTGCCATTTGTGGAGTTGTTTCAATTTCAGGTGGAGGTTCAAGTTGCGGGAAGATAGGAGGATCGATGGGTGGAAAAACAACTTGTTTCCCTTTTTCTTTTAGTTTTCCGGAAGTGGAGAATTTTTTCATTGTCTCCCAAGCTGACAAAGTTTGTCTTTCAATCAAGGTTAATCTTTGGCCACTCCTTTGTTTTTCAATCAGCTCTTCAATAATTGGATTACCGGTAACAGGTGTATGTGATGATCCTATCTCTACTTGTGGGGGGTTTTTGATAAATCTACCTTGAGGATCTCTAACTCTAGGCATATAGAAACATAATTAAAGAAATGAAATGTAACTAATGTTTTTGTGTATTTTGGATTTTATCTCTCCATTGATTATGCTGATATTTGCCTCCCCGGCAACGGCGCCAAAATGTTGAGCTAATTTATGTTCCTAAACTAACACAATTATTTACTTATCAATCCGGGTTGTTTATTCTTGGAGGCAAATTCACTATTTGTGAAGATCAAATACAATCAAACTTTGAAAGATAAATGATTAAAAACTAAGAGAAAATATATCTTAAAACTCTTGATTCAATCAGCTTAAAAGAGGAAACATTGAAAGAGTTCTTGAACTCAAGAAGTCTACTTCCAACTCAATTATTACTTCATGAATTAGAGATGATAACCAGAAACTCAAGATGCATAAATCATACATGAAAAAGGCTCTTAACTTAAGAGACACTTAAATTTTTCCAACATAACTTATTCATCTTAAGATATAAATCTAAATGGAAACAAACTAGTTGCATGTAAACAAAAGAGACTACTTCTAATTCACCATTTCATATAGAGAATGCCCAACTTGAACATTTGTTTCCCAACTCAATGAGATGATGAATAAACCATTAACAACTAAAATCAATCACTATTCATAATCATGATGCAATCTGAAATAAGACTTTGAAAAACTAAAGCTACCATCAACCAGATTTGCAATGAAAGAAATCTAGTCTAACTTGGAAGTGTACTTAGCTTGGAGTGGGGGCCCTCCACCCTTGCCTTGCACACTTATGAAGATGATATCAGAAGATTTATATCAGCAAAACATCCATGTATTGATCAGCAAAATGAAAGTAACACAAGTCTCCAACTTAAGTCTTCACACCAAAAATATTACAGCATAAAAGTATCATATGTCAAGTGTTTTGAGCCATCAAAGTGTGGCTCTTAAATAAGAGGTTCATGAAACCAACTGATCTAAAATCACTCTAACAAACATATCTACTCTAATCCACCTATCCAAGTTGAATCCACCTTCCTCATCCCAAGAAATATGACTAATATCTTGGAATCCCAAAACAGCCCTATCTAGATGGGATTTCTGGATGACTAGTCATGATTGACTAGCTCCAAAAAGGCATAATAAAGCTCGATCTGGTTGAACCAAGCATAGGTGGCTTGGTCCTAGTTCCCAAGCTTTCCATTCATGCATCCCATTCGTGCTAAGGTGGCCTGTATCCATATCAACCATAAAGTGATTACGGGAATTTCTGAAATTGCCAAAATTGCACTTAAAATCAAACTTTTATAAAAACTCTAGAAATTGACAAATTAAAGTTAAATACCTGATTATACTTCAAATATTCATTAAAATGAGATGGATGAAGTGAAAATGAAGGATAAATGGATAGTTAGATAAGTTTCTCAAAGCAAAAAGAGATCAAAACTGAAGCCCAACATCTCTCCCATGCTTATGATCAAGCATGTCCCCATGCTTGCTTGCTCCTCTTGGACCTTCTGCCCTCTGAAGTAGATGTTGTACCTGTAGCTGGTTCCCTGTTCACACAATCAAATTCTGATTCCTGCCCTGCCTTTAACATTGCTGCCTTCACCTTTTGTTTTTCATATTTAGCTTTCCACATGTTTTTATCTTTTAACCACTGAAATGCCTATTTGGAAAGCAATTCATTTCTCCTTTTTAGCCTGCTTATTTCTTCTTGCAACTTTTCATTTGTTTTCATTAGTTTTGCATTGTCCTTTTTCTGTGCCTTGTTCTCTGATTTCAATTCCTTTTCCACAATTTTGCTTATTTCTATCTGATCTGTTAAGTCTTGGATTTTGGCCAAATGAATTTCTTTTTCAAAATCCTGAGTGGTTTTCATTAAGGATTCTCCTGCATCATTATATATGGAATCTCTTTCAAGGGGCTCTTGTGCTATATCCTGCTCTTCTGGTTTTCTAGGAGAATAAGCTTCTACTTCTTTCTCAAGATCAATAGAAGTTCTATTCCTATGAACAGACATAAAAGATGTTTCAGTCTCATGCATGGCCATATTCCTAGCTCTGGTCCTTGGATATAGGGGAGAATTCATCATGCTTCTACTTTCCTGTTCTACCTTTTCCTATATATCAATAAGATGTTCCGTAAAATGATTTTTATGCATGAATTCTTTCCATTCTAGGCCCTTTGATTTTACCTGGTATTCCACTAAGATTTTAATTAGCCCCTGATGATAGATCTGTGCTGACTTTGGCTTATTTTCTTGTTTCACTGATTCAATCATTTTTACAAGACTTTTGTGCAGGAAATATGGTAAATTGATTCTTTCATCCCCTTTAATATGCTGTAATAATCTAACATGATATAAATGAGCAATGCTGTAACCACGATCACATGTTAAAAACTTCTGAACAACCAAGACTAGTTCCTTCCATGGTTCATTGAACCATTCCCTGGGTATCCCCTTAGTCCTATCAAATGTTCCTTTTCGGTTCTTTTCAAGGAAGAAAGCCCACCCTTTCTCCTTGAAATGTACACCTTTGTGATAATTTTCCCCTATCATCGGTAACTCTAAGGCTTTAGACAAGTACTCTTGAGTTACTGGGATATTGACTTCTCCTACTTGAGTTTGGTCATGACTGAAATTATGGATGAAGTCTTTAGTTATCTGATCTGAATAGCCATTAAATTTCTGTAGGAATCCTATCATTCCTGACTGATACAATTTCTCTACAGTTTCTTTGCTCCAACTCTCAATTTGAAATTTTGGTTCTACCCGGTTTGTCATGTTTTCTGTGAACCAATCAATATAATCCTCTGCTGTTACTAACTTCATTTGAACAAAAATTATGGCTATTGTTTTTAAATGAAATTGTAAAAGCAACGAGGCTTACCTTCCCCCTCTGACTCAACTGTTAATCTGCTTGACTCTGTCCTCTGTAGCCTCTGCTGTCTTTCCTCTGCACAAACTCTGTTTCAAATCCCTGTTAAGGCACACAACACCTGCATATCTTCGATCAATTACTCTGTTTTCTGTTTGTTTTGAAAATTAAATACACATTAAGCAATAACCATGTTTCCTTGACTCAAATCAACATGCGTTACTGTGTATTTAAACAAACAAAAACTTAAGAAATTTGCTCTCGGCCTCTCAACAGATCCTTAAAACATGACTGTAATACAACAATTTTCTCTCTGCCTCTTTAAAAAAACACATTCTTTGCCCATAAAAATGACTGTGTAACACACAAATGCTCTCGGCCCATTCAACAAATTCTTAAAAACGTGACTGTATAAACAAGCAAATTGCTCTCGGCCTCAATTCTTTCATCATTTTGCAAAAATATCACTGTGTTATAAAGACTGCAGACAAAGTTATAAGCCTAGAGGACTAATCACATGCGCTCGGCCTCATATTCCTTACTGCTCATAACAAATGTCAAACAATTTTTTTTTTTTTAAAAACGCAGTCTATGAAACCCTCGGCCTCAAGGCACAAACAATGCAAAGTCAATTTTTTCAACTAGGATTTGCAGTCAATACAACATGTTTGCAGACAATCCTACACATTTCAATGGCACAAACATATGAATATATAGGCGCACAGTGAAACATGAACGCGTTTGACTCGTTTTGACATGCACCCTACAACATTCCTCTGTTCCTTTTGACAATCCTCACAGCATATCTCAATGCGCATCTGTTACAGCTCATACATATATACAACAGACTTCAAAATCTAATTTAATGCATTCTACAACGCATATCACAACACTCTATTTGGTGGCAACCACGTATTCACAAACCCTCATGGCTTAGGCGTTCTCTGTTTGATAGCCGATGACAATGGCGCATATTGAAAACGTATTCACATGCATATGAAGACTTGGCTCTCGGCAAACAAATAAATGCAACCATAGTTCAAACAAACAGTGTTTATAAATACAACAACCCTCACGCTCAGCATTCAAACTACCTCTCCGCGTTGGATGCATTTGATTCCTCATTTTCCTCTATCGTGTGATGCATGCAACATGAATCTTTAAATGCTGGCCGATTATTATTGTTTTCACGCCACAGTCTATGCATTAATATTTATTCAATCCTTCCCTACGTGATGTATACTGAGAGTTATCCCGGATTTTTAGAGTTACCTGGCTGTCACTGGCCGCGTGGGACGCAAACAAACCTTCGAATCCCTTCTTTCTCGGTCAGTCGCACTGGTGTCAAACAATGAAACCTTGTGAGTAATGGCGGACTCATTCTTATCTACAGTCGCCGAGCGAAAAGCATTCGAGTTCTTACCTTGTTTGTTTGCTAAACTCGGCTTCTTCGACTCAGATTTTCCCTTTAAAATTCCTCTCAACTCACTCCTTCCGCCCTTTGCTTTGTTTTGGTATCAAACCCGACTCTCTGAGCTCTGGCAATGAAGAAGTGGAGGTTTGAACAGTGCAGGGATGGTTATTTCATGACCGTTTCCTCCCTGTACCCTGCGGTTCATTGTTGGTAGACGTGGGTAGCTGGCCGTCCTCATTGACTCAGTCTCCCGACTGAGTTATGAGGATGGCCGTATGGCTATTTCAAATACTTATTCTCCACCGTTTCCATCAACCAATACCTTCTGACGGCCATAACACCGTGTCACCTACCGTATCATGTGTTGGTCTGCGTGGTGCATATGGTTTCTCATTCCATTCACTGCTGCTGTATTGTTGATTACGGCTGCTTCCATACCCTTCACGATAATGATATCACTTTATTATTATCGTTTGTATTACCTGGCTGCAGCACTGCTGTGTGATCATTGTCATATGGCGTGTGCAATTGTGCCGTAAACTCATTCCTTCCATTCCATACGATTTATACATAAAGTTTATGGCTTAACTATATAACCTTTGCATGCACAATGTTATATCATAGCTTTGTTCATAACTTTGTTTATATCTTATTTCTCCTTTACTATCGTATTGGAATGTTACGGTTTGGTGCGTTTGATATATATATATACCATAACGTTGCAATATATATACGCCATACCATAGTTTCACTTACCATTATCGTTGAATGCTTACGGCCTCCCTTATATCATCACATGTTCCACTTGCATCATTACATTACCCGCGGCCCTTTCATCACTATGTTATATGCTTTTGATTGTTTAGATATGCGCATTAGGTTATATATATATGTCTCCATATTGTATGCACAATACTTTTATACCCAATACCTTTGATATATGCGCATACTATATTTCTTTTTGCAACACTATTAGGTTATGCACATTTGAAATAACTTTAGCGCCTTATAACCTATGATATATATGTTCAATATTTTCATACTTTAGCGCATATCTTTTATAACATAGCTTTATAATTTTAAAATGACCATTGAGGTCATATTTAAAATTATAATCATTCTAATGCTCTGAGTTCATGTGCAGGTGAAAAGAGTGGTCCCAGTTTGATTCTTTTGCTTTTAAGGAAAATACCTAGGGAAAATTATATGAGATGAAATGAAATGGAATATGAATAGGGAATGTAGGGTATATATACTGGGAATGAATATCAATGAATATTTGCAGATACTAACTTCAATTAGATCAAAACTAGAAGTTTCTAAAAAAAAATTTGAATTTCAAGCACAAAATGGCTATGAATATACTCCCTTGCTGTTGTTTGTACAGGCGGAATGTTGAATGCTGTTTGTACAGGTGGAATGTTGAATGCTGTTTGTACAGGTGGAATAGATGAAAAGTAGACTTTTATTACTGCTCCTTGTTTACTATGCTCTATTTCTTGAATTGTTCAGGTCCCTTTGAATAATGTTTCTCTTTTCAGGTCCCTCTGCAATGCTTCTGATAGATTATGTCGGCTCTGATCTGGTTCTGCTGCAACTAAGTTTGCTTCAGGTCCCACTGAATAATGTTTCATCTCAGGTCCCTTCTGCAATGCTTCTGGAATGATTTGATCTGCTGCAACTGAGTTTGCTTCAGGTCCCACTGAATAATGTTTCTTCTCAGGTCCCTTCTGGTTCTGCTGCAACAAATTTGCTTCAGGTCCAAAGTGAACAACACAATCCCTTAGCTGTGGCAGCTAAGAGGTTGCTACAAGACTCTCCCTTGTTGAATGTTTGACTTGTCCTCAAGTCAATTGTGGAAAGGTCCTGCATTGAAATTGTGAGAGTAGTAAAACAAGAATACTGAATTCATAGAGTCCAAGTTTCCCTGGTTTTCCCCTATGAATTCGTGTTTGCTTAGTGCCAGTTGCCTGGTTTTCACCAGCAAACAATTTATTTATTTATTTATTTATTTTTTGTTTTGTTTTTTTTTCATATATTTTTTTCTTTTTTTTTTTTATATATATATTTTTTTTATAGATATTTTTTTACTATATTTTTTATTCTTTTTCTGAACTGGAAGATGGCAGAGCCATAATTTCCAGTCCTGATTCTTCTACCAGTTGTTTCATGAATGTCTCTTTACTAATAGGCTGATGATAAACTTTCAGCCTATGACCATTTACAACAAATGAGGTGGGGGCCTGGTCAATGGTCTTTATCCTCACTGCTCTGTTATCAAAGATCTCCTCGATTTCATATGGCCCTAGCTAGTGTGTTGTAAATTTCGCCTTAAAATCCTTGAATTTGGAGTCAAATAATAAGGCCCGGTCTCCCTTATGAAATGTCTTTGTCTTTATGTATCTATCATGCCATTTGATTCTCTGTTGCTGTACTAATGTTGTCTGTTCAATTGCTTGTTGACGATGTTCATCCAATTGGTTGAGTTCCATGATCCTTTGTTGCTGTGCTTCAGTCAGGTCCATGCCCAATTTTGCTGCTAATCTATAGGTTTGTATCTGAAATTCAATTGGCAACAAGGCTTCTTTCCCATAGAACAACTGGTATGGACTAAAACCAGTTGTGTTTTTCCATGTGATTCTGTAGGCCCATAATGCATCCTTCAACTTTTCAGACCAATCTTTTCTATTCTGCTGCACTGTCTTAGTCATGATGTTTTCTAAGACTTTGTTTGTGGATTCTACCTAACCATTTGCCTGAGGATGATATGGAGTAGACTTCCTATGCTTTATCTTATATTTCTCTGTCAAATCCCGCACTAACTTTGAGGTAAACTGCGTTCCTTGATCTGTCACTATTTGTCTTGGAACTCCATATCTCACAAAAATTTCTTCAAAGAGGAAGGTAACCACTGTGTCTTCTGTCGCTCTGCTCACTGCTTTAGCTTCCACCCATTTTGTTACATAGTCCGTGCACACTAGGATGTATCTTTTTCCATTTGATGGTGGATTAATGGGTCCAACAAAATCAAGTGCCCACTGTTCAAATGGCTCAATGAGGACTTGTGGCTTGAGCGGCATTTCATCTGACATGATGGGTCTCCCTATTCTTTGGCAACTGTCACACTGTTTGACATATGCCTTAGAATCTTTGAAGATAGATGGCCAGTAATAGCCCAATTGCAGCACTTTATATGCTGTTCGCTTGTCTGCAAAATGACCACCACATGGTTCGTCATGACATGCCCTGAGAATATCTAGTATTTCATCTTCACGCACACACTTTCTAATCATTAGATCTGAACCTGTATAAAACAAATCACCATTCACCCAACTATATCTAGAACTTTCTCTAACAATTTTCTTTCTTTGCTTGCTAGTGAATTGAGTTGGAAATTTTCCAGATGACAAGTAATTGGCAATATCTGCAAACCAAGGTGTTTTAACTGCTATGGCAAACAGATGTTCATCAGGGAAGTTGTCTATAACTGGATTTGGGCCTTCAGGTGATTGGATGCGGGATAGAAAGTCAGCCACCTGGTTTTCTTTACCTGGCCGGTCTTGGATTGTAATGTTAAATTCTTGCAATAACAGGAGCCATCTAGTAATTCGTCCATTAGTGATGGGTTTGTTCATCAAGTATTTTATTGCTGAGTGATCTGTGTGAATAAAAACTTGATATCTTGTAATGTAATGCCTGAATTTGTTTACTGCATGTATAACTGCTAACATTTCCTTTTCAGGGACTGTATAGTTTGTTTCTGCAGGTGTCAAATTCTTACTGATAAAGTATATTGCATAGTTGAACAAATTTTCTTTCTGTCCCAAAGAGGCACCTATTGCAGTGTCTGATGCGTCAGTGGAAATATGAAAAGGCAAAGACCAATTTGGCCCTCGAAGTATGGGTGCCACTGATTGTTTATCTTTTAAAATTTGAAAAGCATTTTGACAGCTATTCGTCCATTGGAATTCAACATCTTTTGCTAAAAGTTTAAACAGGGGTTGAGCTAATTTGCTGAAGTTTTCTATGAATCTTCTGTAATAGCCCGCATAGCCCAAGAAACTTCTAACCTCCTTTTGAGTTGTAGGTGGCATTAAGTTAACTAGGACTTGAATTTTGGCTGGATCCACCTTAATTCCGGAGCCGGAAATATGGTGTCCCAGAACTATACCCTCTGTTAACATCATATAGCATTTTTCGTTACTTAATGACAGATTTGTTTCAATACATCGCTTCAAGACTTTCTCAAGATTGTTCAAACAATCTTCATATGTGTTTCCATACACTGTGAAGTCATCCATATAAACTTCCACACATTCATGGACTAGATCAGCAAATATCGCAAGCACTGCTCTTTGAAAAGTTGCAGGTGCATTGCATAAACCAAAAGGCAAAACATTATATGCATAGGTTCCCCAAGGGCAAGTAAATGTAGTTTTGTCTTGGTCTTCTTTTGCTATTCTAATCTGATTGTACCCACTAAACCCATCCAAGAAAGAGAAGTATTTCTTTCCAGCCAAAGAATCTAGCACCTGGTCAATGAATGGTAGAGGAAAATGGTCTTTCAATGTAGCCTTGTTTAATTCTCGGTAATCTATACATACCCTCCATTTTCCGTTTTTCTTTGGTACAACAACCAGTGGTGAAACCCATTGACTATCTGAAATAGGATAGATGAATCCAACATTCAGCAGTTTTTGCGGTTCTTCTTTCACTATTTCTTTCATCATTGGATTCATTCTTCATTGTGGTTGTCTAACAGGTTTAAGTTTATCATCTGTATAGATGTGGTGGATACATGTGTTAGGATGGATTCCTTGCATGTCAGTGTAATCCCAGGCAAATGCTTTTGAGTATTTTTGTAGTAATGCAATTACCTCTTGTTCTTGTTTTGATTGCAGCTGGTTTCCAATATTTAAATATTTTCCAGGTTGTACCTCAATTGTTTTGATTATTGGGTTGCTAATTGTGTTTACAGGAAAGATGTCTCCCAAAGAATGCTGCAATGTTCTAATAGTACATGTTTCCTGAAAACATTGATTCAAAAGTTCATTTGCAGCTTCATATTGAACTTTCCTTAGCTGCTCTGAAATATTTGGTTCTGAGATAAAGAGATCCATCAGATCTTCATTCTCCTCTTCTTCTCTAAAATCAAAGAATTGATTGATACTTAAAACTGCTTTTGTTTGTTGCTTTTCCTGGGTTTCAAGTATTGATTCTAAAGAAGTGGTTTGTGCAGGTGAATAAAGAGTGACATGCTTCCTCTCATCTCCATGTGAAATTATCATACTTCCAGATCTGCATCCTATGAAGGCATCTGCAGTGGCTAACCATGGTCTGCCTAATATCAGAGGATGTCCTCCCAAGTTTGTCTTTGGTTGCAAGATCAAGAAGTCAACAGGATACTCCCATGAATCCAAGGAAACTATGATATCTTCTAACATTCCTTTAGGAACAACCTTAGATCTATCTGCCAATTCCAATACCGTTGAGGTTGATCTAATGTTGTTTAATTGCAAAGTTTTCATTGTTTCCATTGTCATTACGTTGATAGCTGCTCCCAAGTCTATTAATGTATTAGGTACAGAGAAATTATTTATTGATATGGTAACCATTGGGATACCAGGATCAATATATTTTTCTATTACAGTTTGAGTAGACATGAGACTTGCTAATTTACCAATGACTTGGATTGTTGCAGGATCCTTTTTCTTTCTTTCTTTGCTAATGCATAGTTCCTTTATTGTCTTTGCATATATTGGTATTTATTTGATGGCTTTTAATAAAGGAATCTTAACATATGCATTTTTTAACTCATCTAAGATATCAAATTCAGGAAGGGTTATTTGATTTTGAATTTGTTGTTCTACCAACCTTTCAGGATAAGGTGGTGTTTGTGTAATATTTGCTCCTTTCTGATTTTGTACCTTAGTTTGTGTTGTTTCAGATGATTCCCCCTGTTCAACTGGTTCTTCTATAATTGGAGGAGAATCTTTCTTAAGTACTTTTCCAGACCTTAAGTGGACATCATCAAGAGGAAGAATTGAATATGCAGGATAATATGCTGCTTCCTCTACTGTATATGCAGATTTGTCCGCTTTGTTATTTGGATTTGCCACCGGTTGGGATGGTAATTGTGTTGGTCTGGGTTGATTTGAAGGTAACTGTAACTGTTGTGGTTGTGACAAGAATGGTGGTGGATTCTGCTGCTGGAATGGATATGCAGAATTTTGTTGCGGAAATGGCATGGATGGAGGATATTGCGGATATGAAAATGGTTGTTGGTACTGTTGCTGGTATTGCTGTTGATATTGTTGAGACTATTGTGGCTGTTGGTTTCCATAACCATATCCTCTCCAACCTTGTGCAGGTTGTTGTGGATATTGTTGTGGAGGCCAAGCTTGCCATGGCATTGGAGGGGTCCAAGGATTATAAGATGGATAAGCATAATTTTGTTGAGGGACTTGTGGCTGATTCAGTTGTGGCATTCTAGGTGGCCATGGTGTTCTTGGTGCAACATAATAGAAGCCTTCTGCTCCTTGCATTTCTTCCATTGAATTAGTTTGTAATTCTTTTAATGTTACACAATTATCAGTGGAATGATTGCCTGTACAAAGACCACACACTTGAATGCTATCTAAAGGACAATCTCTCAAAGGATGTTTCTTTTTACATTTTGAACAAAATATTGCTAAGGCTTGTTCTTGTTCTTCCTTTTTCTTGTTTGCCTTTAGCACATCTACTTGTGTCCCTAATGTACTCAAAAGATCTGTTTTGAAATTTTCCAATAGACTTCCTATTTCAGCCCTTGTTATCCCTCCTGCAGCTGACTTTGCTGCTTTGGAACTCACTTCCCTTCTTTCGGCTTTTGATCTTCCTCTAGAATATTTCTGACATAACTCGACAATTTCATCAAATGGAAGATTTGAAATATCTCCTTTACCCATTACATTTAAAATGTCAAGGTACTCATCTCTTATGCCTTTGAGGAAGATTGTTCGAACAGTTTCTTGGTTTAGGGAGTGTTGTTTAGACTTCTGCAGATTATATGCAAACCGTTCTAAATATTCTTCTAGATTTTCATCGTCTTGCTGTGTCATTCTAAACACATCTTCCTTTGAATCTCTAGATCTACAATAAGGCTGATATTTCTTAAGGAAGACAGTTCGCATATCATCCCAGGAAGCTATTGTTTGTTCTCCTAAACCCATAAACCATTTTAAAGCTGCTGCTTTTAATGTTGCAGGGAAAAGACGGAGCTTATGGACATCATCAGTATAACCATATGTTCTACATAAGATATCGAATTCAAACATGAATGAATCCGAATCTTCTGTAGACATTCCATAGAAGTTTGGCAACACAAAAGGTGGAATGTTTTTCATCTTTACTTCTTCTCCTAGTATTGCACTTGTATCTATTATTGGGAAACCAAAAGTAGATTCTTGGTCAAGTCCATCTTCTTGTCTTTTCCTGTCATTTTCTAATTTCCTATCATTTTCTTGTTTCCTTTCTTCCTCTCTCTTCCTTCTCCATTCTCTTTCTTGTCTTTCATTTTCAGCTCTTTGTTCTTCAGGAGTAAGATGAATGGATCCATGTCCCTCTTCTTCTGCCATTTGTGGAGTTGTTTCAATTTCAGGTGGAGGTTCAAGTTGCGGGAAGATAGGAGGATCGATGGGTGGAACAACAACTTGTTTCCCTTTTTCTTTTAGTTTTCTGGAAGTGGAGAATTTTTGCTTTGTCTCCCAAGCTGACAAAGTTTGCCTTTCAATCAAGGTTAATCTTTGCCCACTCCTTTGTTTTTCAATCAGCTCTTCAATAATTGGATTACCAGTAACAGGTGTATGTGATGATCCTATCTCTACTTGTGGGGGGTTTTTGATAAATCTACCTTGAGGATCTCTAACTCTAGGCATATAGAAACATAATTAAAGAAATGAAATGTAACTAATGTTTTTGTGTATTTTGGATTTTATCTCTCTATTGATTATGCTGATATTTGCCTCCCCGGCAACGACGCCAAAATGTTGAGCTAATTTATGTTCCTAAACTAACACAATTATTTACTTATCAATCCGGGTTGTTTATTCTTGGAGGCAAATTCACTATTTGTGAAGATCAAATACAATCAAACTTTGAAAGATAAATGATTAAAAACTAAGAGAAAATATATCTTAAAACTCTTGATTCAATCAGCTTAAAAGAGGAAACATTGAAAGAGTTCTTGAACTCAAGAAGTCTACTTCCAACTCAATTATTACTTCATGAATTAGAGATGATAACCAGAAACTCAAGATGCATAAATCATACATGAAAAAGGCTCTTAACTTAAGAGACACTTAAAGTTTTCCAACATAACTTATTCATCTTAAGATATAAATCTAAATGGAAACAAACTAGTTGCATGTAAACAAAAGAGACTACTTCTAATTCACCATTTCATAGAGAGAATGCCCAACTTGAACATTTGTTTCCCAACTCAATTAGATGATGAATAAACCATTAACAACTGAAATCAATCACTATTCATAATCATGATGCAATCTGAAATAAGACTTTGAAAAACTAAAGCTACCATCAACCAGATTTGCAATGAAAGAAATCTAGTCTAACTTGGAAGTGTACTTAGCTTGGAGTGGGGGCCCTCCACCCTTGCCTTGCACACTTATGAAGATGATATCAGAAGCTTTATATCAGCAAAACATCCATGTATTGATCAGCAAAATGAAAGTAACACAAGTCTCCAACTTAAGTCTTCACACCAAAAATATTACAGCATAAAAGTATCATATGTCAAGTGTTTTGAGCCATCAAAGTGTGGCTCTTAAATAAGAGGTTCATGAAACCAACTGATCTAAAATCACTCTAACAAACATATCTACTCTAATCCACCTATCCAAGTCGAATCCACCTTCCTCATCCCAAGAAATATGACTAATATCTTGGGATCCCAAAACAGCCCTATCTAGATGGGATTTCTGGATGACTAGTCATGATTGACTAGCTCCAAAAAGGCATAATAAAGCTCGATCTGGTTGAACCAAGCATAGGTGGCTTGGTCCTAGTTCCCAAGCTTTCCATTCATGCATCCCATTCGTGCTAAGGTGGCCTGCATCCATATCAACCATAAAGTGATTACGGGAATTTCTGAAATTGCCAAAATTGCACTTAAAATCAAACTTTTATAAAAACTCTAGAAATTGACAAATTAAAGTTAAATACCTGATTATACTTTAAATATTCATTAAAATGAGATGGATGAAGTGAAAATGAAGGATAAATGGATAGTTAGATAAGTTTCTCAAAGCAAAAAGAGATCAAAACTGAAGCCCAACATCCAGATAAGTGTCCACCACAACCACCTGAATGGTAATCATTCAATGCTTTCTCAGCTTCCTTGTGTGTGAGGCACCTCCGTAAAATCGTATCAATACCACGACATAAAGAGTGTCACCAATGATCAAATAATCTTTGGCTTGGTATCAGATACATCACTGTTGCAAGCAAGAGGTATCAGACCAGAAATTTTGGGTCTGGAGATAAATCAATATATCTCCATAACCACGGGTTAGATGAAGATATCAGGAACATAGACGCATCCAAAATCAATGGTTCATATGTTGAATCAATGGAGGTCGAGGGAAGGTCACAAAGTAGCTCGGCGAAAATGAGAGATTTCTTTGATTTGGACTTGATGAATTCCATATTGAACTCCTACAAAATGATTATCCATTTTAAGTATTTTGCCCCCAGCAATTGACATGACAAAATATATGTCATAAGGTTTCAATCTGAAATGACAGTGGTCTTCCGGAGCAGGATGTAGTGGTGAAATCTCTAAACAGCTTGCACAACTGCCAAAGCTAACTTTTCAACATAAGAGTACTTACTTTCTGTATCATTGAGATTGCAGCTCAAATAATATATTGGATGTTCTATCCCATCTTCCTCTTGGACTAAAACCATGCCAATGGTTGTATCTGTAGTGGCGAGATACAGGTAATAGTCGTTTTGATAATTCAGAGAATACATTAATGACACTCTAATCAAGGTATCTTTAAGAGCATCAAAGGAAGCTTGTGCAACCTGATCCCAATGGAAGGGTATCCCCTTTTTCAAAAGACGTGTAAAACCTTTAGCCATTTCAGCGTAATTGGGAATGAACCTCCTCAGAAAGTTAGCCTTCCCTTGGAGTCTCTGTAACTATAAAAGATTTGAAGGTGGAGGCAAGTCAAGAATTTCTTGAACCTTTAGAGGATCAAGTCAAATTCCATCTCTAGACACTATGAATCCAAGCAATCGACTAGAACCAACACAAAACACACATTTTTGTGGATTGAGTCATATCTTGTAGTGTCGGCACCATAAAAATATAGTTCTCAAATGTTGCGAGTGATCAATCTGCATTCATGAATGAGCAAGGAAATCGTCAAGGTAAGGTTGAACAATATTCTTGATATCATGGAAGGCATAGTTCATTGCCCTCTGAAATGTGACCCCTGCATTCTTCAAACCGAAAGGGAGTTTCCTATAAGTGAATGTGCCCCATGGACAAATAAAAGTTGTTTTAGATTGGTCTTGTGGGCGGATATTGATTTGATTGTAACTGGAAAAACCATCCATAAATGAGAAAATTTTGCATCTGGCACATTCGTCAATAATCTGGTCGATAAAAGGAGTAGGATAATTGTCTTTTGGAGAAGCCTGATTTACATCGCCATAATCGATGCACACTCGTATTGTCCCTTGTTTTTTGACGACATGAACAATGTTGGAAACCCAATAAGTAAGAGGTACAGGGTTAATGAAACTAGCATGCAAAATATTTTCAACTTCTACTTTAATGGTAGTGGCTTTCTTTGGATGAACAAGTCAAATTCATTGTCATACTGGCTTGACATCAGGGTACATTTTGATTTCATGTTCAACTATACTAGAGTCAATGTTTGGCATCTCCTCATATGACCATGCAAATATATCTCAAAATTCATGAAAAAGAGCACGGTAAATATCAAGTTCTAATGGAGAACAAGATTTTCCAACATGAATATTTTATACAACATTATGTTTGGTCAAAATATTAATAGAAATCGTTTCTTCAATATTTGATAGGTTTCACTTGGAATCTATTGTATCTATGAAAATAGAATTCGAAAGGATATCAACAGTTGAAGGGGGGTTAAGTTCATTTGAATAATCTTTGATGTCATCTAGAAGATGGGAATGATGATGATAATCTTCCCAAGGTTCTTCTCCTATCATCATTGATTTGATCATTCCTTCATTCGTAGAAAATATACATGAAAAAGGATCTAAAGAAGTACCATATTCTAATGAATGGTCTACCCATACAATTGGTGAAAGTGGATTTGGGTTCATCATGCAAGCCAAAAAAACTTATTGTTATGCAAGCTCAATGGGGCTTAGCAGCATAACTTTAGTATTACTATCAACTTCAAAACTATTGGTAATCCTCCTTAAATCAGCTGAGGTGGAGGAAATCATGTTGCAAGTCTGTACTCTTGCCACTTCCACCAAATCAGATGGTGCCAGTAGCGTAAAAGTACCTATTAGGGAAGGATCTTTAAAGAGACATAAACCAACATTTTTAAGTGATAGGGGGGGTCTGTGTACCAAAAAAATGCTTCCTGTAGCCTAAGAACTATATGCAAAGAAGGAAAGCTAATCGATAACTATGATTCCACCTTTATGAGGGAATGAAATCATACGAAAGTACGTGGAAACCACAACAGCCATAGCATATACCCATGGCCTTCCCAGTAAAATGTTGTAGTCGATGGGTCCGTCAACTACCTCAACTTCAACAGTAATTTTTTTGCCCCCTAGTTCAATTTGCAGGTTACTCAAAATCCCACAAGGCATATATGTGCATCTGTTGAAAGCTTTTAACGTTGTTGGTGATCGTGACAACGACGGTGAACCAAGTGTTTTCCAGCAGCTCATTGACATAATGCAAGTAGATGCCCCCTCGTCAATAATAGTTCAGTGAACATTTTTATTGAGAGATTTTACTTGAATTAAGAAAGCTAATTGTGTCGGTAACTGTGGTGTATATCCCACATGGTTGAAAACCACAAGATTGGAATCCGTAGGGTCTATTCCACCAATTGCTAACAGCAAAGCCTGCTTCTGGGAGGGACAGTTTTGTAACACCTCAAGCGTCGACATAGCAGAAGGTGATTGAGCAAGGTCTTCTACTATGTTATAGTTCTAAGTTGCTCGAGCTCGAGGGTTAAATGTCGATTTATGTACAACTCCCTTTGGTGGTTTTATTTTCAATTCTGGCGCAATAGGCGGTGGAATATTTTTAGATGAAGTCGAAGTCGAAGGATTAGGTTGATCAATGCCCTAATTATTTGACGATGATGGTGGATTTTCGTAATATTTATTTCTTGTCGACACCAAAACTTCATTTTTAGGCTTTGAAATGGATAGCATAAGTACTTGGGATGTGGAAGCATGGTTTGTCATAACCAAATGTGTCTCCTGTTTGGAAACGAATCCATCAACACTGCAGATGTGTCAAAAGTCTTTAGAAGTTTAGAGACTTCTAAGAGGTGTGGATAATCTCTTGTAAAATGCTCATCATTATAGATTAGACATGGATAACGAGGTTTCCTTGCCGAAGTAGAGGAATCATATGATTTATCTTATGGGGAATTGTCTTGTTTCTTCTTGTTTTTCCCCTTCTTCTTGCCTCTTGGTTTCTTTTGATTCTTGCCTTTGTCATATGACAAGGCATTGACTTCAGAAGCAAGAGTTTTTTCTGATGCATTTGAAGTTTGATTGGAAATGGAAAGTGTTGGTCCAGATGGTCTACTTGTCATTTGTGTGCTCGAAGTGCCAATCACACCGTCACTAGCATGAGAGTCCTTACTCAATGGTGGTGGAGGAACAATGAAATTTGGTCGGGGTGCATTTGGAATCTTGTCGTAGAGTGTGCCAAACTGTATATAAATCAAGTACAAATATTAGGCACGAGCAATTACTTTCTCTTCTGTGACAACTCCACCTTTCGCCACATCCGTGGTGATTGATGGCAACAAGGATTTTATAAACCACTCAGCCAAAAGTTGATCAGGAACATAAGTCTTAACTATTTGACGACGACACCACCACTCATGTATATGATCTGATATATGAGTAGCAGTAGTCTGTTTAAATTTGGTCAGGAGTTCCGTTCCAGTCTCGTATCTGATAGGTAACTAGAAGTGGGTCAAAATTTGGTGCCTAAAGTCGTAAAGTAGTCGAAAGAAGCTTGTGGTAACTCAGTGTACCGCTTCGCAGCTGGACCAGTAAGCGTTCTTTGGAAAAGATGAAGTCTAACTGAATCATCATTCAAGGAGTTTTATGAACACCACAAATGAAAAGTCATGACATGATTTGATGGGTCTTCTTTGGGATTTCCATTGAATTTCGGAATGTCAAAAGGTAACTTATGTGGAATTATTGGCCACCAAGGTGCATATAAAATTGGATCATTAGTGAGCCGGTTTAAATATGGTAATTCAAGAGTTGCTACAAATGGCAACTGTCGATTCAAGTTAGGTTGAGCATACCTAGGATATGATGGAATTTCTTGAGCAATAGGTCTTTGCATACCAGCATAGGGCATCTGTATCTAGTAACCTTGATAAGGTGGTTGTTGAACAAATCTGGTATAAGGTGGTTGTTGATAACCAGGTTGAATTTGCGGTTGTACATAACCAGCAAAGCCTTATTGACCAGGACCTTGGTAAGCTTGATATTGACCAAACCCAGGTTGAGCTTATTGGGCAAGTCCAAATTGGGGTTGGAATTGCTAGAATTGAGGTTGTTGATATTGGGGCTGCCAAGGTTGTTGGGGTACAAGTTGTTGAATATGATATTGCCCCCCAATGTTAGCTTGACCAGGTTGTGAATAAACTATACCAGTGTAAGCTTGAGTAACTCTAGATAAAGGTACACTAACCTAAGGTTGTTGGACCCCGAAAACAAGCAGATGTTGTACAACAGCCTGAGAAACTTGGGCCTGCTGACCTAAAACTTGTGGTTGAGAGGTAGAAGGACTAGTTTGTATAGGTTGAGATACAATTGTTTGAACTTGTGACTGCGGTATAGTGGTAACAACAGGTGTACTA
The DNA here is from genome assembly GCA_031772625.1 of Pinus tabuliformis. Classification (NCBI taxonomy): domain Eukaryota; kingdom Viridiplantae; phylum Streptophyta; class Pinopsida; order Pinales; family Pinaceae; genus Pinus; species Pinus tabuliformis. The sequence continues at coordinate 108,354,768 of CM062810.1, read as the reverse complement.
GAAACAACTGACGCAGTTTTCATTGGTTGTGTTGGATACACAAGCCTCAGTTGAACTGGTATTGTTGGCTACCATTGACAGACTCGCATTCCTGACTGACCTAAATATGGTGGGATACTGCCATATGATGGTCCTTTAGGATATGGAGGATAAGGTGAATAGGCATATTGCTCTCCATTTGGTGGAAATCCAGTATGTAGTGGATACGTAGGTCATTGTTGACTAGATTTCCCAATTTTAGATTGATATGCAAGATCAAACTGTTGAGTTCCCATAAATGAAGAACTAGGTAAAATTCTAGTAGAGGACATGGGTGATGACCATGGTGTAGAAGAAACCAATGAGTGGGTTCCAAATAAAGATTGGTAACCAACCAAGACGGATGGTTCACCATATAGATGTGACTCAGTAGTAGTAGAAAACATCAAAGAGGTTGCGACATAATATTTTGTTGCAGCTACATCAGATGATATAGTCTGGGATGTTGATGGTTGTTCAACCATAGTTAACTGACCCAATAAATGTCCTAAAGGATCAACAAGTACTTGAAAAGAAGCAAGATCAAAAGGAGCAGTAACATGAGGAGTATAAGGGTAAAGATAAAGCCCTGTTCCAAACTGGAATGGGATTCCAGGTGTAGTATCTTCTTCAAATTATTCCTCAACAACAATTAAACCAGGTGGAAGAACTTCACCGTCAGGTTCGTAATAGACTTCAGGGGTCGGTAAAGTGGAAGTTTTAGTAGTTACTTTTGTCTGAGGGTTAACTAGTTAATCGTCTTCCAGTAAGGTAACAACTTCTGAATGTTCAAATTTGAAGTCCAGATGTTCCGGTAAAAGAACAACAGTTTCAGGGAGAGGTTCCTAAACAACTTCAGGTTCAGAAGTAACTTCTGATTGAACTGTGATAGGTTCTGGATTAACTTCTGGTTGAACTAATTCAAGTTCAGAAGTAATTTCTTGTTGAGCAACTTCAAGTTGAGGATCAACTTGTTGTTGAACAACTTCGGTTACCGTTTCACTAGTGTCAGTTATAGTGTCCTCAGGTAATTGTGAAACTTCTTCTTCAGTAACAGATGTACCAGAAATAGTTGGAGTAACTAGAGTCTCAGTACTTACTGGAATGGGTGACTCTGGTAATTCAGATGAAGAACTAGGAGTTCTTGATGTACTTGACTCAGTTAAACGAGACCGCTTTGACCGAATAGGTGTAGCTTCGGGTGGCAAAAGTGGTTTGCTCGCTATTGTTCGCAAACGACGGGGTAAGGGTTGATGTTCCTCCACGATTGTTGATTAATTTTATTACAAAAATAAACAAACAAAAAGGAGTAATCTAGGCAAAAAGGTTTGCCAAGCAACTGTGAACTGCAGAATACCTCCCAGTGAACTGAGAAGTACGGGCAGGCAATCTCCCCAACTGTTGTGTTCAGTGTATCACAGTGTACAAGGTGGCTGACTCGGTTACCTAGGGATGGATAGTAACCTAGTGTTGTCCTCCCAAATATACCCGAAAGTACGTGGAGGCCCAATCCATATAAGCATTGTCTAATGCAAAACTGCACAGTGAGAGCATTCCCATATACTTTACGTACTGTAACACCGACCTTATATACCTGAAGGTACATAGACGAGCTACGATATACTCACGCACGTGGAATGAGGTATCACACTCAGGATGTATTGCAGACAAGTTAGTGACAGTTGCTTTATTTTACGACACCGGAACACGTCTCTAGCCTAGAACCGCTAAATGTTTTTCGTTAGGTGGCAATGCTCCATTAGGTAAATTGAAGTTAATTTTAAGTTGATCTTGCTTAGGAATTTGCCTTTCAAGTTCACCACGTGATGTATTCTAAAATTCCTAAGAATACAACTATTATGATAAGAATTCTTTCCATTCAATTTAACAATGAAAATATTAGCTAATAGTAATAGAGTAATCAAATTTCTTTTGATCAAAGAGCAAAGAGCACAATCTAATGCAATTTCCCTAAACTATTCCTATGAGCACACACAAACTTTTTCAATGCAAAATGCATGTATTTCTTTTCAATTTCCTTAATTTGAATATGAACAAAAGGAAACTAATGCACATACAATCAATCAATCTTTAACAAGAATGAAGACTTTACGATAGTTTTGTTTCGAAGGAAAAGAAGACTTTTACGACACTTTCTTTCAAACAAAGTTTAATCAACTATAATCGAAATTTGACTATGGATCGATAATGATAAAGAAAAATTTAAGAAACATTAATCAACCAAGTCAAAGTAGGGCTAGAAAAGGAGATGAAAACTTGTTGTTGAGACACGATATTCATTGACCAATCAACAAGCAATAAAACAGAAGAAAGTTGGAAAAAAAACTTAATCCAAAGGTGGGAAACTGACCTTAGGAGGATCAACGTAGCCATGAATGGGAGATAGTGCACTTCAGAGCACTGTCCCTAAGCCAAGGGTGCTCTACAGCACACTGTCTCCCTCACAAGCCTGCACTTGTGACAGTAAGCCATTTCAAGAGGCAAATTGACATAGTTTTTGACCAAAATTCAATGCAATAAAGCTGAAATACAATCAATGAAAACAAGTAGGGTCTATAAGAGTGTCCTAGGAGGAGGATAAGCTACTAGGAAGGATGATCTCTCCCCAGTGGAGTCGCCAATTTGTTTTGGAGAATTTGGTATCTAGGAATAAATACTAATTCCCTAGATAAGTATCCATATCTAGAACAACAGTTTAAAGCACTCTAGCCTTTTCCTATAAGAAATAGATAAGACAAAGAGGATGATAAGACCTACTTTTAGTTTCGCTTTCCTCTTGTCTCCTTTGTATTGGTCCCTTTGCTCCTTCTCGTACTTAACACACTTGATAAGTACCTGTAAACATCGACAAAAGACAAAAAAAACCAATCAAAGAAAAAGATCTATTGACAAGTAAATGGAATCAAATACATTCACACATAGAAGCATCATATAACAAGATAAGCATATGGATAAAGGTTCAAATACTTTATTGAACAGAAGGAAGAATTACAGCCATAAAGTCTAATTCGAAGTCACTCCTCCAGCTTTGATCCCATCCACATCACATCAAAATCATGACAAACTTGTAGCATAACAATACTTGTCTCAAAGTCAATTCTCATAGCAACATTATCTCCTTACAATTTATCAAATTCCAGCCCCTGATCACTTAGATGAGTGGTCAATTTATAGGAATATGGAGGAGGTTATGTCATAAATGGAGGTATTGAATGGCCTTCCATACTTAGAATTAGTTCCATGGAGGAAGGGATGAGAGGATATGATGCATCTTAACTCATTCCTCATCCATTTTCGAGCTCATAGGAGTTGATAAGTGAGGGAAACTTCTAGAAGACCCCAAAAGATAAGAATATTCCCAAAACCTTATGTGAATTTCGCTCAATCTCGCCCAACACAGTTCAAAGAGGGCCTAAGTGCTCTGTAGAGCACCCTGGCATGGACTCAATTGCTTTGCAGCGCACCCTTACATGGGCCTACGTGCGCTAGTCCCTTTAGAGATCATTTCAGGATGTCTTCAAGTCATGAAACTGTCTGGGAAGGAGGCATTCAAAAGGCTGACTTGTTTAGGGCATGTAGCAACTAAAATTATGGTTTTATGAGCCCTAAAACACTAATCTGGATTATGGGAGTGATATGCCCAAATGGATCTGTAACATTGTCGATAAAGAGCAGTTTTTGGAACCTGAGATTAAAAAGTTTCATGCATGCCTATCACTAGATTATATGAATGGAGATCATATATTTGATGACCTACATGGCATGATAAAAGGAAGCCAAGGAAGACAAGATTATATTGAAACTTGGTTCAAGACAGTCATTGGATCCCAGTATTCCATTCTTTGATATCTTCTGACATCATCTCAATCAAGACAGTTGGTCTCTCATACACTGGTACGTATCAAAGAATATATTTCAAACATGCATATGAATATATCTATTATTTTGTTACACACATGGCTCCATTGGAAACATCATATACTTAAAAAAAAAAAAAAATCAAGTAGATAAATTAGGAAAAATAAAATCAAGCTTGATTGCATTTTTTTAAGCTTGATTGCATTTTTTTCTTAATTGCATTTTTTTTAGAATTTTAAATTTTTAGATTATATTTATTTTCTTGTGTTTTAATAATTTGAAACACATATATATAATACTAATAAATCAATGAAGTGTTTCTTTTTAAATTTATATATAAAGTTCGCATGGGATAGCTCAAGTGGTAGTGACCGTGGAAATGAAGTCTCACCGAACTGGAAGTCTTGGGGTCAAATCTTGTGCTACCCTCCCCCGTAGTGGGGTGAATAATGGACATGTAAATACACAAAAATGGGAGTTCTACCAAGCTTACAAAATATATATATATATATATATATATATATATATATATATATATATATATATATATATATATATATATATATATATAACAAAAAAAAAGAACATATAAAAAACAATTAGATTTTTTTATTTAAACAAATTTCAATATATATATATATATATATATATATATATATATATATATATATATATTACAAAGAGATTTGTTTATTTAAATGAATTTGAAAAAAAAAAGCCCATATTAAAATAAATAAATAAACACAAAACAAAAAAAACATTAAAAAACAAAGCAATAATAAAAATAAATAAAAACAAAAAAACAAAAATGAAAATAAAAAAAATTTAAACAAATTAAAAAGAAAAAAAACAATTTCATGTAAGCCACCAAACCTTAAGTGTGGTTTTGAAAAAACAAAGGATAGTTTTGCATTCTTTTCACTGATCTCTGTGCCTGAGAATTGGGTAGGGCCGGCCTATTCTTGTTCTCCTCCTCCAAGTTATTTGCTGTTTTCAGAACTTTCCTTGTAGCGAAGGAGATATGTTTCGTTGGGGTTACTGCCTGCGGGAGGTGAATTTAGTAAGATTGTATTTTGTGGAAGAATTGCAAAGCTCGTGAACTGTCGGGATTGTTAGATTCGGTCTGGACAGGGCTCCGTTAGAGATCAAAACTCTTTGTGCATTTCAATTTTAGGTGTCCCGCTCCATTCACTCAGCTGCATTTTGTTAGGGACATGCCATGATCTGATGGAGAAAGTCATGCTAGTCATTTTCCCTCATGTCTGGCCCCTGCTGGCTCAGGTCTTTTTCCATAATCACCAAAGCTCATGATAGTCCAGGTCTGGTCCTTTACAGAACAAAGTCATTTTTATGTTTGGGTCTAGGAATTCATCAATTTGGTCTTTGAAAACATGTCTAGAACAAGCCATGCAGGCCAGAGGGAGGCCTTACACAGATATGGTTCAGAAAGCTTCATCATCACCTGGAGAGACATCGACTCTTATTCAAAACTTTGTTTTGAAGAAAAGTCAAACAAGGTCAATTATGACAAAAATTTTCAAAAAATCACAAGTTGACTTTTCAGATGCAGTTATGATTTACATGGCCCAATGCTCTGTCGTACAGTCCCTACAAAGAGGTGCCGAAAATTTCATCATTTGAGCCAAAATGTCAAAGGGAAAGTGAAAATCAATGTGTCTAAAGGTCAATGAAAAAGTTCAAAACTCAACATTAGAAAAGGGGTTTTCAAAGAGACAAAAATCAAACCCATCTCCTCCAATGCTATAAATACCTGTTTTGACCCAAACCAAAAGCATTGTGCTCTTGCAAGCTTTGGAGAGACATTTCAAAAGTGAGAAAGCGAAATTGTGAGCGTTTGAGTGAGTGAGAGTTGGATTTCGAGGGCGCGGCGCATACACCAAGGAGCGTGGCGCACACAAAGGGCACGGCGCACACGCAGCCAGCCCGCAGTGGGAAATTTACAAGGGTGCAACTCACACCCAACGCACATCGCACTGGGCTTGGCGTGTGACGCACACAGCCAGAGGCATAAAAAATTGCCAAACTGCTTCAAGTCTTGGTGAAGGCTAGCAAAACAATAGGTAGGCCCTTTGGACACCTCTTCTCCATCAATTTTGTCACTAATATGGTGTTTATGAGATTTTTAAATGTCACCCAAAAGCATAAGGTCAACCATGAAAAAAATCACCAAGAAAACGATGGCTGGGGTTACAAAAATGTGATGATAGCACCAAGGTTTCACTCCACTCCCCTTGTCCCCTCACCCATCATCTTTCTCATCTCCCCTTGACCATTTTTCCTAAGAACCCCACCCTAAAACCACTACATAACCCTTTCCCTATCCCTGCAAGCAATTCATGGTGAAATTCTGAGCACGCAGCGCACACACAAGGAGGCACGACGCACTCATTGTGCGCGGCGCACTGGGAGCCGGTTCACAGTGTAAAAATGCCACTGGCGCGGTGCACTCAGAGCGCGCGGCGCACTGGGCAGTGCGCGCGGCGCACAGAGATATAAGCCCAGAAAACCACCAATTTGCCTAAAAATTTTGTGAATGCCTATCAAACTTGAGAGGTAGACCAACTACCTTCACTCTTGGCATTAAACTTGAGAAGAATACCATGATTTTGATGAGTATAAATCTAATGCCAAAATTCATTTTAGTAAACAAAAGAAGACACAAAGAAATCAAGCTCCTAGGGTTTTTGCTATAGTAACAGTGTTGTCAAAGTGTTCTCCTACCCTGCCCCTATCACCATTTTCCTTACATCATTTTCGCCTTATCATCACTCTAACACCACTGTAATCATATTCCTTTTTCCCCCTCCTCCTATGACTCAAAAAAAAAAAAAAAAAAAAACCCAAACCCTACCAAAATAAATTCAAACCCTACCCCATTGTCATGCGGAAAGAGTCAATTTTGCGGACAAAATCGACCTCCCTAGAAGCTAAGGCTTTCTAGTGACAAACAAGACAATTTAACATTATCTTTCCCTAAATATGCATTTATAATACAAGTAGTCAGGTGTTTAAAACATACCTTTAATCCCACGCTGTTTGTAGCAGTCCAGCCTCTCCGATCCGGATGAGCTCCTCCTTCTCTTCGAAACCTGCATTCACTAACAAGCAAACGATTACAAGCACCTGAATAACTCATAAAATAAAGCATATTCATCATAAAGACCAAGGAGTATATGAAACAAATTATGTATAACAACTTGTTGAGAAAAATGAGCTTAATTTTATTAAGTGGAAACAAAAGAAACCATTACAACCAGTGCCTTGGTGTTGTGCACGTCCCTCCCAGGGTCCAGCAAGAGTTCTCCTTTACTTTGATCAGCTCACCCACTTCCAAACGAAGCTAAGAAAGGATGGGAATCTCCCCTCTCAAGCTCTATAAGGGAGTCCTATTTTTAGCAGTATCTACCCTTAGGAATGTTCAGCTTTCAACCTCCTCTCCCTCTGGCCCAATGCCTGTATTTATAGTGCTTTGGAGGAAGTTAATCAGGTCCACCATGAATGGGATAAGCCCCTCTTTCAATGGGATAGCTCCCCTCTTCATGGGATAAGTTCATCTTACATAGGGATGCATGAACCATCTGGAGGCGCTCAATACACGTCAAACCATCTTCTAGAATGCTCTAGATTCGACCACAAGTAACTTTTTTGGAGTAAAACTTGCGCCTTTTGACCTTTACAGGAGTACGCACCCACCCCTTTACAGACAGAGCGTACAAGTACGCAGGTATTGTGAGCTTGGGGTGCGTACACGCAGGTGAGGCCAAGAGAAACTGTGTAACCAGAGTTAATTGACTTTTTAAGGACTTTCTCTCTTTCTTGGAGTTTGACATGAGGAGCAGAGGTATGAGACTTGCCAAGGAGGATAGTATGACAGTTGATGGAGCCATACTAACTACAAATAGTCATGGTGACAAATTTTAGTGTAACAGATTGCCCCCTAAAGTGCGAAGCCTATAGTAGATTAGGGTTTCATATCATCTAGGAAGGGTGAAGTACTTTATCATTTCAAGGATTATCTTGTGGAGAGCCTGGTTGGAACCTGCAAGTATTCAACACAAAATACATGTATGAGATCATATCATCGCTGAGGTAGGCATTCCCATACTCAGATCAAAAACTTTGACTAACAAACTAGCTACTGCTCTGATACAGGAATGATTTCGCAGTAGACTCTTGTAGACATAGTATGGACGCAGCCATCTGTTTATGATTAGTCTACTATACAATGAATACAAAACTCCTCGCAACCTGGATGGTGGAAACTAGATCCAGGGTCTTCATTTCTACTTCCCGAAATAGTACGATTCTATCCATGCGAATAAATGAGTTGATGTCGAGCATGGTAGAAACCACTTGATTACCAGTCAATGATGTAAACTGTTAACAAGTGTGAGAGAGACCACCAGTGATGTCAATGGTTCTCAAAGTACCCAGTACAATCCATGAGATGTGAATGAATGTGCTGTTGTCGAACATGTCACGGAATCCTTCGATCAAAAGTCAATGATGTAAACTGTCGTCGAAGGCGAGAAATCTGCCATTGATGCATGCGGATTTCAAGGTACTGATGATTTTTAGGTCATCTTTCTAGATAATGTGATGATGTCGATAGAAAGTGACCCGTTGCAGGCAAGCCCACAACACAAAATCATAGATCAAGTTGAAGAAATGTAGCTGTAAGGACTGACTCAGAGATGGTCAAGATGGATGACAGGTATTTTGCAAATGAATGGTTTATTTGCAGCGACCTCTTGAACACATAACGACACAACAAATGGCTTGGTGACATTTGACCCAAAGTTAATACCTGGCTGAAGACTTTCACTGTGGTTCAATCAACTGTGAGACAAAGGATTTCCCAACCCAGGTGAATGAAAAGTGTCGTGTTCAAGAGTGGTGATAAGGTTTCTTCTGAGACAAAGGATAACAAATAGGCTCATTTTTCTCTCTTTTCCCCCACCATTTCTGGCAAGTACCTCTTTATTTTTTACAAGCTTGAGGAGGATAACATATTCTTGATTATAAGCTCATCCTTCAGATGAGTCCAACTTAGTTTAGATTTGAACCCTAAGAAGGAGTGGTTCGTTCCTGTTTTGTAATCAAACAGGTCCTTTACTGTGAAATTTTAACGAGTCCAGTATAGGAGAAACTCGACATTTTTCAATTTTAAAGAGTCTGAAAAACTTAAGAAGACTCCAGGGTTGAACTTTTTCGTAAATTTGTGCCTCCCAAGCCCGAAAAAGTATAAAATAATACTTGAGAGAACCGCTTGATCTTTTACGACCAAGGAGTACTTTCATAGTTAGTGTCTTTGACCTGAAAAGTAAAAAGCGATCAAGGACACGTCGTTTTATTTCCAATATCGAATTTGAAACGACAAAAATCCGGCAATCTTTTCCTGTTTTTACGGTCAGAAAAGGGCTATAAGGGGAACGTCTTTTAATTCTGTTTTAACGAGTGTAAAAGAAACACTCGACAATCTTTTCATGTTTTAGGAGTCAGAAAAGGGCTTAAAAGATGACTCTGATGTTTTTATTTGTGAAAAATGACAATTTTCCCTAAATATCCTTTATCCTGCACAAAAACCAACACATTACTCATACCTGTTTAAAGATAGACAAAAATACTTTGAAAAATACCTTTTCACGGTGGAAAATAAACAAATTTAACATTTATTTACTCAAAAAACCTATAAAAAGGGCTTTTACCATTTTACTGTTGAGGAGAGAAAAAGGGCTTTTGGCAAGAAACTTCCCGTGGACATTGCGGAGAATCCGACCGTCGAAATCGAACACCGTCTCATCAGGTATTCTACAACATCCTCTTCTTCATTTCCATCCGTTTAGAATTTTTTTTTAGGCCCTAGTTTCATTTTTTGGAGGCTTTGGGGTTTCAAGGTCCGCTTTTCGGGGTACGCAGGTGCTCCACTGGTGACCTGCGTACCCCGACATTTTCTCAGTTGGGAAAATGCCGGGCGTACGTAGCTTGCCTTAAGAGAACCTGCGTACATACACGTTGTCTCTAAAGGTGGGCTGCATACACCGCAGAGAGGATTTTCAAAGCCCTATTTCTCCAAAATGGACCAAAAAAATCTAATTTTATGGACTCTAACAGATGTTTTATGGTGTGTAGATTGCCCACCATGCTTGATTGGCACGAGAGAGAACACGAAGATGTTGATTTGGCCGCCATTAATCACCAACCTTCCATTGATGCTTTGAAGGCATGCGGTCTTTACAAATACTGGGCCATACCTGGCATGAGGGCCCAGGTGCGCTTTCTAGAGTGGCTGGTTGAAAGGTGGAACGTTCAGGATCAGTGCTTTTACATTGGAGGGCACCAGCTCGAGATAGAGCCCTCAGACATTTAGTTTCTCATTGGTTTGCCCAAGACAGGCGAACACTTGACTCTACCCGGGACTAGGCCGGGTGGCTAGTCCATCGCTAGTCTCCGTCTAGAGTGGTGTAATAATCAAAACCAGGAGAGGGGGATAGAGATTAAAAAGATATCCCAACCTGAACTTGTGGTAATTGCCTTTACAGTTACCAGACTTTGCGGAGCTGCTGCTTTTCACATTGCCACCGGGTCCCAAATGCGGATGGTGATTGATTGCTATCAGGGCACCATTTGCAACTGGTGTGATGTTGTGTTGGCCAATTTAAAGGGCCAACTGACTAGGATTAAAAATGGACAATTAAAGACTTTTGGTTATGGGCCTTTAGTTGTGAGTTTTTCCCTAGAGAGGGTTCCGATGCTGATCCCACAGCAGCTCACTGTTGAGGTTGGGCCTCCCCGAGAGCCTAAATTGATGCGATGGGTTGCGGTACTGGCCCGTCATCCTGATGAGGGAACGGAGATTGTTCGATTTACTCCGGAGTACTTTCACTGGTTAGAGGACCAGGTCTTTTCGATACAGGATTTCCTTATGCCGGAGTTGATTTTCGTGGAGATCCGGACATGATTCGTCCACCGGGAGAACAGTGGGATGACACAGGTACTTCATTTTTCACAAGTTTTTAAATTATATACTTTTTTTTGTTTTTTTTATGTCGTCTCAAAACTGACAGTGACAATTTTCAAAATGCAGATGTAGGCCCACGACGTCCAGCCAATCTCCGGCCTTTCGAGAGGAGACAACCAGTTGCATCGGCACCGGTCCCACAGGACGAGGCTACAGAGACCTTAGCTGAGTTGGAACAAGACCTAGAGCGTCTAACGGCAGATATACCAGAGACTACTATAGATGATATTCCTATCAGGCTTCAGCGCTATGTAGTCGGAGTCCCAGGACCTTTTAGAAGGTTCTTGTGTAGGGTAGCTCGTGCAGTGGTGTCATATAGGGAGACCACCAGTGATTGGATGGTCTTTTTTGTAGACACATGTGACATTTTGGTTTTTTGTATCATTTTTGCCGATCATAAGGTGTTTTGCAACCTATGATCGAAGACGATGTATTTTTGACACACTCCTATCTATATATATATCATTATTACCGGCTTATATTGTTAAACATGTGTGATTAAATGTTTTTAAATTTACATGTATGATTAACGCAAATGTCTGTCTAACATTCGAGAAGCAATTGCATCTACTAATGTATTTAAAGACCTTGGAATATGCTGATATTCAATGTAATCAAATTCACGTTCCAAGAGACGCACTCTCAAAAATAACCTTAATAACACTAGATTTCGAATGGCATACACTCTATTAAGTTGTAATACAACGAGTTCAGAATCTAACCTCACTATCAAACTCTGAATCCCAAACGAAATAGATTCAGACAATAACTTAATCACTGCACTGTATTCTGCAATGTTGTTTGTTGTTTGACCGAGGCTCACCCCATGCATAGAAACTAACTCGTTAGAGGGTGAATAAATAACCCAAGCTGCGGAAGAGACATTCCGTGTAGTATGACAAGCACCATCGGCAAAACCAATGTATGTTTGGAGAGGCATCGACATCTGCATCATTAAGTGTAAAACCAAGATAAGCCAGAATAATGACGAAAACACACTTTCTAAGCTAAGCACACTGTCTAAATTAATAGACACACCAGCTAGAAAGAAAAACCTAACCTAACTAAAATCTCCACACCCATCATTTAAGCATAATACCTCTTTCAGTAAAGTCCATTTCTGGGTTTACCCAAAGAGTCCCCGTCAAAGTCAACCAGCTCATAGGCCCCTTTTGCTAGCTTTCGCTTAACAATGTAGGGCCCATGCCACATAGGAACGAATTTTCCAACACCTAATTTATCATTAGCTTGATCATATAATAACACTAGGTCTCCTTCCGAAAAATTTCGAGGGGTCACATTTCGATCATACTGAGCTTTCATTCGTTTTGCATGAGTCTCGATCGCCAATGCAGCATCACGTCGAGTCTCATCTAATTGAGCTAAATATAATAAACGCTTCTCCTCTTCGGAAGTAGCTGGAAGTAATTCGACAACCATTTGAAGTGATGGGATTTCGCATTTAATGGGCAGCACAGCTTCCAAACCATAAACTAGTTGGAAAGGAGTGAACCCTATTGATGTTTTCGCTGAGGTTCGGTACGCCCAAAGCGCAGAAAATAACATGTTGTGCCAATTTGACCGATGAATACCAATGATTCGTCGGATCATGATAACTAAAACTTTGTTGATGGACTCAACCAGACCGTTTGCTTGGGGATAATAAGGAGTTGAGCTATCATGATGCAAACCAAGCTGGCCTGTAAGTTCTGTCATGATAATGTTTCGAAAATGGCGCCCATGGTCAGTGATTATGGCTTGTGGGACACCAAACCTAATACGAAAATTGCAGCTGTCTTGCCGTCAGCCTCGAATGTAGGCATCGCCTCGGCCCACTTAGTAAAATAATCAACCACAAGGATGATATACGCATGCCCCCCGGCCGAGTGAGGGTTACATGTAATAAAATCAATACCCCATTTGGCAAAAGGACCAACGGCAATTATAGGGTGGAGAGGAGCAGGTGGTGCGCGCATCTTTCGATCAAACACTTGACAGTTGTGGCATTTTCGGACCGCAGTAATACAATCTTTAAACATGGACAGCCAGAAGTAGCCAGCGCGCAACACTTTTTGGGTTGTGGCGTACCCAGACATATGACCGCCACACGCTCCAAAGTGACAGTCATTCAAAACCCTTTCAGCTTCTTCATGAGTTAAGCAACGTCGGAAAACCAAGTCTGCCCCACGGCGATAAAGAGTATCTCCAATAATTTTGTACTGTTGGGACTGGAAACGAATTTTCCGACGTTCCGACTTTGAAACTTCGGGCCGAAAGGATTGGGTTTGGAGATAGACGATTATATCCCCATACCAAAAATCTAAAGTGCTGATGAGAAACAAAGATTCGTCCGCAATGGGTTCCTCTGCCACAGTTTCCATGTCAGCATGCGGGAAATCACACATCAACTCTGCAAAAACTAAAGATTTCTTAGACTTAGATTTTTCAAATTCCAAGTCGAACTCCTGCAGGATAACAATCCATTTGGAGTATTTGCCCCCTAGCAATTGTTTAGTTAAAATGTAGATCATAGGGTTGCAATCCGAAATGACTGTAGTTTTACGGAGAAGAATGTAGTGACGAAAACGTTGGACAGCTTGAACGGATGCCAAGGCCAATTTCTCCACATGTGAATATTTGAGCTTAGTTGGATTTAACGTCCGACTAAGGTAATAGATCACATGTTCCGTTCCGAATTCATCTTCCTGTACTAAGACCATTCCAATAGTGGAATGGGAGGCGGCGAGGTACAAAAAGTAATCTTGGTTGTATTTGGAAGGATGCAACAACGGTGCATGGGTCAACGCGTGCTTGAGTGCATCAAAAGATTTCTGAGCTATCTCATCCCAAGAGAATTGAGTGTTCTGTTTCAACAACCGGGTAAAACCTTTTGTAACCTCAGCGTAGTTAGGAATGAATCGTCATAAAAAGTTTTCTTTCCCCTGCAAACTTTGGAGTTGGCGAAGACTCGAAGGAGGAGGCAATTTGATGATAGCTTTTACCTTCGAGGGATTGACGCGAATGCTAGCTTTTGAAACAACAAATCCCAGCAATCGTCCCACTTCTATGCAGAAGACACATTTGTGTGGGTTCAACCGTATACAATAACACCTACACCTCATGAAAATTTCTCGTAAATGGACAAGGTGATCAGCTCGATGTAATGAATGAGCGGGCAAATCATCGAGATACGGTTGCACGATGTGTTTGATGTCATGAAACGCATAAGACATCGCCCTTTGAAAAGTGGCTCCGGCATTCTTAAGCCCAAAAGGTAATTTGCAATAAGAAAATGTCCCCCATGTACAAATGAAAGCCGTTTTTGGTTGATCGGCAGGTAGAATATTGATTTGGTTGTAACCGGAAAAACCGTCCATAAAGGAAAATATTTCACTGTCGGCACAATCATCAATTATTTGATCGATATAGGGTGTTGGATAGTTGTCCTTAGGACAAGCACGATTGATATCCCTATATTCGATGCATATTCTTATTGTTCCCTGTTTTTTGTTAACCGGAACAATATTCGATACCCAATCCGTTAACGGGATCGGATAAATGAAACATGCTTTCAACAGCTTCTCAACTTCTGCTTTAATTGCAGCCGCTTTTCGTGGGTGAATTTGACGCAAACGTTGCCGGATGGGTTTAGCGTCCGAGTAAGTCTTAATCTCATGGACAACAATTGCGGGATCAATTCCTGGCATTTCCTCATAGGACCAGGCAAACACGTCACGAAATTCTTGAAATAGGGCCTTGTATATCTGAATTTCGTCATCTGAACACGAGGCACCTATATGAATGTGCTCAACAATTCCGGGCTTGACTGAAATGTCAATGGGAACAGTGCGAGAGATGTTTCCCAAATTCAGCTCTAAATCAGGATGTTTCATTGGACTCTGGGCTTCCTTGACATATTCAGCTGTAAAGATTGATGAGAAATCGTTTTCAAAATGATCATCCTCAGGTAAAAACGAAGATCTATGATGGAGATCTGCCCATGGTAAATCGTCTACACACAGGACTTCACAAAGTTGTTCGTCAGATGACACAACTTTGGGAAACGTTATTAATTCCGAGGTTGAGGTGAAAAGTGATTCCTCACGGACCACATTCATTTGGTCGATTTTGGTTGAACGCGGGTCGGTAAAAGACTGCACGGCTTCATAGGCAATTTCATATGGACTCAAAGGCATAGCATTACCAAATGAGTCTATTTCAGATTCAGAAGGAACAATCCAAGGATCGTTGTAAACAATGGTATCTGATGTAATCATATGAATGGATGCAAACGAAGACATGACGTTGATTGGAGGAAAAGGAAAAGTTCCCAGTAAACCGACATCTTTAACTAATCCTACGCCAACATCCTTATAAGGGATAGTCGTTTTACCGACATGCTGGATACTCTCTGAAGAGGCTGAGTCGGATGAAAAGTAAGTCAGCTGGTCTATGGTTACGATCTTGCCATTATGTGGAAACTTTATTACTCTGAAGACCGATGAAATGACCGTTGTCATAGCGTAAGACCAACTTCGACCCAAGAGAAGGTTGTAGTCTAGAGGGGCATCAACCACCTCCACATCTAGACTAACGGTTTTTCCTTCAACCCCTATAGGCAAATCCTGTAGAATGCCAAACGGATGAAACCCACGGCCATCAAAGGCCTTAAGAATTTTCGGGGATTGATTTAGTGAAGGAGAACCAAGTGATCTCCACCACTGTATCGACATAATACACATGGAAGCTCCCTCATCAATTACAGTCCGATGAATCGGCCTGTTTTTTACTATCACTGGGATCTGGAAAGCCATTTGATGAGGCAAACGCGGTGTACTATTTTCTAGATCAAAGATTATTAGGTTCGGGTCCTGGACATCAACAGCTCCTATAGACGACAAAAGTAATTTGCGTTGTGTTGGGAATGATTGCAGCACTTCCAAAGCCGACATTGCTGAGGGTGAAATAGCTAAATCCTCAACAATGTTGTAATTTTGGGCCGCTCTCGCATGTGGATTGAAAGCAGACCTTCGAAGTACACCCTTGGCACGCAGTTTGATTACTAAGTCAGGGTTAGGTTTCTCGATCTGTAGTGGATCAGAACCGAGAGCTGAGGTTGATGGATTTGAATGAGAAGATTCTGCTTCTTTCAATCCATCAACAGGACTTTTACTACCATAATCGTGCGATTGAGTCGCAATCCTTACATGAGACATCATCAATATGGATTCTTCACTGGCACTCGAGGAAGAACCTATCATCTTTGTTGGATAGGTAAATCCCCTCTGTGGACAGAGGCGATCCCACTAGCCTATAACAGAACTAGCCACAATCAAACCACGCTGCTACGCAAGTTCCTAGTTATGCATCAAAGGTGAATCAAGAAGACCAACCTGGAGTCCAACGCTATGATTGAAGCAGAGTTGATATCCCCGCTCCCTCGCTCCAGCAGATCATAAACGAACACCTGCACATGCAAAGGAAGAGACAGATACCAACATAAAAGCTACCAAGGCACAACTATATTTCAGTCAGAAAGGAAATAAATCAACACATCACCATAATAGACAATGAGATTGGAACTATAATAGCAGTTGCTCATCAATTAATAATAAACAGGAAAAGTTATAACCATTGTTCTGACGTTGACCCTCTCCTGGCTGGGCGAGTAACTATATGTGTCTTGCAATGCATCTCCTCTCCGACAGCATAACCTCTCTAGCACTCACTAGCATTCCTCCAAGAACTCAAGAACTCAACATCTAGCACTCCATGACTAACCAATATCACTCATGATAACCACAACTAGCATTCCTCCAAGAACTCAAGAACTCACCATCTAGCACTCCATGACTAACCATTATCACTAGCTTGTCAAATGCATAGGGACAAGCTTATATAGATGAAGAAGGGAGGAGGATACGATGAACCGGGACACCTATTGTGGATTAACATTATCCCCAAAAGCCATTAAAGATGGAAATAGGATAGAGCTCGACATAAGACTGATTCTTTATCCTCAAAAAAGCTCCATGTAATGAAGGAAACAACATTCGGACGTGCATTAAGGCAAAAAGCATGACCAAACTTGGTTGGCGCGACTGCTGCTCTAAGACAGAGCGCCAATGGTCGCGCCCTCTTTTGAGGATCTCCATGATTGGTGCGGGTAAGATACTGTGGACTTGCGCCAATGAAAAAAGAGCACTTTTCAGGGATAATCTGTAGGAGGTGTCTTCAGGGAACATGAAGTACATACTCAGGGGAACATAATGCAAGTGTTTTTAGACTTTGTCACTTCTTATAACTCCCGGGATGAGTCCTCCAAGGTACGACAAGAGGAGTAACAGGGATGGTGACAAATTACTGTGTAACAGATGCCCCCTAAAGCATGAAGTCCGAGAGGTGGAGAGGGGTGAAATGCTTTACAAGAACACACATAAGAACACATATAGTTACTGCCGCCGAGGATCTGTATTAAGAGACATGACTGATAGTTCAATTACATGATGTACGTGGTATGGTCGCAGCCATCCATAAGACAGTACATAAATAATCTAGATCCATAGTATGGACGCAGCCATCTGGTTAGGATCAATGAATTGACTCAGGTATGGTCGCAGCCATCCAGTTAATGAGTCAAGTATCAAGAATCACGCCTGGATTACAACAGACACAATCCAGGGTCTTGCGCTCCATCTCGACCTGAACAAGAGTACAAGTTCAAGCATGTGAATATATTAGCTGAAGTCGAACATGCATGAACATCGTCTGATTACCAGTCAATAGTGGAAACTGTTAACAGACGCGAGAGGTACCACCAATAATGACAATGGTCCTCAAGGTACTATAGGTACAATCTACGGCGTGTGAATTAATGATCTGAAGTCGAACACCCGTAGAATCATCCGATCGGAGGCCAATGATGAAAACCTCACGTCGAACACGAAGAACCTGCCATTGAGGCATGCAGGCTCCAAGGCACCAGAAGGGAGTCTCTAGATCAACTTCCTGGATAATGAGCTGAAGTCGACAGGAAGTGACCTTGATCGAAGGTGGGCCATAATGTTTCCCACATCATCGACACGAGACAGAGAGATAATGTTGTGAATCAAGATTGTGCGAACTATCAGAGGGAGGTTGTTTCTTTGCAGAGGTCAACTTCTCTTGAACATATCGGTGGCACATTAATGGAATTGGCAATATTTGACATCAATGTATCAAAGGTCATGATGACGAGGCAATGAGTAGATGAGAGGTCAAATAAGGTACCCAAGTCCATGGAAGCAAGTAAAAAATATGAGATGAGATATCCCCACCCTGGACACGAAAGCAGAAAAGTGCCATCTTCAAGAGCGACATACTACCGACACGACGGTAATTATGGTTCCTTTTTTCCTCCGCCATTTCTGGCGAGTACCCCAATTATTTTTAATAAGCTTGATGGGGATAGCATATGCTTGTGGTCCGTCATTTCGACAAAATCCGATTTCATCAGGTTTTAACGAGTCTGACAAAGGAAGAACTTAGCGTCTTTTCATGTTTAGAGAGTTTGAAAAGACAGCAGAAAAGGAAACTCCAGGGGTGTCCTTTTCGTAAAGTTGTGTCTCTCGGGCCCGAAAAAGTATAAAATAATGCCCGAAAGAACCGCCCGATCATTACGATCGAGGAGTATTTTTCATAATTAGTGATTTCGACCTGAAAAAGTAAAAAAGTGGTCAAAACCACGTCGCTTCGTAACCATTAACGAGTTTGAAACGACAAAAACCCGGTAATCTTTTTATGTTTTAACAGTCGACAAAAGAACTTAAAACGACCGCCCCTTATTACCGTTTAACGAGTCAAGAGGAGCGACTCGGCAATCGTTTCCTCTTTAAATGGTCAGAAAAGAGCTGAAAGCGGACCTCCATTTTTATTCTCTTTAACGAGTCAAAAAGGAAAAATACTCGGCAATCTTTTCATATTTTACGAGTCAGAAAAGAGCGTAAAGGCGACTCGTCCTGAAGGAACGAGTGGTATAAAGGGTAGCAACTGGTTCCGGTAATGGTGGAACTTGCTCGAAACATGTAATGGTCAAGAGGCTGGCTAATAAAACCACTCATTGCTGTGGTTCCTCAGGAAAGGATAAACAACCAGGTGAAAGCATATGATCAGCCAAAGAGATGGTGGTGATGGAATGAAACAACCAAGGCTCATCTAGCAGAATTTAGCAGATAAAAGGTAATCACGGGATGTAAATCAGGTATGGGTTCATTTTTACACAAGCTTGAACCATGGAGAACTTTTCTTGGACTCAGTTTCATGTTTACACAAGCTTGAAACGAAAAATTATGCTTGCTATAAATTTGCATGCCCCCAGCATGATAATGCAAATCGAGGTACATGCCCCCCAAGCTTCATGGCATTCACGGAGTGGATGGAATGAAGCTTCACTCTCAAGATCTATGAAAGACTCGACTTGTATTTTATGAGATCTTAATCAAAAGACTCGATTTGGAAAGGGAGGTGTTGCATTTTTTAATGAGGTTGACACAGTAAAAGAACTATCCTCATAACCCTTGTTTCATTTTTGAATGAGCTTGACACGAGATCAGAACTATGCTCCGAGCCTCCTTGTTTCATTTTTTAGCGAGCTTGACACAAGACAAGGAACTGTGCTCCATCCGACGTTCATCATAATGAACAGGAAGTCGGGGCTTCCAAGAGTGCCTCTCCCGGTGGGAGGTCAACATCTCGGAAGTCAAGACCCAATGCCCCCAGGACACTATGCACGACAACGACATCGCTGGATACAGGCATGGGATAGGTGGCCACGTATTTGACCTGCGGTGGGGCAGATGCAACTGGTGGATGACAACCAGGAGGGGATGACGACTGCGCAGGAGGGACCCGTGGACGAACGAACGATAATTGATCGATAGTCACAATTCTTCCATCATGTGGAAAGCAAACCACATGGAAAAGTGAAGAGACAAGGGCCCCCATGGCATAAACATAGTCACGGCCAAGGAGAAGATTGAAGTCTAAAGCACCTTGGGTAACCCATACGTCTAGATAGACGGTCTTGCCTCCCAAAGTAATAGGGAACTTTGGAAGGAGCCCTAATGGTTGGCTAGTTCTTCCGTTAAAAGCAGTCAGATTCGATGCTATGGGCACAAGCTGTGGGGAACCCAAAGCTTGCCAAATAGTGGCAGACAAAAGACTAACAGATGCGCCCTCATCCAAAACAGTGCCTGGTATTGCCTTGTCATAGGCGTGTACCGTGACCCAAAAAGGCACATGAGATGGGAGGCGGAAGGTAGTCAACCGTCTCCAGTCGAAGGAAGCGACTGAATTACTTGGTGGGGGAATCGTATGATTGCCCCCCTGCTCGGGAGAGAGCGCAGTAGGACTCTCAGATGTAGGAGAATCTGAGGAGACGAGAAGAACAGGAGAATGATGCTCTTCCGAAATAGAGTGGTCGGCGGGTGATGAACTCGAGTCGACACTCTTTCCGACCAATGGTTGGTCTGGAACAGGCTTGGCAGAACCAGATTCAGGAAGAGGAGGCTGGACAAGAGAGGAATCTTGGTTGATTTCTTTGTCAGCAGGGGAACGTTCTGCAGTTGCAGAAAGACGTTGATAACCAGTAGGAAGTTGGGTTGAGGGAGCTGTAAGACTTTCCAATACAATAGTGGCTCTATCCATGAATGGACAAAGGTGAAGGGGATGATTTCCTTCACAAAGTTTACAAGGGATTCGAATCTTCTCTTTTCCCTTACCGTTTGCAGGTGATAAGGTAACATCGCCACGATCGACAGAGAACGATGCAGGGTGGTCCGGATCATGAGACCATACTTCTAAAACCCTGGGAATACTAGGACAATCACGGAGAAGATGGTTTTCCTTGCATAACTTACAAGGAAATTTGACCTTCCGCGTAGGAGCACAAGGTGGCTCGACTTGGGTTATACCTTTAACCTTTGGTTTAGGGGTCTTCTTCTTCTTAGCCACCTGGTTACTTGAATCCAGAGGTTCACCAGGCGAGGTAGAAGATGAGGACGCAGCAGTAGGTGAAGAAGGGGAAGGGTCCACCTCGGAATCAGCAAGACGTTGTTCAGGTGGAGGAGGTGGTGGTGGACCCGAACTGAATGGAGGAGCACTAGAGGGTATCTCAGGCTCCTTCCCGGTAGATGGAGGGTAATCTTTTGTTCGAGTACTGATATTGATGGGTATCGTTCCAGCCATAAACACTTGAGAACCAAAGGAAGAGGGAGGCTGAGATGGGTCAGCCACCATTTGAGTTTTTTGAGTTTGCTGTGAGGGAAAGGGTTCTTTAAGCACCGCAGGAGTCCCAGGGGTGCCTTTTAACAAACGACTAACTTCGGACTGCCTCGGGAAATCCTTGGTATAGTGATCCTCATCGCAGATAAAACAAGGATACTTGGGTTTGCGTTTAGTGCCGTCCTCGGGTTGAGGTTTTGGGGCTTCCTGTTTGGGTTGTTCTGGTTTATTTTTCGCTTTCCCTTTTTTCTTTGATTTCAAGGCTTTGTTTTCCATGGTGGTTTGGACGGCATTGACCTTGGAAGTAACATTCGAAGTGGGTATTACCTGGGAGGTGGGTTCATTCGGAGCAGAAGTTATCGCACTCGAGACCACCGAGTTTGAAAACAACCATACGGGTAAACCAATGGTCAACCCAGGCAAAGACAATGTTGCGATATACTGAACACCGACATTTCCAACAGAAGGAAATGGACGAGGGTTCCCATCAGGAGGAACACCTTGGCCGGTGGGCGCCGGGAAGGCTGCCATTGAACGAGAAATAATCCTACTCAAGCTAACGCAAACAAAATCTAATTGGGTAGATGTTATCGTGGCCAATAAATTTTAAGACACTGAACTTAACCTTTTCATTTTTTAAGAGTCAAGAAAAGGATAAAAGATGACTCTAGTCTCCTTCGAATATTTAATGAGCACGAAGTGACAAGATGCTCACAGGCACCTTTTCTTTTAGGGAGTCCGAAAAGGATCAAAAGTGACTACTCTGGAATTCTAGGTAGAGGGTGTGCCAAACTTTTCGCAAAACCACAGAATACTTTTTAGGGTACGGGTGGTCG
The DNA here is from genome assembly GCA_031772625.1 of Pinus tabuliformis. Classification (NCBI taxonomy): domain Eukaryota; kingdom Viridiplantae; phylum Streptophyta; class Pinopsida; order Pinales; family Pinaceae; genus Pinus; species Pinus tabuliformis. Next base: position 108,332,733 of record CM062810.1, on the reverse strand, counting down.
ATCTTCGTGAATGCTGTGTTCACTGCATTGCGAATCGTAGGGCGGCTAACACAGCTTCCTATGGATAAAGGCTTTATTCCTATAGGGGTCTCCCAATATATACTCGACGGTACGTGGGAGCACAGTCCGTATTGGCACCTATCGTTTCACTGTGGAGGAATCACCCAACCACTCGACGATAAACTACCAGGTTTAAAGACGCCGGAACACGTCTCTAACCTAGACCTCTAGAGTATTTGCGTTATGTTCCAATGCATTGTTATGTTCATTGAGTCCATTTTAAAGTTTATCTTCGATTATGTTTCAGTTTTTGGTCCTACCGTATGTGATATCTCAAAAACTTCTTAAATGCAAACTATATGCCAAAATTATATCATTTGATTCGATGAATTCTATCTACAGGAGGGTTGAGATCTTTTTCACAAACGAAATGATCACTTAACAAACAACAAAGATCCTAATGCAGCTAATAACAAGAAACGAAATTTTTCTTTTTCTTCTTAATAGCGACAAATAACAATAAATGCTAACTACTATGATGCAAAAGATTTTTTGTTTTCCTTTTCTTTAAGATGGCATGATGCATTTAAACAAATTTTAAGAGATATGCACAATCCAAGTTCAGTCTATGAAATAGAACCAATTCTGAAACACCAAAATGAACCATGCAAGCAAGGAAAAACACAAAGACTTTCAATGAACTATGTAATCTAAGTTCGAATGAAGTCAAGTGAAATCCAAAGAGACTAGAAGTGAATCACTCAAAGTATAGAAGATCAAGCTTTAACAAATCACTGGATAGGTGCAGAACACAACCAACAAGCTGACTGGATAATCAAGAGACCGAAACTTCCCACAGAAGGCTAGACATGCAAAGTCACTAGATGTCCTAGGGCTGAGACGAAAATCAATAGAAATAAGCAAACAGCTGAAGGATAAAGGCTAAGACCAGTCAAGCAGAGGTTCGACACACTTCCAGAGGCTGTAAGAGATATAAAAAGAGACTGAAAGAGCTTTCCACCCACACACAGGCAAAATTTACAGGGCTGGCGCGACTGTCAGCCTGCAACTTGCGCTACCACAGGATTGGCGCGAGTTGCTTTAGAGCAACATGCGCCAACTGGCGCGACTGTCAGAGTAATAACCGCGCCAATTAAGCTTGCCGGCTAGAAAAATAAATAATACGACCTCAGGTCGGGTTGACAGTGCTCAGATGGGTCAAACAGTAAAGAATAACCTCAAAACTGACTCAGGAAGCTCATTCACTCAAGCAAGCAGAAGAAAATTAACATGCAAGACAAAAATCAAATAGCTCCTCCCCAGCGGAGTCGCCAAATTGTTGGATAGGTAAATCCCCTCTGCGGACAGAGGCGATCCCACTAGCCTATAACAGAACTAGCCACAATCAAACCACGCTGCTACGCAAGTTCCTAGTTATGCATCAAAGGTGAATCAAGAAGACCAACCTGGAGTCCAACGCTCCCTCGCTCCAGCAGATCATAAACGAACACCTGCACATGCAAAGGAAGAGACAGATACCAACATAAAAGCTACCAAGGCACAACTATATTTCAGTCAGAAAGGAAATAAATCAACACATCACCATAATAGACAATGAGATTGGAACTATAATAGCAGTCGCTCATCAATTAATAATAAACAGGAAAAGTTACAACCATTGTTCTGACGTTGACCCTCTCCTGGCTGGGCGAGTAACTATATGTGTCTTGCAATGCATCTCCTCTCCGGCAGCATAACCTCTCTAGCACTCACTAGCATTCCTCCAAGAACTCAAGAACTCAACATCTAGCACTCCATGACTAACCATTATCACTCATGATAACCAAAACTAGCATTCCTCCAAGAACTCAAGAACTCAACATCTAGCACTCCATGACTAACCATTATCACTAGCTTGTCAAATGCATAGGGACAAGCTTATATAGATGAAGAAGGGAGGAGGATACGATGAACCGGGACACCTATTGTGGATTAACATTATCCCCAAAAGCCATTAAAGATGGAAATAGGATAGAGCTCGACATAAGACTAATTTTTTATCCTCAAAAGAGCTCCATGTAATGAAGGAAACAACAGTCGGACGTGCGTTAAGGCAAAAAGCATGACCAAACTTGGTTGGCGCGACTGCTGCTCTAAGACAGAGCGCCAATGGTCGCGCCCTCTTTTGAGGATCTCCATGATTGGCGCGGGTAAGATACTGTGGACTTGCGCCAATGAAAAAAAGAGCACTTTTCAGGGATAATCTGTAGGAGGTGTCTTCAGGGAACATGAAGTACATACTCAGGGGAACATAATGCAAGTGTTTTTAGACTTTGTCACTTCTTATAACTCCTGGGATGAGTCCTACAAGGTACGACAAGAGGAGTAACAGGGATGGTGACAAATTACTGTGTAACAACCTTACTCTCCTGCTTTGGAAATGGATCTTTCAAAATAACAGGAGTTGGGGAACCTTTGATGATTTTCACAACTTCGGCCCGATGAGGGCAATCTCTTGTAAAATGATCTTCTTCACAAATAAGACAAGGATATCGAGGTTTGTGCTTTTCGTCATTGATTTCTGACTTTTCTGTTTTCTCCTTTGGAGCTTTGTCTACTTTATTCTTCTTCTTGCCTTTCTTTTTCACACCGTTTTTTGATTTAGCCGTAGATGACTCTACAGCGTGAATATCAGCGGAAACTTCAGCAGAAGATTCTCCTGTCGGGGAGTCTGGTAAGGTTATAATGGGCGAAGAATTATTTGAAGACTTCTTATTTCTTTTAGTATTCACCGTACCAATCATGCCATCAGCAGCATGAGATCCCGAAGGAGCAGCAGCGATTTGATTTGACTTTGGAAGATCTGGGATCTTTTCGTGTAACGTACCCGACTGAGTGTAAACTAAGTCAAGGTATTGCGCTTGAGCAATCACTTGCTCCTCAGTAACTACTCCGACCTTAGCTACATCTTGAGTAATCTTCGGTAATAATGATTTAACAAACCATTCAGCTAAGATTTGGTCCGGGATAAAAACTTTCACTAACCGCCTTCGACGTCTCCATTCATGAATGTGATCGGAAATATAAGTGGACGTCGATTGTTTTAATGAAGTTAGTAACTCCGTGCCATTATCATATCTGACCGGCAACTGAAAATGAGTGAGGAACGAGGTAGCTAATTGACTAAAATTGTAAAAAGAGGCCCGTGGTAACTCAATGTACCACTTGGCCGCGAGACCAATGAGAGTACGCTGAAAAAGACGTAAGTGGATCGAATCATCCGAGATGGAATTAGAGGCACACCAGAGGTGGTAAGTCATCACATGATTTGACGGGTCCTCTCCAGACTTACCTTCGAACTTGGGTATGTCACTGGGCAACTTATTTGGCATTGGCGGCCAAAACGGAAGATAATTTATTGGATTGTTCGTTAGGCGCGACAAGTCTGGTAAATCCAAAGTTGCGATAAATGGCAATTGCCGATTAGGATCCCTAAAACTCTGGGTCACGAGACCAGTCCCAGAAGGAGGATATCTAGGATAACTTGGAATAGGAATCACATTCGAGATATTGTATCCTCCTGGAAAACCAGGATTAACCGGACCGTACTAGGGTTGCTGTGGTTGTTGATAAGTGTACCCAGGATACGGTTGATACTGGTAAACTGGCTGCTGGACAACAAGCCCGAATTGGTACTGCCCCTGGTACGGTTGATAAGCGAATTGTGGTTGACTAGTGACAACCGTACTTAAACCAGGCTGTCCTACAGGCATCTGAACCGTAGTTTGAATCGTGGATCCAGACAATGGTAAAGATGTCTGAGGAGTAGTGGCAGAGACAGTAGAAACCGGAGCTGTCGATACTCCAGAAGTAAGTGTGGTGGATGGAACAGATGTTGCGGTAGTTGCAGCAGTCGTTTGAGATGGAGTACTAGGTGCAATAGGCCCAGACTGAGAAACTACCGAAGGTACAGAAGTTTGAACATTAGACTGGACTGGTTGCTGGGGTGAACCAGAAACTAAAGGTTGTCCAGTTTGGGATGAAAACTGTACACTTGGCTGCAATACCTGTTGAATTTGCGATGGATCCCACACTATGTTCATTCCGGGGTATTGACCCATAACATGTTGAGGATATTGAGATCCATAACCGGATTGAGGATAGGATTGATAATTGAAAGGTACATTTCTCGTACCTTGAACTTAAGATTGACCTTGGGGTGGTTGATAACCTTGATTCGAGTACTGACCTTGGGGTAGATACCCTTGAGGTAAGTACTGATACTGGGGTTGACCTTGAGGTATAAATTGATACTGAGGTTGACCTTGGGGTACATATTGAGGCTGGGGTTGACCTTGAGGAATGTACTGTACCACGGGTACATACTGTCCTTGAGGTTGCCCCCCAGACGCAATTTGTGTACCTTGAGGTTGCCCCCAGGCATTAATTGAGGCTGCCCCCCAGGCGGTAACTGGCCACCTTGAGGTTGAGAACTGGGAATTGAACCTGACATCATGTAAATGTCTCCTACGCCCAACGGTTTATTACCATTGTTTCCAGTTAATAACCCATGTTCAATGGGTTGAGGAGATGCTCCCACAAAAGTACCAAAAGGTGACTGATACCCAGTAGGAACAGAAGGACCGCCGTACAAGAAAGATTCAGGAGATTGAGTAAACATAGACGACTAACCAGACATATTTACAGGAGTATAAATACCTCCGGGTGGATAAGGAGTACAAGGTGGAGAAAAACTTGACCCTGAGTTGTCCAAGTAATTAGTTAACGAAAGATACCAAGTAGTACTTCTAGGTGGACTATAAAAAATGGATTCACGCTCCCTTAGATCAATAGTAGGTTGATCTTCAGGGATAGGGACGCCTATTTCTTCTTCTGGAGCAAGTTCTTCAATAGCTATCAAACCAGAAGGAAGATTTTCGGTGATGACTCTTTCTACCCTAGGTGAATCAGGAACACTAGAAGTTGGAGTAACAGGTTCAGATATTTTAGGTTCTTCACCTATATCACTAGTACATGAAAAACTACCAGCAAGCTTAGAAACTGCAATAGCTTCAGGATTATAACCTGTTTCTAGACTTTGGTAATCAGGATGAACTACCAATGAAGACTCTCATTCTTCAGGTGAACCTACTTTACTGCCACTAGGAGTTACAAGGACCTTCAAACCTTTGTAATGACCCGGGACGTCTTCAGGAGGTTGGCCCCGAAGTCTACGGGACTTCCTCAACAAATCGGCCACGGTTACAATCTCAGGACACTGGCCCCGAAGTCTACGGGACTGTCTCAGTAATTCAGCCACAGTTAAAAACTTTTAACTACTGCACACGCAAACAAAGTAAAATCTCAAAGCAAACCGCCTAAAGTCTCTAAAGAACCAAACAAATTTGAATCACACGCCTAAAGAATCTAGGGCGTCAAACCATACACAAACAGTAGCCTTCCAGACCGAAAACACTAGTTGGTGATGAAGCCCAACATCGCCGAATTCAGTACAGAAGTGGTGGGTGGAACAGTTACCCCGGCAACCTGCTTAATGAATAGACTGGACCAAGTTCCTCCACTTTAACCGTCTCGAGTGAAGTGAACCCCCCAGAAAATCGAAGTGAGTCTAGCCGACGTCTGCTCCAGGTACAGTGGGATCTTCCCTCCACCGTCACCTCGGGTAGAATCCTAAAGATAATGGTCACTAAGGTTACCAACAGCAACAAATATACCTGGGGGAACAGTCTACGACCTGATAGCACGCAAGGGCAGAGTAACAAGCTCAATCCCCTTGCCGGCTCCTTGACAATAATCCAAGGTTTACCGACAAGTGACCCCAGGCTCCTCGACAATAATCCAAGGTTTACCGTTTGTAGTACGTGCGTATCTGGCGTCTTTCCCAATGAAGGAGGATTGATCCCCTCACTGGTTCGGACACGGTCTCGTGCTTCTCCTTTAAGAGGAGCTTTCCCAGAGTACAAATGAAACAGTTGGATTTATCCTACCACAAGATAAGCTACTTGTTTGGTTTTACTGTCTTGGAGAGTTAATTACTCTCCTACTCCAAGACACTAGTCTAATCTATATTGGTGTTTCAGAGCCCTAGTAAATAAAAAGTTACTAAGTTGATTTTACTTTAAGCGTTAATTTTTATGGCTTTTCTTTAGGACAAAAGGTAGCAGAGATGAAACTGATGGTGTGTAGACTCGACTCAAATCCACTAAAAAGATGCACTTAGGATGATTTATACTAATTTTTTTTTTCAATGAATTCCCTAGCTAAGAGAGTTGAAGAATGCAAAATTGATATAAAGACAACTTTCTTGGCAATGAAAATCAAAGAAACATCTCTTTATCTTTTCCAAAGTATACAACACATGACCACTAATTATTTCATGAAAATTCCTTTTCTTTTCAAAGACTCAAATGCTACTAAAACAAACTTTTCTTCAAAAGAGATTTTTGGATTTTTTCCTACTTAACAAAAATCAAAATTTAAAAAAAAACTAAGACAATCAAATCAATTTTACTAAAAAGAAAATCGAAGAGAAATTCACCTAATAAGAAAATCTAATGAGGCCAAAGCATACCAAGTATGATTCCAGGATGTTTTACTCAGTCATGATTTAACCAAGGACTAGTTAATGCAGAATCATAAACTAGTTAGAAACAAAAATCAAAATCTTTTGTTCTTTTTCTTAAGAATGAAATTCACAGTTTTAATCAACAAACTTTTTCGAAGTTCTGCAAAGAGACAACACAAAGGTAGTTTTCTCACAAAGGTGGATTTTATGAAAGGTCTGACTCCTAAGAAGACTGAAAAGACCAGGGATATCCAAGGTTTTACAACTTCTAAAGCCAAAGTCACTACAGGACCAATGCAAAAATCAAACCCTAGGGCTAGAACCTCTATGAATTTCACTAAAACTCTCAACACTGATGAAACAAGTTTTGATGAAGACTTCTGGCAGGTAACCAGTGGATCTGGGCAGCAAAAACAAATTATAAACAAACTCTAAGAGGCAAAAAGGAAAAAATTGAAATTTTCTCAATTTTGAGAGGGTACGCAGGCAACCTGTTTGCACAGGTGCGTGTATGCTCTGTGTACAAAGCTGCAGTGCGTACAAGTACGCACTGTTCTTAACGTAGAGGGTGCGTACTGCTAGCAAAACCAAGAAAAACTAAAAACTAACTTAACCCTAAGCTATTCCACCCAAATGCACAGTCAGACAGCCAAAAACCAGAAAGAAAAAGACTTTTCTCAAATCAAAGTTTCACACAAAGAAGAAATCATTCAAATCATGGAGTTCCCCAGCGGAGTCGCCATTTTGTCATGCGGAAAGAGTCAATTTTGCAGAAAAAATCAACCTCCCTAGAAGCTAAGGCTTTCTAGTGACAAACAAGACAATTAAACACTATCTTTCCCTAAATATGCATTTAGAATACAACTAGTCAGGTGTTTAAAACATACCTTTAGTCCCACACTGTTTGTAGCAGTCCGGCCTCTCCGATCCGGATGAGCTCCTCCTTCTCTTCGAAACCTACATTCACTAACAAGAAAACGATTACATAGCACCTGAATAACTCATAAAATAAAACATATTCATCATAAAGACCAAGGAGTATATGAAACAAATTATGTATAACAACTTGTTGAGAAAAATGAGCTTAATTGTATTAAGTGGAAACAAAAGAAACCATTACAACCAGTGCCTTGGTGTTGTGCACGTCCCTCCCAGGGTCCAGCAAGAGTTCTCCTTTACTTTGATCAGCTCACCCACTTCCAAATGAAGCTAAGAAGGGATGGGAATCTCTCCTCTCAAGCTCTATAAGGGAGTCCTAGTTTCAGCAGCATCTACCCTTAGGAATGTTCAACTTTCAACCTCCTCTCCCTTTGGCCCAATGCCTGTATTTATAGTGCTTTGGAGGAAGTTAATCAGGTCCACCATGAATGGGATAAGCCCCTCTTTCAATGGGATAACTCCCCTCTTCATGGGATAAGTTCCTCTTACATAGGGATGCATGAACCATCTGGAGGCGCTCAATACACGTCAAACCATCTTCTAGAATGCTCTAGATTCGACCACAAGTAACTTTTTTGGAGTAAAACTTGCGCCTTTTGACCTTTACAGGAGTACGCACCCACCCCTTTATAGACAGAGCGTACAAGTACGCAGGTATTGTGAACTTGGGGTGCGTACACGTAGGTGAGGCCAAGAGAAACTGCATAACCTGAGTTAATTGACTTTTTAAGGACTTTCTCTCTTTCTTGGAGTTTGACACGAGGAGCAGAGGTATGAGACTTGCCAAGGAGGATAGTATGACGGTTGATGGAGCCATACTAACTGCAAATAGTCATGGTGACAAATTTTAGTGTAACACCCATCAATACTATACCCAAAACACTCCCAAATCCCTGATCAATCTCTCCCTTTAGCCCCTATTCCCATTTCATCATTCCTCTCCTAATACTCCCTATTTTATTGTCCCCTTGGTGACAAATTTTCAGAGCATCTACCAGCTTCATTGGAATTCAAGGGCAGCATAAAATTCAGGGTACAAACAGCAGTAATGGCATTAGAAGTTTCATCAGAATATGCGGAGGAGACCCATAGTGACATAGCTTCAGGAGAAAGGGCCCAAAGGAGACATATTCGGAGTGGCAAACTACTTAGAGACGAGCCAAACACGCTCACCGAGTTTCAGGCATGCCCTCTTGCTATGTCTTGCTTCCAGCACTTAGCATGTTTCGAATTCTGTCAGAGGGTGGCAAATGTTAGAGTTCATCATGAGTTGGCCCGACGTTTTGCACTTCACCTACATGGAGGACAGTCCATCTTGGCTGGGGTCACTTTCACATTGACACCCGAGACCATATTAGTGGCGACAGGCATACCCAACATTGGAGAGCAGTGGCACAAAAAGAAAAAGGTGGAGAGGCATCATTATGAGCCGTACATCAAAGACAGTTGTTTGAACCAACTCACAAGAATATTTCTATTCAGATTTCTGAAAGATGAGTATGCCCCGCTCATGAAATTGATCATGAAGTACTTCAGTTGCGAAGGGAGGTTTTCTCACCTCTATGCCTATCACATCAGGTTGTTCATGCACTTTACCAGGGTGCGGATGATGAACCTCCCATTTTTCATCTGCGGGAACATAGAGAGGATGAGGAACTTCATGCAACACAAGACCCCTCGACAGCAGCTCAACAGTGTGTATCACTTTTCCCTTATCCGGATTTTGGTAGACCATCAGTTGGGATTTCAGGGTATTGCTTGGGAGGACTTCATCTCCCATGACTTTTTAAGCACTCCATAGGTAGTTTCAGAGGCAGAGCATGAAGTAAGGGGCCCATCTCATCAGTATGAGCGACATGAGACTGCCACTATGCCAGTATACATCACCTATCAGAAAGGCAGTAGACCCTTATTTGCAGCAGCAAAGCAAGTGTTATCTCCACCCGGGGTGGAAGGGGCCTCGCTTCCGACATCAACATCACAGGAGCATGGCAAAGGTAAGGAGCCAGTGTAGGAGGAAGGACCATCAGGTGAGCGAGAGACCGAGTTTATTCTCCTCTAGGATGATGAGATAGATGCTGAACCAACAAAGGAGGAGCTCATAGAGATCATTCAGGAGCAGCAGTCAGTGATTGACTCCTTGTCCCTTGACTTAGAGAGGGCCAAATGGAACATGAACTACCTGGAGTAGAGAAACAAGCAGCTGGAGGACCAGCAGGCGATTATGGAGCTTCAAAACATTCGTGAGCATCACCAAGCTGCTAAAAGGAGAAGAGTTCAGCCCACATCACTGGAGCAGGCAATCAATGAAGACCGGGAGGCCTATCTCGAGATCAGGAACATGCAATTGGAGAGGCTTCTGGACAAAGTCGACCAGGACCTTGCTCTATTGAGACATATGGCTTTCCATTACAGGGTGCGGAACATGAGTGCAAAAGAGCAAGATAGGCTTAGGATCTTGGCCGAGATTTCCTTGGCTCAGCATGGCACCCCATAGAGAACTTATAGCCCAAGTTTCAAAAAATTTGGGCAAATTTTGGTCACAAGCAATTTTTTTGGGCAAAAAACAGAGATTTTCTTCCTGTGCGCTAAAATTCTAGGGATCCAATGGAGAAATGGCTTGCATATTTGGATTCAGCATCAAACATTACGACTACTGGTGTCTGGGCTAGATATTTGGGCAAGATCTGGGTCTCCTAAAGGTCAAAAAACACCCAAAAATGGCCTCTCTGCCACGTTTTTGACACACAAAAAGCAGTTTGGGGAGAATGAAGATTTGGAGGGGCAAATGAGCACCAAATTTGAAAATTCTAGCTGGGTTAGGAAGTAGACAGGACAGGCTTTCTAGAAAGCCAACTTGGGCACATTTTGGACACCTGCAAGTGCCCCAAAACAGGCCCCAAAGTAGCATGACACACAGAGAAAATGGCGCGGCGCACAGAGGAAAAATTGTCAATTTTCTTCTGTTTCGCGAAATTTCGGTTCGCGACTTCTCCAAGTGGGCCTGGTCATCTACACTTCGGTTTTTGGCACCAAAGGTGGCATTTAAAGATTTTTTTCTCTATATTGGCTTCTATCCAAGTGGCGAAGGAAGGCAAACGGTCACCCAATGCCAAATGTCATGTTTGCAGTGCTGCACCTGTAGCTGATGGTTGGCTCTCCATCTCCATTTTGTAATGATTCGAGTAACTTCCCAACCCCTGGGAATTCTATCTCTTCCTCAAACATTCTATATATTGTATGCAAGTTATTTGCAAAGGGTGGGTTGGCTTGTAACTTCTGGGAGACTGTGGGAAAGAAACTTTGTTTCTTCACTGTGTATTTTTGACAGAGAATTAATGAAAGGTAGAAACTTTGTTTCATGAGATTCTTGTGGTTGTGAGTGTAGAAAATGTGTCTCTTATGTTTCCATATGTATTTCATTATGTTTCATAATTCAATTCATGTTCATTTCCAGTGAAATTTTCTAAGTGAGATTAGGTAGAATTCAATTTTATTTCTCTACCTGTGGGAAAATTTCATGTTCAGTGTTATTCTTCTGTTGAAAAGGATTCATGTCACTATGCCATTTTCACTTTCTTCAGTAGTCTATTCATGTCGCGGTACCTCAAACTAAATTGTTACATTTTCCGCCTACCTTGCCTCATGGAATAATATGTGCCTTTGTATTAAATTCTCTGTTCTTTACTAAGCGCTGGTCCCATAACATCCCAGAAGCTCGGTCATTCATGAAAATTGTTTCCCGAATCCCTATTCACCTACTATCCTAAGGTAAATATTTCATTGTAAGTCATCTCAAACCATTTTCGATTATCTATTCACTGAGCGTGACTCGGAGAGATCCCTCTCCTGCTCTGGTAGGGCTAGCTACCAGACTGAGCGTGGTTTGTGGTTACCCTAATTTTTGCCTTCCTTCAGCCTGAGGTAGATTTAGGTGCTAACATAGGGGCGACCATACTGGGGACTAAGTTGAAATCAAATCCCCTTGTTTCAAAATAATTCTAGGCTTCCGGATGATGAACTTAGGATTGGAAAGGCTGAGCAAGTTGGTCATGTCCTGTGATTTTTCTCAATAGCACGTTGGCTTCGAGGCGATATACCAGAGCCAATCCAGACCCGGATCCTCCTCATATTTACGAAAACCCCAATTTGATCCCAAGGCTCCTTCGTCAAGAAAGCACCATATCTCCCGTGTTCAAATCCCATTCATGTCCCGACATTTTTGAGTATCTTGAAGAGCTTGAGTTTGACGAATGATTTGAAATATCACTGTTTGAGTCTAAATCTGAAAGGGTTGTTGATTATACTGTCTCCAATCCGCAATTTCTTGTAGACCTTAAAACAGAAAGAGTTAATAGATTAACTGATAATTACATTGCAACACATCCCCAAACCCCAATTGCAATCCCCTTGCAAACTGTGCACACTCCTCCAACACCTCCAAGGCCAAATCCACCGAGAATGATGGATGCCCATTTCACACCCCTTGTTCTGCCCCAAGTCCTAGATGACATGCCAAATGATTATCAAAGTAAAATCCCATTTTTTGATGGCACTCCTAATGGCATTACTGCTCAGCAACATGTAGACAAAATGGCAGACTTCTATGAACTTCATGAGATCAATGCGGAGAACGTGGCAATGAGGCTCTTTATACAAACATTTGTAGGTGATGTGAGGAAGTGGTTCAGAGGTTTGACGGCTACAAGTATCACTACCTTGGCTGAACTACAAAGACAATTTTTGAACCGGTGGAAAGTGAAAAAGAATCCCCTTCAAATTCTGGCCGAGTATGAACAAATCAAACGGAATGCCGGTGAGTCGGTCCAAGATTATTTTGTTAGATTTAATGCAGTCTACAACGAAATTCCAGACCATCTAAAGCCACCTGTGGGACTAGCGATGATGAAGTTTCCAAATGGTCTTGATGCTGACATGACGTACCAATTAAGAGAGAGAGAGAACCGGCTACAATGGAAGACATGCAGAAAATTGCGGTCAGCATTGAGGAAAATCCCTGTCGAAAAGAGCTAGAGCGAAAGCAGAGAAGAAAACCACTGTGAAAGAAGAATCTTCTTCAATGGATCAGCTTCTCAAAAAGGTAGACAAGATGCTAGAAAGGGTAAAACTTGACAAGCCAGAGCCACAAGTTAGGAATCCTAACTTTCGTGGCTAGCAGCAGCCACAATATAGGATAAGGCAGAGAGATCAGCGAACTCAGGAGCAGACAGCACAACAGTCGGTACAAACACCTTTGTAGTAGAATTTTGTACATGGACTGGAGTTAGATGAGGACAGGAATGTAATAGGCGAAGAAAACCACCTCTTTACTCCAGATGAGCTGCCTACTTACATTACCGAAGAGGAAGAATGTGCAGTGAATTCAGCTGCACACCAAGACACTGATTTTATTCTAGCTAGCGACACCATGTTGGAAGAAGAATCAGAAGAATATCACAGGGGGTATATGAATGCTCTGTCCACACAAAAACAACGATATTCTCTTAGAAACAGAGATGTGCCAGCCAAACCAATTCAGAAAAAGAAGGAGGGTGAAACAACAAAAAATGATTCATCAGCTACACAAAGAAAATGAAAGGAGGCGGTTGGTCCGGAGAGCAGCAAATCAAAATCAGCAGAACCATCACAGCAACCAGACACATCAAAAGAAAAGGAAAGGAAAGAGTTCCCAGTCAAAGAGGTAGAAAAAACTCTCGCTTTTAGCCTAGAGAATGAGATTTCTAAGTTAAAGGTATCCATCCCCTTGACTGAAATAATGAAGAACAGCAGTTATAGAGGACAGATTTCTAAAATGTTGAATTTGGACCCAATGTCCGACATGGTAAATGTAGAAGATGATCAGCCTGAAATGATTTTTGGACCAGCAACGAATGGTGAGTCTCCTGATATCGATATGCCACCCTTCTATATCAGTTTTACGATTGCATGATTTTGTGTTACACAATGCCATGTTCGATTCCGGAGCTTCTCACAATCTCATGCCTAAGGCTATCATGGATAAGCTTGGTCTGGACATCACCCGGCAATATCATCATCTCTATTCATTTGATTCCAACAGAGTAAGGTGTATAGGACTCATCAAAGACTTAGTTGTGAGTTTGGATCAGCTTCCTATGAAAAATGTTTTGATGGATGTGGTGGTAGCAAATATTCCTCCAAGGTTTGGCATGCTTCTTTCTAGGTCTTGGGTAGCGAAATTGAAAGGGACACTATAGCTGGATTTCTCCTATGCAACAATCCCAGTGTTTGGACAAATGAGGAAGTTATATCGGGAACAAAAAATGAAATATATGATCACAAGCAAGGAGAAACCTATAAATCATCCTATTAATTATGTACATACAGATTTAGAGTCTTTTGTTTTGTTTTCAGATAGTTTAAATGAGATAGATAGTCAAATAGTAGAAGCAGATGACATCCTAGAAATAACATAAAATTTCAGAGAAATTTTTAAGAAAGAAAGACAAGAAAAGCAGGAAAACCTTGGGCAATCAGCTGAAAGTGATGGATAGCAAGTAGACAAGGCACGACAAATAGATTTCCAGCACTTACAAGAGGAGGAAGAAGGCTTGTGGACCATGGATTTTGATGGAGCAGTAGGGAATGATGGCACTGGAATTGGAATTTGGGTACGCAGTCCTTTCTCCGCCCCAAACAAATTGCCTAGCAACGTGAGAGTTTGCTCTTACAAGCTGGCCTTTGAATGTTCAAATAATGAAGCTGAATATGAAGCTCTGATTGTTGGCATGAAGATTCTTAGAAAGCTGAATGCAAAGAGGATTTCGGTATATGGCGACTCTGAGTTGGTGATAAAACAGGTCAGAGGTGAGTATCAAGCAAAACATCCTAAAATGTGGGCCTATCGTAATGCAGTTTTAGACATCTTGAAGCTATTTTCAGAATACACCTTGACATGTGTGCCACATATACAAAATAGTATTGTTGATGCTCTTGCCAAGGCAGTGATCAGCTTGAAGATCCCCATGAACTACAACAATAAATTTGAAATCCATGTCAAGCATCGTCCAACCATTCCAGACAATCAGCGACATTGGCAAGTGTTTCAAGATGATGAGGAGATTAAGGATTTTCTGCTCAACAAAGGCAAGTTCAGAGAAACCTCAATTGATGTAGAAAATGATGAAGGCAAAGGGAATGGTAGAGATGAAGTGCAGATCAATCAAATGGACGTATTTCAGCTGAAGAATAACATCATTCCTAAAGGCTTGATACCTCTAGAGGAACTTTTTGATCAGGATGATGTAGCCCGCAAGCCGACATTGCAGCCGATAGAGAAGGGTGTAGAAGAAGTCAACATCAGTACAGCTGCCAATCCAAAGTTGGTAAAATTGTCCAAAGCATTACTGCCAAAGATCAAGGACAAATACATCAGTTTGATGGCTTCATTTGCAAATGTATTTGCTTGGGATTATTCTGATTTAAAGACCTATGATACAAATATTATTCAACACACAATACCTATCAAGCCCAATCAAAAACCATTTAGACAAAAGCTGAGAAGGATAAATCCAAAGTTGCTGCCATCTATCGAAAAGGAGGTAAATAGGTTGTACAAGTCAGGTATCATTGTGCCTATCAGATTTTCAGATTGGATATCTAACTTAGTGCATGTACGCAAGAAGACCGGTGAGATCCGCCTATGCATTGATTTCATAAATCTAAAAAAGGTCTCATTGAAGGACAACTATCCACTACCCAAGATGGACCATATACTTCAGCAAGTAGTGGGGGCATCTCGTATGTCACTGCTTGATGGTTATTCCAGATATAGCCAAATTTCCGTCCATGAAGATGATAGAGACAAGACAGCATTCACCACTCCATGGGGAACCTTTCACTATGCCAAAATGCCCTTCGGTTTAAAGAATGCAGATGCCACATTTTAGCGGGCAATGGACTTGGCGTTTGCAAATGAGAAGGATGTGTTTTTGGTGGTGTACTTGGATGATTTGACGGTATTTTCCAAATTTGATGAAGAGCACATGCATCACCTAAAAATTGTCTTTCAAAAATGCAGGAAATATGGTCTATCGCTGAATCCTAAGAAGAGCTTGTTCGCCATGGAGGAAGGCAAATTAATTGGGCAAATCATTTCAAAGGATGGCATTCGTATAGACCCAACACATGTGCCAAGCAATTCAGCAAATCAATCTACTTAGGAACAAAAAAGAGATACAGTCATTCAATGGTAAGATGAATTTTCTGCGTCGTTTTGTGTAGGAATTTACAGGGTAAGTTCCTCAGAAAGAACACCAAAAGGACACCGCTCACAACCAGATCTCAAATCAATACACCAGTATTTTTGACGTGGTTAAAACCCTCAAAGTGCAAGGAGGGAAACAGTCCACGGCCTGTCCCAACGTGGGTACTACAGGCAATTTATTAATCAAAGAATGAAAATTTACATAAGCTTCTCTCATGCACGGATTACCCGAACAATGACCCTCCATGCGCTTTAAATAGAACTCATGGACCAATCGGGTGTCAAGCCAAGGATCAAGTGTCGGTAATACCGAGGAGAGAATGAACCGTCGGATCACTACATATCGTGACCGTCAGATTGTAAGTTACAAAATGTACAACGGTAAAGAAACACACTTTACCTAACTCTACACTAGACCAAGTTGAACTTAACTATATCCTATGTGTCGGAATATCCTAACATCCCCCCTTAAGAACAACTTGGGATAGGATTGAAGGATTTACAAATATGACACAATAGGAGAAGGAAGGAGGCACTAGAGCCTATCCCCCCTTAGTGACAACTTCCTGAACTCCAAGCATATATCGAAGTTTAGTGAACTTCGCCTCTGTGAGAGCCTTTGTGAAGATTTCTGCAACCTGATCATCTGTTGGACAATATTGCACTTCAAGAACATGGTCATGAATGAGCTTTCTGATGAAGTGCATGTGTAGTTCAATGTGTTTGCTGCGCTGATGCTGGACTGGATCTTTGCATAGCTGAATGGCACTTTGATTATCACACCAAAGTGTGGTTGGATGCTGCTGCTCAAAGCCAAACTCTGATAGGATCTGACGAAGCCACAAGGCTTCCTTACTAGCTTCCACGGCACCACGATACTCTGCTTCTGCTGACGAAAGAGAAATGGCAGCCTGTTTCTTACAAGCCCATGTAATAGGTCCTAAACCAAGAGTGAAGACATAACCCGCAGTAGACTTCCGATCATCAGGGTCACCAGCCCAATCAGAATCAGTGAAACCAACTAACAGAGGAGCTGCTTTGGCACTATAATGAATCCCAAACTGTACTGTACCTCGAACATAACGAAGTATTCTTTTACCTGCTTTCCAATGACTTTCACGGGGGTTTTGCATAAAACGAGCAACAAGGCCAACAACAAAGGAAAGATCAGGACGAGTATGGGTTAAATACAAGAGTTTTCCTACAAGTTGACGGTATAAGGTAGCATCAACTTCAGGAGAAGTACAAGAGACTGAAAGTTTGACTCCAGACTGAAAGGGAGAAGGGGCTGGCTTACAGTCTTCCATGTGAAAATGACGAAGAATATCACAAGCATACTTGGACTGGGAAAGGAAAATACCCTCCTTGGATTGCAAGACTTGAAGACCGAGAAAATAGTGTAAGTGTCCTAAGTCTGTCATTTCAAATTTCTTTTTAAGGCTGGACTTCACATGGATTATAAGGCTGGGATCATTGCCAGTAAGAATAAGATCATCAACATAAAGAACAAGGATGATAAGAGAGTTGCCCACTTTCTTGGTGTAGACAGTATTGTCAGAATGACACCTAGAAAAGCCAGATTCTAAAAGAAAGCTATCCATTTTGGCATACCAAGCCCGAGGAGCTTGCTTGAGACCATAAAGGGATTTCTTAAGTCGACAAATAAGGCTGGAGTCTGTTTGTATGAAGCCAATGGGTTGTTCCATATAGATTTCTTCCTGCAAATCCCCATGCAAGAAGGCAGATTTAACATCCATCTGATGGACTTCCCATTTTAAAGAGGCAGCAAGGGAAAGAACAAGGCGGATAGATTTCATTTTGGCAACAGGGGAGAAGGTTTTAGTGTAGTTAATGCCTTCAACCTGTGAAAAGCCCATAGCAACGAGACGAGCTTTATGTTTATCAACTTTCCCATCTGGTCCATACTTGGTTCTGTAAACCCATTTACATCTAACAAGTTTGCGTCCCTTTGGTAGAGGAACAAGATCCCATGTATCATTTGTCATCAATGAATGATATTCTTCATTCATAGTTGCTTCCCAATGTGGATGGCCTGAAGCTTCTGCAAAAGTGTCAGGATCATGATTTACTAGAGCTTGAGCCAGTAAAGAAGAGGCTCTTTCAAACTGAGAGCGTGTACGTCGCTGATCTGTAGGATCACCGGCAAGATCACCTGCTGCATCCCGAGTAGCACGGACCCATCTTGGAAGTTGAGGATCCTGAGAAGGTGGGGGAGGATTATCATCCTCTCTTTCATCATCTGAAGAAGAAATGTTTTCAAAAGTAGAAGAGATAGGAAGAGGTGGCACATCCGCTGGACTAGGCTCGCAGGCCGATTTATTTTCATCAAATTTTACATCTCTTCTAATGATAACATTTTTGGACTTAAATGGAATAAGTCTATAACCTTTTACATCTTCAGAATATCCAAAAAAAGTACATTTCTCACTCTTAGGTTCTAAAGCTTTATGCTTTTCATCTGGAATATGGGCCCATGCTTCACTTCCAAACACACGAAAGTGACTTACATCTGGTTTAATGGAACTCCAAGCTTCTTCTGGAGTGATATTCTCTAGAACCTTAGTAGGAGTGCGATTGATTATATAATTTGCACAATTAATTGCTTCGGCCCAAAAACTAAGACTGAGTCCTTTAGATTGCAGCATACAATTAGCCATTTCCTTTAAGGTGCGATTTTTCCTTTCAGCTACACCATTTTGTTGTGGAGTGTATGGAACAGTATGTTGCATTTGAATTCCATTTTCGGTGCAAAAGTTGATGAATGTGTTTTTAACATATTCTCCACCATTATCAGTTCTTAGCTTAAGAATTTGATGTCCAGATTGTTTTTCAACAAAGGCTTTGAAGGCCAAAAATGTGTTAAATACTTCGCTCTTGAGTTTTAAGAAGTATACCCAAGTGCGTCTGGAGAAATCATAAATGAAAGTTAAGAAGTACTTGCAGCCAGAGAATGAAGCAACAGGAAGAGGACCACATAAATCACTGTGCACAAGCTGTAAAGGGGCTGAGGCGTGCCAAGAGGCACATTTGTCAAAACTGTCCCGATGATGTTTTCCGAGTACACATCCGGAACAAACACCATCTCTGCAAGATACCATAGGAAGACCTGTCACCATATTTTCTTTACATAGATGCTTAAGGGAGCGATAGTTTAAGTGACCAAATCGCTCATGCCAAAGTTTGCTCACTTCATCATTATGAGCAACAAATACTGAGGGAAGATTTGATGACCCAAAGTTGTGAAACTTATACAACCTTGTGGAATCATCAGCAAGACCAGTAGCTAGAATCTGTTTAGGATCTTTTAGATCCTTGATTACAACATCATGAGGTGAAAATTCAACAATTTTACCTTCACCTGAATGAGTTATCTGATAGACAAATAGAAGGTTGCAGGATAAGGTTGGAACACATATTACATCATTAAACTGACCATTGTCTAGATGAACAGTTCCAGTCCCTACAACATTAAGAGATCTATCATCACCAACATATATATTTTTGGTGTTACAATCATTTAAAGAAGAAAACATGGCTTGGTTTTTGGCCATGTGATAAGAGGCTCCAGAATCAATGAGCCACTCATGAGAATGAGAAGAAGAAGAAGATACATTTAATGCATAACCAGACTGAGATGATTGACAACGACATGTAGAAAGTGCCATTCCGGAAGTTGAAGTTGAAGTAGGCTCCACATGGATGTTATGTTTCTTCATTGCGGCTTCTAAGGCTTCCATCTTCTTAGCGCATTTAGATTCTAAGTGGCCATCTCGATTACAAAAGTTACAATGTCTATCAGTCTTCTTCCATTTGTTTTTATTGGTCTTATCATTTTGCTGAAATGATCTTTCATTTTGAGGCTGCGTGGTTTAGGACCATTCTTTTGAGGATATGACTTCTTAGGATTCTTTGAATTTGGTTGCTGCTGGGCGGCTAACGCTTTCGTGGAAGAGTTTCCAAGATTAAGAAGACCAAGGTGTAAAAGTTTTTCTTGTTCTCTTATTAAGGAATCACAAAAGGAGTCAAAGGAAGGGGCTTTGTAGTCTTTTCCTTGACAAATGAAAGCTTCCCTTTTAGAATGGAAAGTGGAAACAAATACAGAGTAGGCTGGTCCCAACTTAGTAAGGATGGAATAAATAAGGTTACCATCTTCTTTCTTAACTTTAACACCTTCCAAGAGATATCTAAGGGTCTTGAATTTGGACAAGAAATCTTCAATGCAAGAAAAATTATTAGGATCCAAAGTAAGCAACTCATTTTCAAGTTGATGGGCTCTAATTTCATTTTTAATCCCAAAAACTTTAGCGAGTTTTTCTAATGCTTCATGAGGAGTCTCAAGGTCTGCAATGTGGAATCTAAGATCAGGAGAAATAGACATCCCTATCAAACCACGTGCTTGATCTTGTCTATTTTCCCATTTTGCAACCTTGTCTTCATCTTTTGGTTTCTTCTCTTGGTCTGTGGCTATTCTGAAGAGACCTTTACTTCTAAGTAAATCTTCCATGTAGGCTACCCATTGGAAGTAGTTAGTGCTGTCAAGAATGACTTGGCATGGACTTTCCATTTTTAAAAAAAACTGAAGTTGAAGATGCTGAAAGTAAGTGTTCCAATGGATATATCTCGAAAAAATAGGCGGTTTTAAAAAAAACGACTCTGAAAAAGGCTTCCGAATGAAGAAGTTATGGCTTTTTGAAAAAAAATTGTTGAAGTTGCCGGCAAAGTGCGCGAATGTGCGGGAATGAAAAAATCCGCCCCCACAAAATGGAGACTTGAACCCAAGACCTCTGCTCTCTTAAAATAGCTTTGAACCAATTGATCTATACAAAAAATTTGAGAGAGAGAGAGAGAGAGAGAGTGGGGGGGGGCCTTGGTTTGCGTGCTTGCCTTGAGAAAGCTCTTTTTCCCTACAAAACACAAAACACAAAACCCAACACGAATATGCAAAGAAAAAACGAACCTTGCGGCTCGAAGTTAGCTTTAGCCAAAAAATTAGAAATTTTAAAAAAAAATCTCAAAGTTAGCTTTAGCCGAAAAACTAAATATTTTTCTCAATGTTTCTGATTTTCCGAGATCACACTAAGGTGCAGGGAAAAGAGCATACGCATGAGAAAAATCCTTCCTTTCTGTTTCTGATTCGCCCAGATCGCACAGAGTCACAGGGCAAAGAGCATACGCAGAAATGAAAGGTATAGATCCGGTTAAAAAAAAAGGGCTAAATAAACCGAAACCAAAATAAGTAGAGAGAAAATAACAGTAAACTGCAAAAAAACACTGTATACCTCCCGATCTGAAAAATGACGCAGCTAGGGCTACCGGAAACCTTTTCGCGTGAAACGAAAGGGGTTCCTCACTGGAACAGATGCTCCGAACGCAACAGAGCAGTCCTCTCGGCCCGAAAGCAGTCAGAAATAGCAGATCTAGGAAACAACAGCCGCATGCAGTTCTACCGGCTTCAGATTTGGATCACCAACGGACGCGGCCCTCAAATAGCTCTGATACCATGTAGGAATTTACAGGGTAAGTTCCTCAGAAAGAACACCAAAAGGACATCGCTCACAACCAGATCTCAAATCAATACACCAGTATTTTTTACGTGGTTAAAACCCTCAAAGTGCAAGGAGGGAAACAGTCCACGGCCTGTCCCAACGTGGGTACTACAGGCAATTTATTAATCAAAGAATGAAAATTTACATAAGCTTCTCTCATGCACGGATTATCTGAACAATGACCCTCCATGCGCTTTAAATAGAACTCATGGACCAATCGGGTGTCAAGCCACGGATCAAGTGTCGGTAATACTGAGGAGAGAATGAACCGTCGGATCACTACATATCGTGACCATCGGATTGTAAGTTACAAAATGTACAATGGCAAAGAAACACACTTTACCTAACTCTATACCTAACTCTACACTAGACCAAGTTGAACTTAACTATATCCTATGTGTCGGAATATCCTAACATTGTGTGCCTAGTCTTGCAGAACACTTAAGAGAAATGACCAACATGCTTAAGAAGGACAGCCAGGTGAAATGGACAGAGGAGGCTGTAAAATCTTTCAACTTGGTCAAATTGGCCCTTTCTTCAGCTCCAGTTCTAGTGAGCTCGGACTACACTCAGGATTTCATATTGTTTTCATTTGCTTCTGAGCACACTATGGTAGCGGTATTATTGCAGAAGAGAGATGATCATGAAAGACCCACTACATTCTTCAGCAGGGCTATAAGGGATGCAGCTTTAAAGTACAACATCATTGAGAAGCAAGCCCTGGCATTGGTGAAGGCATTGAAGGATTTCTGGGTATATATCCTACACTCTCACATTCTGGCCTATGTTCCTAATACTGTTGTAAAAGATTTTTTAGTGCAAACCGATCTGGAAGAGAGAAGAGGCAAATGGATCGCATCATTGCTATAATATGATGTGGAGATAAAGCCTACAAAGCTGATCAAAGGACAAGGGTTGGCGAAGCTAATGGCCGAATCAAACTTGCATACATTGGACATAAATCTGATCGCTGCCATGTCTGATGAGAATGAGGAAGGAACATCAATTCAGGTATATGAAATGTTTGCTTTGTCCCCATGGTATTCAGATATAATATATGTGCTAAGAAATTTATCACCACCGCCCGGCATGACTAGAAACAAAGCGAGAACACTCAAAGTGAAGGCTTCCAAGTTTTGTATTTTAAATTTTGCATTGTATTGGAAAGATCCTGGTGGCATTTTGTTAAATTGTTTGGTGGAAGAGGAGGCAAAGAAAGTCATGGAGGATTTCCATGGAGGAGAGTGTGGAGGTCATCTTTTTTGGAGGTCAACAACGAACAAAATTTTGAGAGCAGGGTACTACTAGCCTACTTTGTTTACTGATGTGCATAAGATGGTCAAGCGCTGTCATAAATGTCAGATTTTCGAAGGAAAATAGAAATTACAGCCTTTTCCACTTAAGCCTATTGAAGTGAGCGCTCCCTTCCAGCAGTGGGGGTTGGATTTCATTGGGGAAATTCATTGTTTGGTCAATTTAGTGTGATCTAAATTGCTATTTAAAATGTCAATCCGGGGTTCGTAAACTGACGAAGTGAAGTGTACTATATGTACTAGATAACCATTTCCTTAATCTTTTGTCGTTTTTGAGTTTTTAGTTTATTTTTGGATTTATCTTTCCCTAATGTGTGATGGTGAAAATGAAAGTGAAGTATGAAGTATGGATGGTGATGGTGGTTTCTACAGTGATTTTCTCAAACTTGAAAGTGCTCAAGAAGAAAGCTTTAAAACAACTAAACTGAAATCAATTCTTAAGAGAAAGTAAATGCATCAAACAGTGAACTAATGACAATGGCCCAGTATCCTTGCTGCTGAATGAAAAGAAAGTAAAAACTGAACTTAAAGCAACTCAAACCAAAAACAAAGCAACTAATTCACACTACTTAAACTCTTCAGATCCTTTACCCTTCAGCTCAATCTACCTTGTGGGAAGTAATCATGAATAAGTCAAGCAATATGCTATCTAAATGGCAAGAAATTAAATTGCATAAAAGAAACTAGTCACACTACTTTAACTCTTCTGGTCCTTTACCCTTCAGCTCAATCTACCTTGTGGGAAGCAACCATGAATAAGTTTAAGCAATATGATAACTAAATTGCAAGAAACTAAATTGCAGAAGGGAAACTAATCACACTACTTCAACTCTTCTGATCCTTTACCCTTCAACTCAATCTACCTTGTGGGAAGCAATCATGAATAAGTTTAAGTAATATGATAACTAAATCACACTACAATTAGTAATATTCTGATTTCTTGCTAATAGAGTCACTTCACTATAGAAAGAAACCATAAATTGATGAGCAGTATGATATCTAAATAACAAAAAAAAAATAAGCAAATCACAATCTTGAAAAGATAGTACTGAAATTAAACTTCAGAAAATGAAAGTTAGCAGGAAGGACAAGATGATCTCATATGTCAATAGTTATCAAAAAGATGAAAATTTGCCCGGGCTGCCTAAGAAAACCTGCAGAAAAGCACTGATCAGTTGACAGTTATAAGAAAACAGAGGTGAAAATATAAACAAAAGTGAGTTAAGAAACATCAAACAGTGTGTTATGTACAAGCTAATGATACAAGAACATAATAAAACCAAATGAAAACTTTACAAGGCTTCAGCACGCAGGGGCCCTCTGCCACTTCAGCCGGTCAACAAGTAGTCACACGAATAAACTCAGAAAAGTCTTCTCATATATTAAAACAGCAACATATATAAACAGTGGGGTGATAACACAACAGTTCAGAATTTACATATCCAAAAAAAATTTCTTTACAGCGTTCATCGACGCGTTATTTATAATGAAAAGTGTTGAACTAACTAACTAGATTCTACGCTATTGACTGTGTTGTCAAAGACACATAGATCCCTTCAGGCGAGATCTAGCGTAACTCTCATCATGTCTATTAAATCTCCGGAGTGGTAACTATTGAATTCAAGTTACGGGAATGATCTCCAGGTGTGCCGGTGTCTTCGTGAGCTGAGGACTATGCCACGTAAACACTCACATGCTCAAAACAGAGATGTGCCACCGCTGAACTCCTTGCTTGGCTTTGCCTTTGACCTTCGTTGACCGTGACCTTCTATGGATGATTTGGCTGATTTGAAGGGACACGTTCCATGTATCCGTCACCTGGAGCTTGCCCATGTGGCTCGTTTCTTCATAGGACACCTGTAGCACAACTTTTAACAAAATAGCTACAGAATCCTGTGCTAGCTGCGGAAACTGACAAGTTTCCGCAGCTGCATGAATAAAACACTAAACCAAACAACAGTCATAGCATAGTCAGAAAACCATGTAAAAATCTCTTTTTAAACTACAATGCAATGATTTAACAGCTGGGTGGATGAAATAAGTGGAAAAGGAAGGCTGAGAGGGTGTATAGGAAGGTGCAGGTTTGAGGCTCAACATTCATCCCGCCTCTTTGAGACAGCATAGATGGATCCTTACAGTGACAGACTATTTCACAAAATGGATTGAGGCAACCCCTACCAGACAAGCCATGGACACGGTAATCATTTCATTTCTTGAAAATAACATCTTGTCTCGCTTTGGTTGTCCAAACAAATTAATCACTGATAATGCAGCAGCTTTCAAATCGAAAAGGATGGTAGAATTTTGTCATAAATATCAGATAATTTTGGGTCATTCAACTTCCTATCATCCGCAAGGCAATGGATTGGCGGAATCTTCGAATAAATCTTTAGTCAACATCATCAAGAAGTTGTTGGAAAGAAATAAGAAGAGCTAGAACAAGAGGTTGGTCCATGCGCTTTGGGCAGATCGGATCAGTTAGAAAAAGTCTATTGGTATGTTACCGTTTGAGCTTGTTTATGGATTTGACACAGTATTCCCCGCCTCTCTTGCTGCCCCAGTGGTCAGACTTCTTTAGGAGGCCGACAGTGAAGAAGATCCCATGCAGAGAAGGCTGAATCAAATGATCCACTTGCAGCAAACAAGAGAAGAAGTTTTCAAGAACACATCCAAGTTGCAGGAGAAGATAAAGAAAATCTATGACAGAAAAGCAAAAGCAGAGAAATTTCAGTTGGATGATGTGGTGATGAAGTGGGATGCAAGGAATGAAGAGAAAGGCAAGCACGGAAAGTTCGAAAATCTGTGGAAAGGTCCGTTCAAGATTGCAGCATATAGGGGTCAGAATGCCTTTCTCCTGAAGGAAATGAATGGGGAAGATTGTCCTGGAGGGCCGAGCAATGGTCGGCTACTCAAGCAATATCACTGCTGATCTATTAATGCTGCTTCCATTGTCATTGTAAATACCATTTTTATTTCAGTTTGGTTTCAATCTATAAAGTTAGTTTTTGAGTTATTTCAATGTCAAGTAGAGCCAACTTCTTGGTCATTTCAGTTTTATAAATAAGTCAGAGTCTTGTGCTGTTTATCGAAATGATGACTCCATAGCCCAATGGAAAAAAGGCATTGTCTAGCTCCTCCAGAGATCTACTATTCTTGGCACCTCCAAGGAGCTACCATCCCCCATTGGAGCCAATGTTAGAGTCGGTCTGGTCAGCCCTCCATCAGAGATCAAAACTCTTTGTGCTTTTCAATTTTAGGTGTCCCGCTCCATTCACTCAGCTGCATTTCGCTAGGGACATGCCATGATCTAATGGAGAAAGTCATGCTAGTCATTTTCCCTCATGTCTGGCCCCTGCTGGCTCAGGTCTTTGTCCATAATCACCGAAGCTCATGACAGTCCAAGTAAAACATGTCCAGAACAAGCCATGCAGGCCAGAGGGAGGCCTTACACAGCTATGGTTCAGAAAGCTTCATCATCACCTGGAGAGACGTCGACTCTTCTTCAAAACTCTTTTTTGAAGAAAATTCAAACAAGGTCAATTATGACAAATTTTTTCAAAAAATCACAAGTTGACTTTTCAGATGCAGTTATGATTTACATGGCCCAATGCTCTGTCGTACAGTCCCTGCAAAGAGGTGCCGAAAATTTCATCATTTGAGCCAAAATGTCAAAGGGAAAGTGAAAATCAGTGTGTCTAAAGGTCAATGAAAAAGTGCAAAACTCAACATTAGAAACGGGTTTTTCAAAGAGACAAAAATCAAACCCATCTCCTCCAAGGCTCTAAATACATGTTTTGACCCAAACCAAAAGCATTGTGCTCTTGCAAGCTTTGGAGAGACATTGCAAAAGTGAGAAAGCGAAATTGTGAGTGTTTGAGTGAGTGAGAGTTGGATTTCGAGGGCACGACGCATACACCAAGGAACGCGGTGCACACGAAGGGCATGGCACACACGCATCCAGGCCGTAGTGGGAAATTTACAAGGGCGCGACGCACACCCAGCGCATAGCGCACTGGGCTTGGTGCGCGACGCACACAGCCAGGGGCATAAAAAATTGCCAAACTGCTTCAAGTCTTGGTGAATGCTAGCAAAACAAGAGGTAGGTCCTGTGGACACCTCTTCTCCATCAATTTTGTCATTGATATGGTGTTTATGAGATGTTTAAATGTCACCCAAAAGCATAAGGTCAACCATGAAAAAAATCACCAAGAAAACGATGGCTAGGGTTACAAAAATGTGATGATAGCACCAAGGTTTCACTCCACTCCCCTTGTCCCCTCACCCATCATATTTCTCATCTCCCCTTGACCATTTTTCCTAATAACCCCACCCTAAAACCACTACATAACCCTTTCCTTATCCCTGCAAGAAATTCATGGTGAAATTCTGAGCGCGCGGTGCACACACAAGGAGGCGCAGCGCACTGGGAGCCGGTTCACAGTGTATAAATTCCACTGGCGCAGCGCACTCAGAGCGCGCGGCGCACTCAAAGCGCGTGGCGCACTGGGCAGTGCGCACGGCGCACAGAGATATAAGCCCAGAAAACCACCAATTTGCCTAAAAATTTTCTGAATGCCTATCAAACTTGAGAGGTATACCAACTACCTTCACTCTTGGAATTAAACTTGAGAACAATACCATGATTTTGATGAGTATAAATCTAATGCCAAAATTCTTTTTAGTAAACAAAAGAAGACACAA
Source organism: Pinus tabuliformis (assembly GCA_031772625.1). Classification (NCBI taxonomy): domain Eukaryota; kingdom Viridiplantae; phylum Streptophyta; class Pinopsida; order Pinales; family Pinaceae; genus Pinus; species Pinus tabuliformis. The sequence goes on along the minus strand of CM062810.1, from coordinate 108,305,382 downwards.
AGAAATCAAGCTCCTAGGGTTTTTGCTACAGTAACAGTGTTGTCAAAGTGTTCTCCTACCCTACCCCTATCACCATTTTCCCTGCATCATTTTTTCCTTATCATCACCCTAACACCATTGTAATCATATTCATTTTCCCCCCTCCTCCTATGACTCAAAAAAAGAAAAAAAAACTCAAACCCTACCCCATCAATACTATACCCAAAACACTCCCAAATCCCTGATAAATCTCTCCCTTTAGCCCCTATTCCTATTTCATCATTCCTCTCCTAATACTCCTTGTTTTATTGTCCCCTTGTGACAGATTTTCAGAGCATCTACGAGCCTCATTGGAATGCAAGGGCAGCATAAAATTCACGGTACAAACAACAGTAATGGCATCAGAATTTTCATCAGAATATGAGGAGGAGGCCCACAGTGACACAGCTTCAGGAGAAAGGGCCCAAAGGAGACATCACTGGAGTGGCAGACATCTTAGAGACGAGCCAAACACACTCACCGAGTTGCAGGCATGCCCTCTTGCTATGTCTTGCTTCCAGCACTTAGCATGTTTCGAATTCTGTCAGTGGGTGGCAAATGTCAGAGTTCATCATGAGTTGGCCCGACTTTTTGCACTTCACCTACATGGAGGACAGTCCATCTTAGCTGGGGTCACTTTCACATTGACACTCGAGACCATAACAGTGGCGACAGGCATACCCAACATTGGAAAGTAGTGGCACAAAAAGAAAAAGGTGGAGAGGCATCATTATGAGCCGTACATCAAAGACAGTTTTTTGAGCCAACTCACGAAAGTATTTCTGTTCAGATTTCTAAAAGATGAGTATGCCCCGCTCATGAAATTGATCATGAAGTACTTCAGTTGTGAAGGGAGGTTTTCTCGCCTCTATGCCTATCACATCAGGTTTCTCATGCACTTTACCAGGGTGCGGATGATGAACCTCCCATTTTTCATCTGCGGGAACATAGAGAGGATGAGGAACTTCATGCAGCACAAGACCCCTCGACAGCAGCTCAACAGTGTGTATCACTTTGCCCTTATCCAGATTTTGGTAGACCATCAGTTGGGATTGCAAGGTATTTCTTGGGAGGACTTCATCTCCCGTGACTTTTTCAGCACTCCACAGGTAGTTTTAGAGGCAGAGCATGAAGTAGGGGGCCCATCTCATCAGTATGAGCGACATGAGACTGCCACTATGCCAGTATACATCCCCTATCAGCAAGGAAGTAGACCCTTATTTGCAGCAGCAAAGCGAGTGTTATCTCCACCTGGGGTGGAAGGGGCCTCGCTTCCGACATCAACATCATAGGAGTAGGGCAGAGGTAAGGAGCCAGTGCAGGAGGAAGGACCATCAGGTGAACGAGAGACCAAGTTTGTTCTCCTCCAGGATGATGAGACAGATGTTGAACCAACAAAGGAGGAGCTCACAAATATCATTCAGGAGCAGCAGTCAGTAATTGGCTCCTTGTCACTTGACTTAGAGAGGGATAAATGGAACATGAACTACCTGGAGCAGAGAAACAAGCAGCTGGAGGACCAGCAGACGATTATGGAGCTTCAAAACATTCGTGAGCATCGCCAAGCTGCTCAAAGGAGAAGAGTTCAGCCCACATCACTGGAGCAGGCGATCAATGAAGTCCAGGAGGCCTATCTTGAGATCAGGAACATGCAATTAGAGAGGCTGTTGGACAAATCCAACCAGGACCTTGCTCTATTGAGACATATGGCTTTCCGTTACAGGGTGCAAAACATGAGTGCACAGGCCTGGATAAGGTGTTTAAAAGCAAAATTGAGGAAAGCAACAAGAAGGGAAAAACGGGCAAAAGAGAAAGATAGACTTAGGATCTTGGTCGAGGCTTCCTTGGCTCAGCATGGCACCCCATAGAGAACTTCTTGCCCAAATTTCAAAAACATTGGGCAAATTTTGGTCACAAGCAATTTTTTTGGGCAAAAAACATGGATTTTCTCCCTATGCGCCCTGCCACTGGCGTGACGCTAAAATTATAGGGGTCCAATGGAGAAATGGCTTGCATATTTGGATTCAACATCGAAAATTATGACTATTTGTGTCCGGGCAAGAGATTTGGGCAAGATCTAGGTCTCCTAAAGGTCAAAAAACACCCATCAATTGCCTCTCTGCCACTTTTTTGACACATAGAAAGTAGTCTTGGGAGAATGAAGATTTGGAGGGGCAAATGAGCACCAAATTTGAAAATTCCAGTTGGGTTAGGAAGTAGATAGGACAGGATTTCCAGCAAGCCCACTTGGGCACATTTTGGACACCGGAAAGTGCACCAAAACAGGCCCCAAAGTAGCGTGATGCACAGAGAAAATGGCGCAGCGCACATAGGAAAAATTGCCAATTTTCTTCTGTTTCGCGAAATTTCGGTTCGCGACTTCTCCAAGTGGGCCCGGTCATCTACACTTCAGTTTTTTGGCACCAAAGGCAGCATTTAAAGAGTTTTTTCTCCAAATTGACTTCTATCCAAGTGGCGAAGGAAGGCAAACGGTCACCCAATGCCAAATGTCATGTTTGCAGCATTGCACCTGTAGTTGATGGTTGGCTCTCCATCTCCATTTTGTAATGATTCGAGTAACTTCCCAACCCCTGGGAATTCTATCTCTTCCTCACACATTCTATATATTGTATGCAAGTTATTTGCAAAGGGTGGGTTGGCTTGTAACTTCTGGGAGACTGTGGGAAAGAAACTTTGTTTCTTCACTGTGTATTTTTGACAGAGAATTAATGAAAGGCAGCGGCTCTGTTTCATGAGATTATTGTGGTTGTGAGTGTAGCAAATGTGTCTCTTATGTTTTCATATGTATTTCGTTATGTTTCATAATTCAATTCATGTTCATTTCCAATGAAATTTTCTAAGTGAGATTAGGTAGAATTCAATTTTATTTCTCTGCATGTGGGAAAATTTCATGTTCAGTGTTATTCTTCTGTTGAAAAGGATTCATGTCACTATGCCATTTTCACTTTCTTCAACAGTCTATTCATGCCGTGGTACCTCAAACTAAATTGTTACATTTTCTACCTACCTTGCCTCACAGAATAATCTGTGCCTTTGTATTAAATTCTCTGTTCTTTGTTGAGTGCCGAACCCATAACATCCCATAAGCTTGGTCATTCATGAAAATTGTTTCCTGAATCCCTATTCACTTACTAGCCTAAGGTAAATATTTCATTGTAAGTCATCTCAGACCATTTTCAATTATCTATTCACTGAGCGTGACTTAGCGAGAGCCCTCTCCTACTCTGGTAGGGCTAGCTACCAGACTGAGCGTGGTTTGTGGTTACCCTAATTTTTGCCTTCCTTCAGCCTGAGGCAGATTTAGGTGCTAATAGGGATCATGAACATAGTTTCATCAATTCAATTCTGGATTGCAAACAATAAAAAAATGAATTTCACCTAGCAGTTACCTGAGTAGAGGCCAAATACGTAGAGGTTAAAAACGTCATTTTTAAAACGCATTTTGTGACCAAACGAAAATGAATATCAAAAATCTAAAACATGGGTGTTTCTAAAAATGGGGTGAATGATGTTTAATGTTAGATATTTCCTCAAAATTCGTAATTGTTTGAGAGGTTTTCAGGGTTCTCTCGAGCCTTATTTCCCAAGTTGTATGAGAAACATGGTTTTCAATTAAATGCAGAGATAGAGACAGTTGCAGCCATGATGGAAGGAGAAATTCGGTTTTCTCCTACAAAAGATCCGCCAAGAATCCAATCTCCCTGATCTATAGGAGGGAGATCTGCCATGGAGATGGGTATCAAATCCCATTTTTGTTGATCCTCCTTCGACACTTACCTGCAGACAAAAATATGTAATGTGAAAAAAATATTCCAAACGTTTTTATGCAAATCAAAATATGTTGGGAAGATTTGGTTTTCAAGTAAACAAAATGATTTCAAGTTCAAATAAAACATTGTGTATGTTTTACAATAAGCAACATGTGTTGCAATGTGTTTATCGATTTAAAGAAAGATAGAGATCTCACAGGGCATTTGTTGATTAACTTTTGGATAAATTAACTTCGCCGCTTTATAACACATGTGAAATCTTTGGCATAATGGTAATGCCTGCTGGAAATAATACTGAGAGGGGGGGTGAATCAGTATTATCAAATTCTTTTCACTATAGCTTCCAGATTTATACTTTAATTATTCTTCAGATGTTGATCATCAATTTGTATGTCAGTACCATATATTAATGAACAAGAACAAGAAAAACAGATAGTCACACCAAAGAACACAAAATATAAGGTGGAAACCCAATGTGGGTGAAAACCACCTGCTGCAATATGTCTCTATCTTCTTTCAATTAGAAACTTCTTTGTACAATTATTTTGTACTGGTGCAGTCCTTTACTAGTACGTAGGATGCAACCTGCAGAGAGCTACAACCCTCTCTCATTTTCCAGACTCTCCTGGAAGGGAGCTACAACCCCCTTAGCTCTTGTACTAGCTGAGCTACTAGTACTTAGGTGCTGACCTACTTCTTTTCTTCCAAGGACCTCGTTTCATTAATTTTCAGATTGGATCCATGAACATCAAATAATCATCAAGTACATGTGAATCAACCAATCTCCTTTTACAATCAAATAATGAATCAACCGATAACCTCTCAGAATGCAGTAATCAGATAAGCAAAACCAGTAATCTAAACCCAAAATTCTGCAGCAATAGACAAAAAGCAGCCAACAAATATTTTAAGAAAAGTCCGCAACTTCACAAATATAAACCTGCGAATATCTGCACTTCTGCTGTGTCTAGCCTGCGTAGCTCCGCACCTGATCTGTCTGCTCGACAGCATACCTCCGCACCTGATCTATCTACTGGACTGCATACCTTCGCACCTGCGTCGTCTACCAGACTGCGCACCTCCGCACCTACGCCGTCTACTGCACTCTGGACCTTCGTACCTGCACCGTCTACTGGATTGCATAGCTCCGCACCTACGCCGTCTACTGCACTGCGGTCCTCCGCACCTACGCCGTCTACTGGACTGCGCACCTCTGCACCTGCGCCATCTATTGCACTGCGGTCCTCCGCACCTGCGCCATCTATTGCACTGCAGTCCTCCGCACCTGCGCCGTATCTCGCCTACGGGCCTCTGGATATACACACTTTATCAGTCCTCAATTGTACCCCAGATTATCAAATCCACAGATCTGATCATGCGCCAAAGAGATCACGACCCCTCAATTGATCAGTCTTCTCATGCTCAGGTTTAATTTTATCTCATTAACCGATTACAAGTATTTCAGATCTTGTTCCACTTAAGATATTCAACATTCACAAGTACATAGCCAAATGATCTCCTTTCCTTTTTATAGGCAAGCCCTTACACAAACCATGGATCAAAACCATAGAAAGCCAATACAAGGGACCCAAAACCGGGGTTCAATATTTTAGATGCTATACCACGGACCAAAACCATAAGATCAAACACGTCAGACTAAATACTGTGGATAAATCATAAAAATTCCCACGTGCGCGCACTTTTCTGCATTGGAGTGAGTGAATTTGATGCTCGCACCTTTTGTTCGGAGAACCTGCGGGTATGCCCACATTTCTTGTTCGGGGCACCTACGGTTCCGCAGCTTTTGTAAGGCTCACCTGCGGCTATCTCAATTTCTATTATTTTGTGAGCCTGAACAGAGATTTTCCACTTGAGTGAGTTGCCATCAAGGACAGCACTTGTGCCATAGCGCCAAACCTGAGTCATAATGACAACAATCTCCCCCTTTGGACTTGATGGCAACCCCAAGATCCTCAAAGTCATTCTCCCCCTTTGTCATCAAGGGCAAAGGGTTATGCTCCCCCTAAGAATATGCTGAAACATCTTCTCTGCTGTACTGATCGTACTCCCCCAAACTGTAGGCCAGATCTGCAAAATAAAATTCCTTCAAGAAGAACCATAATCCACCATGCATCATAAATGACCTTCGTGTCACCAAAAGACTCTATACATACATTCATCACCCAGTCAAGTGGGGATCATCCTCCCAACCTAGTGGGGTTACATCAGAAATTTACATATGACAAACAAGTACATTACATCATTCATCCCGAACATAGGTCGCTACATGACCTTGACAAAAGAAATATAAGACATAGAGACAAAACATTAGCAGCAATATTCATGTACTCCTTCTGTACATGCTCCTCTAGGATCTTCTACAATAATGCCAACAATGCATTATTAGAAGAATATATGCTCCCCCTAAACCTATGCCATTCGGTCTTCGACCAATCCATAAACCAACGAATGTACGCGTATACCCCATATGAAACTCACGTACAACCAACAATCTCTGAAACAAACAAGATTCAACAACAAGATGATGCATCAACTACCCCTAGATTTTGCCTGAGGTATTCAAAGGTCTCCCTGGGTAGCGGTTTGGTGAGTATATCAACAACTTGTTCCTTAGAGGGAACATACTCCAACTTGACCTTTTGTTCAAGCACTTGTTCTCGAAGAAAATGATACTTGATTGGTATGTACTTGGTCTTTGAATGCATGACAGGATTCTTTGAAATACTGATTGCACTTGTATTATCACAGAAGATGAAGATAGGTGGAGTACAAGTGATTTGCATGTCTTGCACTGTTTTCATCATCCAAAGGAGTTGTGTGCAGCAAGATGCAACAGCTACATATTCTGCTTCAGCTGTAGATAATGCAATAGAGATTTGTTTCTTGCTGAACCAAGATACTAATCTAGGACCCATGAAGAATGCACCATCACTAGTGCTTTTCCTGTCATCCACGCTTCCGGCCCAATCTGCATTTGTATAAGCATGAAGTGTGAGATCTGTATCTCTAGGATACCATAAGCCATAGTTTTGAGTTCCTTGAAGGTACTTGAATATTCTCTTAACTGCCTGAAGATGAGTTTCCTTTGGATTTGCCTAAAATCTTCCAACAATTCCCAATGCATGCATGATGTCTATTCGGGTACCTGTCAAATAAAGCAGACTTCCAATCATGGATCTATAGGTTGGTTGATGTACTGCTGCCGACTCATCATTCGCACTGAGGCTGCATCCTGTCACCATAGGGGTACATACTGGTTTCGAATCCTCCATCCCATATTTCTTCAAGATCTGCTTGAGATACTTGGTTTGTGATAGAAAAATACCGTCTTTGTTTTGTTGGACTTCCAAACTAAGGAAATATGTGAGCGCACCAAGCATGGACATTTCAAACTCCTTTTGCATCACCAAAGCAAAATTTTGACTCATGTCTTCATTGCTACCAAAGATGTTATCATCTACATACACAACAAGTATTAGCAACTTTTCATTATCAACCTTTATATATAGATTATTGTCAGTTGATCCTTTTATAAAACCTTGTTGATGAAGATATTTATCCAACTGATAATACCATGCCCTAGGAGCCTATTTAAGACCATAGAGAGCCTTTTTGAGCATGCATACAAGATTTGGATCATTTCCAAGGATGAACCCATCTAGTTGTTCAATGTACACTTCTTCATTCAAGTCTCCATTCAGAAAGGCAGATTTTACGTCCATCTGAAATACTTTGAACTTTTGAAAGCTAGAGAGAGCAAGAAACATTCTTATAGCCTCAAGTCTAGCAACTGGTGCAAAGGTTTCTTCAAAGTCTATGCCCTCTTGTTGCGCATATCCTTTACAAACAAGTCTTTCCTTGTTTCTAACCACATCTCCATTTTCATTTAGTTTATTTTTGAAAATCCACTTTGTCCCTATGACATTCTTGTCTTTCGGTCTAGGAACCAATTCCCAAGTGTTATTCCTTTCAATTTGTTCAAGTTCTTCATCCATTGCCTTGACCCAGCATTCATCTTTGCATGCCTCTCTTACATTTTATGGTTCAATGGAGGAAAGTAATGCCAAATAGCTTGAAGCTTCTACAATTGTTGTTCTTGTTTGTATGCCTGCCTCCTTTTGCCCCAAAATTTGAGATTCTGGATGATTCTTTTGAACATACCTGGATGGAGTCTTTTCTTCTATCCTTATCTGTTCCTCTGGTGCCTCATGGGTTTCTTCTTCATCATGAATCTGATTTGATGTTGATGGATAGTCCTCATCATCTTCGAAGTCTTCAGATCTTACCTACCTGGGAGTGTTTTCTTTTTCATCAACCACTACATCAATGCTGTCGAAAATTCTTCCAAGCCTTTTTTTGTAACATTTGTATGCTTTGCTGCGAGGATAATAACCAAGGAGAATGCCTTCATCTACTCTAGGTTCAAACTTTCCAATATTTTCATCATTATTTTTAATATAGCATTTGCTTCCAAAAATTTTGAAATGTTTTACCGAAGGAGTCTCACCATACCAGAGCTCATGAGGAGTTTGAGTGTTGTTCACACGAATATTTGTCTTGTTGAGAATAACAACTGCAGCAAATGCAGCTTCACCCCAGAAGGTTGCGAGAGTTCCAGACTCATTAAGCATAGCACGAGCCATTTGTTGAACCGTTCTGTTCATACTTTCCACCACTCCATTTTGCTGAGGAGTCCTAGCTGTATAGAATTCCCTTCTTATTCCATGTTCTTCACAAAAGATGAAAAATTCATTCGAGGTAAACTCCCCACCTCTATCAGACCTGAGGCATTTGATTTTGTGATCTGATTCATTCTCCACCAAGGCTTTGAATGATTTGAACTTTTCAAAGGCTTCATTTTTGTGCTTCATAAGTCCTATCCAACACATCCTAGAAAAGTCGTCAATGAATAATATGAAATATTCTTCTCCTCGAGGTGACCTTTTCCTAGATGGGCCACATACATCAGTATGGACAAGTTCAAGTGGCCTGCTATCTTATCCTTCCTTCTCAGGGAAGTAAGTTCTGGTTTTCTTACGAAACTGACACAATTTGCAAATTGTATTGTCTGGAATTCTCATGTCTGGAAGACCACGAACTGCCTGGTATTTACATGCTTTCCTTATCTGTGAGAAGCTAAGATGCCCCAATCTTCTATGCCATAAACAGTGTTCATCGCTCTTGCTTATATAGCATTGATGTTGTCCTTCTTTGAATATGTATAAGTTATTTGGAGTCCTTATGCCTTTGATCACTATCTTTCCTGTATCAAGATCACGAACACTACATCCATTTGATCGAAATATTACCTCCGTTCCTTGATCACACATCTGACTGACACTCAACAAATTATGCTTTAACCCATCAACATACATAACATTTCCAGCTTTGACCTTTTCTTTCAACTGAACAAAACCTTTACCTTTTATGAGCGTAGGGGTGTCATTTCCAAAAGAGACCTTCTTCTCCTTCTCTAAGGCACTATATGACTGGAGTTTTTCCTTATCACCCGTCATGTGTTTCGAACAACCACTGTCAATGTACCATTGATTTTCTTGCCCTTCTGCATATAAAGCTATACCACATCTCTCTGGTTGTGGTTCCTTCATTCTCCATGTTTTGACACTTGAGGCTTGCTCCTTCTGAGTTGTCTGCTGAAACCTGCTCCTGCATTCAGAATCTTCATGACCGAAGTTGTTACAAATAGAGCATTCTATTTCATTTTCAAGAGCAGAAAAGTTATTGTAGGTTCTTTTCACGATCCCAGTCATGCTCCTTTGTTTTTGAGCTTCTCTAGTCATGATTGTCTTATAGGCAACACATTGAGCTACTTTGTGGCCAAAGTTATGACAAGAGAAACATTGGCCATTGAAGAAACTCCTGTGATTATCAAATCTACCAGCGAGATGATTGTAGTTTCTATTGACATCCATTCTTGAGGCAAATTGAGAAGGTTTTACCTGAGGCTGATTGTAGCTTCTGTTTGTCCTTAAAGTAGATTTCCCCCGATTTACCTGATAGTCTTTGTTCATTCTTGAGGTAAACTGTCCCTGATTTACCTGATGATTTCTATTAGGCCTTTGCTCGCTCCTCCTTGCTGCATCAAGATAACTTTTGGAGGTGGATGCTTGAGATGCTTCTTAATTATATCCCAGACCTGTCTTGATTAATGGAGAACACTGCACATTGATAATCTCATCCAGAGTTTCAGATCCTTTAACAAATTTAAGATTAAGAGCTTTTGTTTTCTCAGTCTCTTTTCTAAGACCAACAATTTCACATTCTAACTTTTCATGAAGTTTTTCTTTTTCAGCCAATTGGAATTGCAGAGTATCAATAATCATATTTTTCTCTTCTAAACAGATTTTGAGTTTAGAAATCTCTTCATACAAACCTTCTTCATCTATAACATCCATGAAATCATCATCTTCAAAAGCCATTAAGAGTCTATAATTGTTACCTTGTTCATCTTCGTCACTATTTGAAAGTCCATCACTGTCTTCATGAGTGTAATAACTTTTCTTATTTACATTTTGTTTCTTGTTCCATCTGATAGGTTCCTTACCTTTATCAAGCTTATCTTTATGAGGACACTTTGCAGCATAGTGATCGACTCTTCCACAAGCAAAGAATTTTAAAGGTAACTTACCTCTGAATCTTCCAGCACCCCGTTTAAGGTTCTTGACAAAATTTGATTCTTCATCTTCTTCTTTTAGATGTCCTGACTCATAGTAATCTCCTTTGCCTGAAGCCTTGAATGCAGCTTCTCTTCTGTCTGATGGTCGTCCTTTCCTCATTTCGTAAGCAGTCAGAATTTTTTGCAATTGTGACATAGTGAGGTTTCGTATATTCTCTTTTTCTTCTATTGCAGAAACTTTAGATTCAAATTTAGGGGACAAGGATCTTAGAACCTTTTCAATCACAACAACCTCTTTTACTTCTTCACCCAAGTTTTTCATAAAATTAACAATCTCATCTACATGAAGGAAATAGTTAGCCACACTTTCATCATTGTGCATTCTAAGATTTTCATACTGAATTCTGAGGGTTTGAAGTTTTGCTCGTTTTACCTGTTCATCTCCTTCATGGCTCAGAACAATCTTTTCCCATATTTCTTTTGCGGATTTATAATGCATAACCTTGATGAATTCTGATTGAGATAAACATCCTAATAGAGTATTGACAGCCTTTGCATTTGTTTCATATTGCTTCTTACCAGCCGGATCTGTAGGTGTTGCTGACGGAAAAGTGTACCAAGTATCTATGATATCCCAGACTTCTGTACCAAGAGATTGAAGATAGGCAGTGACTCTTACCTTCCAATATACGAAGTTTGTCCCATAAAAAATTGGTGGCCTGACCGATGCTTCTCTCTCGTAGTTGCTCATGATGATAGATCTTCCTTCAAGCGATTAAGCTTCTTCAAAAGGATCTGCTCTGATACCAATTGTTGGAAATAATACTAAGAGGGGAGGTGAATCAGTACTATCAAATTCTTTTCACTATACCTTCCAGATTTATACTCTAATTTATTCTTTAGATGTTGATCATTAATTTGTATGTCATTACCATATATTAATGAACAAGAACAAGAAAAACAGATAGTCGCACCAAAGAACACCAGAAATAAGGTGGAAACCCAATGTGGGTGAAAACCACCTGCTGCAATATGTCTCTATCTTCTTTCAATTAGAAACTTCTTTTTACAATGATTATGTACTGGTGCAGTCCTTTACCAGTATGCAGGCTGCAACATGCAGAGAGCTACAACCCTCTCTCATTTTCTAGACTCTCCTGGAAGGGAGCTACAACCCCCTTAGCTCTTGTACTAGCTGAGCTACTAGTACGTAGGTGCTGACCTACTTCTTTTCTTCCAAGGACCTCGTTTCATTAATTTTCAGATTGGATCCATGAACATCAAATAATCATCAAGTACATGTGAATCAACCAATCTCCTTTTACAATCAACTAATGAATCAACCGATAACCTCTCAGAATGCAGTAACCAGATAAGCAAAACCAGTAATCTAAACCCAGAATTCTACAGCAATAGACAAAAAGCAGCCAACAAATATTTCAAGAAAAGTCCGCAACTTCACCAATATAAACCTGTGAATATCCGCACTTCTGCTGTGTCCAGCCTGCGTAGCTCTGCACCTGCTCTGTCTGCTCAACAGCGTACCTCCGCACCTGATCTGTCTACTGGACTACGTACCTCCGCACCTGCGCCGTCTATCGGACTACGCACCTCCGCACCTACGCCGTCTACTGCACTACGGACCTTTGCACCTGCATCGTCTACTGGACTGCATACCTTCGCACCTGCGCCATCTACTGCACTGTGGTCCTTCGCACCTACGCCATCTACTGGACTGCGCACCTCCGCACCTCTGCACTTGCGTCGTCTACTGCACTACGGTCCTCCACACCTGCGCCGTATCTCGCCTGCGGACCTCTGGATATACACACTTTATCAGTCCTCAATTGTACCCCAGACTGTCAGATCCACAGATCTGATCATGCGCCAAAGAGATCACGACCCCTCAATTGATCAGTCTTCTCATGCTCAGGTTTAATTTTATCTCATTAACCGATTACAAGTATTTCAGATCTTGTTCCACTTAAGATATTCAACATTCACAAGTACATAGCCAAATGATATCCTTTCCTTTTTATAGGCAAGCCCTTACACAAACCATAGATCAAAACAACAGAAAGCCAATACAAGGGACCCAAAACCAGGGTCCAATATTTTAGATGCTATACCACGGATCAAAACCATAGGATCAAACACGTCGGACTAAATACCATGGATCAATCATAAAAATTCCCACGTGCGTGCGCTTTTCTGCATTGGAGTGAGTGAATTTGATGCCCGCACCTTTTGTTCGGAGAACCTGCGGGTATGCCCGCATTTCTTGTTCGAGGCACCTGCGGTTCCGCATCTTTTGTTAGGCTCACCTGCGGGTATCTCAATTTCTATTATTTTGAGAGCCTGAACAAAGATTTGTCACTTGAGTGAGTTGCCATCAAGGACAACACATGTGCCATAGCGCCAAACCTGAGTCATAATGCCAACAATGTCTTGAGTTTGAAAGAGGTAAGTCAAGATTTCAAATAAAGTAGAGCAACTTAGTTTTCCATTCAACATTTTTGTTAGGATTTCCGACACATAGCATATAGTTAAGTTCAACTTGGTCTAGTATAGAGTTAGGTATAGAGTTAGGTAAAGTGTCTTTCTTTACCATTGTACATTTTGTAACTTACAATCCGACGGTCACAATATGTAGTGATCCGACGGTTCACTCTCACCTCGGTATTACCGACACTTGATCCGTGGCTTGACACCCGATTGGTCCATGAGTTCTATTTAAAGCGCATGGAGGGTCATTGTTCGGGTAATCTGTGCATGAGAGAAGCTTATGTAAATTTTCATTCTTTGATTAATAAATTGCCTGTAGTACCCACGTTGGGACAGGCCGTGGACTGTTTCCCTCCTTGCACTTTGAGGGTTTTAACCACGTCAAAAATACTGGTGTATTGATTTGAGATCTGGTTGTGAGCGGTGTCCTTTTGGTGTTCTTTCTGAGGAACTTACCCTGTAAATTCCTACATGGTATCGGAGCTATTTGAGGGTCGCGTCCGTTGGTGATCCAAATCTGAAGCCGGTAGAACTGCCTGCGGCTGTCGTTTCCTGGATCTGCTATTTCTGACTGCTTTCGGGCTGAGAGGACTGCTCTGTTGCGTTTGGAGCATTTTTTCTAGTGAGGAAACCCTTTCGTTTCACGCGAAAAGGTTTCCGGTAGCCCTAGCTGCGTCATTTTTTAGATCGGGAGGTATACAGTGTTTTTGCAGTTTACTATTATTTTCTCTCTGCTTATTTCGGTTTCGGTTTATTTAGCCTTTTTTTTTAACCGGATCTATACCTTTCATTTCTGCGTATGCTCTTTGCCCCGCGACTCTGTGCGATCTGGGCAAATCAAAAACAGAAAGGAAGGATTTTTCTCATGCGTATGCTCTTTTCCCTGCACCTTAGTGTGATCTCGGAAAATCAGAAACATTGAAAAAAATATTTGGTTCAAAGCTATTTTAAGAGAGTAGAGGTCTTGGGTTCAAGTCTCCATTTTGTGGGGGCGGATTTTTTCATTCCCGCACATTCGCGCACTTTGCCGGCAACTTCATCAATTTTTTTTCAAAAAACCATAACTTCTTCATCCAGAAGCCTTTTTCAGAGCCGTTTTTTTTAAAACCGCCTATTTTTTTGAGATCTATCCATTGGAACACTTACTTTCAGCATCTTCAGCTTCAATTTTTTTCTAAAAAATGGAAAGTCCATGCCAAGTCATTCTTGACAGCACTAACTACTTCCAATGGGTAGCCTACATGGAAGATTTACTTAGAAGTAAAGGTCTCTTCAGAATAGCCACAGACCAAGAGAAGAAACCAAAAGATGAAGACAAGGCTGCAAAATGGGAAAATAGACAAGATCAAGCACGTGGTTTGATAGGGATGTCTATTTCTCCTGATCTTAGATTCCATATTGCAGAACTTGAGAATCCTCATGAAGCATTGGAAAAACTCGCTAAAGTTTTTGGGATTAAAAATGAAATTAGAACCCATCAACTTGAAAATGAGTTACTTACTTTGGATCCTAATAATTTTTCTTGCATTGAAGATTTCTTGTCCAAATTCAAGACCCTTATATATCTCTTGGAAGGTGTTAAAGTTAAGAAAGAAGATGGTAACCTTATTTATTCCATCCTCACTAAGTTGGGACCAGCCTACTCTGTATTTGTTTCCACCTTCCATTCTACAAGGGAAGCTTTCATTTGTCAAGGACAAGACTACAAGGCCCCTTCCTTTGACTCTTTTTGTGATTCTTTAATAAGAGAACAAGAAAAACTCTTACATCTTGGTCTTCTTAATCTTGGCAACTCTTCCACGAAAGCGTTAGCCGCCCAGCAGCAACCAAATTCAAAGAATCATAAGAAGTCATATCCTCAAAAGAATGGTCCTAAACCAACTCAGTCTCAAAATGAAAGATCATTTCAGCAAAATGATAAGACCAATAAAAACAAATGGAAGAAGACTGATAGACATTGTAACTTTTGTAATCAAGATGGCCACTTAGAATCTAAATGCTTTAAGAAGATGGAAGCCTTGGAAGCCACAATGAAGAAACATAACATCCATGTGGAGCATTCTTCTACTTCAACTTCAACTTCATCTTCAGGAATGGCACTTTCTGCATGTCGTTGTCAATCATCTCAGTCTGGTTATGCATTAAATGTATCTTCTTCTTCTCATTCTCATGAGTGGCTTATTGATTCTGGAGCCTCTTATCACATGGCCAAAAACAAAGCCATGTTTTCTTCTTTAAATGATTGTAACACCAAAAATATATATGTTGGTGATGATAGATCTCTTAATGTTGTAGGGACTGGAACTGTTCATCTAGACAATGGTCAGTTTAATGATGTATTATGTGTTCCAACCTTATCCTGCAACCTTCTATCTGTATATCAGATAACTCATTCAGGTGAAGGTAAAATTGTTGAATTTTCACCTCATGATGTTGTAATCAAGGATCTGAGAGATCCTAAACAGATTCTAGCTACTGGTATTGCTGATGATTCCACAAGGTTGTATAAGTTTCACAACTTTGGGTCATCAAATCTTCCCTCAGTGTTTGTTGCTCATAATGATGAAGTGAGCAAACTTTGGCATGAGCGATTTGGTCACTTAAACTATCGCTCCCTTCAGCATCTATGTAAAGAAAATATGGTGACAGGTCTTCCTATGGTATCTTGCAGAGATGGTGTTTGTTCCGGATGTGTACTCAGAAAACATCATCGGGACAGTTTTGAAAAACGTGCCTCTTGGCACGCCTCAGCCCCTTTACAGCTTGTGCACAGTGATTTATGTGGTCCACTTCCTGTTGCTTCATTCTCTGGCTGCAAGTATTTCTTAACTTTCATTGATGATTTCTCCAGACACACTTGGGTATACTTCTTAAAACTCAAGAGCGAAGTATTTAACACTTTTTTGGCCTTCAAAGCCTTTGTTGAAAAACAATCTGGACATCAAATTCTTAAGCTAAGAACTGATAATGGTGGAGAATATGTTAAAAACACATTCATCAACTTTTGCACCGAAAATGGAATTCAAATGCAACATACTGTTCCATACACTCCACAACAAAATGGTGTAGCTGAAAGGAAAAATCGCACCTTAAAGGAAATGGCTAATTGTATGCTGCAATCTAAAGGACTCAGTCTTAGTTTTTGGGCCGAAGCAATTAATTGTGCAAATTATATAATCAATCGCACTCCTACTAAGGTTCTATAGAATATCACTCCAGAAGAAGCTTGGAGTTCCATTAAACCAGATGTAAGTCACTTTCGTGTTTTTGGAAGTGAAGCATGGGCCCATATTCCAGATGAAAAGCATAAAGCTTTAGAACCTAAGAGTGAGAAATGTACTTTTGTTGGATATTCTGAAGATGTAAAAGGTTATAGACTTATTCCATTTAAGTCCAAAAATGTTATCATTAGAAGAGATGTAAAATTTGATGAAAATAAATCGGCCTGCGAGCCTAGTCCGGCGGAT
Organism: Pinus tabuliformis; assembly: GCA_031772625.1. NCBI lineage: Eukaryota > Viridiplantae > Streptophyta > Pinopsida > Pinales > Pinaceae > Pinus > Pinus tabuliformis. The sequence continues at coordinate 108,288,943 of CM062810.1, read as the reverse complement.
GTGCCACCTCTTCCTATCTCTTCTACTTTTGAAAACATTTCTTCTTCAGATGATGAAAGTGAGGATGATAATCCTCCCCCACCTTCTCAGGATCCTCAACTTCCAAGATGGGTCCGTGCTACTCGGGATGCAGCAGGTGATCTTGCCGGTGATCCTACAGATCAGCGACGTACACGTTCTCAGTTTGAAAGAGCCTCTTCTTTACTGGCTCAAGCTCCAGTAAATCATGATCCTGACACTTTTGCAGAAGCTTCAGGCCATCCACATTGGGAAGCAGCTATGAATGAAGAATATCATTCATTGATGACAAATGATACATGGGATCTTGTTCCTCTACCAAAGGGACGCAAACTTGTTAGATGTAAATGGGTTTACAGAACCAAGTATGGACCAGATGGGAAAGTTGATAAACATAAAGCTCGGCTTGTTGCTAAGGGTTTTTCACAGGTTGAAGGCATTGACTACACTGAAACCTTCTCCCCTGTTGCCAAAATGAACTCTATCCGCCTTGTTCTTTCCCTTGCTGCCTCTTTAAAATGGGAAGTCCATCAGATGGATGTTAAATCTGCCTTCTTGCATGGGGACTTGCAGGAAGAAATCTATATGGAACAACCCATTGGCTTCATACAAACAGACTCCAGCCTTATTTGTCGACTTAAGAAATCCCTTTATGGTCTCAAGCAAGCTCCTCGGGCTTGGTATGCCAAAATGGATAGCTTTCTTTTAGAATCTGGCTTTTCTAGGTGTTATTCTGACAATACTGTCTACACCAAGAAAGTGGGCAACTCTCTTATCATCCTTGTTCTTTATGTTGATGATCTTATTCTTACTGGTAATGATCCCAACCTTATAAACCATGTGAAGTCCAGCCTTAAAAAGAAATTTGAAATGACAGACTTAGGACACTTACACTATTTTCTCGGTCTTCAAGTCTTGCAATCCAAGGAGGGTATTTTCCTTTCCCAGTCCAAGTATGCTTGTGATATTCTTCGTCATTTTCACATGGAAGACTGTAAGCCAGCCCCTTCTCCCTTTCAGTCTGGAGTCAAACTTTCAGTCTCTTGTACTTCTCCTGAAGTTGATGCTACCTTATACCGTCAACTTGTAGGAAAACTCTTGTATTTAACCCATACTCGTCCTGACCTTTCCTTTGCTGTTGGCCTTGTTGCTCGTTTTATGCAAAACCCCCGTGAAAGTCATTGGAAAGCAGCTAAAAGAATACTTCGTTATGTTCGAGGTACAATACAGTTTGGGATTCATTACAGTGCCAAAGCAGCTCCTCTATTAGTTGGTTTCACTGATTCTGATTGGGCTGGTGACCCTGATGATCGGAAGTCTACTGCCGGTTATGTCTTCACTCTTGGTTCAGGACCTATTACATGGGCTTGTAAGAAACAGGTTGCCATTTCTCTTTCGTCAGCAGAAGCAGAGTATCGTGGTGCCGTGGAAGCTAGTAAGGAAGCCTTGTGGCTTCGTCAGATCCTATCAGAGTTTGGCTTTGAGCAGCAGCATCCAACCACACTTTGGTGTGATAATCAAAGTGCCATTCAACTATGCAAAGATCCAGTCCAGCATCAGCGCAGCAAACACATTGAACTACACATGCAGTTCATCAGAAAGCACATTCATGACCATGTTCTTGAAGTGCAATATTTTTCAACGGATGATCAGGTTGCAGACATCTTCACAAAGGCTCTCACAGAGGCGAAGTTCACTAAACTTCGATATATGCTTGGAGTTCAGGAAGTTGTCACTAAGGGGGGATAGGCTCTAGTGCCTCCTTCCTTCTCCTATTGTGTCACATTTGTAAATCCTTCAATCCTATCCCAAGTTGTTCTTAAGGGGGGATGTTAGGATATTCCGACACATAGGATATAGTTAAGTTCAACTTGGTCTAATATAGAGTTAGGTATAGAGTTAGGTAAAGTGTCTTTCTTTACCGTTGTACATTTTGTAACTTACAATCCGACGGTCACAATATGTAGTGATCCGACGGTTCACTCTCACCTCGGTATTACCGACACTTGATCCGTGGCTTGACACCCGATTGGTCCATGAGTTCTATTTAAAGCGCATGGAGGGTCATTGTTCGGGTAATCCGTGCATGAGAGAAGCTTATGTAAATTTTCATTCTTTGATTAATAAATTGCCTATAGTACCCACGTTGGGACAGGCCGTGGACTGTTTCCCTCCTTGCACTTTGAGGGTTTTAACCACGTCAAAAATACTGGTGTATTGATTTGAGATCTGGTTGTGAGCGGTGTCCTTTTGGTGTTCTTTCTGAGGAACTTACCCTGTAAATTCCTACAATTTTTACAGTCATACACTAATATTTCAGCAAAATGGTTGGATTAGTTAAAATTATTGCTGGAAATCCTGGAACATAACTTGCTTGTTTAAATGAGTTTTGATATTTACAATTGTGTGAACTAATGCTTATATTTTCAAGTATCATGCAGGAAGAGGAACTATGAGAGTGCTTGATTTGACAAATTTGATTTTCAATTCTGCAACTGAACAACAATTCTGTAGCCGAAAAACAATTTTGCAGCTCTATATTTAATTCAATGATTTATTCTGTGACAATGCATTCTAATCAAAATTCATGAGCAGCATTCCATATAATTTTCCTACTTCATCCTTCACATCAGCATCATGTTCCCATGCCACACTTAAGCATGACAATTTTCAATGTTTCACAAAAATTTCAAACAAGCATATCTTTCTCATACAAAATTGGTTTTCGATGATTCAAACATCATCAGAAATATCTTGACAAGATATACACAATGAGAAAACTTTAAACAAAATTAGAAATGGTAAAAGAATGAATAAATTTCTGAAAAGACATGACAGGTAACCTGAGGCACTAGTTTTGGAATAGGTAAAATTCATTTGATTTTCTTTTGTGAATTTGTTTTATTAGTACCAATTCTTAGTTGTTTGTGTAAATGTCATAAATAAATAGATTGATCACCTCTCTATTGATAATATTACATTGCATTGCAGAAAAAGTACTAAGTTTTTGCAGGTTCTAGGAAGATAAACAGATGGACACAAACACACAGTGTCTCTCAAAGACCACATTTCTTTCAAAAGAACATGATCAAAGCAACATAAAAAATGAAATATCCAAACATTAGCACATGATTTTGGATAAATAATGTTGAATAAGATTCATCGCACCATTTGGAAGCCTTTCAGATACCAGTATTACCATTGCATTCATACTTATTCAGTCAATAAAATCTTCATCTCATTTTCCTTCACAGTCATTTTCCTGCCTCGCTTTCACTAACCTTTAACCCAACAATAAAACCATTTAGCTCCCCTACAAAGCTAATTCATTCCATTTTCCTTTTTGCTTTGTCAAATAAACCTTGATCCACTACAAAAAATTTCATCCATAGTCCTTCAAAATTATTGTTTTATGCTCGTGTTAGATAATGGAGGATTCATTAAGGCCTCCCTTCTAACAAGTCTTGGCCTATTGACATCAGCATATTATCTAGGTTGAAGGCTACAGTCCTTATTAGTACCTTGAGGCTTGTATGCATTAATGACAAGTTCTCTCGTTGACAATCATGGGAACACATCAATGTCCCTTTATCGTTGGATCTTGCAAGTGGCTCGACATCAGCTCATCTATTCTCACTTTGCAAGATGTACTCAGGTACCTTGGCACTCGTTGACATTAATGGCGAGTTTGCCTCACATTGGTTAATTACATTCATCAATGGCTGGTAATCTAATAACTTCTCTTCATGCTCAACAAGAACACATTTATTCGCATGAAAAGAATTGTACCATCGGACTTTGTAGCAGGTGAAGACTATATCATTTCAGCATTTTATAGCAGATACAACAAATTTAGCAGCATCAATAAATAATCCCCTTTCACCACCTAATCCACCATTTATGTAACCAAGAAGCAGATGAAATTCTACATTCTATTCCATGATCCAGCAGTAGCTACAACTTCTCTACATATGCACAGTTTGTCCACTTCCTAGGTAAGTAAAGGTATGTTCTTTTCTAGCTTTTAATCATAGAATTCCTCGAAAACTAAAATTATAATTTTTCGAAAATACCTCACCATATTTCCTTTCTCATTTGAAAAAAAAACGTAAACACCTTTAGTTGGGAGGGGAAGGGACATCCATTTATTATCACATCCATATCACTTCATTCCGTTTCACTTGATTTCATCCTAACATACTTGTCCTAATCAATTATGATTGCATTATGGTTCAAAAGTTATGTTATTTGCAAAAAAATGCCTAAATGATGAGCATATTATATGGCTGATTCAAATATGCATTCTTAAATATGTTCAATATATCTTGCTACAACAAAAAGAAACAATGTATTGGTGCACAAGAACCAATACCAATTAAGATTTGATTTTCACACAAGAACCAACCAAACATGTTGCAATTCAATGTATGACAAGGAATACTTTGCAAAAAGAAATGAAATTGTCAAATGCATAGTTTAAGGACAATTGATATAAGCCAAACTCATTCAAAAGCAAATCATGATTAAGAAATGCAGTAGATTTCATGAGGATGTGCAATAACTTCAGTTGGGGCGTATGTAGAGTCTCCAAAATGTATTCAAAATATCATCCACTTTCACCTTTATCACCACCATTCCACTCACACATCGCAACTCCATGACCATATAACCTTTCAGTACCCTCCATTTTCATAATTATATGGGTTCCATTTGTGTTTTCCAAAAGCTAATGATTTCTAGCATTTTAAGTGAATTTATGGTTAGAACATAGAAAAATGACATATACTTGCTAATACTTAAAGTGGATTGAGTTTCATGACATGTGTAGGTGATTTGGAAGCTTCCAAGCCACCCTTATGTGGCCTCCAATGCTCAAATTCGAATTCCCTTCAAGATATGGAAGAAGATTTGCATAAAGGTCAAAGAGGATATGTGTCTCATGATTACCTATTTGAGTTGTAACTCTATGAAATTTTATAGTGATCTAGGGAGAGAATAATGGACCTCCATCATTGAGGTAGCTTCTTATGTTTTTGTATAAATAGGAGAGCCTTATCCTTTCAAAGGCATGTGAAAATTTGGAGATACTCAGGTGTCCAAGTTAAGATTATTCATTAATGGAATTTAGATTTAGCACCATGCTCATGAGTGATGTTCACCTCTTTCTGGTAATGCTTGCATTGGGAACCTCTCAACTTGCCATCTCTCATACTTTTTGATTGGCCACCTATAATGTGTGAGATTTATTGCTTTTCATAGATTAAGACTTATTGCTTTCATAGTTTAAGATTTATTTCTTTCATATATTTTCCTATGTGAGAGGTTAAGAGTGATTATTTTTATTTCTTTCATATCTTTTCCTGTGTGAGAGGTTAAGAGTGATTGTTTTTATTTGCTTTCCTATCTAGAGGTTAAGAGCGATTGTTTTTATTTGCTTTCCTATCTAGAGGTTAAGAGCGATTGTTTTTATTTTCTTTCATATCTTTTCCTGTGTGAGAGGTTAAGAATGATTGTTTTTTCTTTAATTTCATGTCATGTGGTTTTGATTATTCATTTAATAGGAACCTGATTTGATAATGCACACATGATCCCTTAGAGTAGAGCTCATCTCATGCAATTTCAATTCCTGCAAGTGTGGTAGATTAAGATTTCAATTCCTGCAAGTGTGAAAGATTAAGATTCCAATTTCGAGTGTTGTACTATAATTGTACTATAATTTCTTTTGAATTGATTGTTGAATTAGAATATGTGAATTTGGTTTGTCGTTATTTGGTTTCATAGTTATATTGATCTAAATTGAAAGTTAATTTCTAGCATATACAGTGCACACACGCTTCGCAAGTTTTATGAAACCCCCAGGTTGACAATTAAATGATAAGTAATTAATTGCCTCAACAAACCATCAAATTTGTATGCAATAATGCTTGAAACTGGAGCAGAAGGACATGCAGGCCTGGCATTAAAACCATGTGGTGGTTTGAGGCACCCCCTTGGTTTTGAAAATTGGGCAGGGTCTTTCAACACATCTGGTACATTGATCTGTTTTGGATTTTTGGCATGAATCCTTTTGAGGGACCCCCCTGTTAAAATTTTATGGGGATTGGGGCCTCTCAAAATTGTTGGAGAATGCAGTAGGGAAGTCATTAATTCAAATTCTCTTTAACCTTAATAATTGCTTGGGAACTTTATTTATCTTCTTTAGTTTCTTTATTAGATCTTCTCATCAAACAATTATCAAGAATAAAAATAGTTAAGATAATGGACATAGAAATTAGGCTCCAAACCAGGACAAAATCCATTCAAGGGGAAAGCATGGAAAGAATAATTTCTCTTCTTATATAATCTTCTTCAAATGAGAAAACCAAGACCCAAAACCCTAAACCAAATCCTCCTCCAAGCACCAAGTTAGCCCTCTAAGAAGCCCTTCAAAATAGGTCAGAGGCAAACCAAATCAACAAGGATCAATTCTACTTCAACCAGCGTCCAGCTTCAAGTTTGTCCGCCAGCTTCAACCTGCAACTTTTACCTAAAATTTGACTTGCAATTTTTACCTTTCAGGAGTTTTCTAAACCCTAACTTTCAAACGTGTGAGAGAATAGAGCCCAAAGCAAACTTTCTTTCTTCTTTGTGTTTTCTCCTTACTTCCTAGACCTTCACTTTTTCTTCCCGTCTTCAGATCAAACTTCTTCTTTAGAGATATAAAATTGATGAATAAATGAGGTTGATGTTGCTTCTATTTATATTACACATTTATGGGGTTCTAATACGTTTATTTAGGTTGACTTGTCACTGTCGAGGCCGAACTGTGTTAGGAGGCTTATAGAACTTTCTAGACTCAAAACCATTAACTTTTACATGTTACAACTTACCCAATAGGGTCTTATACAAATGATAATGAGATTCTTGACTCAAGAAAAATATTATTTTGACATGAAACCCATGCTTAAAAATAATATTTTTATTTCTTCCTTTTCCTAGAACATAAGATATACATAATGATTTGAGTACATTGACAATTATGAATACCAAAACTACTTACATTTTCCAACACTCCCTCTTAACTAGGGAGGTATTCATAATTGTACACTTGGTACAAGGTTATTCTCAAACTGAAGAGTTCTCATAAGAAGAGTCAGCTTGCTAAGCCATCTTTAAGCATCAACATCATGATCAACATTTTCAACAAAGTAAGGCCTTAAATTGACAAGGTTATTGTAATATAAGAGAATAATGCTAGGAGGCTTTACATGAGATACCACACTACCTCTACAAGGTATTGTTGTACTGTTCAACAACCCCCCCATTTATTATATAATAGCTAGTATTGTATTAATATATGGGGAACCTTAAAAAAAAAATCAAAAAACTTAGAAAATAAAAGCTTGCCTTTAAATCCATTCAGAATAAAACCTTAGATGGACTTAAGATATTAATCCAAGTCAATTTATGATTAAGTATTCTCGCTTTATCGCAAATCGCATGTTCGCAAAGCAACAAAGGCTATTCAGGAGTCGAAGTCTGCGAAATACGATAAAAGAACCCCCTTAGAAGACCGGAGGTAGCATTAAAACTCTTCTATAAACCTTAAGGATTATAGTATTCTTTATAATATAAAGTGCTTATTGCATTGCGACTTTCACAAAGGCGCAAATGTTCAAACCATAAAAAACTGCAAATTGCGATATGATTCGGACCCGATGAGATAATAAAAATTGTTATAACTTGAATCAAGTCCGACCTATCACAAATATATGTTTCAGTGGAATAATCATTCGTTTAGGGAAAAGCGCTCGAAAAAGTTAAAAGCACACAACTCATCGCAAATTGTAAAATTACCAAAGGAACTTTGAATTGGTTTATTTTATAAAAACCAACATCACCGATTTGCGATATTGAGATAAAGCCATTTATCGCAATCGCTTGATTGGTATCGCACTTAAAACACACCAATTTGAAATATCATTTACAATTTTCGATGTGACGGTTTGATGAGACATAAATAAAATATCACGTAGTCCTTAATGAGTAGTTAATAAGGTTTAACCACATTTATTCTTTGCACGGATAGAGAAGATTGATATCTTTTTACCCGTCTTGAAATAAATACTTCATCTTCACATCGTTTCAGATTTTGCTATGTTATCGTGTTTCCTCTTTCATTGTTGTTCTCTATTTCATTCTGTTTTGTCCATAATTTCAGGAAATTTCCAAAGAAAACAACGCTCAAGAAAATGGCTAAGGAAAGAAGATCGCAGAGGCTACTGCATCTGAAGATTCAGACATGCTTCAACTATTCTCTAATACTATATGCAAAAAGGATGGTGGAACTACCTAATGAGAAGCAATGTACAATCTATTGGAGGAAGAAAACCCAAAGGTCTCAGTAACTAAATCAAAAGTAGATGTTGAGGTCTCATCTGAGGCTTATTATTTTGAAGCAGCATGTTCTTCATGCATAGAATAGCTGCAAGGCCTAAAATCTTGCCATACACTGATATGGTAAGATGGATCATCGAAAATGTGGACATTTCAAACAAAACATTCAAGAATTCCAAGCATGAACTCATGGGGTATGTTATAGCACCATTTACCACTCTTGGTATATCTGATGCTTTGATTATGGCCTAGGACAACCCTTCCTTTCCAGACTTGGTCCAAAATCTAAAAAACAGTGTTTTATTTCCTATATGCTACTTTTACCTCTGATAAAAGCGTGTACACATAGGTTAACATATACCCAACCCAATTACATGTGTTAAAACACTTAAAAATAGTAAATTTCCTTAATTTCGGGCAGAGATCACGGGTTTTACCTGTTACTCACCTCCTATAGCCCATGGCCCAACTGAAAAAACTAATTTGGAGAAGTATAAATAAAACTCCATGGGAAGGCTTTAAGGGAGAAGAAAGGAGATGTTGATATTATAGTTGATTGATCCCTGATCGAGTCTAATGAAATCCACATGCCTCCTGCACTCCCCAAAGCTTTAGGAAACCCTTGTTTCCTCTTTTTAGATATCCTTCATCCTTCTTGAGATATCCTTGTGTATGATGATGGAGGAAGATCGCTGAGGCTGGGAAAGGATAGATCTAGAGGACAGTTTCGCTTGGAGCTGGAGGAAGACTCAGGTTGTAGTTTTCCACCTTTCTTGTAGCTTAAATCAATAAAGAAATGTTGTTATGTTCCTTATATTAATCATGTTTATGCATTGACCTATATTTTGATTTGTTTATAAATCTTATATTAATGTGTAGTTGTTAATTCTTTTATATGATCTAACGTATATATTATGAATATGATTTACGTTTCTACTATTGGATATGCTTTTTTTGAATAATTTACAAGTTTCAAAGGCATCACAAGAAGCAGAGGGTTTGCACCTTGCGGGATCTACCCAAACGTAGGACCTCCGGGTAAGGACACTTCTTCCCAATTCAGTAGAATAAGCATTTAGATTGTTTGTCTAAGCATTTCTTGTTGTTGTTTTCCCTCCACTCTGTTGGGGTTTTCAACCCAAGACCCTAGGGTGTTCTCACCCGCAACAGAATTGGCAACTCCGCTGGGATAACATTCTTGTTATTCCTAGTTTGGGTTGTTTGTTCTCGATTAGGGTTTGTTTTCTTGATTGTTGGCTTTTATAGTGTTATTTGACTTATTAGCTTCCCAGGCATCAAGTCTGATCTTCTGGATCAGGCCTTGATTTTTGTTTTTTCTTAATTGAGCCTTGTATATGTTTTTTTTCTTGCGTTACAGTCATGTACACACACAATTTCCTCAAACAGACTCGCGTATATACGAGTTTCTTGTGTTAGAAATGCGTGTGCATGCCTCTATGTATTTACACAGTCATGTATACAATTTTTTGAATTGTTTTTTCAAATATTTTTGCCCAGTTAGGTTTGCTTCCTGGTGATTTCTGTTGTTTTATGGTCATCCACTGTCTGAAGAACTCTATTCTCTTGCAAGTTTTCTTTTTCAAATCTCCTTCTTAGTGAAAAGCCTAGTTGGCCTAGGATTTCTTTTTGAGCAAGTGTTTGGTTTGTATCTTGGGTTCAAGGCTTCTATATATTCTTGGATGTTCTGATTTTCCAAAACGAGAATTTGATTTCAATTTCATTTGTAACCCAGATTTCAAGTTTCCTTGCTTTGCTTTTCCTTTTCATTGGCCTTGCTTCTTTGCGTGCTTTTTGAGTGTCTCTTTGGTAATTTTGAAAGTTTTTCTTTCTTGACATTTTGTCGGTTTGTTGAAGTCTTTTACTGTTGTTCGGATCAGTTTGTGCAAGTTTGTAGTCCTTCTTGTTTCAAGTTTCATTTATTAATGAGTTTTATAACTTGCAAGGTATAAGGACTCCTTGTGCTTCTTTTTTATCTTTCGAATTTAGTAGTGCATTTTGTGACCTCAAAATTTTCTTTAGTTTCCTTAAAAGAAAAACACACAAAAAATTCTTTTGCTTTTCTTTTTTCCAAGCTTTTGGCTTTTGGTTGCTTTTGTTTTGCTTGTTGAGCAATTGTGATATTTTTCAATTTGTTTTGCTTGCTTTTGAGGGAAATTTGTTTTTAAAATTTTTTCCCTCTTCATTATCAAGTTGGCTTATTGACTCCATAAAGAAGCACATTTGCTTATAGTATGAGTGTTTTTAGGATCTTGCATCGTCATTTAAATTTGCATTATGTTAGTTTTCATCATAAGAATTCTTAGTCTTTTTAGATATTGAGTGTGTGGAGTGTTTTAGAAAAGAAAAGAAAAATATTTTGCTTATATAAGTTTTTCATAGAACCCAAGTAGAAATCCCTCTTCATTGAAAGAAAATAACTGCATGCATATAGTTAAGTTTCTATTGGTTTCTTTTGCATCCTAAACATCATCAGTTTCACTCTCGTAATACCCTTGACTTAAAGAACAACCCTCTAAAATCAAGCGATTTAATAAAATGAACTAGAACTTTTTATTTTTGTCATTAACAAACACCAACAAGTTTAGGTTCATTAGGGCCTTGGAATAGGTGAGTGGAGAGTTAACTCTCCAAGGCTGCTCAAATTATCAAACATAGAAGTTGAATAAAGGGTGAAATCCAATATCGTTAGAAAGATCGAGAAAGCTCCGTGACTGGAAGTTAAGCATGAGGGAAAGTGAAGACAAGGAAGAGAGATACCCCCTCTCCTACTTGTTGTATCTTGCCTCACACCTGTTCCACCCAGTTTTTGATACGATTTGGTGCCCATAGTTTCCTTTCCTAGGGATCTCATAGGTGGTTGCGGAGGGGAATCCCGTGGCACCTGAGACATACCTTGCATCACATTCTTTAGTACTTTTGGAGGGTACCCTTGCAAAGTTTGGGTGCTTTCACTAGCAAATTTTGTTGTTTGGAGGTCAACGTAACTACTTCTGATACCTTCGCCAGTAGGCCTGGGCTGTCATTACCCTAGAATATTTTTGGAAGGCCCTAATTTTCAATTTCTTGTATTTTGGTGTCCGATCCTCATCACTTGGAGTGGAAGTACTTGAAAGTAGTTTGATTGACTGCATCTTTAGGGATTTTTAGAGAGTTCCCTTTGCTCTTAGTTGGCCTAGATTTATGAATTTTTTGAGTCTTTAATTAAATTTATTAAAATAATTCAAAGTGGTTGATCGACCGGTTCGTCGGTCTAGGAGACTTCGTGGGATTTCACCTACAAGTCCTGAGCCTTATCCTCGAATGAATAGGAGAAATTATACCAGTGATTTTCAATCAGTGGAAGTAGATGCATCGGAGATTGATCCGCTGGTTGGAGCTATTGATTCACAAGATAGACCTCGTACAAGTAGAGAGTTGGAGAGTAACAGTCCAGTTCTTTCTAGAGTCCTCTTCTAGTTGGAAGATGCTATTGAGGTTGAAGAGCTTCAAGAGTCTCTTTTGACTCCTGATTCTCCTATTCCTCCTGATCACTAGGACGCTTTATTGTACGTCGGGACTCTGACCAATTGGCCTCCAAGCCCAGGTTTATATCAATCTTTTCCTTCGATGGCCACTACTGGAAGCATGGCATCCACCATCAGTGCTACTAGTATACAAAATCTTGTATCCGTACAAGGAGGAGGAATGATTTCTATAACTTCTATTACTCCTAACACTGCTATATTTTTCTCTACTTCCATTCCATATTCGAGTGGAAGTACTCAATCTTATGCCTCTGGCATTGGTTTTTTTCCTTTTTGAATGTCGACTAGCATGATTCCTTCAATTCTGTTAAGTATTCCATCGACTACCTCCACATCCACAACTTCCATGGCAAGTGGATCAACTTCTTTTCAATGTTTCCCATTTAGGGGTGGTCATATACCACATTCCAACCCATCTTTGGGATCAATAGCTTTTCCCTCTACGAGTCAAATCTATAATCCTTTTCAAGGTTGGACTAACCCTGCAGTTAGTGGGTTTGGAGCCGGGAATCAATATTATTTCGGCCAACAAGGGAATATGTTGTATTCTTCTGTCAGTTCATTCTAGAACTTTTCTCCCTATGCTAATGCATGGAACCCTTACCAAGGGCTCTCTACTCCTTTTAACACCTCTCTAGGGGGAAATTTTATTGGCTACAGAAATTTGTCAGTAGGGGTTGGTCAAACTCTGGTTTTTTTTGGACCACAAGGAGATCCTTATTGTTTAGTTGGGTCTACAAGTTACTTTAGGAAACCTTGTGCCTTCACAAATATAGGGCATTCTTTTCAAAACGTTGGGAATTCCTCCCACACCTGGTGGAATCCTCAGGGTCCTCCGCGACTACCTTTCTTGGAAACATTAAACTTTCCAGATATTTCTAAATTGGCTAATGATTTGATTAGATATAACCTGGTTTTTCCTCTGGTCCCAACCAAATTTCCCTCGGATATACCTAAATTTGAAGGGAAAACTGGTGAAGATCTGGGTGATCATGTAACCACTTTCCACTTATGGTGTTCGTCAAACTCCCTGATAGATGATTCATTCCAAAGTACCCTAACTGTAAATGCAGCTAAGTGGTACATAGAACTTCTACGGGGCACCTTTACTTCTTTTGGCGATTTCGCTACCATCTTTTTGAACCATTTTCAGTTGCCTATCCGCTATGATGTTGGAACTAATATTTTGGCTAATTTTCACCAGGATCAGGCAACCCATATTTCAGATCACGTCCAGGAATGGAGAAGAAGAGGATCATTAAAGCTGATATTCCACAAGAATTCCTTCTCAAATGGTTTCTTAAATCTTTACAACCCAAGATCTCTATGGATGTGTCACTCTCCTGTGTGTTCACCAAAGAACAGGCTATTTTTAGGGCCTAGCAGTTAGAACATATATATTCTCAATCTGGGGTTCTTCAAAAAATTATGCCTGATGCTCCTAGGTCCAAGGTTGATATAGCCAAGCCAAATCCAGGTCCCCATGCCAGCAGGCTAGTTGGATCAATCGATGCTAACATGGCTAACTTGTTGAATCAATTGCAGTAGTTGTCTTTACAAATTTCTTCTTCTATGAATCATGGTCGTCGGTACCTATGCCTTCTCAAGTTACATCTATAAATGTTGTGCAAAATTCTAACACCAAAGGAAACCTACAATCCGATGGGAAGAAGAAAGGATGAGGTAAGAAAAAGAGCCAGGATGGGAAGGGAAATGCAAACAAACTTAGCAATGATGTCAAAGGGGGTAGAAAGGAGTCTAAGAAAAAAGTAAAATTTCCATGCAAGTTATGCAATGGAGATCATTTGACTCATCTCTGCCCTAAGATCCAAGATGCTTAGTGCTTATTAGTTCAGCAGGGGACTTCTAGCTCCCAGTCTTTCCTCACTAACCCTTTTCCCCAAGGGCAGCAATTACTTGTTGGCGTGATCTCTAGTACTGGTACTCCTGCAGGGGGAAACCAAGAAGGGGATAATACATCAAATGTCTACATGATGAGTTCACATATCGATGTTGCTATGCGATCTCATGATTATGGTGAATCAAAGTCATCTAAGGCTAAGTCTGCTTCCAATGTTTCAGAGCCACTCCATATTGAGAGGCCCTCTGTTGAGTCTATACCTCAGATGCCAAAAGGCTCCACAAAATGCTCGACCATTAACCCTAATGCTAGGGCAGCCCAGAACTACTCAATTGTAGAAGATCTAGCTCAGAGTCCTTGTATTATGTTAGTGTTAGAGATACTCCAGTCATGCCCCGCGCAAAGGAGTGCACTACTTACTGCGATCGAAGCAGTTGATCCAAAAAATTCTCTTGTGATTACATTTGATATGTCAAATATCAAGAAGAGACTCCCACATCATATGGCTTTCCAGATAAAGTCTACATATCGAAATACCAATATCTTTTGAACTGTTATCGATGAGGGAGCTTCCACATGTGCAATGTCCATGTCATGTTGGAAGTCTATTGGATTGCCTCAAGTTGTTCCTTCACCAACTTTGTTGACAGCATTTGATGGTCATTCTCATAGGTCGCATGGGATTATTCTAGACTTTCCCATCTATGTTGGGGCAAAGGTGATAAATATTGAAGTAGAAATAATCGATGCAAATTTGGATTACAACCTCCATTTAGGCAGGAATTTAATTTATGAGATGGATGTCATTGTATCATCATTATTCCACATCCTTTACTTTCATCATGAAGGGAGAATTGCAAAGGTTGATTAGATGGATTATTCTCCGAGTGGCTCCCACGCATATTCGGACTCTATTGTTCCATTAGTGGAAAATCCCAAACAGCCTATAGAGAATTTAGGAGTTGGAATGTACTCTTCCTTAATAGGTACTTTTGATCTTCCTTCTCCTATAGCTAGAATTAATGTTATTTCATCCTCCAAGGGACCTTCTCGAAGAGAATTCTTTAGAACTCATTATGTTTCAGACCCTTGGCCTTTACCCTCATCTACCACTACATTAGATGAAGGATAGGTAGGTGGAATGGCATGTCCTATGTCTACTTCAGAAATTTCTTATCAATATATTTTTAACTCTGCAGACTCTGATCCTACTCCTTTTTCACCAAAGGAGTTGGATGGAGATGTGGCTCAAGCATAGACACTTGATTCGACTTCTTCTTAGAATTTCTTAGATATTGTCTTACCATCTGAAGAAGCAATTCTAGAAGCAATGATGGGTGTTGATATACCTTGGGATGATTTGCATCATCGTTCATATTTCCTCCCTCATCTGAGGGAAGTTGAGTCAAGTTTGTCCAGTCCTTCTATTAGTGATG
Source organism: Pinus tabuliformis (assembly GCA_031772625.1). NCBI lineage: Eukaryota > Viridiplantae > Streptophyta > Pinopsida > Pinales > Pinaceae > Pinus > Pinus tabuliformis. Next base: position 108,273,707 of record CM062810.1, on the reverse strand, counting down.
TTCATGCATTTTTAAACCCTTTGGCCCCAGCACAGTTTTCTGTCGAAGGTAACATGTATGTTATCTCACAAACTGTACCGGTGAATGTCTCTAGGAATCCCTATTCATCAAAAACTTTGAGCGTTCAATCCTAAAAAAGAAGCAACTATCAAAGTTGAAGTCGAGAAGCTGCTTAAGGCGGGTTTCATATACCCCATTCCTTTAACTAAGTGGGTCTCTAATCCAGTCCCTGTAGACAAAAAGCAAGGAACGATTCGAGTATGTATTGACTTTAGGGACCTAAATAAGGCTTGTCCTAAGGACAATTACCCCACGCCCTTTATTGATCAAATTATTGATGAATGTGTGGGTAATGATAGTTTTCGTTTATGGATGGATTCTCTGGTTATAATCAAATTACTATCCGTCCAAAAGATCAGCACAAGACAGCTTTTATTTGTCCCTGGGGTACATTTGTGTATAAAAAGATGCCTTTTGGCCTCAAAAATGTTGGAGCTACTTTTCAACGGGCCATGTCTTACGCTTTTCACGACATCAAACACATTATCGAAGCATATCTGGATGATTTAGCTGCTCGTTCTTGAAATAGAATTGGTCGTCCTAAACATCTTCGGTTGATTTTTGAGCGGTGTAATTTTTATAAAATCCAATTGAATCTGAATAAGTGTGTTTTCACTGTCACATCCAATTAGTTGTTTGGATTCATTGTTTCAACAGAGGGGATTCATGTAGATCCCTTCAAGGTTGAGGCAATACTTCAATTGCCTCCCCCATCTTCCATTCATTTACTTCAGGGTCTCCAAGGAAAAGAGGATTCCTTGAGGAAATTTATAGCCAATTATGCCGAGATCACAAAAGGATTTATGCGATTTCTTAAGAAAGGGGTCCCATTTTTATGGGATGATTTCGTGCAATGATATTTTGATGCTTTGAAAAAATAAACCTCTGCTCCTTTGTTGAGTCCACCTGATTATAGCAGAGATTCCCTCTTATATCTTGTTGTAGTAGAATCAACCATTGGTATGGTTCTAGTTCACGAATATGATGCCTTATGTGAGCATGTAATTTACTATCTGAGCTGAGACTTTCTAGGTCCTGAGTTGCGTTATTCTCCAATCAAGAAATTATCTTTGGCAGCTATCCATGTTGTCCAGCAACTTCGACATTATATTTAGCTTAAAAAAATGTTTGTCTTAGCAGTCGTCAATCCATTTCAGTTTGTTCTCAGTAGGCGAGTGATTGGGGGCAAATATAATAGATGGATTGTCATTTTTCAAGAATTCAACCTTGAATTCATATCGGATAAATCTAAGAAATATTTAGTATTTGCAGAGTTTATATCAGAGCAACCTTGTGAGGAAGAAATCATTCACGAGGAAAATCTTCCTGATGAACATCAATTTCTTATTTCCTCAGAAGATCCTTGGTATGGATATATCATTATATATCTCCAAAATTCGAAGTTTCCGCCCGCTTTTTCCAAGGCAGCGTGTATAAAATTGTGTCACCTCACTGAATTATGTTATTATATGTGACACCTTATATTGTCGCGGGATTGATTTAATCATTAGAAGTTTTTTAACCTTGGAAGAGGTTGATTCAGTGCTTAATGATTGCCACAGTGGAGCTTATGTTCGTCATCAAACTAGGCTTGATATAGCCCAAAAAAAATTATGAGCGAGCTACTTTTGGCCTTCCATCTTTAAATATTGTATTGAGGCGGTCAAGAGATGCCATCCTTGTCAAGTCTATACTCAGAAAATGCACACACACCCAGCTCTGATTTTCCTTGTTATCACTGTAGGTCCTTTCACAAAGTGGGGCATTGATTTTACTACTTGTAATCTGCCTTCGGCAGGAAATCACAAGTATATCATCGTGGTCGTAGACTACTTTACTAAGTGGGTTGAGGCCATGCCTACTTTCAAGAATGATAGTGAAACAACGGCCTTGTTTCTATTCAATCAAGTTATTTCCTGGTTTGGTATTCCTAAATAAATTGTCACTGACCATGATAATCATTTCCAAAATCAACTGATGTCTGAATTGGATCTCAAGTTGGTTTTCTGGAAGGAGCACTCATCTCCATATTATCCTCAATCCAATGGGTAGGTTGAAGATGTGAACAAATCCCTTAAAATAATCCTGCAAAGGATGATTAACAAAGCTAGATCCAATTGGCACATCATGTTATATCTGACACTTTGGGCATATCAAACGTCAGTTAAGACTGCCACTGGTTTTACTCCCTTTCAACTGGTTTATGGGTTGGAATCTATTTTTCCTGTCGAATGTGAAATTCCTTCCCTTAAACTGGTTGTTGAACTTCTTCCTGAGACTTCTAGTCTCAAAGAATTCCTCGTTGATTTGGATCATCTTAATGAGCAGCGTCAAGATGCTGCCACAATAAATGAAGCCCATGAAAAGAGGGTAAAAACTCAATACAATAAAGTTGTCCGTCCTAGAAATTTTTCTAAATCTTACCTTGTCTTGGTCTACAATCAAGACAACGATGCCTTGGGGGCAAACAAGTTTAAGTCTATGTGGTATGGTCCCTTTATTGTCAAGTGAGTTTTGAAAAAGGGAGCTTATGAATTGATTGAATTTGAAGGAAAAAAGTTGGCGGAGACCAAAAATGGGCTCTACCTTAAGAAGTAATTTACTTAGGCTTTGGATGAGCATTTACTTGTTTGTATATATTTTATGTTTGTACATATCTATCTACTAGTTTTAATGATCTCGATATTTTTTTATCTGCTTTGGCAGGTATTGATGGATGATTTGATATATCTAGGGTTCATCGATGGTGCCAGTAGACACACCTGGAACCTTGCTTCTGCGGCTTGGGTGATTTATTATCCATCTGGCCAGTTGATGGTTTCGAGAGGAGTATGTATTGGTCCTGATTCGAATAATGTTGCCAAATATATTGTTGTCATTAATTTACTATCTGAAGTGATATCTCTTGATATTGATTCATTAGTAGTCTATTTAGATTCACAACTAGTGGTATCTCAATAACATTTATCAGGTACGAGATCCCTATTTGTATCGCCAATTTTTGAGAGTGTGATTATTGCAACGATCATTTGTTTACATCACATTTGTTCACATTCCACGATCAAAAAATTACTTAGCAGATTCTATTACTTATCAAGCATTGGACTGGCATATAAATCATTCATCAAATTAAAAACATCAAGAATAACTGAAATATCATCTGTATATATGATCATCATAAAATCGTCTGTATATAGATAGAGTGTTTGTGTCCAAAATAATATACAAAAATCAGGACAAAATTCCGTACAAAATTTGGGCTTATGCCCATCATCATGTCTAATCACAAAAAGATTTGATCATCTATCTAACGATCCTGCTCAGGATGAGCAGCTAGAAAGTAAACGACGACATTGGCCACACGTCGAAATAGTCGCACCCAGTCCCATGGTACTCCTACCACGCGATGTTGCATCTCCTCTGGTAAGTCCTCTATGGCCACCATGGGTACTTGGTGAGTCAATCTCACCAAGTTCCTCTAGACTGCATGGAGAACTCTCTCAGTCTCAGCTACAACCCCTTTGGCATCTCTTCCATGACACCTATGTCGAGGAAATCCATCAGGTCTCACTGGTCCCACATATGAAACATGATCAATAAATTTTGTAAGTGTCTTGTCTTATCAAAAATATTTTTAATTCATTTAATTGAAAATCCAAAAAATCTTAAAAATTAAAAAATCATTTATACCTATGGCACCCCATGCTACGTCTAGTGGCAATACTAGATTCGGATCTCCTCGGAAATCCATTCTGGCATAGGGGTACTCGTTGACTGTAATGACCTCTTAATTCCACCAAATTAAAAACTCGTAATCAAAAGTCATCCTAGGGACCTCACTGCCCCCCTAGGCATTTCATCAAGTCAGCCCATCTTCCCATTTGCAGATCTCTTGGGCTACTGATGGTAGCTAATACCTTGGGACGAAGCCCAGGTACTCTCTCAAAAAAGAATGAGCATAATGTAGTGTCATATCTTAAATTCTTCATCTGACCCTTCTAAATGGAAGTGAGTTGTTTCTTCGTGTTGGTCAGCAGAGGTGTACACCAATCAAAGACAGTAGTGGGTAATCCATTGATAGGCTCATGGACACACATGGAGCTTGATGTGGAGAAGCAGAACTGTTTACCCTGGCTATGGTAAATAGTATGATTTTCGATGATAAACTCTCTACATACTTGATTGGAATCTGGCTTCTAATCTTTTCGAGGTTGCCAGGATAGTATATACGGACTTAGTCATCCCCACTAAGACTACCTCTAATCCTTCTAGTTGATTGCACTCTCTCCCCCCTTCGGGAAAGACCTGTAATGAAATAAATGTCTTCTACCTCGATCCTCAGGGGCATCTGATCAATCATGAATGCATCATCTTCTACACTCCAGTAGTGAATCAGCAACTCAAGCAATCGAGTATTCACCTTCATGTTTGGAATTTTGAAGAATTTTAACAAACCACAACCTCTCAAAGCATCTAAGGCATTTTGATCCTCCATCACTTGGTTATTAATGGCACTATGCTCCTTTCACACCAGGTAATTGTCATCCCGCCAAAAAATATGTTTCAAATCATTAAATCAATGTTTGAAATTTTCTACTCACGCTATTAGGAAACTAGCTCACAAAAAGATAGAAAAGATATATCAATGCCTTATAAATAATCCTCTTCGAGGGGGAAACCTCGTTTACATTACACAAATGAACAATTCTTGGATGATACAAATGACAAGACATCCTTTATATATATAGGAGTCTAAGGGTTCATAATATAATCAGAACCGACATAACAATAATAATGTGAGGGCACAATAATAACAATAGAGGGCTTTTATGGGGCACAATAATAACAATATGGGGACTACATGGGAACAAAAATATAATAAGGGGGTTGTACTAATAACAATAAGGGGTTACACTAGTAGTATAGGGACCTAACATGCCCCTCTCCTTCAAAAAGTGTTGTCCTCAATGCTTGAGTAGTTCTTGGTGCTTCTGTATAAAATTCTTGTCCTCCCATGTGGAATCTTCAGTAGGTAATTTCTTCCACTTGATGAGATACTCTGAAATTGATCAATTTTGTAGCTATCGGGTTCTTCTTTCTGTGACTGCTCCAGGTTCCAATATGATTTTTCCTTCCTTATCAAGTTTTGGCAGTATTGTTTGAACTGGGATCTTCTGCAACCTTTGAATGAGTGGCCACACTTCTTCATCCTTCTTCCATTCATCACTTGCTTCATTAATCCAATCTGGTTGGATCATAGAAATAGCACAACACAATGCTTCCACATCCTCATCCTTTCTTGAGAGTGCATCTGCAACAACATTTTTCTTCCCTTTTTTGTAGATGATTTCAAAGTCATAACCCAACATATTTGTGACCCATTTTTTCTGTTCTTCTAAAGATAATATTTGTTCTAAAAAGTATTTAAGACTATCATGATCCATTTTTACCTTGAAGTGTCTTCTCATTAGGTAAGGTTGCCATTTCTTAAGTGCATGTAGTATTGCCAACATTTCCTTCTCATAAATAGCTCGCTTGAGATGTAGCCGTAAAAATACCCAATTTCCTACATCAAAACTTCTTTCACTGCGATGTTATGCTTGTTGTTTCATTTGATTCTGCACCAAAGTGGCGTTATCCTTTAAAAGTTGGAGAACTTGTTGTTTATGCTCGATGTGATGTTTCACTGCTTGAATCTTTTTCTTCTTGATATGTCCTTCTATCTTGAGAGTTTGAGGAGTGGTAATTTCTTCCAATGCATTACAAGATATGGTCGGATTCATTTCTTGATGCTCTATGTGATCTTTCACTTCTTGAACATTTTTCTTCTTGATATGTCCTTATATCTTGATAGTTTGGAGAGTGGTAATTCCAGCCAATGCATTACAAGATATGGTCGGATTCATTTCTTCTTTCTCGATGTGATCTTTCACTTCTTGAACCTTTTTCTTCTTGATATGTCCTTCTATCTTAAGAGTTTGAGGAGTGGTAATTCTTGCCAATGCTTTACAAGATATGGTCGGATTCATTTCTTCTTTCTAGGGTTTGTTCATGGTGTATATCCTCTTCTTTTGATTTTTCTTGATCCTTTTCTTCCTCCTCTTCATAATCTATGTAAAATAATTTCTTCTCAGCACACTTATGACCTTTAGTGTATTTGCTATCACAATTGTAACAAAGCCCTTTTTCTCTTTTTTCTTCCAATTATTGTGGTGTAAACCTTGTACATTGTGGAAGGCTAGGAGAAAAAACACTTCCATAATTATAGTCATGAGTGGTGGGATTCCTTGTTTCCATAACTCCGCTTTCAATTTTTCTTGCCAACCTGAATGCCTTCTCCAATGAATCAGGTTCCCAAAGACGAACCTCATGTTGAATGTTATCCTTTAAAGTCCCTATGAAGACATCAATCCTTTGCTTCTCTGGAATATTATTTACCCTTATATTCAATTTTTGAAAGTCCTCAATGTGCTCTGCCATTGAACCCTTTTGTTTGATATTTATCAATTGGCTAAAGAAGGTGTTTCTCTTTGTATCCTCATAATGTGCTATCATTTCCTCCATGAAAATTGACCATGTGGCAAGTGGTTTATTAGAACAAATCCCGTTATACCATAAAAATTCATTCAGTTCTAAATATAAAGATGCCATACGTACCTTTTGTAACATTTGCACCTCATGTACATCAAAATATTGCTCCATCTGTAGTATCCAATTTACGGGATCTTTGCCATCAAACTTCCTCATATCGCTTTTTCTTGATTTTAGGAGCTCGATATTGAAACAACTGTAGCTATGGAATTTATGATCTACAAGGTCTGGAATTGCGAACTACAGTAGCCCTCTGTGTCCTTTTTCCAATGCCACTAGTCTGATTGAAATTTGATTCTTCAAGAAAGAGTTATTCCTAATCTCCCAACATGGCCTTCTTATATACTTGTTTAGTAGAGCGAAATTGTACTTGTTTAGTAGTCCGTCCTCTTTCTACAACTTCTTACTAAAATTCAATCTGATTCTCATAGAGAAAGCTATGACGATTTTCCCAAGGTGACCTGTTTGGAATGTAATTCGGGGGTCTGCAAAAACCCTAAATTCCTCAGATTATATCTCCGAAAATTTAGAGAGCTAAGATCTAAAATTTCGCACTGAGGTTCATACCGATGTATTCTCAAATGGGTTTTGTTTTGATCTTTTGCAACTTCGTAGAGAAATAATTATAACGAACATTCCATGATGACCTGTTTTAGATGAAATTCTGGAGCTTGCAAAAACCCTAACTTCCTCAGATCATATCTCTGTAAATGTAGCGAAACTAGATATGAAATTTTGACCCGAGGTTTAGCAAGATTTCCTCTCAAATGGGTTTTTCTTTTCGCTTCTGAAATGTCACAGAAAAAGAGTTATAGAAAAAATTCCACGATGACCTGTTTGGAGCTGCGAAACCCTACAATCCAAAGCTCTAATACCAAATGTTAGGAAACTAGCTCGCAAAAAGATAGAAAAGATAGATCAACGCCTTAGAAATAAACCTCTTCGAGGGGGAAGCCTCTTTTACATTACACAAATGAACAATTCTTGGATGATACAAATGACAAGACCTCGTTTCTATATATAGGAGTCTAAGGAGTCATAATATAATCAGAACTGACATAACAATAATAATGTAAGGGCACAATAATAACAATAGTCGGCTTTTATGGGGCACAATAATAATAATATGGGGACTACATGGGAACAACAATATAATAAGGGGGTTGTACTAATAACAATAAGGGGTTATACTATTATTATAGGGACCTAACACACGCACACGCGGGTTTGCTTTTTACAACACCCTTTCACCCGTGGAAAGAACATTCCTTTGAGTGTCATTGACCAGTTTCGCCACCTTGCATTGAGCATAGGAATTTTCCCCTGCCAGGAGCTAGAGCATATGATTTTTCGACATTCGTTGTTTCCATTTTACTATATTATTCTTTTATTCTTTTTCAGGCTTCATAAAAATAAAAAAGACAATAAATATATATCCCAAAAAAGAGAGGGAACGAGACATTATTTCCATATTTGATGGCAGCTAGAGTCAGTTGTGTCGCCCTTGAACAAAGCACTGAAAAAAAAATCTTTCCTTCATTGGGATGGGCTTTAGTTTGACTTAGGAGAGCCTTAACCTTGTTATTGAGTCAGTACTCCTCCGATTAGTTATCTCTTCCAATCATATGAAGACTTTGCTTATGCCTCCTGCCTGACAAACTTATACAAAATTATCATATGCTGCCATGTAGTCACAGTTGAGTCATGCTTTTGTTCAAGGGAAGTAAACCCGAGTTGGCCTCTTTGCGGTGTCTCTTGACCTATTTTTCCGTCGGCCATCCCTAGTTGTTAGAGTCATGTTCGTTATCACATTAGATATTTGGTCCTTTTCTCGTGCTGGATTGAGAAGGTCTCCATTGACTTCTTGCTAGCGGGTCTTTCTCTTATCGACTACGACAAATTGCTCTAAGGGCAGATCTAGAGCCACACCCTGGCCCTATTTTCTTTATTGATAGGTCACCTTGTGCTTCTGGCAATCCGCAGCTTCTGGTGATCTGCAGTTTGACCTTGCGCACGTCACTATGCGCACCTGTTAGTCCCTCACAACCTGTGATGCTGCTTCCGCGCAGCCCTACTTGGGGCGTGACCCGTATTATACCCGAGTTCCTTACTATTTAATATGCTATTACCCGATTACTCAGATTATTTGTGTAAGACTAGTGATAATTAACAGAATATCCAACAATTATATAAGTTCGCATGATAAACAAGACAATATAAATGTAAAGAAGGCAATACACAAGCAAATGCATAGAAATTGGAATCAACTTCTCTTTATTATTCTTCATTCAAGATTACATACTCGACACCGCTCTATGCACTCAGCTGCAGGGGTCCGCGCACTTCGTTGTGGACGCTACTAGGCCTCTGCACACTTAGTTGTGGAGCCTCTTTCTACTACTACGACCCAATACACTTAGACTCTTACTCTATGCTCGAACCATTCATATTCAACTATCTCTCTAATTCGCTCTTTTTACAAATTAGAGCCTCACTCTATTTATACAATCCCATGGTATGCGGACCATGGGTAGGCCGACATGGCATTACATTACATAATAATACTTAGGGCGAAAAGCCCTGTGACTTAACCTATACTTCGTGCTCCGTGCCCGCATTTCACGGAGTTTTACAATAAATTTGACCAAAACTTAGTCTTTGAGCCCCAAAACATGTTGTGGGGGATTCCATGCCCAACAATTGGTATGTACCCAATTGCACCTCTATTAGCCTCGTACAATTTTGCAAGCGCAATGTTGTGTAGACTATATGGAAAGTCAGATAGTACCAAGTTTTGTATTGAATGGGTTCCATTAATTGATGAGGTTGTTAATTCTATCATTATGAATTGGAGCAATATTTTATCAAATAATTTGGCTATGTCCATTAGAGAATATAGGCAGAACAAATTGATCACCTCTTGGGTTATCCCTCCAAACATGGCTTGGAAATTGACTCTACAGGACCCTACTCCTATCCATGTTTATCATAAAGTTTTATGGGGATCACAATTCAACTCCCACTTTTACATAATCTATCATGGTGTTATGTTACCAATTCACCAGACTATTTTTTATAAGAAAGCCCCCAGGCTATCAGAGGAAGCTAAAACAGGCATCTTACCAGTGGCAAGATGGTTTGACGAAGAGTCGTTTACTTATGTCATAGTTTTCAGGAGTATCACAGTTCCTCATGTTCTTCCATTATATGTTCCTAATAAGTTATTGGCAAGAGAAATTTCCTATCAAACAGTGGGGGATGGTATTACCAAAACCCTTAAAGAAATGAAGAAAGTTGTCTGGCCTACCTTCCCGGTGCAATGTGGTTCTTTTGCATTACATGATGTTGGGCATGCAACAAAGGAGATACAAAATATCACATCCCTGAATCTAGATATTGTGCTAGGTAGACAGTATAACCCTAACAAGGTCACCCGGAACTTCAATGATATGGTTAAAATTAGACAATTTACTCATGAGAATGATGATTTTGATGATCTCTTCGAGTCAGCTAAAATATTTTTGCAGGTCTTACATTTTGTATCCATAAAACTCAACCTAGCATACCTCAACTGCTTCCATACATACAAAATCTAACAAAGGTCCCTTTGGACCTATTATAGATTGAAGAAACAAGTGAATGAAGAGAACCCACTCCTAGCGTAATCCTGGAGGAAGGTTTTGATTATAGTTCTGATAGTGAATCTCAAGGGAAATCGGTTCAAAGTTCATAACATTCTGAACACCAATCTCAGGATAAGGAAGAAAGCCCTGAGAAAAACCCTGAGGATGACATTGAGAAAAGTGATGAATAAATGGTAAAAAAGGCCTCGACTAAGTGTTGGGAACTAGTTCCCCCAAGAGTCAGTTTTGGAGCTAAAAGCCCATGTTTTGGGGCAGAGAGCCAAAAATTTGTATTAAAGATGTAAAGTCTCCACATTTTGTGGTCGCGGAGTGCAAAGATGTCAAGAGTCGTAAAGGGTTGTCCACCCTTGTTTTGTAAAGTCTCATGTTGGCTGTAAAGATCTACCGATGGTCCATGGACCATGGGATTGCATAAAAGGGGGTCTTAGAAGAGTCTAAGGCAGTAAGAGGAAGTAATAAGGGAAGAGTTTGTGGTAAGAAGTTCTAAGTGTTCGTGGGTCTTAGTGTAGGTAGAGGCTTTGTAGCTGAGTGCACATAGGCCTAGGGTGGAAGTTCGCAGCTGAGTGCGCAAACCCTTGCAGTTGTGTGTGCAGGGCGGATAGAGTTTGTATTGAACTCGAGATATAAATAAAGAGAAGTATTCTGAAATTACTGTGTATTTTTTCCTTGTTTAATGCATCTGATTATATTATGTTACGATCTGGGTCTACATTATAATGCTTCTTTGATACGCGAATGTATTTGATTATATCTATTAATTGAACACAAGAATGAATATAGGTTTACACAAAGATAACTGTAAATGCATGGTAGAGTAGGTAAACACTTAAGATAACTTGGGAACTTATACAGTAACATAGCCATAGAGGCGCGTAAGTTCCTAGACCTTTGGTTAGGGTTGCATGAAGATCAGTCAGGTACCTTCGCGAAGGTACTAAAGGACGGAAGAGAAGGAACATCGATAAGCTCTAAAGGCGTATTGATATGCATGAAGGCAGGATCAGGAAGTATAGATCAACATCACGACCATCTCAGGGTGTGGAAACTTGGTTCCTAAATCCCCCCATACTGCTTCAGGTGAGACTTGGGTCCGCGCTCCGTGGGCTGATGTCGAAAGGGCCAAGTAGTGTAGGGATTTGCTTGGCTGACTAACGTTGAACCTAGGTCAGGGCCCATCAAGCCAACAAATGGTTCTGTTGCTGGGACTGGGATCTGCATGAGAGACGTGTGATGTCGTATCATTGGAATCCAACTAGGAAAGAAATCGAAACCTGGTTAGATAGAAAGATCCACGAATTCGCAGCACAAGGAAACAAGAATCCACACTTGATGAAATAACAATGGTTGGATAGATACTTGTACATAGAAATACATGAAATCTTCTTTTGTTCCTTCCTTGTTGAATTATACGAGTGGATCGTGAAGTTGGCAAACGGCCAAGGAAGGTGGAGGCTTGACAATCCGATTGTTTGGACATCGGAGCTAGTAAGGAGGTTAGAAGCTTCTGAAGATAAGATTGCACGCGTTGTCGACCATTGGATTGACCGCATCATAGGAGGATTTGTGACAGAGTTCCCAGTCAATACCTCTGTTAGGTACAGTGAAGCAGAGCACCGCTTCTTTAAAGGACCGCAAGGTAAGTATTTAAAATTGCTGAATATTTGGATTAAGATTCTCTTGTGTGAATAGCGGGTTATGCGGTTACCTTGATGTTTGGAGCTACATGAATCGCAAAGCCTTTCAGGGATGGAAGAAGAAAAGGTCTTGAGTATAGGCCGCTAATCAGACCTCCTTTAAGTGACGATGAAGGAGCACCGCAGACTTCTCCCCTAAGCGCCTGTGAGCCTGTGAGCGTTGCTATTCACAGACTAGGTATGATGTATTCCATCGGCATGACATCTTCCACGCCATAAACTAATCGGAAAGGTGTCTATCATGTCAATTTCTTTCACGTTGTCCTGTAAGCCCATAGTACGTCTGGTACGGGTAGGTCCCAGTGGTTTCGTTGCGCATTACATACTTTGTTTAGCGCAGTCTCCAGTATTTGTTTGAATGCCCTTACTGTCTGATTGGCATGTGGGTGGTACAATGTACTTTTCTGATGATACACCTGCAACTCTTCTATGAGCACGCTGATGGTTTTATTCAGGAAATGTGTTACATGATCACTCATTAAGATTTTCAGACAGCCGAATCGTGTCAACATTTTCGAACAAAAACTTTGCAGCCGTAGCGGTCGTGTAGTCCTTGACTGGCTACGATTCCGCCCATCATGTGAGGTACTCCATCGTAGTGATGATGTAGAACGCACCCATCTTTCCCTAAGGTTTGATCAGGCCCACAAAGTCGATTGCCCATTTTTCAAATGGTTGTAGTGTCATTTGTGGATTTAGTGGCATCTCATCCCTTTGTGATGGTTTTCTAGTCCTTTGACATATATCGCATGCCTTAAAAGTGTGCTTTCAAATCTTAGTGCAAGGTTGGCCACCGTAACCCTGTGCAAAGAATATTTTGTGTGGTCACGCGTCCTGCATAGCGTCCTCCTCCAACATCCCCATGTGCTTCCATGAGGATCTGACCTCGTTCAAATTCAGGTATGTATCTCCGCAATATCTCATCATTTCCCATTTTGTGGAGGTGCCCCGTGATGACAAAGAAGTCATCGTGCACACCACCAATTCCTTCTTCTATTGGATTGAGTATTCCTTTGGCACAGTCCCTATTGTTAGAAAATGGATTATTTCTTCGAAGTATCCATCCATGACATGCATTGCAAAGAGTTGTGCATCAGGTAATCCCTCTTCCAAATTCATTGGTTCCTTGCCCGTCTTAATTCGTGACAAGTGATCTGGTCTTGCATTTAGGCGTCTCGGCTTTACTATGACCTCAAAATAATATTCTTGAAACACTAAGAGCCATCTGCATATGCGCCCCCCCAACAACGGCTTGTTCATTAGGTATTTCAATGCGGAATGGTTGGTGTACATTTTGAAATGTCCCCCAAGTAAATAGTGTCGGTATTTTTGGAGCGCGTACACCATCTCCAACCCCTCACGCTCGGTGGTGGAATAGTTCTTTTCTGCTTTGGACAATCTCTGACTTGCAAATGCAATCATGATCCACGCCCTACGCACTAGTGTGAGTACAGCTCCCAGCGCAATACACGACGCATCAACATGTACATGAAATTCCACATTCCATTTTGGGAAGACCAAGATTGGAGTGGAGGCCAGTTTCCTCTTCAGGACATCCAAACTCTTCATGCAATCATCATTCCAGCAATATGTAACATCCTTTTTCAATAGATTTTCCATCGACGTTGTTATTTGGGCATAACTTTTGATGAATTTCCTATAGTATCTAGTGTGTCCCAAAGTAGCGCACAGTTGTTTAACACTTCGCGGTGCTTCCAAATTTAGAATAACATCAATATTCGCAGGGTCCACCATCATGCCCTGTTTGCAGACCACATTTCCTAGTAGGTTTCCAAAGGAAATGAGGAATGTGCACTTCTTTAGGTTCAGTGCAATATGGTGTCGGCAACAAGTATCCAGCATCAAGCGTAAGCTCGCTACATGGTGCTTAACTAATCCAAAGACAATCCAATCATCCAGATAGACCTCCAAGAACTTGTGTATGTATTCTTTGAATGCGGCCACAATGATGTGTGAAAATATAGCTGGTGCATTCTTCAGTCCAAACGGCATAACAGTGTATTGAAAGCAGCCCCATTCTATTGTGAATGTTGTTTTACTCCTATCTTCCAGTGCGATCTTGATTTGATGGTACCCTGAGAACGCATCTGTGAAAGAGTATGCTTCCTGACTGCCAACATTCTCCAGTACTTCTTTTTTTATTTGGTAGGTAAGCACCCATGGGGGATTTGAACCAGTGACCTATCGCAAGGAGTGCCTTAACAGTGCACCCATTCATCGTCAATCCAAAGCCCTGTGGGCTACATTCTCCAGTACTTCATCTGTGAATGGTGTTGGGAATGGATTGTGTACACAGGGGTCATTCAGATTTCTAAGGTCCATGCATATTCTTATTTTTCCCTTCTGTTTTTTCTCCTATACTACCATAGGACTCACCCAGTTGAATTCTTCCACTGGTTCAATAATTCCAGCTGCGAGCATTTTGTCTAACTCGTCATGGACCTTTTCTTTATACTTTGGATTCAATCGGTAAGGTTGCTGCTTAACTGGCTTCGCATCCGGTTTCAGGGTGATCTTCATCATCCCGAAGTCGCCAACGATCCCTTTTAAGTTCATAATTTTGGTCAGGAACAAGTCTTGGTATTCGCGGAGTAACTTAGAGACCTTATCCACCGTGGCATCATCCAATAGTCTCCAAGCATTGCATACTTTGACTCTGCCTTTGTTCCAATCTTAACCTACTTTGTCTTTAGCGGCGCAGTGATGTCGGGGTCTTCAAGTGATGGTCCTTGAATCTCGTGACAGCCTTCCATTTCTGAAATGTTAATATTTCGTGGGTCCTTGTCATCCTCCTCAACATTTATGTCATAACACTATAACGTGCAGCTCAACTATGTCTGCCATTCTAGCTGAAGTTCTTCCATTGGCTCCTAGGGTATTTTGAAGATAGCTACTTTTACTACCTGTAGCACATCGTCAACAGTATCTAACCAACGATCTTCTAACGTGAATTTTAATAGAAATCCCTCGCGTAAGACATCCCATTCATTCATACTACGGTGGAGCTCCATCTCAGTATACCAATTCATAGGTATGACATCTAGGGTATGATAGAATAAATGTACCCATTCAGGTTGTGGCTCTTCCCAATAGACCTTGGTCCATTTCGTGAGGTGTGTGCATGGATCATCTCATCCGTCATATTTGTCTATTAGCTGTATCGGTGGTTTCCCAAATCGTAGGCGCATCATTCTTCTGCATCCGCGCCAGTTCTCAAAACTTCCCCACTGTGTACCCCACCATTGTGCGGGTGTTGCACGTAGTGCCTACTTCAGCGCATCGAACCGTTGTTGTTCTGGTACTGGGCTTTCAAATTTTCTCAGGAATTCATCCACCGCTGTCAACCCATCATATGTCGGCATATCCCTTGCTTCTGTTGTCACGTACCTCAATGATCTAACCATCATGTTGCAATTAAGCATTGTTACTTCGTGCAGCCGATTTTTCCATCGCTCTATCTCTTCGTCTGAATACGAAGTGCAGGAGCTTTTGCGCTCCCATGAAATACTTCCATCTACAGTCGGATTCACCTAATCCTCTTCTCGTGTGTTTATCTTGTAAATATAATTGAGATCGTCATCACTATCATCATCGCGCACCGGTTCAATGTATCATTCTCCTTCGGCTGGATCTAGCAGTACTACTATGCGTAGTGACTTTTTATCAAAGATCATTTTGTTCTTCTTCATATTTATGACTCCATTCATATCGGTGGCCCAATCTATTCCTAGTAGTGCAGGATAGGGATTACTGCCATCGAAAATCTCTATCACTTCAAACTTTTCATGCGCACTCGCACCTTTAATATCTATTGTTACCCCTTGCAATCTTCCCATGGGCAAGATATTCTGTTGGTCCACTATTCGTAACTAAATAGGAGACCATTGTAGCACAGGTCTACCCATGCATTCCCATGTTTGTTTCGGTAGTACATTCCCATCTGATTCGAGATCCAGGATTACCTAATCCATTTCATATTCCGAGATTTGCACAGTTTCCCTCATTTCCCTTCCTATGCACAATGCATGCTTTCCAAGTTTCCAGACCACGCGCGGTTCTCCTGACCCCGCACACCTAGTGATAAGTTCTTGTAGTCCTTTTACTACCTTGCTGTTGCGTAGAAGTTTTATGCATGTCTCCAAAAAGGTAGTGAGCATTGAAGGATCCATTCCTGGTTCTAATTGATCCTTACTACCTAAAGTGGAGGCCTCTGGGAAGCTCTTCTTAGCTTCCATGAATGTCTCCTTCGTGCGTTCTAAATCAAATTCGGGTTCCTTTGTAGGAGCCTTGCAAACCCACGCACTTTCTTCTGGCTGCTTCCCTTTATCATCGCCAGTGGTCACACTGCTCCTGACCATCATGTTTACATTCAGGTCTTCTTCATGCGGTTCAGACCTCATCATCTACAAATTCTGAGTCGAAGGGGGTTGAAGTACCCCCTTTTTGCACAGTCTCGCTATCAATGTAGGGCAGTCTTCTGCCTCATGATCAAACTGAGTACAGTACAAACATGATGTCCTCGTTGGGTTTGTACAATTCTGGGCATAGTGCCTAGGCCCTCCGCAATTATAACAAATTAACTGTCTACGACCCCTTCTTGGTCCCATTCCACCTCGTCCTTGACCACACCCCTGAAATCCAGCGCGTGCCATTCTTGCATTTAGTTCAAGGGCTCCCATTTTGATCTACACCCTGTAGGCATGAGTCTAATCCATCATTATTTCATAGCTTCTGTAGGCGCGTTCATCATGGCCTACCGACTTGCAGAAGTTACAAAACAATTGTTGGGACGTCTGCATATATTTCTGCAATAGATGACAATTATCCATAGTGTGTTTTCCTCCTATCTAACAATTCGCACACCATGATGCAGGCACCGCGCTTGGTCCTGCCTATGCCTCAGGTCTTAAGCATCGGCCCTCCTCCTACCAAGTAATTCCCGAACACTGAATAGTGGTCATTGTCATGCCCCTGGCCTTTGCATTTTATGCACCATACCTCCTCACACGCCTCTGGCCGAGGTGTCCTGTCCTATTTCAATCTTTGCATTTGCAGACACAAATTTTGTAGTTGCATTTGGATTTGTTGGACTCCCAGACTAGGGTCTTGTATAGGGGTCTCATGTAATCTCCTTTCCATCTCCAAAGCTTCAACCTGCGTGGAAAGTTTTTGTTGTGACAGCATCATCCTTAAGTGCGGTGTTAGTGATGCTACAAACCATGCGTGGTGCTATCCATTTGTCAACGTCATGTTGGATTCGCAAATCATACCCTTCAGTATTTAGTCCAGATCCCAGGGGGTCTCACCTGGGTGCATCGTGATCTCCTTAAACCCGATGATTGATTGTGTTTCCGACTTTGGCCTACTAAATTCTCTGTTCAGTGTGCCCTGGATCTCTGTTATTCCTACGTTTGGATGGTCATTAGAATGCTTGATGTACCATGTTAATGTGCGATCCTGTAATGCGCTCAGCAGCATATCCTTCTTGATATTGTCATCCGCGACGCCTTGTGCTTCCCATACTGCTCTTACCATGAACCAAAATTGGTCCAGATCTTCATTCCCTGCTCCTCTGAATATTGGTAGTTTGATCACACTCGTCATACTGAACTGTGGTAGTGCTGGAGGTGGGGTTGGTGGAGATGGAGGTGAGGAGGGTGAGATGGGTGGTAGTGTGGGTGGAGGTGGTAAATGTGGAATGCGCTACCTTATCAGACTGACTAAGCTTCTCGGAGAAACTTTCACGAGATCCTCCTTGCTTTCCTGCGAGGGGGAAATTAAGGGACTAGTTTCCAATTCTTCACTACCTCCGCTTCTATATATCTTCCCACTTCACGTAATCCCAAACATTAATTTAGTCGCATAACCCGCTTTTCACACAATAGGATCTTAATCCAAGTGTTCAAAGATTTAATATACTTACCTCGTGGTCCTTTGAGGAAATGTCGCTTTGCCTCACTATAACTGACAGTCATGTTTACCATGAACTTAGTGATAAATCCTCCTATAATTTGGTCGAGCCAGTGGTCCACAGCTCGCGCAATCTTATCTCCTGATGTTTCTAGTCTTTGCACTAATTCTGAAGTTCAAACGATTGGTTTTTTGAGCCTACACCTTCCCTGACTTTCTGCTAGCTTCGTGAGCCACACATACAACTCAAAAGGAAAGGATGCAAAGAAAATTTCGTGGATTTTCGTATACAAGTAGCGCTCCAACCACTGTTCCTTAATTACTTGAGGATTTTTGTTTTCCTGCGCCACGAACTCGTGAATATTCTTATCCAACCACTCTTCAATTTATTTCTTTGTTGGATTCCAGTGGCACTACATCCAACATCCCTTATGCAGATCCCGGTCCTGGCAACGGAACCATTTGTTGGCTTGCATGGGCTTGACCCAGGTTCAGAGGTGATTTAGCCAAGCAAAACTTGGTACTACTGGCCCTTTCGGCAATAGTCTGTGGAGCACGGATTGAGGTCTCACCCGAAGTAGTATGGGAGGGTGCTAGAACAAGGTTTCCACACCCTAGGGATATCTGGTGAGCTTCTGGCAGTCCGCGATTTGACCCTGTGCATGCCGCTACGCACACCTATTAGTCCCTCGCAACTTGTGATGATGCTTCCGCACAGCCCTACTCGGGGTGCGACCCGTATTATACCCCAATTCCTTGCTATTTAATGTGCTATTACCCAATTACTCAACTTATTTGTGTAATACTAGTGATAATTAATAGTATATCCAGCAATTATATAAGTGCGCATGATAAACAAGACAGTATAAATGTAAAGAAGGCAATACACAAGCAGATGCACAAAAATTGGAATCAACTTCTCTTTATTATTCTTTGTTCAATATTACAGACTTGATACTACGCTACACACTCAGCTGCGGACTCTACTAGGCCTTTGCACACTCAGTTGCAAAGCCTCTTCCTACTACTATGACCCAATACACTTAGACTCTTACTCTATGCTCGAACCATTCGTATTCATCTATCTCTCTAATTCACTCTTTTTACAACTTAGAGCCTCACTCTATTTATACAATCCTATGGTCCGTAGACCATGGGTAGGCCGACATGAAATTACATTACATAAAAATACTTAGGGCGGACATCCCTATGACTTAACCTATACTTCACGCTCCGCGCCTGCAATTCGCAGAGTTTACAATACATTTGACCAAAAATTTGGCTTTGAGCCCCAAAACATGTTGTGGGGGGATTCCATGCCTGTCCAAAACATGTTGTGGGAGGATTCCATGCTCAACAACTAGTATGTACCCAATTGCACCTCTGTCATCCCTGTATAATTTTAAAGCTGCAATGTTGTGTAGACCATATGGAAAGTCAGATAGTACCAAGTTTTGTATTGAATGGGTTCCATTAATTGATGCGGTTTTTAATTCTATCATTATGAACTAGAGAAATATTTTATAAAATAATTTGGCTATGTCCATTAGAGAATACAGGCAGAACAGATTGATCACCTCTTCGGTTATCCCTCCTTTTTATATGAGTGCATATGTGATGGATGTTATACGATTTTGTTCAAATTTTCCAAACATGGACAAGAAATGGACTCTACAGGAGCCTACTCCTATCCATGTTTATCATAAAGCTTGTGGGAATCACAATTCAACTCCCACTTTTACAAAATTTGTCATGGCATTAAGTTACCAATTCATCAGACTATTTTTTATAAGAAAGCCCCCATGCTATCAGAGGAAGCTAAAACAGACATCTTACCGGTGGCAAGATGGTTTGACAAAGAGTCATTTACTTATGTCAAAGTTTTCAAGAGTACCATAGTTCCTCATGTTCTTCCAATATATGTTCCTAATAAGTTATTGGCAAGAGAAATTTCCTATCAAACAGTGGGGAATGGTATTACCAAAACCCTTAAAGAAATGAAGAAAGCTATCTAGCCTACCTTCTCAGTGCAATGTGGTGCTTTTGCATTACATGATTTTGGGCATGCAACAAAGGAGATACAAAATATCACATCCCTGAATCTGGCTATTGTGCCAAGCAGACAGTATGACCCTAACAAGGTCACCCAAAACTTCACTGTTATGGTTAAAATTAGACAATTTACTCATGAGAATGATGATTTTGATGATCTCTTCAAGTCAGCTAAAATATTTTCACAGTTCTTACATTTTGCATCCATAAAACTCAACCCATCATACCTCAACCGCTTCCATATATACAGGAACAAAAATCTAACAAAGGTCCCTTTGGATCTATTACATATTGAAGAAACAAGTGAATGAAGAGAACCCACTCCTAGCGTAATCCTGGAGAAGGTTTCGAGTATAGTTCTGATAGTGAATATCAAGGGAAATCAGTTCAAAGTTCATAACATTCTAAACACCAATCTCAAGATAAGGAAGAAATCCCTGAGAAAAACATTGAGGATGACACCAAGAAAAGTGTTGAAGAAATGGTGAAAAAGGCCTCGACTAAGTGTTGGGAATGGGTTCCCCCAAGAGTCAGTTTTGGGGTGGAAAGCAAAAAATTTGTAATAAAGATGTTGAGTCTCCGCATTTTGTGGTCGTGGACTGTGAAGATGTCAAGATTCGTAACGGTTGTCCACCCTTGTTTTGTAAAGTCTCATGTCAGCTATAAATATCTACCCATGGTCCACAGACCATGGGATTGTATAAAAATGGAGCCTTAGAAGACTCTAAGGCAGTAAGGGGAAGTAGGAAGGGAAGCGTTTGTGGTAAGAAGTTCTAAGTGTTCATAGGTCTTAGCGTAGGTAGAGGCTTTGTAGCTAAGTGCACATAGGCCTAGGGTGGAAGTCCACAACTGAGTGCATGAACCCCTGCAGTTGTGTGCGCAGGGTGGATAGAGTATGTACTGAACTCGAGATATCAATAAAGAGAATTATTCTGAAATTACTGTGTATTTTTTCCCTATTTAATGCACCTGATTATATTATGTTACGATCCGGGTCTATATTATAATGCTCATTTGATACGCGAATGTATTTGATTATATCTGTTAATTGAACGTAAGAAAGAATATAGGTTTATGCGAAGATAATTGTAAATGCATGGTAGATTAGGTAAACACTTAAGATAACTTGGGAACTTATACAGTAACATAGCCACAGAGGTGCGTAAGTGCCTAGACCTCTAGTTAGGGTTATGCGAAGATCAGTCAGGTACCTTCGCGGAGGTAATAAAGGACAGAAGAGAAGGAACATCGATAAGCCCTAAAGGCTTATTGATCTACATGAAGGCAGGATCAGGAAGTATAGATCGACATCACAACCATCTCAGGGTGTGGAAACTTGGTTCCTACATCCCCCCATACTGCTTCGGGTGAGACTTCGGTCCACGCTCCGTGGGCTGATGCCGAAAGGGCCAGTAGTGTAGGGATTTGCTTGGATGACTAACGCTGAACCTGGGTCAGGGCCCATCAAGCCAACAAATGGTTCCGTTGCTAGGACTGGGATCTACATGAGAGATGTGTGATGTCGTATCATTGGAATCCAACTAGGAAAGAAATCGAAACCTGGTTAGATAGAAAGATCCACAAATTCGCAGCGCAAGGAAACGAGAATCCATGATTGACGAAATAACAGTGACTGGACAGATACTTGTACACAGAAATACACAAAATATTCTTTTGTTCCTTCCCGGTTGAATTATACGAGTGGATCATGAAGTTGGCAGATGGCCAAGGAAGGTGGAGGCTTGACAATCCAATTGTTTGGACACCAGAGCTAGTAAGGAGGTTGGAAGCTTCTAAAGATAAGATCGCATGCGTTGTCAACCGTTGGCTCGACCGTATCATAGGATGGTTTGTGACAGAGTTCCCGGTCGATACCTCTATCAGTTACAGTGAAGTAGAGTGCCACTTCTTAAAAGACCGCGAGATAAGTATTTGAAATCGCTGACTATTTGGATTAAGATTCTCTTGTGTGAACAACAAGTTATGAGGTTACCTTGATGTTTGGAGCTACGCGAATCAGAAAGCCTTTTAGGGACGGAGGAAGGAAAGGTCCTGAGTATAGGCACTGATTAGACCTCCTTTAACTGACAACGAAGGAGCACTGCAGACTTCTCCCCTAAGTGCTAGTCAGTTGATAAGACAAGGGTTCCCGCAAACACCTACACCGCCTCCACCCTTGTCCCATCCATCTACATTGCCTCCATCCTCACCCCCACCACTCACCCCATCACCCATACCACCATTGTATTTAAGGGCGTAGGGAATGAGGAGTTGGACCAATTTTGGTTCATCATAAAGGCTCTATGGGAAGCTCAGGTCATCACAGATGATCACATGAAGAAGGCAATGATGGTTAGTGCTTTGCAGGATCGCACGATAACTTGGTACATCAAGTACTCTAATGATAACCAGTTAGCTACACTAGCAGAGATCCAGACCGTGCTGAATAAAAAATTTAGTAGGCCTAAGTTTGAAGCATAGTCAATTGTGGGATTCAAGGAAATTTTAATGAAACAAGGTGAGACCCCTTGGGAGTTGGATCAGAGATTGAAGTGTAAAATCTGCGAAGCTAATATGAATTTAATGGATGGGCAGCACCGCAAATGGTTTGTGGCTTCTCTCCTGCATCATGTAAGGGTTACATTGTCACAACATAAGATTACAACTCAAGCATAAGCCTTGGAGATTGCAATGAGATTGCATGAAACGCTGATGCAAGATCCAAATCTGGGGGTTCAGCAGATTCATGTGTAGTTGCAAAAACTTTATCTTGAAATGAAAAGTCTAAAGCAAGACAGAACATCGCGGCCAGAGGCATGCAAAGAAGTTTGGTGCATAAAATGCAAGGGTCAGGGGCATGACAAGGATCATTGCCCAGTCTTTGCGAACTATGTTACAAAAGGAGGACCAATGCCTTTATGATCAGAGGTCATAATAGGGCCAAGTGTAGGGCCTATGCTATGGTGTTCTATATGTTAGGTAGCAGGAAAACATATGACTGATAATTACCATTTGTTGCAGAAATTCGTGTAAACACTGCAATATCTGTTTTGCAATTTTCGTCAATTAGTAGGCCATGACGAGCGCAATTGTCGAAGTTACGAATTGATGATGGACAGGACACCTGTATACAAGTTGTAGACAGAAACATGGCCTCCAAACCAAGGTTTTGGGGGAATGCGAGGTGAGTATCAAGGGCGTGGCCGAGGCCGAGGTGGAGGAGGGCCTGGGAGAGGCTGAGGGCAACTGATTTGTTACACTTGCGGAGGCCCAGGACACTACGCAAGGAACTATTCGAATCCAATGTGATTGTCATGTCGCTATTGTACTCAGTTTGACCATGCGACTAAGGATTGACCAATATTATTTGCTAACATTTGTGAAAAGGGGTCGCAATCGATGCAGAACCTCCAGATGATGAGGGTTGAGCCCTCTGAGGAAGACCCTAAGGTAAAAATTATGCTGTGAAGCGGAACTACAACGGGGAAGGATAAAGGCAAGTAGCCTGTAGAAGGTGAATGGGTCTGCAAAGCACCAGAAAAGGAGACAAGGTTTGATTTGGAGCATGCAAAAGAAACATTTATGGAAGCAAATCTTCATTGAGGCCTCTACCTTAGCAAGTCAGGAGAAACCAGCTAAAGAAATGGACCCATCCATGATTACCAAATTCTTGGATACATGCATGAAGCTGCTCCGTGATAGTAAGGTTGTGAAGGGCTTGTAGGAACTGATCAATTAGTGTTCACAAGGCAAGCACAAGGCAAGGACTGGGCGAGAAATGAGACTCACTACGCAAATAGGGGAATACAAGATGGACCAAGTTATCCTAGATCTGGGGTCCGACACGAATGTTTTTCCAAAACAGACTTGGGAAATAATGGGGAGACCTATGCTCCAGTGGTCTCTGATACAGTTAAGAATGGCGAATCAACAGAAAATTATCCCAATGGGGAGGCTGCAAGGGGTCACAGTTGACATCGAGGGTGTAAGCGCACTGGCAGATTTTGAGGTAATAGATATTGTGGATGATAGCAATCCCTACCCTGCGCTCCTTGGAATCGATTGGGCCACTGACATGAATGGGGTAATCAACCTGAAGAAGCGGAAGATGATATTTGAAAAGAAGTCGCTTCGCATAGTGGTGCCACTAGATCCCGCGGAGGGACTGCGCTATACAGAACTAGTCTGAGATTACGAAAGCGATGAAGATCTGGAGCAGATTTACAAGATAACTGCGTGAGACCAAGATTGGGTGAATCTGACAGCAAACGGACGTATTGCATGGGACCGCAAAAGCTCCTGCACGTCAAATTCGAATGAAGAATTGGAGCATTGGCAAAACTAACTGCATGAAGTATCTACACTGCGTTGTAATATGATGACCAAGTCGTTGCGCTGTGTGTCATCCGAAGTCAGGGATCTGCCTCATTATGATGGGCTAACTGATGTTGATTTCTTTTTGGATGCATTTGAAAGATAAGTGCCAGAGAAACATCGCTTTGAGGCCTTAGACTGGGTACTAGATGCTATGCCTGCAAGATGGTGGGGTACACACAAGGATAGTTTCGGTGATTGGCGCTACTATAGGAGGATGATGAGAATACGTTTTGGGCAGCAAAAAGTGCAGATTACAGATAAGTATGATGGAAGGGATGACCCATGTGATCACCTGGCTAAATGGAATAAGGCTTATGGCAAGGAGCCCTAGCCTAAATGGGTGCATCTGTTTTTTCATCCTTGGGCATCATACCAATGTATTGGTACTTGGAAATCGAGCTCCACCATGGCACTAAAGAGTGGGACATCTTGTGCCAGGGATTTTTAATGATGTTCAGCTTTGAGGATGGTTTTGACTATATTGACGTGGCACTACAGGAGATTAAAGAAACGATCTTTAGGATACCGCAAGATCTTTTGGACCTGATCCATCCTGATTAGACTACCCAGCTGAGCCATGCACTGGAATGCTATAAAGTGACCATTGAAGAAGAAGAAGAGGATCCTCGAAATATTAATATTCCAGAAACTGAAGGTCATCACAAGGTTGAAGGGTCATAAATAGAGGAACCTAACATAATCGCGTTGCTGAAAACTAGGCAGGTCAACATTGGCACAGATTCAGAACCAAAATTTGCAAAGATTGGGGATTATTGGGATGATGCAATAGTAGACAAGGTCACTGAGATCCTCCGCAAATATTAGGATTTGTTCCCCATGAATTTTTCTGATTTAAAAGGGATAATAAGACCTGGGTGTCATGAAGATCACCCTGAAACCGAACACAAAGCCTATAAAACAAAGACCTTACCACCTTAATCCTCAGTATAAGGAAAGGGTTCATTCTGAGTTAGATAAGATGCTCGCGGTAGGAATTATTAAACCAATAGAAGAATCTGATTGAGTAAGCCCGATAGTGGTTTAGGAAAAGAAACATAAAGAAGAAATAAGAATATTTGTGGATCTTTGAAATTTTAATGATGCTTGCGTGCATGACCCTTTCCCGACCCCGTTCACTGACGAGGTCCTAGCTAATGTAGGCAGCCAAGAACCACACTCTTTAACTGATGGGTTCTCTGGGTATCATCAGATCAAAATTGCACCTGAGGATAGAAGCAAGATGACCTTTGTGATAGAATGGGGATGTTTTCAATATAATATAATT
Source organism: Pinus tabuliformis (assembly GCA_031772625.1). Classification (NCBI taxonomy): domain Eukaryota; kingdom Viridiplantae; phylum Streptophyta; class Pinopsida; order Pinales; family Pinaceae; genus Pinus; species Pinus tabuliformis. The sequence goes on along the minus strand of CM062810.1, from coordinate 108,248,073 downwards.
CCTTTTGGGCTGAAGAATGCACCAACAATCTTTTCGCGCGTATTCATTGCAACATTCAAAGACTTCATTCATAAGTTCCTAGAGGTGTATTTAGATGATTGGACAGTGTTTGGATTGGTCAAATGTCATGTGGCAAGTCTGCGCTTAATGTTAAATACATGTCGGAGATATCAGATCGCGCTCAATCTAAAGAAGTGTCTATTTTGTGTCCCTTATAGGATCCTGCTGGGGCATGTGGTATGCAGACAGGGATTGATGGTAGACCCCGCGAATATCACGGTGATAATCAACTTGGAGGTGCCAAGGAATGTGAAATAGTTGCGCGCAAATCTAAGGCATACCAGGTACTGTAGAAAGTTCATCAAGAGCTATGCCCAGATCACTACGCTGATCGGGAAGTTGTTGAAAAAGGATGCTACATTATGTTGGAGTGATGAAAGTCAGAAGATCTTGGACGTGCTGAAAGAAAAAATGGTCACCACGCTAATCCTAGTCTTCCCAGATTGGAAGAAGGAATTTCATGTGCACGTGGCTACCTCATGTATTGCGCTGGAAACCATGCTGACATAAGTGAGCGAGGGGGAATTGGACCATCCTATAGCATTCACGAGTAGGAAGTTGTCCAAGGCTAAGAAGAACTATTCCACTACAGAGTGCGAAGGACTAGCAATGTTATGCGCGCTCCAAAAGATCAGGCACTATTTGCTGGGTGGACATTTTAAGATGTATACAGATCATTCTGCATTGAAATACTTGGTCAATAAGATTGTGCTGGGGTGGAAGTTCTACAAATGGTTGTTGTTGTTCCAAGAGAATGATTTTGAAGTTATTATGAAGCCTAGACGATTGAATGCGCGACCAGATCATTTGTCATGCATCGAAATGGGAGAGGAGCCCACTAATTGGAGGAAGGACTAATGCACAGATCTTTGTAGTGCACGTCACGGACAGTCACTTTGAAGATATCATACATTTCCTAACAACAGAGATTGCTCTAGAAGGGTATACAAACCAGCAAAAGAAGGATTTAGTAGTGCACGCAGTAGACTTCTCCATCATTGCAAGATACTTTTACAAATGGGGTCAGACGATATATTGCAACGTTATGTACTTGACTTTGAGCAAAGTAGCATCCTCGCAGAGGATCATGGAGGATTTGCAGGAGGAACTTATGCAGGAAAGGAAACAACATAGAAGGTTTTGTGTGCTAGATTGTGGTGGCCAACTCTGCATAAGAACACGAAGGCATATTATAGGGCATGTGACGCATGTCAAAGGACTGGTAGGCCATCGTGGAGGGATGAACTACCTTTGATGCCGCAGGTGACATTACAACCATTCGAGAAATGGGTGATCGACTTTGTAGGCCCAATTCAGCCTCCGGGAAAGAAGACAGGTGCACGGTACATCATCACCGTGACTGAGTACTTGACCAGGTGGGCAAAGGCACAACCTATGAAGGATTGTACAGGCATGACAACAATGAAGTTTCTTTTTGAATATGTATTGATAAGATTTGGTTGTCCAAAGATCTTGATGAGTGATCGCGGTGTTAGTTTCAGTCATTTCAGCGTGTCACCAGTGATAAAATATGATCTTACAAGGTGTTGTTAGGGTGTCAAGTCAAATTTTTGTCATTTCAATGAGTCTTCAAATAAAAATTTGGTCGTTGGTTGTTGTGTCTAGGTAACTGTTTCTCCCTTCACTTACTCATGATCTTCATCACTCATCATGGTCATTGTATTCTTCAAGGTATCATATCTTCATTTAAATGTCTTGGGTCATGAAATGGTTAAATTCCTCATTTTAGGTCATGGTCTAGGGTTTCACTCCATGTGCCGTCATGATATCATATGTAAAAAAAAAACATGTCCATCAATTAATTAAGTGGGTAAATGGAGTTAGCAGCTTAGGGAAATCAAAATAAATGCAAATGTAATGTTTAATTTCAAATAAGACAATGCTACATTACACTACTTTGCCTCATCATTCCTGATAGGGACATGTTTGCTTCAAAATATGTTTCTAACCAAATGGAGAACAATCTTACAAAATTTAAAGAGGTTTGTGTCCACTATAATCCAAGGAATGAAAACCTCCTTCATTTTATGCACAGGTGTTATGATTTGAAAGAAATTCCCAAAATTCACTTGCTATGGGAGAGTTGTTGCACTTCTGGATAGCTTCACTTCAAGACATTTTTTCAGGGGTTTGGAATAGGTGTTGGCAAAGCTTAAGGACTCTATTGTGTAGTATACATCCTAATATTTCCAATGGTACCTTCATGATCCAAATTGGATCCATGAAGAGTTATTAGATAACCGTGACTATATTAGATCGGGATAGGCTTCAAAGAATTAAGAGCAGCGATCAGAAACACCTCTAAATAGTGGTAGTTACTAGCCAGTGTGGAACAATGAGGACCTCGATCAAAGCACACTGACCGAGGCCCATGGAGATTGCGCAAGAGGTGAAACTAGCCCCTGGGGAGCCTGGATCAGGAAAAAGATGTAGTTTTTGATGCGGGATTGCGAAACCCCTCGAGAAGGAGAGGCCCCAAGTGCTCAGTCGCATGGGAGCCATGAAAACCATGGGGAAAAGGCTAAATGCTAAGGTGGGACCTGCACTCCAAAAACTGGCGGTATTTATCGGGGGCACCCTTGGGCAGTAAGCAGATTTGGTGAAAACAAAGCAATTCCACTCAGCGCCCGATGTGTGGCAAGCGGACGAGAGAGAAAACTGCCACTCATCGCGCACTAACAGTCGAGAAAGTCAACTATGCAAAATGAGTGAATGGCATCAGATATGGGGGCTACAAATCTAATGGCTGAGATCGCACCCGATGGGGAAACCGCAATTGACAGGGGATTAAGCCGTGATCTATAAGAATTTGAAGTCTGATTTGACCGCCAAGGTGGCAGATGACTCATTCCATGATGTAACTGAAAAACCGAACTGATGAAGAAAGCTAGCGCAGTTGGCAGGAGGACAAGTGGCCACTCCCTGTGAGCCTGATGATGATGCCGAAACAGGGAACTCCAAGCGAAGCTGTAGCAGGAAATCCGACGGAAGTGGAAGGGGAATCGAATAGCCATGAGCTCAAATGGCTTTAAAGCCATGAATAGACAAAGCAGAAGACACGAGAAGACAGAGGATGGAGAAAGAGAAGAAAGGAAAGAAGACAGAGAAAATGAAGAAAAGACAGTGAAGCAAAAAAAAAGCAGAAAGAAGACAGAGGGCCGATCTGACCAAAGGCAGCATTGAGCACCAAAGAGCTTGAGAGATTCAACCCATCCCTAAGAGGATCTATCAGGACTGAGCACCACATCGGGCTCCTTCCATTAAAGATCAGAGAGGTCAAAGAGCTTGTGAGGAAAAGAGTCTGTGTACTCTAGTGGCTTGGGGAATCCAAGAACCACCCTGCCAAGCAAATTTTGTTTCAGGAGACTCATAATGAGCTCCTTCATTGTAATTCTCTACTTTAAGACACAATAAAAGAAGTCCACCACTGAGAGTTGGACCGAAGATGTAGCCCTGGAGGATAGGGTGAACTCCTTATTAATTTCTTGTGTTCTTGTATTTTCTTACTATGTTTCTCTGTTGTTTTCCATTTTCCAGTGTCTGTGTATTTTGCAATCTAATCAATCCGTTGCCTAAAATAACATAGACATACACCAGCACATGAATCTGTAATACCTTCATTTAATAATTCTTTAACTGAGATCACTCATAGGGTGTTTCTCAGATGAAGTGGTATCAGAGCTTTAGGCTGTTAGGGTTAGACAAGCTTGTGTTGGTTTAGCCATTGAATGTTCACTAGGTCAAAGCTCAAATTAGGAGAAGGAGAGTTGGTCGAAACTAATCCTGAAATTGGAAGACTCTATCCTCGGAAGACAATGTCAGAGGAAGGCTCTGTGGGGCTAGACCCTCAATTCATAGAAAGTTTCCTAGCCATAAAGTCCATGGTAGAAGAAATGTATAGGGACTTTAGAAAGCATAAGGATGAAGATTCATCAGGTTCTAAACAAGACAAAGAAGAAGATGAGTCTCACTTCCATGACCACTCCAAAGGAAAAGGGAAAGAGGAAAACTTTCTCACACCTCCTAATAGCCCTGTGCATAATAAGAAAGCATCTTTGATCAAGATAGATGTTAAATTTGATTTGCCTATATATGATGGAGAGCTAAATGCAGAAAAGTTGGACAATTGGATTAAACAAATTGATGTTTATTGCAGAGTACAGAACATCGACTCAGACAAGAGCAAGATTCAGCTAGCAAGCCTACGCCTAGGAGGCACTGCCTTAGTTTGGTGGGAAGGTAGAACCCAAGCTGATATGAAAAGACATGGCAAGACTATCTCTATCTAGAGTGAATTTGTTTTTGCAATCAAAAAGCAGTTCTATCCATTGGCCTACATGCAACAAGCCATGATGAGTTGGCAAACTCTTCGGTAGTTGAAAGGGCAAAGTGTGCAAGGGTACACTCAATAATTTAGAAAGAGAGCATTGATTCTAGGAATCTCATTAGACTCACCAGAAACTTTGTTGAAGTACATTGGTGGTCTACACAGCTACATGAGGCATACCATCCTCATGTTTAATCCCACTAGTATAGATGAGGTATATGTACAAGCTACTCATCTATAAGCTAGAGGAAAGAATGGAAATCCAGAAGTTGGGGGACCATCCCAACCCACTGCAAGCAATAGCATGGAGAAAAGAAAGCAGAAGTGGAAAGCAAGGAAGGCTAACACTGCACAGAAAAGCAAAGCTTCATGCACTCACTGTAAAAAGGATGGGCATGATGATGAGCATTGTTGGATTCTAAATCTAGAGCTGAGACCTAAGAAGTTCGAGGGCAAGAAGAAGAAAACTGTTGCAGCTATTCAGAAAGATTTGGGGTCAGACTCGGGAGATGAAACCACCATTACAGCCATAGGTATAAAAGGTAAGAATTTTTAGGCATCTACTAGTAATTCTCCTCAATCTATTATTGATGAAGAACATGAGATAAAAAGACATGAGCTTTTCCATATTCGAGTTGTTTCCAAATATCAAAAGATTGATACTTTGTTTGATAGTGGCTCACAAGTAAATTTAATTTCTGAAGCAATCGTAAAGAAATTGGGATTAGCAACTACACCTCACAAAAATCCATACCCATTAGGATGGTTGAATGATAAAGCACAACTACATGTGACTAGATAGTGCAAAATCAAGTTTTCTTTTGGGTTAGCATTTGTAGATGAGGTTGAGTTAGACATAATTCCTTTGGATATATGTGGAATTGTTATAGGAAGTCCTTACTTGTATGATAGAAAGGCTATTTTCTATAGAGCTGAGAACAAGTATCTACTTGTTAAAGATGGAATTGAACACTTTGTAAGAGCTCATAAGCTCAAGAATAATTATACTCTCATAAACTCGGGGCAGATGAAAAGAATGATACATTCATGCAAACAATTCTTATTGATGGTTGTAAAGGAAAAGAAACTTGATAAAGCCAATGTATTTGAGGGCTATAATGCTAAACAGCAAGTTGATTTAGAAAAGGTTGTTTTAGAGTATGATATCTTGTTTCAAGAACCTAAAGGTCTGCCACCCAAAAAGGAAATAGTACATGATATTATTTTGCAGCAATATGTTCCATTGCCTAACATTGGAATGTACAGGTTGTCTGCTTTAGAGAATGTTGAAATCAAGAAGCAGGTGCAGGAGTTGCTCGAGAAAGGGTTCATCAGGCCTAGCACATCACCATGTGGGTCACCAATCGTTTTGGTGAAAAAGAAAGATGGCTCGTGGAGAATTTGCATTGACCATCGAGCACTGAATAAGATAACAATCAAAAATCATTATCCCCTTCCTTGCATAGATGATCTTTTGGATCAATTGAAGGAAGTTGTTTATTTCACCAAGCTCGACTTGCACAATGGATACCATCAAGTCAGAGTTGCAGAGCAAGATGCATGGAAGACTGCTTTCAAAACAAATTAGGGATTGTATGAGTGGTTGGTTATGCCTTTTGGCTTAACTAATGCTCCTGCTGATTTCATGAGATTAATGAATGATGTACTCAGACCTTTTCTTGGTGATTTTGTTATTGTGTATCTAGATGACATTCTAATTTTTAGTAAAACGTGGGAAGAACACTTAAAGCATGTTAAGCAGACATTAGATGTTTTGAGAAGAGAAGAACTTCAAGTTAAACTCTCAAAATGTGAATTTGGCAAAACATCTCTAAATTATTTGGGTCATATAATAGGGGGGTGGTGAATTGAAGATAGATCCCTCTAAGGTGGCAGTCATTAAACTGGCCTAAACCCAAGTTTGTTATAGAAGTGAGAAGCTTCTTAGGAGTAGCACAATATTGGAGGAAGTTCATTTCTAACTTTTCCTCAATTGCAGCTCCCTTACATGCTTTAACATGATTGAACAAGGTGTTTCAGTGGAGAGGAAAACATCAGAAAGTCTTCGACACCTTGAAAGAAAAGATTAGTACAACACATGTACTATCACTGCCTGATATTCAAAGACCATTTGAGATCCAAACAGATGCCACTAACTATGCCATGGGAGCAGTGTTGACACAGCACGATAAACCCATATGTTATCATTCTAGGACTTTTAATCCTGCAGTAGTTAACTATCCTACATATGATAAAGAATTGTATGCATTAGTTCAAAGTGTGAAAAAGTGGAAACATTACTTAATGGGCAAAGAGATAGTAATACATACTGATCATCAACCACTTCAATATCTACACTCCCAAACTAAGTTGCAACAATCAAGACACTACAGATGGATGGGTTTTATACAACAATTTCATTTAGTCATCAGATATAAAAAGGGCATACATAACAAAGTTGCAGACATGTTATCTAGACCCATTATAAATGCATCTACTATACTTAAGCATAATTTCATGCTACATGAAAGATACATTGAACAATATGCTCAAGATATAGACTTTAAAGATGTATATGCAACTTTGAGTCAAGGCAAAAGAGTAGAAGAATTGGATTATCATGTGAAGGATCGACTCTTATACCATTGTGGGAAACTCTGCATTCCACAAACTGAGAGAGTAAGGATAATTAGAGAAGCACACACTTCTCTGATATCAGGTCACTTTGGGGTAAGTAAAACAGTTGCACAGCTGCAAAGATTTTGTTATTGGCCAAAAATGAATGAGACAATTTCTAGATATGTAAGAGGGTGTGCTATGTGTGCTAAAAGCAAGCCCAGCAACAGAAAACTAGGCTTGTACACTCCACTGCCAATTCCTTCTCACCCTTGGGAAAGTGTTTCCATGGATTTTGTTGGAGGACTACCTAAATCTAGGAAAGGTGTTGATTATCTATATGTTGTTGTGGATAGGTTCAGCAAAATGTGTATTTTGATACCTTGTAATAAACATATTACAGCTCAACAAACTGCAAAACTATTCTTTGAACATGTATAGGTTCATTTTGGATTACCCACTTCTATTGTATCTGATCGAGACACCCGACTTGTGGGGAAGTTCTGGTCAAGTCTGTGGGAACTGATGGACACCAAACTAAAGAAAAGCACAGCTTTTCATCCACAAACTGATGGCCAGACAAAAGTCATTAACAGGTTAGTGATCCAGTTACTAAGAGGATATTACAGCAAACATCCTAAGCTTTGAGATGAACATTTGTGTTATGTGCAGCATGCTTACAACAGGGCAAAACATTTTTCTACAAAGAGATCTCCTTTTGAGACCTATTTTGGTTTCACACCAAGGTCTCCTTTGGATTTTGTCTTTGGTAAAGATACCACAATTGATGGACACAGTGATGTGGACAAGGCAACTAGGTTCATTAAACAGATCTAGGAGATCCACCAGGCAGTACAGGAACAGCTGGAAAAGAGCCAACCCAAATATAAGGCTAGGCATGACAAGCATCAGATGGAGCATAGTTTCCAAGTTGGTGACCAGGTCTGGCTGTATATCAGCAAGGACAAGATGCAAGGTGAAGGTAAAAAGCTAAAGCCTATCAGGTATGGACCCTTCAAAATACTTGAGAAGATTGGTGAAAATGCTTTTCGCCTTGATCTACCAGCTTACATGCACATCTACTCAGTTGTAAATGCAGACTGTTTGAGATTGTTTGAACCTTCAATGATTGAGGATCCTGAAGAGAAAAGTCAATTGCCTTCTATTGATGACCTGCTACCTGAATATCTTAATGAATTGCAGGAAGACACAGTGCTGGACAGGAAGGTGAGGATAACGCGTAGAGGAGATGTTGAGTACCTTAGAATTGGGCTCAAAGGGTCAAAGCCAAGTAGTGCAAAGTGGGTTGAGATTGGACAAGTGAGACAACAGTACCCTCACTTAGTCTATGCTTGAAAAACCAACTTTTGGTGATCCAAAAGCTTTTTCAGTGGGAAGGTCATGATCCAAATTGGATCCATGAAGAGTTATTAGAGAACCGTGATTGTATCAGATCGATACAGGCTTCAAATAATTAAGAGCAGCGATCAGAAACACCTCTAAACAGTGGCAGTTAGCAGCCAGCATGGAACGACGAGGACCTCGGTCAAAGCGCACTAACTGAGGCCCATGGTGATTGCGCAGGAAGCGAAACTAGCCCTTGGGGAGCCCTGATTGGGAAAAGGAAGTAGTTTTTGATGCGCAATTAGTGCATCGCTGGACAAAACCCCTCGAGAAGGAGAGGCCCCAAGCGCTCGGTCGCATAGGAGCCGGGAAAACCATGGGGAAAAGGCTAAAGGCTAAGGCAGGACCCGCGCTCCAAAAACCAGCAGTATTTATCGGGGGCACCCTTGGGCAGTAAGCAGATTTGCAAAAACAGAGCGATTCCACTCAGCACCCGATGCGTGGCTAGCGGAGGAGAGATAAAACCACCACTCACCGCGTGCTAATGTTCGAGCAAGTCAACCGTGCTAAATGAGCGAATGGCATCGGATCTGGGGGCTCCATATCTAACAGCTGAGATCGTGCCCGATGGGGAAACCGAAATTGACAGGGGATTAAGCCGTGATCTATAATAATTTGAGGTCCGATTTGACCGCCAAGGTGGTGGATGACTCATTCCACAACATAACTAAAAAATCAAACCGACGAAGCAAGCTGGCGCATTTGGTAGGAGGACAAGTGGCCACTCCCTGTGAGCCTGATGATGACACCGAAACAGGGAACTCCAAGTGAAGCTACAGCAGGCGATCTGACGGAAGTGGAAGGGGAATCGAACAGCCATGAGATCGAATGGCTTTAAAGCCATGAACAGACAAAGCAGAAGACACGGGAAGACAGAAGACGGAGAAAGAGAAGAAAGGAAAGAAGACAAAGAAAATGAAGAAAATATAGTGAAGAAAAAAAAAAGCAGAAAGAAGACAGAGGGCCAAGCTGACCAAAGGCAGGGTCGAGCACCAAAGAGCTTGACATATTCAACCCATCCCTGAGAGGATCTATCAGGACTGAGCACCACATCGAACTCCTTCCATTAAAGACCAGAGAGGTCAAAGAGCTAGTGAGGAAAAGAGTTTGTGCACTCTAGTGGCTTGGGGAATCCAAGAACCACCCTACCAAGCAAATTCTATTTCAGAAGACTCATATTGAGCTCCTTCATTGTAATTCTCTGCTTTAAGACACAATAAAATAAGGCCACCATTGAGAGCTGGACCGGAGATGTAGCTCTGGAGGATAGAGTGAAATCCTTATTAATTTCTTGTGTTCTTGTATTTGCTTACTATCTTTCTCTGTTGTTTTCCATTTTCCAGTGTCTGTGTATTTTTCAATCTGATCGATCCGCTACCTAAAATAACATAGACATATACCAGCACATGAGTCTGTAATACCTTCATTTAATAATTCTTTAACTGAGATCACTCATATGGTGTTTTTCAGATCACTTCGTATCATGATTTGGATTAGAGGAAGGCATCAAAACATCCTTTGCAAGTTGGAGCTACTCTTTTGTCATAGACACCATGGGTTTTGGAGTGACCTTAGGAAAATCAAATTTTCTCCCTTATGTATTGTCCAAATTTCATTCTTGAGGAGTTTATATTATATCAAACTTCAATAGATTTCCAACAAGCTATCAAGCTCTCAATTTGGAGCCGTTTAAGACCTTCAAAAGCGGTTTGGAAGATCAGTGTTGAGCTCAAGAAGACTACGCTACGTTTGGAGGCCTAGTGCTACGCTCAGGAACACTGCACTGCGCTTGGGCCAGAGTAGCTAAAATTGCCTGAAACTCACCCAAACTCAATTTTTAAGCTTGATCACTTGTTTTATTTCAATCCTAAGCTGAGATACAAGTAAGTACACCACCTTACTTACCTTTTTAATTTGCAAAATCAATTCATGCCAAAGATTTCTTCAATTAGGGTTTTTCAGTGAATTTCTCATGCAAAAATGATAGGGTTGATGATGGCCATTTTCCTTTCTTGATTTTTAACATGTAAAATCTTACCCTACACCTTTATACATGTTTTATATGCCATGTAAACCACTCAATCAACCTCAGAACATAAATTTACATCATTAAGATTGAAACCCTAGTTCATTCCTAGGGGTTTTGGGCACTTTCCCTAAAAGCTCTATTTTTTCCCTTTTACAAGCACATTGTTCCTTCATTTCTCTTCCACTCATTTTCATAAGTTTTCCATAATCCATATCCACCTCTTTCAAACCTCCTTTACCATTTTATCAACTCCACCTACCCATCATTTCATTTTTCACTCATCCCTCACTGTTTTTTCCCCTTTCCTATCATCTAGGGTTTCAAAAATGAAATGAGATTGCTTCACCAAGCCATCACCAAGACACATCAATATAGCCTATGGAAGTAGGGTTATCAAACAAATCAGAGGAGGTTCCCAAGGCACCTAGACCTGAGGTGACCAAAACATACCACAGATGAAAATGACTTGTGTTTGCTTCTCATGGTGAGAAAGGGGCCAAGCCTTCTTCATCAACAAAACAGGGATCGATAGCAAAGGATAAAGAGATAGTTGAGCATGAGTTTGAGCTTATTGATTTAGAGGCAGAAGATCATACTTCAATCATGCACAGACAATCAGATATAAGGACTATGAGATTAAGGAACTCACAATAAACATGTTGAGAGCTAGATACATTATTTCATTCCTTCAACAGGAGAACAGTCAGCTCAAAGGAAAGGAATTGATCATGAAAAAAAAACAAGCCAAGTTATTGAAACAGGTTGGAAAGGTAAAGAGATCATGGAATCAAGTGAGCCTAAAGCATCAAAGGGGAGAGGAAAAAGGAAAAGACCAAGAACAAGAGGCCTCAAGAAAGCTTTGCAAGAAGAGCAAGAACAAATTCTGCTGAATGAGGACCTTGACCTAGAAGATAGGATTGCCCTAGAGGTTCATAAAGATAAGGAATATTGGCTAAATAGGGTAAATGAACTCCTGGAGAAGCTCCTTGAGAAGGAAAACAGGGATAATCATTTTCTCAGACAGATGGAGCACCATTACCAAGCTCAAAACATGATCGCTAATGTCAAAGTAAAGCAACTTGAAAATAAGCTCAAGGAGGCCAAAAAAGACCCAAAGGATGAGGGGAACTTAGAGATGCTTGCTGAAGCATCAATGAAGCTATAAAAAACATGTTTTTACACCTTCCCTCCAATTTTGAGCAAATTCTGATCATTTTGAGTTTTTTGAGAAATTTTGGTCCAAGTTCAGAAATTCAGCTACTCCAGAAGTGCAGTGCCTTGGTGCTGCGCTTTTTCCTCGTGCCTCAATTTAAGGAAAGGTCTATATTTTTGGAAAGCTCTTTCCATCCTCTAAAAACCCATTTTCTCATATTTTGTAGAGGTGGCTCAGTTTTGGAGAAAAAGGCAAAAAAGTGGCAAAAAACTAGCATTCTAGACCATTTTTTGACAGGCGTTGCGCTTCTGGAGTGACCTTGGGAGAATGGATTTTTGAAGGCCTTTCTATTATCCAAATTCAAGTTGTTCTAGAAACTAGACTTGAAGGGCTAGTTGACCGTTCTCTCAATTTTTCATTTTGATCCCTGGAAGGCACCTGAAAATCAGCACACATTCGGCGCTGCGCTTCTACACTTTTCTGTGTTTCAAATTGTAAATTACACTGTGTAAATTTCTAGTTTCTAGTTTGGCTTAGTCAAAGTCAAGATTCTCTATGTAATGGCACTAGTTTCAAGGCTAGGTGATGTAGGCTTGAATAAATGTACATCATAGGTTGTTTTTGATGTAAATTCAATTTGTTCTAGAAACTAGACTTGAAGAGCTAGTTGACCGTTCTCTCAGTTTTTCATTTTGATCCCTGGAAGGCACCTGAAAATCAGCACACAGTCAGTGCTACACTTCTGCACTTTTTTGTGTTTCAAATTTTAAATTACACTGTGTAAATTTCTAGTTTCTAGTTTGACTTACTCAAAGTCAAGATTCTCTATGTAATGGCACTAGTTTCGAGGCTAGGTGATGTAGGCATGAATAAATGTACATCATAGGTTATTTTTGATGTTTATTAGGCCTCATAAAAGAAGAAAACTCCTAAACAAACTCTCCATGAAGTGTTTGAGTTTCACCTTCTCACTCTCACCTATTGGTTGAGAGAATCTTGGAGTCAATTCCTCCACCAAGGAATTCGACTCTTGAAGGTGGGCAAGTGATCTAGGAGATTCTATATGTATCATTTCTCCTCAAGAGAAGAGGGTTGAACTTTTTGTGAAGGAAGCTTGCATGTAATCATCTTTTTAGCTAATACAGAGATAGGTTGCAGCTATTTTCAAGGAACTCTAGCCCAGTGAGTTCATGGTGCTTGTACTTCATTATTTTTGTTTTCTAATGGTCTAAAAATATTTATCTACATTATATCTCTTCTTTCTATGGATGCCTTATAGTAAAATACACAGAATTCTTGTTTTTCAAGCTTTGTTATTTGGTTTTCATAGTTATGTGTATGTCTCCCTAAGCTAATGAAATCATGTTTATTTATGCTCATTAGTTTCTTCCACACTATATCCTCTATACTACACTGACAATATTCAAAATACACCATGGCTTCTGATATCTAGCTCCTTCTCATATTTTCTCTTGCACTCCTACAGCCTAGACCTATTTGTGGCTCCAAACCCTAAGTTCAGCAAACCCTAAAAACCAAATTTTCACAAAAAAACAAACAAATACACATATCTAGCCTAAAATTCATTTTCTTTAAAGTCATATCACTAATAAGAGACTTAGAGAGATCCCTCTCATGCTCAGTAGGGCTAGCTACTGAGCTGAAGTGGTTTGAGGTTACCCTTCTCGATTTCCTTTTCAGCCTAGGAGATTGTAAGGACTAACATGCAGTACGCACTTTCTTAATGAAACAATCAGCGCGTTGACAGAATAATTTCAGGTGTATCATTAGAAGAGAACGCATTATCACCCGCAGGCCAATGGGACGGTGGAAGCATTCAATAAGATACTGGAGAATGCACTGACAAAGGTCTGCAATGCTCAGAGAAGTGACTAGGATGTGCACATACCTGCGGTGCTATGGGCCTACAGAACAACTTGCAAGAAGTTGACTAGGAAAACGCCTTTTAGACTCATGTATGGCGTAGAAGTTGTGATGCCAATGGAATACATTGTACCTAGTATGTGCATAGCGGCACTCACAAGAATGGCGGACCACAGAGCCTTGGAAGAGAGGCTCGCGTAGCTAGTAGAGCTTGAGGAAGATTGATTTCTAGCTGGATTTCATCAACAAGTTCAAAAGGAGTGTGAAAAGGCATGGCATGATCGACACATTAAACTGTGCACCTTCAAGGTAAATGATCTGGTTTTGTTATATGACAACAAGTTTGATAAATTTCCAGGGAAATTTAGGATGCACTGGCTGGGGCCCTATGTCATCAAAGAGATTACTGATGGTGGAGCAGTTCAGTTGGTTAAGTTAAATGGGGATCCCTTCCCAGGAAAGGTGAATGGTAGCCGATTGAAGCCATACATTGGTGATCCGAATAGGTGACTATATGAAGGTAGGACAGTCTTAGCGCTCCAGGCAACTAAAAGGAGGTGCGAGACTATAAACTACATTGTCCGAGTTGGGGAACTACGTGATGAGGAAATTGCGCGGAATGAGGAGATGTCATAGAGACTACACAAAGCACGTAGAAGGCAGCACTACCGAGGAAAAAACCATGCAGGTCAGTCGGAAAGTGACCATTAAAGTCATTGTTCATGATTTAATGACAAAAAAACTACTAAATGGAGTGGGGGGCAGCATTTAAGATGAAATTTATGGGTGAGATCCTTAAAAATCTACTGCCAATCTAGCACTAATGAACCGATTTTGGGGGGAACAATCCGATTTGAATTCAAAATGGCCTATAAATTACGTGTGGCTACCCAATGAAAAACACTTGGCATTTTGAGCATTGATTTGTTGAGCTCTTGGGCACATATGAATCGTGAATTCTTTGAAGCTCTGATAGCGAGTTCAGTGTTTGAGAAATTGTCAAAGGAGACATAATAATTGTCGACTAGCGTCATGTCGACACCAGCAGAAACCGTAGATATTGGGGAAGAAGTGATAGCTGAAGGGGCTATGTAAGAGGTTGCTATGGAAGTAGAGGGAGTTGCTCCAGAGGTTGCAAAAATACCAGCTGAAGTCCCCAAGTCACCACGGTTGCCTAGACCAAGGCCTACCCTGACCCAGGAGAGTTCAAAAAGCAAGAAAGGCAAGTAGGTCGCGACATCACAGCTGGTGTACGTGTCACCTAGGAGAAACCCGCCAAAGGACAAGCCCACCGCACAAGAGAAGGGAAAAAAAATTAACCTAGAACCGAAGGAGGAAGAAATTAAGGATATCCCAATGGATGATGAAGATCTTGGGGTGAAAATGGAGGACATTGAAGTTGAGGGGTCTGAACCCATTACGAAATTGCCTGAGTACGTCCCTCCACACAGGGGGAAGGCCAAGGTGCCTAAGGACATTGACGAGAGCAAGGTCACCTTGTACACACCTCTGTTATCGGACCAAATTGTTTTTGAAGGAACGCACTTGGGGCAGATTCCACTGTTGAAATTGGAGGACTAGGACTTAGTTGACACCGAGCGATTACCTCACTTGGCAACAGACTAGCTAATGCACCATGTTTTCCACAAGACCACTGGGATGACCCTGTTGGAACCGCAGAAGTGGCTCAAAGGCGTTCATAAGGCAAGCCTGCTCAACCTACTATGGGTGCCACATTACAATTGCACACCCATTACCTTGCTAGTAATCAAGCAGTTGTTGTGCATGGTACATGATGGGTGTTTGTGGCTGGAGGAGCCAAAACCCATCACTGATAGACTAATCCATAGGATCACGAGGCTACCATACTCAGGGGAGAATCCAACCATGATGTTTGGTGGAAACGTGGGCGATCAAACCCTCATGGAGGCCATGAAGGAGAAGTTTGGATTATTAAAGAAGTTGCGCGGCTATGTTATTACAGGTATTTCCGACCCTGTAGTCAAAGTGGCCACACAGATTTTGGTAGGGAAGTTCATGCGAAAGTGTTGCTTCGATGAATTATCGGTGCCCGTCGTGGCTCTAGTGGCCCAATGCACAGAATGGGTTCAGTTTAATTGGGCACGCTACCTCTACGCTGAGTTCCTCACGAACTGTCGTGAGGAGTAGGATATCAACAAGACCTTCCACTATGCGTGGCTCTTACTATCCATTATGTTGGTAGCCTGGGAGCTAACCGAAGACAATCAATTTCCTTCAGTCGCGCCAGATCTTCCTAAGGCCGGGAAGTACGCTTCACTATGGGCGACTAAGGATCCTCAGTGGATCAAGGACAGCAAGATCTTTTGGATCTTGATGGATATGAATGTGCACATGGCCATCAACCACAAGATGTGGTTGTTGCCTACTGTCTTTGATAAACTGCAGGAGTATGCAGAATTCAAGGCTGACTTCCACCATGTATCAATCAAGGCATGGAAGGACCCTGAGCAGAAGTGGCATGACTTTCCCTACTTGGTGACAGATGACGCGATTCAAGCGGTCATTGGCAGGTGGCCGATAGAATGGCACACTGCCTCAGAATTGATTGTGGGATCTAGAAAGACAGCCACATAGCGCAAGAAGGAAGAAGCTAAGCTAAAAATGGAGCAGTTGGCTGAGAAAAGGAGAAAGGAGGCTGAGGATAAGGCTAAGGCAGACCACATTGCCATGCAGGAGATAGGCAAACAAACAGGAGGAGAGGAGTGTGGCTCTAAAAAAGTGAAGTCACCCTCCCTAGAGGCAGAGGAAGAAGAGGATGATCAGACAGAGTAGGGAGGAGCGGACCCACAGACGCCTCTATTCTGTATCAAGCGTCCAAGGGGAAAAGAAAAAGTAGGGCCATGGAAGAAGTCTAAGGCCAACAAGACATCTGTGGATCCGATCACCCTAACAGAGGGGGATCTGAATGAAATT
This sequence comes from Pinus tabuliformis, assembly GCA_031772625.1. Lineage (NCBI taxonomy): Eukaryota > Viridiplantae > Streptophyta > Pinopsida > Pinales > Pinaceae > Pinus > Pinus tabuliformis. The sequence continues at coordinate 108,231,624 of CM062810.1, read as the reverse complement.
GGAGATACAGTGCGGGATGCCACCACAAAACTGCTGTAGCAATTTGAGTAGCAACAGCAGTAGGCGTTGGGGGCCATTCAAGCAAATATGCGAGAGCTGCAGATTCGGGCATCACAGACCAACGTGGCATCCACTAGTTTGGCCATTGGTACTTCAGAAGCCACCAGGATGCTGTGCGCAAGGGACTCCCGAGCCATATTTCTACCAGATGGAGCACTAACGATAGAGACTGAAGCTAAAAGGCTCGTTGTTAGTGCCCTCAAGGGAGTAGGGCTGAACTTGGCAATGCTTCCTAGCGAGGCGCTCCACCTGCTACAGGATGGGGTGATCATGGAACTGAGGGCCCATGAACACCGTGCTTTACAGGTGATTAGCGAGCGAAGATTAAAAATACTCAGATGGCCGTACAACGAGATTCTGCAATTGCCACTGCAAATGATGTGACCGATAAGAACAAGCGCATAGTCTAGGTCATGGAGGAAGCATGCCAAATGGTCCCGAAGTTGACCATTCTTGTATATGAGCCGATAGATGTGCTCAATGCCCGCACAGAGTTGGCAAAGGTTTAGCTGGAGCTGAACCTCCAAATTGCAGAGTTGCAGTTGAAGGCCTAGCCTTCGACTCCACTGGAAGTCAACGAGACAGAAGCAATAGAGGTAGTAGAAAGTGCAGTGGCAGACTGCACACGCTTTTCAAACAATCGTTCGAAGTACTAACCATCCTACAAGAAGACCCTACTATGCAAAGGCTAGAAACAAAGGCGTGAGAGTTGCAGTAGCACTACGACGAGGTAAAAGGGACAGCACGTACTGTCACCATCACACAGAGACTCGTGAAGCTGCAGGAGACCAAGGCATTGAAGGAATAGGTAGATGCAGCTCAACACAAAGAGGAAGTGTTGAAGGTACGCTTGAAGCCTTGGTTAGACAAAGCCTACTTGATCATGGCCTCCATTGAAGGCAAGTTGGCTAGTCTGTAGGAGACTTAGCAGAAGCTTTAGGCTGACACTATAGGGCCAGCGACAGAGCAGTTGGTCAAGGAGATAAAGCAGGCAATCACACAATGCACTGTCGAGGTAGAATTTGTACAAGTCGAACTGGGGGGTCTTCGTGCCAAGATCTCCACGCTAGTAGAGTGACTAGAGGGTGAGTCACCATGTTTGTGTTTGGGGCTTGTTGGGAATGGGTTCCCCCAAGAGTTAGTTTTGGGGCTAAAAGCCCATGTTTTGGGGAAGAAAGCCCAAATTTTGTAATAAAGATGTAAAGTCCCTGCATTTTGTGGTCGTGGAGTATGATTATGTCAAGAGTCGTAACAGGTTGTCTACCCTTGTTTTGTAAAGTCTCATGTCAGCTGTAAAGATATACCCATGGTTCGCAAACCATGGGATTGTATAAAAGGGGAGTCTTAGAAGAGTCTAATGCAGGGCAGAAAAAGGAAAAGTAAGGAGGGAAGAGTTTGTGGTAATAAGTTCTAAGTGTTCGAGGGTCTTAGCGTAGGTAGAGGCTCTGCAGCTGAGTACGCAGAGGCCTAGGGTGGAAGTCCGCAGCTGAGTACGTGGACCCCTGCAGCTGTGTGCGTAGGATAGATAGAGTCTGTACTAAACTTGAGATATCAATAAAGAGAAGTATTCTGCAATCACTGTGTATTTTGTCTTTGTTTAATGCATCTGATTATATTATGTTATGATCTGGGTTTACATTATAATGCTTATTTGATGCGCGAATGTATTTGATTATATTTGTTAATTGAACGCAAGAAAGAATATAGGTTTATGCAAAGATAACTATAAATGCATGGTAGAGTAGGTAACACTTAAGATAACTTGGGTGTTGAAAATAGCAATAAGAAATGCTAAATATAGAAATGCTAAAAATAGCATTGCTATAAATAGCATTTCGGGATACATTCCAATTTTAATTAGTCCCTAAATTAAAATTCGAATTTGAGCTCAGAAGTTGTTTGTAAAATAACTAATTAATTCATCTTGAGTTAATTAGTTAGAGAAAATCAAACATGAAGTCTATGTGAAGACATGCAATAGTTATCCCTTTGATTGAGGAAGTTATCCCTTAATTAAGGAGATAAGGATGAGCTGTACTTTGAGTTGTAATTAGTTAGCTCAGTTAACTGAGTTAAGTCCAGTTAGATTAGTTCCAACAGTTTGTGGAACTGATTGTGAGTTCAGTTAGTCAATGCATGCATGCATGCAAAAAATGTACTTCAGATAACTAAATATTCTCTCATAAATAACTCATTCATGTCAGTTCAGATAGAGACCTAGTTGAGATCAAAGGATGGGACATTGTACTATCAGTTACAGGAATATTCCCATGAGGATATCTCTTGCATGCGAAAGGAATTCTTTCCTTGAGGATTGTGCAGTTATTTCTGAGTTTGGTGAGCAGTGTGTGAGGTAATTACACATAGGTGGTGGCTTGAGGACCCAGAAGAAACTACACAAGGAAATAGGAGGCTTGGAGGACTGAAGGAAGGCGTATGTGTTACCTATTCTATCTATGAGCAGCAGTGAGGGATTGTACTGGGAGCTGGATAGCTTGTGAGCTAAATCTTTGTGTAATCATAAGATATTTCTACTTGTATGATAATACAGATAGCGGGGTTTTTAGCTAAGGTTTTCCCCACAATATTCTTTTGTGTTCATGTGTGATTGTTTCTTCTTCATATGTTATATGTGTTCTATTTGATCTTGCTCAAAATAAATTAAGCTTCCGCAAGTTTGTTTGTAGAAGTAAATCAAGTATTTTGCTTTAGTATATTGCATTATCAGGTGATCTAAAGTGAGAATTTCTACATGGTATTGGAGCAAAGGTGATCAAAATGGATAACAGTATACAAAGAAGGGAGAAATTCAAAGTTTGAAGTTCTTGATTATAGAAATTGAATTCTTATCACATCTCAAATTTCACCAATGGTGTTCAATGGTTTGAGACTCGAGTATGCCCTGGATGGCAGCTCGAATTATATATCCTGGAAGGATCGCATGGAAGCAGTATTAGAGGACAACGGTTTGAAGGACTTCATTGATTAAGAAGTCCCCAAGCCAGCAACTCCCAATGCCCAAGAATTGGCAGAATGGAAGAAATATGTGGCTAGAGCAAGGAGAATTCTTCTGGAGGGAGTTTGAGACCACATTGTCTCGAGTCTCCATGAGAAGGAGACATCGTTTTCAATGTGGAAAACATTGAAGGATCTGTATCAGAACAACAGTGATTAGAGGAAGCTGGCATTGAAAGACAAGCTTCATAAAATCAATTGTGAAAAGGTCGACATGATCTCTACATATCTGAACAAGCTCACCACCTGCCAGGATGAGCTTGGAAGTGTAAGAATCATGACAGCTGATGATGACATGGTGAGTCTTGCTCTCCTCAGTATTCCTAAAAGCTGGCATAGCCACAAAGACTCAGTAAATGGAAGAGAGAAACTGCCAGATTGGGAACGACTATGGTCGGATCTGATGCGGGAGGAGAGCAGGAGAATCACCAGAGATGGATCTTCATCAAAGCATGATGATGAAGAAGATCTAGCCTTAGCGAGTAAGGCAAGGAAAGGGAAAGGGAAGGCTTCCCTTTCCAAATCAAGTTCTTCCCATGGTGGGAATAAGATTGACAAACCTAAAGTGTGATGCTTTAATTGTCATGATGTTGGCCATTATGCAACAAATTGTCCACAGAAGAAATCCAAGAAGGGATCCTCAAAAGGATCAAATGGTGAGGCACTGGCCTCACATTTCAAATTAGATTTCACCCTCATTATATGCATGGTTTCATCGATGGTGGGTTGTATTTGGCACCTAGATAGTGGAGCCTCATTCCACATGAATGGCGACAAGAGTTTATTTAGTACCTTGGAGGAGAAGGACCTCCATATGCACATAGATATGGGCTATGATGGAAAGTACCATGTTTCAGGTGAAGGTACGGTTGTGTTTCAGAGGGAGCATGGAGCTCCTCTCACTCTGACTGATGTAAAGTATGTGCTTGGGCTGAAGAAGAACCTGGTGTCCGTCGCAATGTTGGAAGACAAAGGCTATGATGTAGTCTTTAGTAAAGGAAAGGCATTCCTGAGACACATCGGCACTGGACAGACCAAGAGGATTGGGATTCAAGTTAAGAATCTCTACAAGCTAGAGGTAGATGATTGTGTTGCATTGAGTTCCAAAGTAGAGTTGGTGCAAAGCCAAGATATTGGTGAGCTATGGCATAGAAGATTGGGCCACTTGCACCATGGGGCCTTGAATATCATGCAGAAAATTTCTGTTAGGCTTCCCAAGGGTAAACTGGAGCAAGTGGATACATTCAAAGGTTGTACCTTGGGTAAGTATGCAAAATTTTCCTTTCAAGATCGAGATAGTAGAGCTGGAGAAATCCTAGATCGAGTTCATACAAATGTGTGTGGACCATTCTCGACAGCCTCCATCGCTAAACAAAGGTACTATGTTATTTTCATTGATGATTTTTCTCGTAGACGTTGGATCTACTTCATGCAGAAGAAGGATAAAACCTTCTCAAGGTTTTGTGAGTTCCAAGCCTTGGTTGAGAAAGAATCAGGAAAGAATATAAGGGCCTTGCGAAGCGACAATGGTGGAGTGTATGTCTCTCAATAGTTTAAGGACTTAGGTGCAGCAGAAGGAATTAAACGGGAGTTGACGGCACCCCATAACCCATAGCAGAATGGGGTGGCCGAAAGGAAGAACAGAACAATTGTGGGATCAACTCGAGCGATGTTGCATGACCAAGGCCTACCACTTCATTTGTGGGCTGAGGCATGCAATACAACAATATACTTGTAGAATAGAAGCCCGCATCGTATAATGGGGATGAAGACACCAGAGGAGGATTTCTCCGAGAAGAGACCAGATGTGAGTCACTTTAGGAACTTTGGCTCATTGGTATTTTTCCATGTGACAAAAGATGCTTAGAAGAAGCTAGAGCCAATAGTTGAGTTGGGGATACTTGTGGGGTACACTGATACACCCCACAACTATTGGGTGTTCTTGCCTACCAGTTAGAGGATAGTGATACATAGAGATCTGAAGCTCGACGAGCAGAAGGCCATTCAAGTTTCCCTTGAGAGGGAGCTCAAGTTGCATGCAGAGGAGGAACTTTTGGTTCCTAAGGAGGAGGAGCCTCAGACTGATGTGGAGCAGCCCCATGCAGAGGATCCAAGAGTGGAGACATCCACTAATGAAAATTCTTCCAAAGATGGGCAGAAATGCTCAAGGGAAGCTAACATATTGTTAATGGATGCGAGAGGGAATGTGGGATAGCCATCTTCTCAGCACAGACAGAGGAGGTCACCTGAGCGGTACATTGGGTACATGGCCCTGGTTGGGGAGTGTGTAGAGACCAAACCATCTTCCTTCGATGAAGCAGTGCAGCATCCAGTCTGGGTTGATGCTATGGTGGAGGAGTATGACTCCATAGTTCAGAACAGTGTTTGGGATGTTGTTCAAGATCGAAAAACAAGTCAGTGGTGAGTTCCTGATGGCTTTACAAGGTAAAGCAAGCAGCTGATGGTAGTGTTGAGAAACATAAGGCAAGGTTTGTTTCTTGTGGTTTCTCACAGGTTGAGGGGATCAACTATGATGAGACTTTTGCTCTTGTAGCAAGGTACTCATCTATCAGATCGATGTTGGCACTATCAGCATAGATGGGTTGGAAGATCCATCAGATGGATGTGAAGACTGCATTCCTCAATGGCAAGATTGAGGAAGAGGTGTACATAGAGCAACCGGAAGGATTTGAGACCTTTGATCATGAGTCGCATGTGTGCTAACTCAAGAGAGATTTGTATGGGCTGAAGAAAGCACCTTGTGCTTGGTACACCAGGATCAACAGTTATTTCACCGGGTTGGGCTTCACAAAGAGTGAAGCGGATGCAAACCTATACCACATCATGGTAGAAGGTAAGCCATTCATCGTTGTTCTTTATGTTGATGATATGATCTTAACAGGTGATGATCAGTTGATCAAGTCTTGCAAGGAGGACCTTGCAAGAGAGTTCGAGATGAAAGACATGGGTTTCATGCACTACTTTCTAGGCATGGAAGTGTGGCAGAAAGATGGGGAAGTGTTTGTGTCTCAAGGCAAGTATGCCAATGAGATACTCAAGAGATTCCGCATGGAGAAGTGCAAGCCCATGCAGACTCCTCTAGCAGGTAACTGGAGGAAGGAGGATGCTACTTTAGGTGAGGTAGTAGTTGCTATTGTTTATCGGCAGCTTGTGGGTTCATTGATGTATTTGGTGAGCACATGACTAGATTTGTGCTTTGCGATGAACCAGCTGAGTCAAGCTATGGTTCAGCCTACCAAGATATTTTGGAAGGCAGCGAAGCATGTGCTGAGATACCTCAGAGGCACATCTCAGTATGGATTATGGTACATACAGACAGAGGGAATGAAGCTTCAGGGCTTCACAGATGCAGATTGGATAGGGAGTCCATTAGATCGGAAGAGAACTTCAGGAGGAATTTTCAACCTTGGTTCAGCTGCAGTTTCTTGGTACAGTAGGAAACATATGTCAGTTGCACTTAGCTCAGCAGAGGCTAATTACATGGCTGCTAGTCAGGCAACATGTGAGGCCATTTGGATCCGGAAAATTCTAGTTGGATTGTTTGATCAGAAGATGGATCCAATTGTGATATATTGCGATAATCAGAGTTGTATCAAACTCTCTGAGAATCTAGTATTTCATGATAGGTCCAAGCACATCGATATCTGGTATCATCATCTTCGAGACTGTGTGGTGAAGAGGATCATGTTGTTGCAGTATGTTTCGACCAAGGAGAAGGATGCAGATATTTTGACTAAGGCATTGTCAAAATGCAAATTTGAGTTCCACAGAGACAGGATCGGGGTGACAGATAATCCCTTTCTTGTTGAGAGGGAGTGTTGAAAATAGCAACAAGAAATGCTAAATATAGAAATGCTAAAAATAGCATTGCTATAAATAGCATTTCGAGATACATTCCAATTTTAATTAGTCCCTAAATTAAAATTGTGAATTAAAATTCGAATTTGAGCTCAGCAGTTGTTTGTAAAATAATTAATTAATTCATCTTGAGTTAATTAGTTAGAGAAAATCAAACATGAAGTCTATGTGAAGACATGCAACGGTTATCCCTTTGATTGAGGAAGTTATCCCTTAATTAAGGAGATAACAATGAGTTGTACTTTGAGTTGTAATTAGTTAACTCAGTTAACTGAGTTAAGTCCAGTTAGATTAGTTCCAACAGTTTCTGGAACTGATTGTGAGTTCAGTTAGTCAATGCATGCATGCATGCAACTAGTGTAATTCATATAACTGAATATTCTCTCATAAATAACTCATGCATGTCAGTTCAGATAGAGACCCAGTTGAGATCAAAGGATGGGACAGTGTACTGTCAGTTGCAGGAATATTCCCATGAGGATATCTCTTGCATGCAAAAGGAATTATTTCCTTGAGGATTGTGCAGTTATTTCTGAGTTTGGTGAGCAGTGCGTGAGGTAATTACGCACAGGTGGCATCTTGAGGACCCAGGAGAAACTGCGCAAGGAAATAAGAGGCTTGGAGGATTGAAGGAAGGCATATGTGTTGTCTATTCTATCTATGAGCATCAGTGAGGGATTGTATTAAGAGCTGGATAGCTTGTGAGCTAAAGCTTTGTGTAATCCTGATATATTTCCACTTGTATGATAATACAGATAGCGGGGTTTTTAGTTGAGGCTTTCCCCACAGTATTCTTCTATGTTCATGTGTGATTGTTTCTTCTTCATCTGTTATATGTGTTCTATTTGATCTTTCTCAAAATCGATTAAGCTTCTGCAAGTTTGTTTGTAGAAGTAGATCAAGTATTTTTCTTTAGTATATTGCATTATCAGGTGATCTACAGTGAGAATTTCTACGTTGGGAACTTATACAGTAACGTAGCCACAAAGGCACATAAGTGCTTGGACCTCTGGTTAGGGTTGCACGAAGATCAATCGAGTACCTTTGCAGAGGTACTAAAGGACAAAAGAGAAGTAACATCGATAATCCCTAAAGGCTTATCGATCTTCACGAAGGCAACATCAGGAAGTGTAGATCGACATCACGATCATCTGAAGGTGAGGAAACTTGGTTCCTGCATCCCCCCATACTGCTTCGTGTGAGACTTCAGTCCGCGCTCGACGGGCTGATTCCGAAAGGGCCAGTAGTGTAGGGATTTGCTTGGCTAAATAATGCTAAACCTAGCTCAGGGCCATCAAGCCAACACTAAGGAACACATGGAGACTAACTCCACACAAGTTCATGCAGAAATACCAAAGTCATTGATCTGGATCAGGAATGGGAGCAATTTAACAAAAAGCTCAAAGTATAGTAAACAGAGATGAGTCTTGAAGGAACGTTTGGATTTCAGACTCCTCAACAGACTCAGAATGTCATAAGCACGAAGAAAGAAATACAAGGGGTTATAGATACCAAAGATATTGAAATCATCCTGGCCTACTCAACTTTGGAGATTGTTCTAAAAATTGAGGAAATACCCCCACTAGATATATTATATAGCCCAACACATAAGGTTGTAGTAAAGAGGCAAAGAAAGAAGAGAAAATTAGATACATCAGTAGCAACAATTCTTGAAAATGAATCGATGGAGGTAGTATGGAAAGACACCCCATCGATCCAAGAAAACCTTACTAAGCGATCACAATTTGTAGGTGCTTATGCAACTGTGACAATTGATAAGGAAGTCAAAGTTCGGCAATTTCTCAAAGAAAAAGAAGAAATAATTTAGCTGTTGGAACAACAACTTGACCTAGAGAGACAGAGCACTAAGAGACAAGCAGTGAGACAGATGGCATAGCTACATAAATATTTTGAACATATGATATTACATATTAATCACATATTAATCAAATGCAGACTATAATAGATAGACAAGGAGACAACCCTAAAATAGAGGAATTTATTAAAGAAACGCTTGAACTAAAATCTTTGTTATCACAACAACAAGAAGTATTCTACCAGAAAATCTCATTGATCAATCCATATTGTGAAACAAGTGATGCATTAACCAATCAAGTGGTTGATAAGAGATTAGAATATGAAGAGGTCAATAAGAGAATTTCAGAGTTTATTTCTTGGCAGGAATCAGAAGAAGGTAGAAAATCTGATCTACCAAAGATCGAGGAGTCCCACAAGGATATTCTATTCACAGATTGGGACATAGAGTTGAAGCAAGCAGAAAGGGCAGCGGCTAGAGCAGCTAGCATAGAAAATAATATAATTGAAGCTATGATTGAAAAGCTTCATAGTGCCAATATCATCAAAGAATGCAAGTCGGAAATTATCCCATACTTCAAACAGTTAGAGAAACAATGGAAAGAGACCACCAAAATGGAAGAAAAGGTAATCAAAAAATGTCTAAGCTTGACTGGGAAACTTACTAGCAGTTTCTGGTGAAACCGCACAGTGAATGGATGACTTTGTGTTGTCTAACAAATTCCACTCAAAATATGGTGCCACCACTCTCCGATGTTGTACTTACGAGGAAATTAAGATCTAAAATTGGCCAGCCACCCCAGGTGAAGCCGATGATAGATATTTTCGAACTGAAGGACCGAATGGTTGATTAGAATCATTCAAGTTAGAAAATCTCATCATCATTTTCATTTCTATTTTAGGTTTTATTTTACTTATTATGAGGAAGTTTTTTTGAAACCTCCTCAGCTTTTTTTGTTATAATCTATTTTGATACATATTTTGTATTATTTAAACCTATCTCATGCATTTAGAGAGGGGTCCATAATTTTATTAAGAACGCTTTTCAAAGGCTTGCACTTCTGTACTTTTGTGATTGTCTTGATGAAATAATTGGAACAAGATCTTGATTTTCTTAGAAACTGAAGCATACTCTACTGAATTTTCACTTTTGTACTCTTAGAGTATATTTATTTGAAGGGAAGCATATCAATATTGTTGACTTCATGAGTATAACCTCTCATATCTGGTACTTCTATATTTATGATTGAATTTTGTTTATGAATTAGCATTCATCTTTTCTTATATTGTATTATGTATGAATTCTGAGCTACAATTTGACATTATATCAATTTTGTAAAATGTTTTAGTTGTAATTCCTGATTAAGTACATGAGCAATTGATATATGCGATATAGTTTTCACAATTATTTTCCCTAACTATTTAGTCAAAATAATTATCATTAATGATTTCATCTCTTATAGCAATTGAATTATCTTTATTACCTATTGCTCTAAGATATCTTTATATATCGCATGATTTAAGTTATTCACTAGGTATATATTAAGATAAATGTTAGAATAGACAGTTGCATGTGTTTTTTGTTTAATTAGATCATTTTAGTTAAGTCATTTCCCATTATACCTTATTTCAAACCCACAATCATCATCCTATCAATTCTTGCTGGGAAACTAGTCCCATTATCCCCAGTTAGAGCCACCATATGAAACGTAAAAGGAGTTGCTTCCAAGGTCTGGACCGGGTGGTTATTCCCATGTTGTTGCAATGGAATTTTGAGGCCTCAACGTTTTTCCACTATAAGGAGGGCCATGACTGTGAATGGCAAAGAGGACTAATCATAAATCAAAAATCCATCCTAAGAGTCATTCCCCCTCTAGATCTCCTCCAACTTCTATATCCCCATCTAGAACTACAATCCTAAGATTAAAAGTTGAGAAAACCTCTCCAAAATCTCCTAGTGAATATCAGAGAATACCTTCTTCAGACTACAACCCTGAATCCCCATAAGTTCAAACTTTGATAGAGAAGTTAGAGCAAATCTCTCTTTCAGCTGAAAATCCTGCAACATCTCAGTCATCTAAAGGAATTGTTTCCTTTGTTATACAACCAGAACGAATCTTCTCAAAGTGAGAAGACCAGAATTCCTCCTTTTGAATTTCCCATTCCTTATTTCTGAAATAAAACCAAGAAATCTAAATAGCATACATCCAATAGTGAGGTTTTATCCAATTCTCCACCTAAAACTCCTTCATTCCCTCCAGTCATTCTAACAACTTCCATTCCAACTACTGGTGCTAGTTCTTCTAGTCCAAGAACCTAGTCCACCTCTTCTTCAACTCAAACACCACCCATATCCTCATCCACTCAAGCCCCTCCTATCATCTCATCCACTCAAATTCCAATGGCAGGACAACAACCACCACCGCAAGTAAGACCATGGAATAATCTTGGTGTTCTAGTGATGAAGATTCCTCTTCACCCTCTTCCTAAGCATCTTGAAAGAGGGTTGCCAAAATTTAATTCGGATGATGGACTACCAGTTGAGGGATATCTCCATAACTATATGTCATCCATCAATTTAAATGAAGATGATGAAGAAGACTGTGTAGTCATATTATTTCCATATACTCGTACAAGATCCTGGTACTTTTCGTTTCCCTCTCGATCCATAAATAGATGGGATATGTTCGAAGAACAATTCCTAGATAAGTTTGTAGTTAATAGAACCACTACATCGCTCATCAAAGAGTTGTCCAATCTAAAGGCTAAGACGGGAGAAAAGATCAAATATTTCAGCTCCAGATTCAACAAATTACTCAATAAAGTTCCAACTACATCATCCCCTGGTGTTGATGTTCAAATTGAGTGGTACATATCTTCTCTTCCTATCAATATAGCCATTTTTGTAGATAGGGAAAATTTTCCACATTAGCCAAGAACATGAAGGAATCCCTGTCCGTAGAGAAATGCATAATTTCTCTTGAAAAGACTACCTCTCAGGAAGACAGAAAATCTAAGAAAGTTACTTTCAAAGATGACTATAAAAAGAAAACCCCAAAATATCCTTTTGATCTTGAAGGCCTTCAGAAATTACTGAAAACCATGTCTAACAAAATGGTTGAAATGAAGAAACAAGTTGTTGAATCCTCTTCTACCAAAAAACCTTTCAGATCTTTTAGGAGGATTCAGTCTTCTAGTACTCAACCACCAAATACCATATCTAATGTTGAGTTTGACTTAGAAGAAGAGGAAGAATAAACCACAATGACTGATGAAGAAATTGAAAAAGAAGAAGTAGTTGAACTAAATGGGATGTGGGACTTTATCCTTTCAAATGAATAAGAACTATAATTTTTTCCCATTAGCACCGGAAGCAAAGGGCCTGTTGATATGACTTAGTCAAATCAGAAGCAGAAAACTCCAAGTCATGTTGCTAAGGAAAAAGTAATTAGCAAAAAATCTTCTCCTAAGGCTTCACAGCCAAATCCATCTTCATCAAATATTCCATCTACATGAAATACCTTGGTAGTTACAGATACGATGGAGTATAACATTGTGGAAGACATGACGAAAACTAGGGCCAATATTTTGCTACATGAACTTAGAAAACTAAAGCAACAACAGAAAATACTACTTAGAGAACTAAATGTGGTTCCTACTTCTCCCGTACCTGTTGTTGTTGTATCTCAAGCTACTAAAGGCATGGGTAAACCCCCCACTTCTTCAAACAAATTCAACCCTACAGATGTCATCCTAATCGATGATAAATCTAATTCACACATGCCTCCTTTCCTATTAACCTATGAAATTTTCAATAGAAACCTTAATAATTGTTTGATTGATTCAGGAGCCTCTTCTAATATAATGTTGAAAACATTCTGTGCTAAGTTAAACATCACTCCTCAAAAGCCTGTCGTTCACATAGTACAACTTGAAAGAACCAAAGTAGAGGTCTTAGGGGAATTAAATTCAATTAACATTTGACTTTCCTCAAATCCCAAAGTCTATCAAATAATTGATATATTGGTCGTTGATATTCCTGAATTCTACAATCTAATTCTAAGTAGAGATTGGTCTAAGAAACTCCATGGATATTTTGCTACAGACTGGTCTCACATGTGGTTGCGCTACAATGGAAAGCCAAATCAAATTCGAGTTGACCGATAGAAACACCTAAAACATACCGTGACTAATTTTGAAGGTGATAATGAACTGGTAGCATCCAATAATAAAATTATTGGGAATTATTCAGCTGAGTCATTTTTAGGGAACTTTAAAGCACGAGAGACTCCCTTTATGGATAACTCTTTCATCTCATAGATGGAAAATTTCTCACAGACAGTTGCTTCCAAGTGTAAAATTTCTGTAAATAAACCCTTAGTTGACACTTTTTTTTGGACTTTATACTTTGATGGTTCCAAATCTAATGATGGTGCAGGAGTTGGTTGCATTTTAATCAGCCCGGAAGGAGAAAAAACCATGTTATCTTGCATACTAGAATTCAAATGTATAAATAATATTGTAGAATATGAGGCATTGGTTCAAGGATTATACAAAGAAATTGGCCTCAACATCAAATATCTGCAGGTTTTTGGACACTAAGAAATTGTCATTAAACAGGTAAGAAATACTATCCACTTCCTTTCTTTACATCTTAAGCATTATCAATCATTAGTCCAAGATCTTACATCACATTTTTTGGCATTTATTTTTTTCTCCTGTACCTAGACTGTGAAATGCCAGTGTCGATCGGTTAGCTAATGTTGCATCAAAACTCATACCATCTGAGGATTATAGTCCTGATAGATTTTCCATTGAATTAATTTTTCGACCATCCATCCCGACAATGTCACAAATTGGTGAATCTTCAACCATGATTATGATATTGTAAATTTTATAACATCAGAGGGGTCATACAATGTCCAAATCATAGATGAAAATGAGCATGACATTCAGTTAAAGCAGAGCGTTTATGAAAATCCAATACCCAAATTTGTAGTCAAATTAGAAAATTTTTATTATCTCAAAGACAGATTTAAGAATGTAACTAATGCCAAAATCCAAAGCTTAGCCCTTAGATTTGAATTAGTGAACCTTGGAACTGATGACAAACCTCAAAACATTGATTTAGGTCTCGGTCTATCCCCTAATGAAATATAATCATTCATTCGATTGTTAAAGCATACAAAGGTATCTTTGCCTGGGATTATTCTGATCTCAAAACTTATGATGCCTTTTTCATATAGCACACCATTCCTATGATCTCTAATGATAAACCAGTGCAGTAGAAACTAAGGAAAATTCACTCGAACCTCAAAAGTCAAATCAAATCAGAGCTAAATAAACTCCTTAAGGCCAAAGTCATATTTCCTGTTAGGCATTTGAAGTGGGTGTCCAATTTAGTGCTTATTAGGAAAAAGAATGGAGACATTCCTGTATGTATAGATTTTAGAAATTTAAACAAAGGATGTCAGAAAGACAACTTTCCACTCCCAACCATGGAACAAGTCCTGCAGTCAATAGTTGGTTCTAAACTCATGTCTTTTCTTGATGTATTTTCGGGATATAACCAAATCCTGGTCCATCCAGATGACAGATTGAAAACCACATTCAGAAATAAATGGGGAACATATGCTTATCAGAAAATTCCTTTTGGTTTGATAAATGCAGGTGCCACATTTCAAAGAGCTATGGATATAGCCTTTAAAGGACTCATTAACAAATCGGTTGTTATTTTCCTGGATGATATCACTGTCTATTCCAGGAAGAGAAGAAGCCATTTAAACGACCCTAAGTAGATCTTTGAACGATGTAAAAAATATGGGATCTTGCTCAATCCAAAGAAGTCTTATTTTCCCTTAAGCGAAGGTGAGCTTTTAGGATTTGTCGTATCAAAAAAAGGTATTTGTATCAGTCCAGAAAGGATTAAGGAAATTAAGAAAATCCCCTTACCCCATAATAAGAAATCAATGCAGTCTTTCCTTGGTCAAATAAATTTTGTAAAAACATTTGACCCTGACTTTTCACAAATAGTTTTACCTTTATAGTCTATGATTTAGAAAAATTCATTTTTCAAGTGGGTTCACAATCAAAGAGAAGCATTTGATTTAATCAGACAAGCTATTATCAACTCTCCCTCCCTTACAACTCCCAATTTTTCCAATCATATGTTGTTGTTTTAACATAGCTCAATGATCAACAGATAGAAGCACCAATCTCGTTTTTTAGTTCAAATCTACAAGGTGCTGAATTAAATTAATTTGCTGCAGAAAAATAGGCCTTTCTATTTATTTTTTTTGTCGGCAACAGTAAGACCTTTCATTTTCTATTGAAGCAGGTTATAATAAGTACATATATTTGGTGACCTCAACCCACCCCGAAGGGAAACCGGGTCTGTTGGCCACCTGAAGTCTTTGAAAGCCAACCAGTAATAAAAAAGTAACAGCCTATCTATCCATGCCAGGTGAACTATACTACCGAAATTGCTAAAACTGCTTCCTTTCACCATTATAAACAAACAAACAGAGGGCTCGGCTATCTAACAAAATCCATGAACGAAGCTTGACAGTCTAGTCTACCTCGTTTTCAGGAGGGGTATCTTCAGCTTTTATCTCTGGCACTATCTTCTTCAGAAGTTGTTGAATTTCTTCCAGCTTGTTGTCTTGCATGAGCAGGGTGATCTGGAGGTTCTTCATTTCTCTTTTTAAGTTTGGGATGCCCTGAGCCATTTCTGCCATTTCCATTGCTACTTGTTCCATCGCTTTTGCCATAATTCTCTTAACAACCCAGTAAACATGAAGGGCCTGCTTATATAGGGACAGGCGGCTTCTGGTGTTACCTGGATCAGGAATCAAATTTCCCCAGTCCTCCATCTCCGTTTCTGAGTCCTCCTGCAAGGCATTGGCCTCCACTTCCTGGATTATCCTACGTATCTCAACATTTGTGCCTTCATTATATGCTTTCTCCGCTTCTTGAACCATTTGATTCATGGTTCTTCATCCACGTCGCTGGTCAACTGGCGGTTCTGAACTCTGTTCCTGCCTTTCAAATTTCCGCCCTCTACCTCTGCCTCGGCGTCCTCTACCTCTGCCTGGATTCATAGGTTTTTCCTCGCTGCTGGCTCGCTTCCTTGACCAATTTCAAAACTTATGTTCTCTGTTAAATCCTCCCTTCCCTGTCCTCTGGTTCTCTTCTCCTGATTTGTTTTTCCATCTTGTTGGTCTCTCCCTGGTCTCCGGATTTTCCTTTCTCCTCCTTTCCTCGCCTGCATTTGGTGAGGCTTCTCTATAATCTGCACTTCCTCATTAAACCCTTGTTCCTCTATCGCCACCTGGCCCTGGTCTATGCCCTCCCGAGTTCCTCGCTTGGTTCTGACCTGTCCTATCCCGCTTCCCTCCATATTCGTGTCAACCTCAATCTTTCCCATGCTCTCCTCGTCTAATTTCAAACTGATATTGTGATAGCCTAGCTCCCGGCCTTTCTCCGCTTGGTTACTCTCTACAAATGTTATGTGTCTTACAGTTTCTAAGATTCTGCCTGTACTCACTGTCTGAGCATAAGTTTGATTCACCTTGGCGAGCCTATTCCAGCTGTGAATATCCCAGCATACCACTCTTTCTTTACTACTCTGCGACTCCACCCTTTGGTGCGGTGCCACTCCTCCTTTACTGCTCTGCGTCTCCTCCCTTTGGCGCGTGCAGTCTTTTGGGTTGCCCTTGTCTTCTCTTATTAACCATGTGCCAGCTGCCTTCCGTCCTCTCGCATCAAAGCCGTCGGTCTTACACTCTCCCCTCATCTCTTGATCACTGCCCTTCTTGCCATCAACTGTCTTCATTACCCTGTCATTTCTTGGCCTCGGGATCCTGCCGGTTCTGAAAGCCATCATGACAGCTTGAATGGTTTTAATGTTTCGTGGTGGCATGCCCTGCCTCCTCTCTACTTTCATGATTTTGCCATGCTTCTCCACCTTCTCCACCCCGATCGGGGGCCATCTGTAGCTTTTTTCATGCAGTTGTAGTCTCTTTGTCATCCTGAGTGATAATCGAGGTAAGGATCTCCCATCGTGGCTTGTCCACCTGCGTTGGCCATATGTTATCTACCTTCCCATCCTGTTCATTACATCCCCAGTTGGCTAGGAAGTCAGCTGCTTTGTTTCCTTCCCTTTTTACATGGTTAAAAATTTTGTAATCTATACGTTTCATGGTGTCTGCCAAGTCTTGAATTAACCCCGCCATCCTCCAGCTCTTCGCTACCTGTTCCCAATCTTTACCATTATTCAATTTCCTGAGACTTTCAATAACTAGCTGCGAGTCCCCTTCAATCTCCACCTGAGTATAACCATTTCTAATTGCTATTCTGATGCCTTGGTATACTGCCATCAATTCTGCTTCATTATTACTCATTATACCTCCCCGATCCGCATAGACCCATCTGGTATTTCCTTGGCTATCTCTGAATATACCCCCAAAACCTGCTGGCCCCGGGTTTCCCTTGGAAGCCCCATCGAAATTCAGTTTGATGAAGTTTTCTTGAGGGTAGATAAACTTGGACAGACTCTTACTCTGGGTATTTTGATTTCTTTTGCTTTGAGGATGGACCATACTCGACTTCAGATCTAGACTGTCTAAGATTCGACTTTCTTCTGGGGTTGTTTTCCAGTCCTCTTCCTCCCAGGCTTCCGCTAGAATAGTCTCTCTTATGAGAATCTTGTTTCGCTTCCAGATCGATTCAGGAGGGTTGGCTTTGTCTTGAAATATTCTTAGATTTCTTTCTTTCCATATTAGCCATATATTGAATCCCATTGCCAGACTCCAGGCTCTCCTCACCACCTGGCATGAAAATTGACCTTTTCCCCATTGGAAGATGGTTCGCTTAATGTCCTGGGGATCCCTGTTTGATTTTCCAAAGAGATTTTCGATTTCAACCCATTGTTGTAGGGCGATTGGGCATGAATTCAGGAGGTGTTCCTGCGTTTCTATGTCTTGTTTGCAAAGGCTACACCTGGGGGGTCCATAGAAACCTCTCTTTTGAATCTGGTCCCACGTCAGGATTCTTCCTTTTATCCATGCGAACAAGGTTACCTTTGGCCACCATTTATTTTTCCATATTTGTTTCCAGCCTGGTTCCTCCTCTTCTTGTACCTGATGAGTGGTTAGATAGTATGCTTCCTTTACCGTGAAAGTGCCTTTTGCTGATCTTCCCCACCGAAGAATGTCCGGGCCTGTTCTAATTTTTATCCTTCTTGATTCCATTTCTTTTACAAATACCATTCTCTATTCAGGATCTATATTATTGTCCCATTCTTTGGGATTCCTCCAAATTCTCCAGGTCTCATCTTGCCTTTCTTCTTTCCAATACTCATTCACATAATGTAACCCTTCTGTTGCCCTTTGATATGTGTCTTGCAAAAGTTGGAGCCCTGCCAATCTCTCTCTTTGCTGCCAGGCTTCCTCCCAAAATTTGGCTATATTGCCATCCCTTATTTCCCAGAAAGCATGCCTGCTTATAATGTCCCTATTTTGGCTTGCCAGGTCCCATACTGTGGAGCCCCTTGGGACTTCCTCTAATCTAAGAATGTCCTCCACAGATGTAGGCATTGAGTATTTTTGTGTCCAGATATTTTTCCATAGATCCTCTCCTCCCCTCATCCACCTCCACCATAGCTTCGCTCCCAGGACTCTATTCATAGTACCCGGATCCCTAAGACCTAGGCCTCCTTCTTCCTTATGCTTTGTTAAGCCTTCCCACGATATAAGAGCCCATTTTTTTTGCTGTTTTGGACCTCCCCAGATGAATTTTCTAAAAATTTCTATCATTTTTGTACACACTCCTTTGGGGGCTGCCATAACCGAGAGAGGATAAATAGGAATTGCTTGGAGAGTTGATTTAAGAAGAACAAGTCTGCCTGCTATGTTCAAAGATCGGAATGCCCAATTTGTCAATCTACTCTTAAGCTTTTCCATTGTTTGCTGCCAATTTGCAATTCTTAGAGGGTGTAAGGCTAATTGATTTCCCAAATACTTTGTTGGTAATTCTCCTAATCGGAATCCCAGAGTTCTGGTCAAATGTCCTTTGACCGCTTCAGGTGTGTTGAAGAGGAAAGTGCATGATTTCTCCCTATTAATCTCTGTACCTGAAGCTTCCATGAAGAGATCCAAAATCCGTTTTATCCTCTTAACTTCTCGTAATGAAACAGCACAAAAAAGCATGATGTCATCAACAAACTGCTGGTGTGTAATTGGAAGGTTATTTCCCCATGGTCTCAGTCCTTTGATTTTTCCTTCCCTCAGTTCTTTTTTGAGATATCTTCCTAGGCCTTCTGCTGCAATTATGAACAAGAATGGTGATATAGGGTCTCCCTGCCGCAGTCCTCTTGTAGCATTGAACATTGAGGCCTTTGCTATTTTTAAGTCAATAAAGCATTTCAGAAAATTTCTCATTAAAACTCACACTAAAATCGTAGTTCCATTCTCAGCAGTAAGGCAATTACTGGTGCAAAGGGAAGTAGGAGAAAAAAGGGCCAACTAGATAACCGCACTACAAGAATATGATGTCAAAATTATACCAGCTAAAATTGTTAGGGGTCAAGGTTTTTTGCATAATGTTTGACGGAGCATCCAACTTACCAGCAGAAGAAGATTCAGGTGATGACATACAAATATCAGAGGTAAGCCTCAACAATATTGAATCTCAATATGTTGATCTCATCTTTTATTTAAAAATGGATATGCCCTTATGCAGTTCAGTTACAAAAGAAAAAGGGCTTTGAGATTGAAAGAAAAGCAATACGAAATCGTCAATGATGTTTTATTTAGAAAAAAATTATGACTCTGTTTTGCTAAGGTGCCTTGAAAAATCTGAGGCAGAAAAGGTTTTGCAAGAACTCCATCATGGACTAGTTAGTGGAAATTTTGGAGGAGATACACAACACATAAAATCTGGTATGCTGGCTATTATTAGCCAACCTTGTTCAAGGACGCGCAATAATACGTAGGGAAGTGAAAAACCTGTCAAATTGTTGCTGGAAGACAAAGGAAACTTGCATTTCCATTACAGCCAGTCAACATTGAACAACCATTTGAGAAATGGGGACTGGACATAATAGGTGAGATTGTTCCTCACTCTTCAAAGCAACATAGATACACCCTTACAGCAACTAATTACTTTACTAAACGGGTGGAAGAAATTCCACTTAAGGTAACCAATTCTAAGAACATTATCAAAATTATTGATCAATTTATCATTACCATATTTGGCCTATCGACTGCCCTAATGTTTGACAATGCATCTTACTTCAAAGGCAACATTATGACAGAATTCACTCTCAAAAGATATTTCAAACTCAAGTATTCCACTAACTATTATCCTCAAGGAAATGGTTTAGCATAATCAACCAATAAAAACCTCATTAGTATCATTAAATGGCTATTGATCAGAGTCAAAGAAACTGGCATAAATCTCTAACATTTTCTCTATGCGTAGATCGGATAACATAGAAGGCCTCAATAGGCACATCTCCATTTAATCTGGTCTATGAAAAAGAATTTTTTATTCCTACAAATACAATTATTCCCTCTCTAGCCCTAGTTCAATTTATTGAAGAAACACATTCTTCTTCTTTGAAATTAAGGGAATCACAAATCCTCAAACTCGAAGAAGAAAAAGAGAAAGCCAAAATCATACATTCCCATCATCAAAAGTTAGTTAAATCTTCCTTTGATGCAAATTCTGTTAGCCCAAAATAATTTCAACTTGGAGACCTTGTATTGAAGTGGGATAAAACACATGAGGAAAAAAGTAAGCATACCAAATTCCAAAGAATGTGGATTGGACCATTTCATATTACAGAAAAAATCGACCCATAAACGTTTCTATTGCAAGATTTATTAGGTAAGAGAGATTCTCTACCTGTGAATGGCCATTTTTTGAAAAAAGTATTTTTAATAGGAGACAACCTCTTCTATCCCTTGTACACTATCACATTTACCTTCTTTCATTTTTATGCTTTCTAGAAAATAAATGTAATTAAGTATTTACTTTTTGCCTCACAATAAATCTTTTGGAAATATTTTGATTTTTCTCTTTTATAAGTGGAGATTGTTAAGGAAATAATTATAACATTTGAAAATTAACTAAGTTCTATCTCTCTGAAATTTCCTTTTTTCCACCAAAATTATTTATTCTTTGAGAAAACTCCGACTTTGTAAAAACCCTTTTGTTGTATTATCAGTGAATAGAAGTATCTTTAACAAAGTAAAGACTCTTTGCAGATAAGCATCTTCAATTCTATAATTGTCATCCATAACTCTTAAGGAGCCAATGGTTCCCCCCATCCAATAAACTTTTCTCTTTTTAGAGTGTAATTCTAAAAAATACTAAAACTTAAAAGATAAGAGGTATCATCAAGAGCATGCTTACCATGTTCATAGGGAAATAATACACTGACATTTCCAATACTACATACCAAAACAGGGTAATGGCTTGAGATTATTTTAATCTTAAGACAAGAGGTTTCATCATGAGCGAGCTTGTTCAGGAATGGAATTGTCACTATTTGGCCACAAAACCAAGACAATGGCTTTTAAGTAATAAAAAGAATAATTTTGTAAAGAAAATATCAAGAAAGAAAAATAAAAAGGAGAATAAGCATATGATTTTGAATTAATCTCTAAAAATTTCACTCTTATCTGGATGGGACACTGAATCATTGTTGGTTAAACGTAACCATGTTGAGGCTATGGACACCTACAGACAGCAGAGGCTCTACCTGTGACAAATGAATACTTTTAAAATCTGATCTGCAAAATCCCCCTACTTTATTTTTAAACTAAGTAAAGACTGATATAGACAAAGGAAATTTCATTTTTAAGAGGATATCAAATGAATTGTAATTAGGTGAGTTTTTTCTTATTCAGAGAAATGTTACTTATCTTAAAATTCATAAAATTCCTATTTCCTGAACTATTTTTACTTTGAAAGTTTTAGAAATTTCAAAATTATCAGAGATAGCTAGTTCTTCTAGTGAATTTCCAATTGTTGTAATATTCAACAACCCCCCATTTATTATATAATAGTTAGTATTGTATTATTAAATGGGGACCCTTAAAAAAAAATCAAAAAACTTAGAAAAAAAGAGCTTGCCTTTAAATCCATTTGGAATAAAACCTTAGATGGACTTAAGATATTAAACCAAGTCACTTTGTGATTAAGCATTCTCGCTTTATCGCAAATCGCATGATCGCAAAGCAACAAAGGTTATTCATGAGTCAGAGTCTGTGAAATACAATAAAAGAACCCCCTTAGAAGACTGAAGGTAGCATTAAAACTCTTTTATATACCTTAAGTCTTAGAGTATTCTTTATAATATAAAGTGCTTGTCTCATCGCGGCTTTCACAAAGGCGTAAATGTTCAAACCATAAAAAATTGTGAATTGTGATATGGTCTGAACCCGACGAAATAATAAAAATTGTTATAACTTGAATCAAGTCCGACCTATCACGAATATTTGTTTCAATGAAATAATCATCCGTTTATGGAAAAGCGCTTGAAAAAGTTAAAAGAATTTTGCTCATCGCAAATTGCAAAAATACCAAAGCAACTTTGAATTGGTCTATTCTATAAAACTGACATCACCGATTTGCAATATTGCGATAAAACCATTTATCTCAATTGCTTGATCGGTATCACACTTAAAACACGCCAATTTGAAATATCATTTACAATTTTCGATGCAATGGTTTGATGAGACAAAGAAAATAGCACATAGGCCTTCATGAGTAGTTAATAAGGTTTAACTGCATTAACCCTTTTCACTACTCGATAAGATTGATATCTTTTTACCCATCTTGAAATAAAGGCTTCATCTTCACATCGTTTCAGAGTATACTATGTTATCATGTGTTTCGCTTGTTGGTTGTGTTATATTCTTTCCATGACTAGCCCACGTAGTTAATCGGGGGGTTAGAGGGTTAGAAGGGGGGAGAGCTCCCCCTTTATTGCGTTGATTGCATAGCAGGGGGTTTGAGGGGTGTAGGTAACCCCACTCTATGGGGTCCAGGGCAGTGCCCTGGAAAATTTTGGTTTTGGACCCTATATTAGGATGGGCGGACCTACCTATGGTTTTGTGCATGATTTTCACACATGCTTTTCGATGCGATGGTATTCGGTCCATGGTTTTGGACGC
This sequence comes from Pinus tabuliformis, assembly GCA_031772625.1. Lineage (NCBI taxonomy): Eukaryota > Viridiplantae > Streptophyta > Pinopsida > Pinales > Pinaceae > Pinus > Pinus tabuliformis. The sequence goes on along the minus strand of CM062810.1, from coordinate 108,208,672 downwards.
GATGGTTTTCGGTCCATAGTATTAGATGCTTCGGCAGGTATAAATATGTATTGTAACATTGAAAGGAACATAACAAAAAATCAAGTTGGTAATCTCGTTTTTGGGATCCAGGGGAAAATATCTGTGTATATGTGTTTTATGTGTTATGTTCTCACATTGTTTATTTTCTGTGTTCTAGAATTCGTATGCAGGTAATTTCTGTATGGGGTTAAAACCTAGAGTTGGTATCAGAGTTATTTTCGCTTCAAGGGGACGCCTTTATTGCTGAGGAGTTTTGCTCGGGCCTATGGTAGACCCTGTTCAGTGGGAGATCTGCTAGATCGATCCTGGTGGTGAAAGAAGATGGTGAGCAATCGAAAGATAGAGATCGAGAAATTTAATGGTCAGGATTTTGAGTTGTGGAAACTCAAGACGGAGGATCTATTGGTGGATAAATATTAGTGGATCACGGTAGATCCAGGTACTAAACCAACGGGGGTGTCTGATGAAGGATGGAAGAAGTTGGATCAGAAGCAAAGAGCACAATACGATTGTGTGTCTCATATTCAGTATTGTTGAATGTATTAGGGGAAGCTACAGTGAAGGCTTTGTGGAACAAGTTAGGGACTTTGTACCAATCTAAGTCTCTGGTGAATAAATTGTTCCTGCACAAAGAGTTGTATAACTTGAGGATGAAAGATGGAGACTCAGTGACAGAGCATATGAATGCATTTAATACTGCGGTAAGTCAGTTATTATCTGTTGATATTAAAATTTTAGATGAAGATAAGTGCATCAGTTTGTTTTGTTCTCTACCATATTCGTGGGATAGTCTGCTTATTTCAATAGGTAGCAATACAACTGCCTTACAGTTTGATGAAATAGTCTCATCCTTATTGATAGAGGAGATGAGACAGAAAAATATGGAGAGACAGAATGGTGATGCCTTGTTTGTACGAGGATGGTCCCAAAACAGAAACAAAAATAAGTCATCGAGTGGGAGATCTAAATCTCCATGAAAACCTGTAAAGGTGGTTTGCTAGAAATGTGGAAAGGAAGGGCACTACAAAAGGGACTATAAATCTAAATCTCCTGATAAAGGAAAGGGATCTGATGATGCTCCTTCTTGTTGATGCCTCGAAAATCGCTGCAACAACATTGGGGATAACCACCCAGTCCGGACCTTAGTACAGCTCCTTTTCCGTTTGGAATAGTGGCTCCGACTGGGGATAATGGGACCAGTTTCCCAGAAGTGGATAAACGGGATGAATGGATGATTTATAGACTAAGCTAGTGGTGAGTGAATAACTAAACTATTAACAAGAATACATAAATTATGATCTATCCCGGGAACTTATTGAGCTTTAAAGTGCAGCGCTTGATGATCCGTGTCTATAAACAGGCATATAGATGACTCCATCTAACAGACAGGGACATTATTTCATTCATGATTATTGTGCTTAAATAGTTAAGCAAAGCGATTAAAGCAATATTACCACACTTATCATTTATATCATTGACATATACATGATTAAAAAAAACACATCATAAAACATCCAATAGTGGAATGAATATAGATCTGCTGTCACAGCGCATGCATATAATCAATAATAGCAAGAATAATCACATAACAATTCATATGAAAGGAATGAATTCAGACATAGATAGAAATACCATATGAGCTGCTTGACATTCCCAATATCAATCGCTACTTGTAGTTCTTCCTTCAACGCAAAAACATTCTCAACAAAGACAATAGTGCACAATTGCATAAAAAGCTTCCTTGTCGAATTAAGAACAACTGGTCCAGTTTCATAAAAGAATATTGACTAAAGCACAATAGTGCATACTTCAGTCTTTTAAGTCTGGTACAAAACTTTACGACCCTTTCCAAAACAATGAAAGGGTCTATAAATACTAAATTAATCTAAATATCTATTAAACTGAAAAACTACTAAATTGTTATCAATAAATCTTGATCCTATTTCCCTCAGCGATCTGGCAATCGGCGGCATGATTCATCAAGTAGGCTGCTTGCCTTTAAATCTGAGCTGACTTATCGCAAGCATTGGCTCTACTTCAGGAGGTTTTTTGAGGCGCGAACTGAGCTAGGCGGCATAGGTGGCATTCTGAATATCGGGAATTATATACCCGATCGCATCTGTTAGGCACTTAAGGGCGGCTCTCTGTGTATGCGGCTTAATCAGGAAGAGCCAATATGCCTCGAAGGTTAAACTGTTAATCCTGGTGATTAATCTCCCCTTTTCCTCTAAATCAGGATAACATGATTGCTCCAATGTGTTTTTTGTTGTCAACTTTCCTGGTGTACATTGGGAAATCATATTTTATAAGTAGAGAGTGTTGTTAACTAGTTCAACTAGATTGTTGGAAGTTGATTTACATCTTGAAGCCGCCCTCTCTGCTTTCATCATCTGAGACTGCCATTCTGTGAAGAGTATATCTTTATGTGTTTCTAAGATCCTGGGCAAATTTGCTGCTCTCCCTTGATCAGAATCTTGCCAGTCAAGAAATGCAGTTATGATCTCTTCGGCTTGATCTAATTCATTTCTGGCCTTCTCTACCTGCTGATTTATGGATGTCGTTAACTCACACAGTGGCTCTGCCTGAGCGATTTGTTGACACAGGAGCCTAATTTGGGATATTAATGCAGTGTTTATTTGTAATGCTTATTCTCTGAATTCATCCACTTGTGGAGCGCCCTTTATTTTTTCGAGTTGTGATGACAATTGAGCGATTTGCTCATCCTTTATTTTCATCATTTGCTCATTTGCCGCCCTTAATTGTGCCAATGCCTCTGATAATTCCTTCTGTTTCTGGATCGCGCTTTGGTCGATCCTTTGCTTTTCTACCTACAATTGCTGAGTTAATTGACTGTTCACTTGTTGTTGTGTCAACAATTCCTGCTCTACCTTCTTCTTTGATTCAGCCAACTCTGCCTGTAATGCGAAAATTTCTTGATCCTTGGTTTTCAGTAGAAGACTTACCTCCGATGCCTTATCGATTGTCGCTGCCGAATAGGCTCCTGCATACTGCGACAGTTTTGTCAGGTCATCGGAGGGGTCAAATTCCTCCTTCCAAACCATGCTGCCCGTAATAGTTTGCTCTGGGAAAAGGAAAGGTTGATCTATCTTCCTTCTTTTCCTTTGTCATTTTACCACTGCTTTATGCCTCGGGCTGTAGAAAACATCCAGGGGAGGAATATCTTCTACCTGGAGAATGATTTGGTCAGAGGGGTCTTTTGGTATTACCTCAACATCCTTAGAAATGGGTGGGCCGCTGGTTCCACTTAGAACCTGAGGTGAAGTGATGTCCTGTGTATCATTTGTCTTGGAAGTGTCTATATCTTTTGAAAATTCCAACCCACTGATGATAGAGTCAAATTGCTTCCATTCCTGGAGCAATTTAGGTTCAATACGAGTATCTATATTGACAGCAATGGTGGTTTGTTTTTGCTTTTTGGCTTGGGACTCCTTCCGCATTTCTTCCTGCTCTTTCTTTTGTTGCTCCTCTTGTTCTCTCTTCTGTCTTTCCTCCTGCTCTTTCATTTGTTGTTCCTCTTTCTCTTTCCTCTGTCTTTCCTCCTGTTCCTTCTTATGATCTTTTGTTATAACCGGAGGTTCCTTTAACTGTTGCCGGCCAGGCTCACTTGATGATGTCGCTGGGGTTGTTGCTAGTAAATATAGAGGTAGAGTTTGCAACCTCTGTTCTCTAAGTTTATTAAATTCAGTCAACCCTTCATCATTATATTTTGCTATGGCGAATGATTTAACCTGATTTATTGACTCCGCTGAAGAGAACAGGTCGTCAAAGATATCTTCCTTATGATCAAATCTTGTCAGTTTAGCCTGTTCTAATGCATTATAGGCAACTTTATTTGGATCGAAATGCCTATTTGGGAGAGTCAACAGAGTCAAGGATTGAATTTTTGTGGCTTCCTTTTCTGCATGTTTGAGGTCATGCAAGGTATATACACCACACCTCAAAGGAAAAGAGGGCCAGCCTTGCTTCTTATTCTTCTTGAGCGTTTGTGTAACACTCTCTGCAATGATTTGGTAAGAAATTTCCCTCGCTAGCAGTTTATCTGGTATGTACAAGGGGAGGACATGGGGTCTGGCTTGGCTATCGAAAACTCTTATGTAGGTAAACCTCTCCTCTCCAAACCATCTACCTATTCCGGTTAAATTAATTCTGGCTTGATAGGAAATCTTGGGAGCAGGTTTATCGAAAATGGAATAATAAATAGGCAACATAAATCCATTACAGACTTGGTATAGATGATGTTTATAAGAAGATTTCCACAATTTCTGATGATATATATGAATAGGCGTGGGGTCTTGTGCAGTCCACCTCCAGCCGAGTACGGGGAATTCAGAGTTAAAACAGAGGGTATCTAGAATATAGGAACTGTAGTAAAATGGGGGAATTACCCTTTCAGAAATACGGGTCTTGCTTCTAAACTCAAGCACAGCTTGTGCTAATTTTTCAGAAAGGATGGTGGCCCAATCCATAATTATACTGTTGCATGCTGCTTCCATTAGAGGAACCATTTCTATGGTAAAATTAGTAGATTCATGCAATCCCCATAATCTACACATCATTATTCCAGCATAGCAGTAAGGAGAAGCCAGAGAATCAATCGATTACTTACCGGAAGATTCGTGTTTGTGTTTGGCCGGATTTTGTCTCCAATCCCGGATGGGTTCGGATTTAACTTCATTTTCGTTTGCAAATTTCTCCAGGAACGCCTTATTATATATCTTCTCTAGCTCGGGCAAATGATACATTTGCCTTAGATCATCTGCCCTGAATGACCCGAAAATTCTCCCGTCTCTGGTGCTGAAAGTTCTATCCAAGATTGGGATTTCTTCAATCGCCCACCGCACGACGTCTGTGTATGGGAGAATTTGCTCCCAGGCTGCTATCCTGTGAAGGAAAGAGTCGGCTAAATCCTTGAGAGTACTCTCAGACTTCTGAGTTAAATCCACAGTAGCTTCTACTATTGTCTTTGCTAGTTCTTCGGCTTCAATCAGGTTGTAAGTGCCTTGCCAAGTAACTCTGATGAGACCTGTACATGTAGTATCAGATATCAAGCCCTTCTCTTTGTCCACGACAGCTTGTCCTGCAGCTGGTGTAGCGGAAGCGCCCGTGGTCTTCTTGGATTTCTTCCCCATCTTGCTTGAGCTTTCTTCTATGGATAAATTCTATACATCGGCGAAAATAAACGTAACACAGAGATATGCTAATGAAAATCCATTATGGGAAAGATATATTGATCAAAGCATGCTGAGAGATTAACTCTTAAAAATGGTTGCGGATACAATCCATGGGAAGATCTTACTATTACATTAAATGGTTGTTTAAGACCTGCCACCCCTTAAATGCTCATTATACCATTATTCGGCCGAATGGCCCGCTTAAGCGTACTATGGATATTTTGGCGGTTGAGTGCAGGTGATCGATTTCTTAAGAGATCAGGCTTTAAATGTGAATAGATCATAATATCCTTCCATTTAACGGTTTTTTGAAATCCGCGCTATATCATAATCGGGCGTCGGGAACACTTAAATCCTTATGTTGACAATTTTGAAACCCCGATCGCCGATAGCGATATCGCATCGCATCGGGAGAATTGGTGTTATACAAACATATGGATAGCATACCACCGACCGCCGATAGCGAAATCGCATCGCATCGGAGTGAATGGGCATAACAATGTGCATAGATAGTGTATCGCCGATTGCTGATTGCCGATATCGCATCGCATCGAGGGTATGACCTGGGCGCCTTATTATTGTGCATAGGATATTACCGATTGCCGATTGCAATATCGCATCGCATCGGGGTGAATGGCTCAAGGTGCTTTAAGATTGCGTATAAAGTATCGCCGATAGCCGATAGCGATTTCGCATCGGCGGGAACCCACATGTCACTTATTTGTGTTTTCTATGTCATTGCGATATGCGATCTTGCGATCGCTTTATCGCAATGATAAAAGATTGTTTTATTTGATCCAATATGGGTTTTTGAAAAGGTTTTATATAATGTCTTCATTTGGTTTGCGGACCTTTTTCAAATAATGCGATATTGATACCAATTAACTTCTAAAGGGACCCATTTCACATAGTAATTTTGTAAATATAAATGATATGAAATGGGGGGTTGTTGTAGGGCACAACAATTGGCAATTCGCTGGAAGAACCAGTTATCTCTGAAAAGTACAGAAATACTTAAACTTTTGCAAAAATAGAGTTCTAATCAAAGGGGAAAATTCTAATATAACTAGGTATATATGCATTCCAAGTAAAATGAATCTATTTTTGCTAATTTCCTCTCTTTTTTAAGAAAATAGATACATTCTAAGTTTTAAATAGGCCTCTATGGGTTTATAATGATAAAACAGAAAACTTCTCCAAATCAGCTTTTAAAGTGAACTCCTCTGTCATAGGTAGAGCCTCTGCTGCCAGCAAACATTTATAGTTTCGACAGGGATACCTTTTAACCATGATATTGTTCATTGTTCCATTCAATTAAGAGTGTGATTAACAGAATGAATTCAAAACATGTTTTCATATTTTGTATTTCATTTCCTTTTCTGTTATTGATAAGATAAAAAGCCATTGTCCTGGTTTGGTGGCCAGCTGTTGACAATGCCATTCACTGGTAGTAATCTAATCGAACAAGCTGGCTCGTGATGAGACCCCTTGTCTTATAATTTCAAACCATTACCCTGTTTTGGTATGCAGTATTGGTAATGTCGGTTAAACTATTTCCCTATGAACATGGTAAGCAGGCTTGTAATAAGACCTCTTATCTTTAATATCAGATATTTTAGAATTACACTCTGAGTAATCATAAACTTTAGTGAATGGGATGAACAATCTTCTCCTTAAGAGTAACTGGATGACAGGGTAAGAGCTGAAGATGCTGAAATTGGATTAGCCTCCATCTTGATATTGATAACTTTTTGAGACCAATTTGAAAACATAAAATGATTTACAATACTTTTAAACTTTTGAGAGGAGTTCACAAAACTTGAAATGTGGTTTCAGAATACAATGATACCTAATTTCCTAGAAATTATCCCTTTTGGTTAAGAGTTCTATTATTTTAAAATTCAATATCACAGTACTCCTGTAGATCAAATTTTCAAACACAGCAAAGTTCAATAGTAGATACCTTACAACATTATTTTCTACAAATCCTACAAGCTACGAAAATCTATCAAACTAAAAGGAGAAGGGGTTACCTCCTCAATTAAAGAATTTCTTCAAGATAAGGCCATTAACAGGGAGAGAATCTATCAACCCTGATAAGTCTTGCAATATAAAGGTCGAATGGCCTACCTTTTCACAGATCTGAAATGGTCCAAGCCACATCTTCTGGAACTTGGTGTGTTTTCCTTTATCCTCATGGGCTTTGTCCCATTTCAGAACTAAGTCACCGACTTGAAATTGTTTTGAACCGAATGAGACTGAATCAAAAGCTTCTTTGATGATTTGCTGATGTTTGGCATGAATAACCTTGGCTTTTTCTCTTTCCTCTTCTAATTTTAGAATTTGATCATGTCTAAGCTGAATAGAAGAAGAAGGAGTTTCCTCAATGTACTGTACTAGGGCTAAAGAAGGAAGAACAAGATTTGTGGGCAATACTGCTTCTTTTCCATACACAAGATTGAATGGGGAAGATCCTATAGAAGCTTTCTGTGTTATCCTATCAGCCCATAATGCAAACATTAAGGATTTGTGCCAGTTTTTATGATTTTGTTCTATAGTTCGCTTAATGATTTTGATCAGATTCTTATTAGTAGATTCTGCTAAACCATTACCTTGGGGATAGTAATTAGCAGAATACTTCAATTTAAACCCTCTTTTAATAGCGAAATCAAACATAGCATTGCCTGAGAAATAAGATGCATTATCAAAAACAAGAGCATTTGGGACACCAAACCTGGTAATGATGAATTGATCTATGAACTCAATGATTGCTTCAGAATTTGCTGTCTTCAACGGAATGGCCTCCACCCACTTAGTAAAATAATCGGTAGCAGTAAGGATATACTTATGTTGTTTGGAAGATGGTGGAGTAATCTCCCCAATGATGTCCAATCCCCATTGCTCAAATGGTTGTTCAATGTTGACTGGTTGCAGAGGGAAAGCTGATTTACGTTGTCTTCCACTAGAAGTTTGGCAATTGAGGCATTTCCTTACATATTCGTGGGCATCTCTAAACAGAGTGGGCCAATAATATCCAGCATGAATAATTTTGTGAGTTGTTGTGTTAGCTCCAAAATGTCCTCCTGCTGGTCCATCATGTAACTCCTGCAAAACCTTTTGGGCTTCAGGTTTCTCAAGGCATCTTAACAAAATAGAATCATAATTCTGCTTAAAAAGCACGTCATCAATAATTATGAAATTCTTTGCTTTTAACCTAATGGCCCTTTTGTTTTTATAAGACAGGTTTGGAGGTGCATAACCATTCTTTAAATAAAAGATCTTCAGTTTGATTTGTATCGCCTGATTCTGGAATGTTGGATTCTCCTGCCAATATCCTGGAAAAACCTTGACCTCTAACAATCTTTGCTGGTTTAATTTCTAAGTCATATTCTTGAAGTGCTGTGACCCAATTTTCCCTTTTTTCACCCAGTTCTTTTTGGATTAATAGTTGCCTAACTGCCGGGAAAGGAACTATAACTTTTGTGTGGGTTTTCAAAAGGAAGGGTCTATAATGCTTGTCTGCTTTAAATACAGCAAAGGCTTGTTTTTCTACATCGGAGTAATTCAATTCAGCACCCTGAAGATTTGAGCTAAAAAATGAAATGGGTGCTTCCAAATTGTGATCATTTAGTTGCGTGAGTACTGCAGCATAAGACAAGTTGGATGCGATGGTATACAATGTAAAATGATTAGAAAAATTTGGAGTATTTAAGGCTGGGGCATTGATTATTGATTGCTTGATTAGATCAAAAGCTTCTTTTTCTGCTGATCCCCACTTAAAGACTGAATTTTTCTTAATCATTGTTTGAAGTGGCAAAATAATTTGAGAAAAATCTGGAACAAATCTTTTAACAAAATTGATTTGGCCTAAAAATGACTGCATCGATTTTTTATTGTGTGGGAAAGGGATTTCAGAGATTTCTTTGATCCGATCAGGATCAATATAAATGCCATCTTTGGACACAATAAATCCCAAGAGGTTTCCTTGATCAAGAGCAAAGAAAGACTTTTTAGGGTTAAGAGAAATACCATATCTTTTGCAACACTGAAAAATTTGATTTAGATCATGCAAATGATTATATCTGTCCTTAGAGAATACAGTAATATCATCTAAATAGACGACTACTGTTCTATTAATCAACCCTCTAAAAGCTATATCCATAGCTCTTTGGAATGTCTCTCCTGCATTTATAAGTCCGAAAGGCATTTTCTGATATGCATATGTTCCCCATTTTGTTCTGAATGTAGTTTTAAGCTGGTCATCAGGATGAACCAGTACTTGGTTATATCCTGAGAAACCATCTAGGAAGGACATTAATTCGGAGCCAGCTACCGATTGAAGTATTTGCTCCATAGTAGGTAATGGGAAATTGTCTTTCAAGCTTGCTTTGTTCAAATTTCTAAAATCAATACAAATTCGATTGTCGCCATTTTTCTTTCTGACTGGCACCATATTAGAGACTCAGTTTGAGTGTCGGACAGGAAAAATAATCTTGGCTTTCAAGAGTTTGTTAAGTTCTGATTTTATCTGGCTCTCTAAGTTTGGATGTATTTTTCTTAACTTCTGTTGAATTGCTTTCTGGTCGGGAAGCATTGGAATGGTATGCTGGATAATGGATGTATCATAAGTCTTCAAATCATCATACTTCCAAGCAAAGACCTGTTTATTTTTTCTTAACAGTCTAATAAATGCCTCCTTCTCTTCCAAGGAAAGTCCTAGTCCTAAGTTAATGTTTTGAGGAGTTTGCTTGGTGCCAAGATTTATAAATTCAAACCTAAGGGTAGAACTTTGGAGTTTTGCATTAGTCACAGGTTTAAATCTGTCTTGAATATCATAAAGATCCTCCAACTTTACCACAGGCTTAGGAATTGCATTTTCCCGAGGTGTTTCTCTTATTTGGGAGTCATGGTCATCTTCCTCAATGATTTGATTATCATAGGACTTTTCAGAAGTTAAGAATTGTAAAATATCGTCATCATGGTTGAATACTCTCCAATTAGTGACATTGTCAGGAATTGAAGGCCTAAAAAGCAATTCTACGGAAAATCTATCTGGGTTGTAGTCTTCAGAAGGTAGGAGCTTGGAAGCTGCATTAGCTAGGAGATCGGCTGCCGAGTTTTGAGACCTGGGAAAAGAGGAAATGTTGAACGCAGAAAAGTGCGAGGTAAGTTCCTGTACTAGCGATTGATAATGTTTGAGCTGATTTGAAAGACAATGGATTGCATTCCTCACCTGTTTAACAATAATTTCAGAATCGCCGAATACTTTTAGATATTGCACTTTAAGACCGATTGCTTTATATAATCCTTGGACTAAGGCTTCATATTCGGCTATATTGTTAGTGCATTCAAATTCTAGTCTACAGGACAGCATTGTCTTTTCTCCTTGTGGGCTAACTAAAATACATCCTGCTCCTGAGCCCTCGCTAGACTTGGACCCATCGAAATATAAAGACCAAAATAAAGAGGTATTAAAAAATATATTCACAGACTTCTCAGTATCATTGAAACATCTAGACCTATCTGTTTGTGCAAAATTCTCAATCTGAGATGTAAAATGATTAACTGAGAAAGGGGATGGTTGGGCAACGAAGTTCCCAAAGAATGACTCTGATGAATAATTCCCCAAAATGTTGTTGTTGAATGCTACCGACTGGTTTTCTTGTTCGAATTCTGTAACTCTATGGGTCATATGTTTCTCTCGATCGATCCTTATTTGATTTGGCTTGCCCTTGTAGGGAAGCCACATATGTGACCAATCAGTGGAAATATACCCATGCAATTTCTCAGACCAATCCCTACTCAAAATTAAACCGTAAAATTCAGGTATATCAGCTATTAGGATATCAATCCTCTGCACTATTCTTGGATCAGCAGATAACCTAATGGTTACAGAATTAATTTCTCCTAAAACCTGTACTTTAGTCCTGTCCAACTGTACAATATGAATAGCATACTTTTGGGTTTCAATGTTCAGTTTAGAACAAACTGAAGCTGGCATTATGTTATATGATGCCCCTGAGTCAATTAAATAGTTGTGCAAGTTTCTGTTGTAAATCTCATAGGTTAGAAGGAAGGGTGGAGTATGAGAATTTGATCTATCTCCAATCAGAACTGAATCGGTAGCTTCAACCATTCCCGGAGGAGGTTGGCCTGAATCATTAGCATCTTTTGCACTGGGAAGAGGTGTAGAAGGAACAACATTCAATTCTTTAAGAAGTAATTTCTGCTGATGCTTTAATTTACTAAGTTCAAACATAGTAATGTTTGCTTTAGTTTTCTTCATGTCATCAACAATATTGTACTCCATTGAATCTGATACCACTAATGTTTTAGATGTTGAAGGAGTATTAAAAGTTGAAGGCTGGTTTTGGGGAACAGCTGCAGGTGATTTCTTAGCAGGTGTTTTTTCTTTGGTTGTAGCGGCACCAGCACTCCTTTTCTTTGATGTTACCTGAACGGGCTCGGAAGTACTTTTGCTTCTAGTAGTGACCGGGAATGCTTCTTCTTCGTTGTCGGTATCAGAGTTGGGGAGTATAAAATCCCACATTCCATGACATTCTACTACTTCTTCTTCATCGCTAGTTTTTGAAATCGATTCCTCTTCCTCTTCTTCTTGTTCTGAATCAGCATTAGATATGACATTTGGTGGCTTTGATTCATTTTTCTTAAAAGTGTTAAAGGGCCTTTTGGTTGATGTCTCAGCTACCTGTTTCTTTATTTCAACCATTTCATTTGATAAAGTTTTTAGGACTTTTTGCAAACCTTCCATGTCATAGGGGTCTTTTGAGGTTTTCTTTCTTGAGTCATCTTTAAAAGATACCTTTTTGGCTTTTCTGTCTTCCAGGGCAGCTTTCTTTTCCAGGGCATTGATGCGTTTCTCCACAGCAAGCGCTTCTTTCATGTTTTCGGCTAAGGTAGGTTTCCCGGCTCTATCAACAAAGATGGCTATATTGGCAAGCAGAGCTGTTATATACCATTCGCTCCGAATTTGTTCACTTGGTTTGGAGGCTGTAGGGATTTTATTTAGGAGTTTATTGAAGCGAGCATTAAATTCCTTAATTGGTTCCCTATGCTCTATTATCAAATTGGAGAGGTCATTTATCAGGGTAGCCAAAGACCTATCATCTCCATATTTGGTAAGAAACTGCTCTTGGCAAGTGTTCCAACTGGTAATGGAACCAGAGGGTAGAGAAAAATACCAGGATCCTGCTGATCCCTGCAAGGTGTAAGGAAAACGTCTAACAACAACATCTTGTTCTGTTACTCCTTTCAAGTTGATTGCTAACATGAAATTATTGATGTGTTCCTCAGCTTGGGTCCCATCATCTGGATTAAATTTGGGTAGCCATTTTTCAGGAGCATCTGGTAATGGATGCAATGGTGCAGGCATATTGACTGCACCAGGTCTGGTCCATGGATCTGCCATTATAATACCAGTAGTGGTTGATACTACTGTCGGGACTACAGATGTCTGGGAAGGAAGTAATATTGAGGAGTGAGCAGGTTGGGATGCTAAAGCTCCTAATCCCTGGTGAACAACAATATGTAAATGGGGAGTGGATGGTTGACTTTGCAGAGGAGAAGATGGAATGGAGGGTATGGATGAAAGCTCTTCACTGTCAGATCCTTCAGTATATTTCTTCGCCTTTTTCCTTTTGGGTAAAGGGAACTCAGTGGGTTCAATACCGAGCTTTTCACTCTGAAGTCTGGTGAGAGGGTGAGGTAAATTGAACTGCGAAGTCGCACTGCTTTGTGATACCTCAGATTTCTGTGGTGAAATCGAGAAGCTCTGAAGTTTGTGGATAAGAGACTAGACTTCAGGTGATTCAAGACTTAATTTTTCTGGAGTATGATGGGTTTGAGCAGTGGTAGTTGATTCCTCTTCTTCTTGTTTGGATACTGGAGAACCAGCATGTAAATGAGAAGTTCGAGGGGATTCGGAGGGAGAATTACTCTTAGAATGGCTTGCAGATTTGGGTTTGTTTGCCATTCACAGTCAGGCCCTCCTTCTAGCGCCAAAAATGTTGATGCCTCGAAAATCGCTGCAACAACATTGGGGATAACCACCCGGTCCGGTACAGCTCCTTTTCCATTTGGAATAGTGGCTCCGTCTGGGGATAATGGGACCAGTTTCCCAGAAGTGGATAAACGGGATGAATGGATGATTTATATACTAAGCTAGAGGTGAGCGAATAACTAAACTATTAACAAGAATACATAAATTATGATCTATCCCGGGAACTTATTGAGCTTTAAAGTGCAGCGCTTGATGATCCGTGTCTATAAACAGGCATATAGATGACTCCATCTAACAGACAGGGACATTATTTCATTCATGATTATTGTGCTTAAATAGTTAAGCAAAGCGATTAAAGCAATATTACCACACTTATCATTTTATCATTGACATATACATGATTAAAAAAAACACATCATAAAACATCCAATAGTGGAATGAATATAGATTTGTTGTCACAGCGCATGCATATAATCAATAATAGCAAGAATAGTCACATAACAATTCATATGAAAGGAATGAATTCAGACATAGATAGAAATAGCATATGAGCTGCTTGACATTCCCAATATCAATCGCTACTTGTAGTTCTTCCTTCAACGCAAAAACATTCTCAACAAAGACAATAGTGCACAATTGCATAAAAAGCTTCCTTGTCGAATTAAGAACAACTGGTCCAATTTCATAAAAGAATATTGACTGAAGCACAATAGTGCAAACTTCAGTCTTTTAAGTCTGGTACAAAACTTTACGACCCTTTCCAAAACAATGAAAGGGTCTATAAATACTAAATTAATCTAAATATCTATTAAACTGAAATCCTACTAAATTGGTATCAATAAATCTTGATCATATTTCCCTCAGCGATCTGGCAATCGGCGGCATGATTCATCAAGTAGGCTGCTTGCCTTTAAATCTGAGCTGACTTATCGCAAGCATTGGCTCTACTTCAGAAGGTTTTCTGAGGCGCGAACTGAGCTGGGCGGCATAGGTGGCATCCTGAATATCGGGAATTATATACCTGATCGCATCTGTTAGGCACTTAAGGGCGGCTCTCTGTGTATGCGGCTTAATCAGGAAGAGCCAATATGCCTCGAAGGTTAAACTGTTAATCCCGGCGATTAATCTCCCCTTTTCCTCTAAATCAGGATAACATGATTGCTCCAATATGTTTGTTGTTGTCAACTTTCCTGGTGTACATTGGGAAATCATATTTTATAAGTAGAGAGTGTTGTTAACTAGTTCAACTAGATTGTTGGAAGTTGATTTACATCTTGAAGCCGCCCTCTCTGCTTTCATCATCTGAGACTGCCATTCTGTGAAGAGTATATCTTTATGTGTTTCTAAGATCCTGGGAAAATTTGCTGCTCTCCCTTGATCAGAATCTTGCCAGTCAAGAAATGCAGTTATGATCTCTTCGGCTTGATCTAATTCATTTCTGGCCTTCTCTACCTGCTGATTTATGGATGTCATTAACTCACACAGTGGCTCTGCCTGAGCGATTTGTTGACACAGGAGCCTAATTTGGGATATTAATGCAGTGTTTATTTGTAATGCTTCTGCTCTGAATTCATCCACTTGTGGAGCGCCCTTTATTTTTTCGAGCTGCTATGACAATTGAGCGATTTGCTCATCCTTTGTTTTCATCATTTGCTCGTTTGCCGCCCTTAATTGTGCCAATGCCTCTGAAAATTCCTTCTGTTTCTGGATCGTGCTTTGGTCGATCCTTTGCTTTTCTGCCTGCAATTGCTGAGTTAATTGACTGTTCACTTGTTGTTGTGTCAACAATTCCTGCTCTACCTTCTGCTTTGATTAAGCCAACTCTGCCTGTAATGCGAAAATTTCTTGATCCTTGGTTTTCAGTAGAAGACTTACCTCTGATGCCTTATCGATTTTCGCTGCCGAATAGGCTCCTGCATACTGCGACAGTTTTGTCAGGTCATCGGAGGGGTCAAATTCCTCCTTCCAAACCACGCTGCCCGTAACAGTTTGCTCTGGGAAAAGGGAAGGTTGATCAATCTTCCTTCTTTTCCTTTGTCGTTTTACCACTTCTTTATGCCTCGGGCTGTAGAAAACATCCAGGGGAGGAATATCTTCTACCTGGAGAATGATTTGGTCGGAGGGGTCTTTTGGTATTACCTCAACATCCTTAGAAATGGGTGGGCCGCTGGTTCCACTTAGAACCTGAGGTGAAGTGATGTCTTGTGTATCATTTGTCTTGGAAGTGTCTGTATCTTTTGAACATTCCAACCCACTGATGATAGAGTCAAATTTCTTCCATTCCTGGAGCAATTTAGGGTCAATACGAGTATCTATATTGACATCAATGGTGGTTTGTTTTTGCTTTTCGGCTTGGGACTCCTTCCGCATTTCTTCCTACTCTTTCTTCTGTTGCTCCTCTTGTTCTCTCTTCTGTCTTTCCTCATGCTCTTTCATTTGCTGTTCCTCTTTCTCTTTCCTCTATCTTTCCTCTTGTTCCTTCTTATGATCTTTTGTTATAACCGGAGGTTCCTTTAACTGTTGCCGACCAGGCTCGCTTGATGATGTCGCTGGGGTTGTTGCTAGTAAATCTAGAGGCAGAGTTTGCAACCTCTGTTCTCTAAGTTTATTAAATTCAGTCAACCCTTCATCATTATATTTTTCTATGGCGAATGATTTAACCTGATTTATTGACTTCACTGAAGAGAACAGGTCGTCAAAGATATCTTCCTTATGATCAAATCTTGTCAGTTTAGCCTGTTCTAATGCATTATAGGCAACTTTATTTGGATCGAAATGCCTATTTGGGAGAGTTGACAGAGTCAAGGATTGAATTTTTGTGGCTTCCTTTTCTGCATGTTTGAGGTCATGTAGGGTATATACACCACACCTCAAAGGAAAAGAGGGCCAGCCTTGCTTCTTATTCTTCTTGAGCGTTTGTGTAACACTCTCTGCAATGATTTGGTAAGAAATTTCCCTCGCTAGCAGTTTATCTGGTATGTACAAGGGGAGGACATGGGGTCTGGCTTGGCTACCGAAAACTCTTATGTAGGTAAACCTCTCCTCTTCAAACCATCTACGTATCCCGGTTAAATCAATTCCGGCTTGATAGGAAATCTTGGGAGCAGGTTTATCGAAAATGGAATAATAAATAGGCAACATAAAGCCATTACAGACTTGGTATAGATGATGTTTATAAGAATATTTCCACAATTTCTGATGATATATATGAATAGGCGTGGGGTCTTGTGCAGTCCACCTCCAGCCGAGTATGGGGAATTCAGAGTTAAAACAGAGGGTATCTAGAATATAAGCACTGTAGTAAAATGGGGGAATTACCCTTTCAGAAATACGGGTCTTGCTTCTAAACTCAAGCACAGCTTGTGCTAATTTGTCAGAAAGGATGGTGGCCCAATCCATAATTATACTGTTGCATGCTGCTTCCATTAGAGGAACCATTTCTATGGTAAAATTAGCAGATTCATGAAATCCCCATAATCTACACATCATTATTCCAACATAGTAGTAAGGAGAAGCCAGAGAATCAACCGAGTACTTACCGGAAGATTCGTGTTTGTGTTTGGCCGGATTTTGTCTCCAATCCCGGATGGGTTCGGATTCAACTTCGTTTTCGTTTGCAAATTTCTCCAGGAACGCCTTATTGTATATCTTCTCTGGCTCGGGCAAATGATACATTTTCCTTAGATCATCTGCCCTGAATGACCCGAAAATTCTCCCGTCTCTGGTGCTGAAAGTTCTATCCAAGATTGGGATTTCTTCAATCGCCCACCGCACGACGTCTGTGTATGGGAGAATTTTCTCCCTGGCTGCTATCCTGTGAAGGAAAGAGTCGGCTAAATCCTTGAGAGTACTCTCAGACTTCCAAGTTAAATCCACAGTAACTTCTACTATTGTCTTTGCTGGTTCTTCGGCTTCAATCAGGTTGTAAGTGCCTTGCCAAGTAACTCTGATGAGACCCATACATGTAGTATCAGATATCAAACCCTTCTTTTGTCCACGACAACTTGTCCTGCAGCAGGTGTAGCGGAAGCGCCCGTGGTCTTCTTGGATTTCTTCCCTATCTTGCTTGAGCTTTCTTCTATGGATAAATTCTGTACAGCGGCGAAAATAAACGTAACACAGAGATATGCTAATGAAAATCCATTATGGGAAAGATATATTGATCAAAGCGTGCTGAGAGATTAACTCTTAAAAATGGTTGCGGATACAATCCATGGGAAGATCTTACTATTACATTAAATGGCCGTTTAAGACCTGCCACCCCTTAAATGCTCATTATACCATTATTCGGCCGAATGGCCCGCTTAAGCGTACTATGGATATTTTGGCAATTGAGTGCAGGTGATCGATTTCTTAAGAGATCAGGCTTTAAATATGAATAGATCATAATATCCTTCCATTTAACGGTTTTTTGAAATCCGCGCTATATCATAATCGGGCGTCGGGAACACTTAAATCCTTATGTTGACAATTTTGAAACCCCGATCGCCGATAGCGATATCGCATCGCATCAGGAGAATTGGTGTTATACAAACATATGGATAGCATACCACCGAAAGCCGATAGCGAAATCACATCGCATCTGAGTGAATGGGCATAACAATGTGCATAGATAGTGTATCGCCGATTGCTGATTGCTGATATCGCATCGCGTCGGGGGTATGACCTGGGCGCCTTATTATTGTGCATAGGATATTGCCAATTGCCGATTGCGATATCGCATCGCATCGGGGTGAATGGCTCAAGGTGCTTTAAGATTGCGTATAAAGTATCGCCGATAGCCGATAGCGATTTCGCATCGGCGGGAACCCACATGTCACTTATTTGTGTTTTCTATGTCATTGTGATATGTGATCTTGCGATCGCTTTATCGCAATGATAAAAGATTGTTTTATTTGATCCAATATGGGTTTTTCAAAAGGTTTTATATAATGTCTTCATTTGGTTTGTGGACCTTTTTCAAATAATGCGATATTGATACCAATTAACTTCTAAAGGGACCCATTTCACATAGTAATTTTGTAAATATAAATGATATGAAATGGGGGGTTGTTGTAGGGCACAACACTTATGCAGAGGCGAAAACCACCTCAGATGAAGGAGGGGATGTGTACTTGGCTTCTTCAAGTACACATGTAGATCATGAGGAATGGTTGATTGACTCAGGTGCATCCTTTCACTTCACTCCCCATAGAGAGTGGTTCTGCGAGTATGAGAAATATGATGGTGGTGATGTCTTCTTGGGGGATGACAGGAAGGCTAGAATCGTTGGTTGCAGAAAAGTAAAGTTGAAGTTGCAAGGTGGAAGGGTTAGAACACTTCCAGGTGTTCTACACATTCTTGCATTAGCCAGAAATCTGATTTCTGTAAGCAAGCTGGATGATGCAGGTGTAAAAATAGTGTTTGAGAAGGATCCCTGCAAGATGGTTAGGCGAGCACTTGTATTGATGCGGGGAGTTTGAATTGGAACTCTGTACAATCTGCAAGGTAGCATTGTTGTTGATGGGTGCAATAGTTCCGTGGTTCCTAAAAGTGGAGCAAAAAATCTAGTGGTCTCTGGAGAGAAGACCATGTTGTGGCATCAAAGTCTTGGAAATAGTGGAGAGAAGGGCCTTCGAATACTTCATGGTAAAGGTATGGTAGAAGGTATGAGTAATAGCTCTTTGGATTTTCATATCTGTGAAAATTGTGTATATGGGAAGCAGAATCAGGTGAGTTTCCCCTCTGGTGGTAAGAGGGCAAAACAGATATTAGAGCTTGTGCACAGTGATGTGTTTGGACCTGTGAAGGTTCCATCACTAGGTAAGTCTGTGTAATATGTATCATTTATAGATGACTTCCCAAGGAATACATCGATATATTTCCTTAAGAAGAAATCTAAAGTCTTTGATAGGTTTAAAGAATTTAAGGCTCTGGTGGAAAACCAGACAGAGAAGAAGATAAAGGTGTTGAGGACAGATAACGGTGGAGAGTTTTGTAGTAAGGAATTTGAAGAATTCTATAAGAAGTGTGGTATAGCATGGAAAAAGACTTCTCCATATACACCTCAATGAAATGGAGTTGCAGAAAGAATGAACAAGACGTTGATGGAAAGGGCAAGAAGAATGCTTACTGGTGCTGGGTTAGGACAAGAATTCTAGGAAGAGGCGGTGGAGACAGCATGTTACCTGGTCAACAAATCACCTTCATCAGCATTGGAGGATAAGACTCCAAAATAGGTATGGACTGGTAAGAAACCCTCTCTTTCACATCTAAGGGTATTTGGATGTGATGCATATGTACATCTTCCAAAGCATAAACAAACCAATTTGGATAGTAAATCTGAAAAGTGCATCTTTATTGGGTATAAGGATGGTTTAAAGGGTTATAAGCTTTGGAACCCAGTAACAAGGAAGGTTGTGTACAGCCGAGATGTGGTGTTCAGAGAGGTGAAAGATGTTATTAAACATGAAGTCCAACCAAAGGAACCAGTTGAACTTAAGGAGGAAGAATCAGACTCTACAACAGAGGAGGAATCAGAATATGAAGAGCCACAAACTCCAGGTGTGAGAAGATTAGTTCAAGAACGAAGGCAACCAGAAAGGTATAGTCCATCTGCTTTCTGTTCAAATTTTGCTTTATCTGTTACTGATGATGATCCCAGAACTGTGAAGGAAGCAGTAGATACAGAGGATGGCAAACTCTGGAAAGAGGCCATGGTTGATGAAATGGCATATTTACACAAAAATGAGGCTTGGGATCTGGTGGAGTTGCCAGTTGGAAGGAAACCCATTGGCAGCAAATGGGTGTTCAAGAAGAAGACAAATGCATAAGGAAAGGTGGATAAATACAAAGCTCGATTGGTAGAAAAAGGTTATTCCCAGGTACTGGGAATTTATTTTGGTGATATTTTTTCTCCTGTTGCCAAGGTAACTTCTATTAGATTACTTTTATCTATTGTTGTTGCTTATGATTTTGAGGTAGAACAGATGGATGT
This sequence comes from Pinus tabuliformis, assembly GCA_031772625.1. NCBI lineage: Eukaryota > Viridiplantae > Streptophyta > Pinopsida > Pinales > Pinaceae > Pinus > Pinus tabuliformis. The sequence continues at coordinate 108,188,463 of CM062810.1, read as the reverse complement.
GAAGATATCATTTCTTCACGAGGATCTAGAAGAGGAGATCTACATGAAGCAATCTGGAGGCTTTGCGATGAAGGGTAAGAAAGAACTGGTATGCAAGTTAAGAAGTCTTTATATGGGTTAAAATAGTCACCAAGGATGTGGTATCAGAAATTTGATACATTTATATGGGGACTTGGCTTCACTAGAAGCAAAGCAGATCATTGTGCGTATTTTAAATTAATTGATGACCGTGTTCTTTATCTGGTCTTGTATGTGGATGATATGTTGTTGGTTGGAAATGACAAAGAAATTATTTAGGATTTGAACACCCAAATGTCCTCCGATTTTGACATGAAATATAGTGGTGCTGCAAACTATATTTTGGGCATGGAAATTAAAAGATACAGGGAAAAGAGGAAGCTCTGGTTAAACCAGAGGAAGTATGTCGAGACAATACTGCAGAGGTTTAATATTCAGGATAGTAAACTAGTGAAGGTTCCTATACCTATAGGTGTGAGGTTATATGCTGAACAATGTCCCAAGACACAAGAAGAGGAAGAGGACATGTCTCGTGTTCCATATGCAAGTGCAGTCGGTAGCCTGATGTATGTAATGGTTTGTACTAGACCAAACATTTCACATGCAGTGGGAGTATTGAGCAGATTTATGTCAAAACTAGGGAAGGAGCACTGGACAACAGTGAAGCGGGTTTTCAGGTATTTTCATGGCACTAGTGATTATGGTTTGTGCTACCAAGGAATACTAGGATTGGACAGAGTGTTGGATATTCATGGCTTTGTTGATACAGACTGGGCTGGAGATATGGATCAGAGAAGACCTACAAGTGGGTATGTGTTTAACCTATTTGGAGGTGCAGTCAATTGGATGAGTAAGAAACAATTTTTAGTGGCACTATCAACTACAGAGGTAGAATACATCGCAGCTACTCATGCAATCAAGGAATTTTTTTGGTTGCAGAGATTGTGTTCAAGTATGGGGTTAGTACAAGGAGCTATAAGGATAGACTGTGACAGCCAAAGTGCAATTTTCTTGGCAAAGAACCTTGCTTACCATTCAAAGACAAAGCACATTGATGTTCAGTATCACTTTGTGAGGGATATGATAGAAGACAAAAAGGTGTTGCTGGTAAAGGTGGACACTTTGAAGAATACTGCAGAGGCATGGAAAAAATATGCGAGCTCTGAGAAGTTCTCTTGGTGTAGAGAAACAATGGGTGTTGCAGGGTTGGATAGATGACTAAGCTCTCTTGTGGCCCCATGTGGAAAGAAAACAACAAGTGGGAGAATGTTGGGTTGTGTTATATTCTTTCCACGACTAGCCCATGTAATTAACCGGGGGGTTAGAAGGGGGGGCAGAGCCCCCCCTTCATTGCACCGATTACGTAGCGGGGGGAACATAGGGAGTTTGAGGGGTGCAGGTAACCCAACTCTATGGGGTCTGTGGCAGTGCCCTAGAAAATTTTGGTTTTGGACCCTATATTAAGATGGGCGGACCTACCTATGGTTTTGTGCATGATTTTCGCACATGGTTTTGGACGCGATGGTTTTCGGTCCATGGTTTTGGACGTGATGGTTTTCGGCCCATGGTATTGGATGCTTCAGCATGTATAAATATTTATTGTAACATTGAAAGAAACATAATGAACAATCAAGCTAGTAGTCATGGTTTTGGGATCCAGGGGAAAATCTCTATGTATATGTGTTTTATGTGTTATGCTCTCGCATTGTTTATTTTCTGTGTTCTAAAATTCATATGTAGCTAATTTCTGTATGGGGTTAAAACCTACACCGCTTTCATTTATGCTCTACATTTCATTCAGTTTTGTCCATAATTTTAGGAAATTTCCAAAGAAAACATCGCTCAAGAAAATGGCTAAGAAAGGAAAGAAGATTGTAGAGCCTACTGTGTCTGAAGATTCAGACATGCTTCCATTGTTCTCTGATACTACATGCAACAAGGATGGCAGAACTACCTCATGGGAAGCAATGTACAATCTATTAGAGGAAGAAAAACCAAAGGTCCTGGTAACTAAAGCAACAGCAGATGCTAAGGTATCATCTAAGGCTTATTATTTTGAAGCAACATATTCTTTCCTGCATAGAATAGATGCAAGGACTAGAATCTTGCCATACACTAATATGGTAAGATGGATCATCGACAATGTAGACATTTCAGACAGAACATTCAGGAATTCCAAGCACGAAGTCATGGGGTCATTTACTCCAGATAATCTACGTCGAATGTATCATCTTCCAGAACCACAGAAGCTATACGACAAAGCCTTCATTAAGCACTTTTCAAATGAAAATGAAGACTCGATGGACAACATGCAGGATTGGAGGTATCGCTCCAACAAGTGCAAGCGGGAGAAAACTGGTATGTACCCAATTGCACCTATGTCAACCCCACATAATTTTGTAGCTACAATGTTGTGTAGACTATTTGGAAAGGTAGACAGTACCAATTTTTCTATTGAATGGGTTCCATTAATTGATGCAGTTGTTAATTCTATCATTGTGAACTGGAGAAATATTTTATCAGATAATTTGGCTATGTCCATTAGAGAATACAGGCAGAACAGATTGATCACCTCTCGGGTTATCCCTCCTTTTTTTATGAGTGCATATGTGATGGACGCTATATTCTTATGTTCAAATTTCCAAACATGGGCTGGAAATGGACGCTATAGGACCCTACTCCTATCCATGTTTATCATAGGTTTTGTGGGAATCACAATTCAACTCTCACTTTTACAAAATCTGTCATGGCGTTATGTTACCAATTCACCGGACTATTTTTGATAAGAAAGCCCCCAAGATATTAGAGGAAGCTAAAACAAACATCTTGCCAGTGGAAAGATGGTTTAGCGAAGAGTCATGTACTTATGTTAGAGTTTTTGGGAGTATCAAAGCTCCTTGTGTTCTTCCATTATATGTTCCTGATAATTTATTGGCAAGAGAAATTTCCTATCAAACATTGGGGGATGGTATTACCAAAATCCTTAAAGAAATGAATAAATTTATCTGGCCTACCTTCCCAGTGCAATGTGGTTCTTTTGCATTACATGATTTTTGGCATGCAGCAAAGGAGATACAAAATATCACATCCCTGAATCTGGCTATTGTGCCAGGTAGATAGTATGACCCTAACAAGGTTGCCCATAACTTCACTGCTATGGTTAAAATTAGACAATTTACTCATGAGAACGATGATTTTGATGATCTCTTTGAGTCAGATGAAAGAGTTTCACAGGTATTACATTTGGCATCCATAAAAATGAACCAAGCAGACCTCAACTTCTTCCATATATACATGAACAAAAGGCTAACAAAGGTCACTTTGGACCTATTACATATTGAAGAAACAAGTGAACGAAGAGAACCCACACCCAATGTAAGCTTGGAGGAAGGTTCTGAGCATAGTTCTGATAATGAATCTCAAGGGAAATTGGTTCAAAGTTCGGAACATTCTGAACACCAACCTCAAGATAAGGAAGAAATCCTTGAGGATGACGCCGAGAAAAGTGCTGAAGAAATGGCCAAAAATGCCTCGATTGAAGAACACATGCAGACTAAATCCACACAAGTTCATGCAGAAATCAACAATGTCATTGATGTGGATCAAGAATGGGAGAAATTTAACAAAACATATCCAAGTACGGCAAACAGAGATGAGTTGTGAAGGAACATTTGGATTTCAGACTCCTCAACAGACTCAGCAGGTCATAAGCACGGAGACAACAAGATAAGGGGTTATAGCTACTAAAGATATTGAAATCATCCTGACCTACCCAACTTCGGAGATTGTTCTAAAAATTGAGGAAATACCCCCACTAGATATATTCTACATCCCAACACATAAGGTTGTAGTAAAGAGGCAAAGAAATAAGAGAAAATTGGATACATCAGCAACAACAATTCTTGAAAATAAATTGATGGAGGTAGTATGGAAAGAAACCCCCATCAATCCAACAAAAAACCATACTAAGCTATCACAATTCACAGGTTCTTATACAACTACAACAATTGATAAGGCAGCCGAAGTTCGGCTTTTGCTCAAAGAAAAAGAAGAAAGAATTCAATTTTTGGTACAACAACTTGACCTAGAGAGATAGAGCACTAATAGACAAGCAGAGAGACAGATGGCATAGCTACAGAATGGTTTTGAACAGATGAGATTACAACATCAAGCAAACATTGCAGAAAAGGATTCACAAATTAATCAAATGCAGACTATAATAGATGGACACAGAGACAACCCTCAAATAGAGGAATTTATTAAAGAAGAACTTGAACTAAACTCTTTGTTATCACAGCAATAAGAAGTATTCTGCCATAAAATATCATTGATCAATTCATATTGTAAAACAAGTGATGCATTAACCAATCAAGTGGTTGATAAGAGATTAGAATATGAAGAGGTCAATAAGAGAATTTCAGAGTTTATTTCTTGGCAGGAATCAGAGAAAGGTATAAAGTTTGATCTGCCAAAGATCGAGGAGTCCCATGAGGATATTCTATTCACATATTGGGACATACAGTTGAAGCAAGCAGAAAGGGCAGTGGTTAGAGCAGCTAGCACAACAAATAATATAATTGAAGTTGTGAATGAAAACCTTCATAGTGCCAATCTCATCAAAGAATGCAAGCCAGAAATTCTCCCAGACTTGAAACAATTAGAGAAAAAATGGAAAGAGACCACCAAAATGAGAGAAAAGGTAATCAAAAAAATGTATAAGATTGACTAGGAAACTTACTGGCAGTTTCTGGTGAAACCGCAAAGTCAATGGATGACTCTGCGATGTCTAACAAATTCCGCTCAAAAGATGGTTCCACCACTCTTCAATGTTGTATTTACGGGCAATTAAGATCTATAATCGGCCTGCAACCCTAGGTGAGTTCGATGATAGATATCTGCGAACTGAAGGAATGAATGGCTGATTAGAATCATTCAAGTTAGAAAAGCTCGTCATCATTTTCATTTCTATTTTAGTTTATATTTCACTTATTCTAAGGAAGGTTTCTTGAAACCTCCTCATTTTTTTGTGTAATAATCTATTTTTGATACATATTTTGTATTATTTAAACCTCTCTCATTCATTTAGAGAGGGGTCCAGAATTTTATTAAGAACGCTTTGCAAAGGCTTTCATTTCTGTGCTTTTGTGACTGTCTTGATGAAATAATTGGAACAAGATCTTGATTTTCTTAGAAACTGAAGCATGCCTTATTGAATTTTCACTTTTGTACTCTTAGAGTATATTTAGTTGAAGGGAAGCAGATCAATATTGTTGACTTCATGAGTAGAACCTCTCATATCTGGTACTTCTATCTTTATGGTTGAGTTTTGTTTATGAATTTCGAGTAACCTTTTCTTCTATTGTATTATGTATGAAATTTGAGCTACAGTTTGACATTTTATCACTTTTGTAAAATGTTTTAGCTGTAATTCCTTATCAAGTACATGAGAAATTGATATATGCGATATAGTTTTCACAATTATTTTGCCTAACTATTTAGTCAAAATAATTAAAATTAAATATTTCATCTCTTATAGCAATTGAATGATCTTTATTACCTATTACTCTAAGATATCTTTGTATATTACATTATTTAAGTTATTCCCCAGGTATATATTAAGATAAATGTTAGAATAGATAGCTTCATCTATTTGTTGTTTAATTAGATCATTTTAGTTAATTTATTTCCCATTATACCTTATTTCAAACTCATAATCATCATCCTATCAATTCTTGTTGGGAAACTAGTCCCATCATCCCCAGTTGGAGCCACCATATCAAATGGAAAAGGAGTGGCTTCCAAGGTTCGGACCGAGTGGTTATCCCCTATGTTGTTGCAACGTAATTTTGAGGCTTCAACATTTTGGCGCTAGAAGGAGGGCCATGACTGTGAATGGAAAAGAGGACTTATCATAAATCAAAAAGCCATTATAAGAGTGATTCCCCCTCTAAATATCCTCCAGCTTCTAGATCCCCATCTAGAACTACAATCCTAAGATCAGAAGTTGAGAAAAACTCTCCAAAATATCCTAGTGAATCTAACAGAATACATTCTTCAGACTAGAACCCTGAATCTCGGTGTTGTAGTGATGATAGCTCCTCTTCACCCTCTTCCTAAGCAAGCTAAATTTAATCATGATGATGGACTACCAGTTGAGGAACATCTCCATAACTATATGCTAGCCATCAATTTAAATGAAGTCGATGAAGAAGACTGCGTAGTATTTCCACATACTCTTACAAGATCGGCATGATCCTGGTACTTTTCGTTGCCCTCTCGCTCCATAACTAGCTGGGATATGTTCGAAGAACAATTCCTAGCTAAGTTTGGAGATGATAGAAGCATTACATCTCTCATCAATGAGTTGTCCAATCTAAAGGCTAAGACAAGAGAAAAGCTCAAAGATCTCAACTCCATATTCAGCAAACTACTCAATAAAATTCCAACTACATCAACCCCTCGTGTTGATATTCAAATTGAGTGGTACATATATTCTCTTCCTTCCAATATAGCCATTTTTGTAGATAGAGCGAATTTGGCCACATTAGCCGAGAACATGAAGGAAGCCCTATCTGTAGAGAAACGCATAATTTCTCTTGAAAAGAAGACCTCTCAGGAAGACAAAAAATATAAGAAAGTTACTTTCAAAGATGACTATAAAAAGAAAACCCCAAAAGACCCTTTTGATCTTGAAGGCCTTCAAAAAATACTGAAAACCATGTCTAACGAAATGGTTGAAATTAAGAAACAAGTTGTTGAATCCTCTTCTGCCAAAAAACCTTTCAAATATTTTAGGAGGAGCCACTCTTCTAGTCCTCAGCCACCAAATACCATATCTAACACTGAGTCCGGCTTAGAAGAAGAAGAAGAAGAAACCACAATGACTGATGAAGAAACTGAAAAAGAAGAAGTATTCCAACTAAATGGGATGTGGGACTTTATCCTTTCAAACGAAGAAGAACAAGAAGCTTTTCCCGTTAGCACCAGAACCAAAGGACTTGCTAATACGAGTCAATCAAATCAAAAGTAGAAAACTCCAACTCCTCCTACTAAAGAAAAATAAATTAGAAAAAAATATTCTCCTAAGGCTTCACAGCCAAATCTATCTTCATCAAATCTTCCATCTACATCAAAGACCCTGGTAGTTTCTGATACCATGGAGTATAACATTGTGGAATACATGAAGAAAACTAGGGCCAATATTTTGCTACATGAACTTAGCAAACTAAAGCAACAACAAAAAATACTACTTATAGAACTAAATGCAGTTCCTACTTCTCCCTTACCTGTTGTTGTTGTATCTCAAGCTAATAAAGGCATGGGTAAATCCCCCACTTCTTCAACAAATTTGACCCTACAGATGTCATCCTAATTGGTGATAGATCTAATTCACACACACCTCCTTTCCTCTTAACCTATGAAATTTTCAATAGAAACCTTCACAATTGTTTGATTGATTCAGGAGACTCTTCTAATATAATGCTAAAAATATTATGTGCTAAGTTAAACATCACTCCTAAAAAGTTTGTTGTTCACATAGTACACTTGACAAAACCAAAGTAGAGGTCTTAGGGGAATTAAATTCAGTTAACATTTAACTTTCCTTAAATCCCAAAGTCTGTCAAATAATTGATATATTGGTCATTGATATTCATGAATTCTACAGTGTAATTCTCAGTAGAGACTGGTCTCAGAAACTCCATGGATATTTTGCTACAGACTGGTCTCACATGTGGTTTCCCTACAATGGAAAGCCAAATCAAATTCAAGTTGACCGAGAGAAACACCTGAAACATACCATGACTAATTTTGAAGGCAATAATGAATGGTAGCATTCAATAATAATATTATTGGGAATTATTCGGCTGAGTCATTTTTAGGGAACTTTAAAGCACGAGAGTCTCCCTTTCTAGATAATGTTTTCATCTCACAAATTGAAAATTTTTCATATACAGATGCTTCCAAATGTAAAAATTTTGTAAATAAACCCGTAGTTAGCTCTTTATTTTGGACTTTATACTTTGATGGTTCCAAATCTAATGATGGTGTATGAGTTGGTTGCATTTTAATCAGCTCGAAAGGAGAAAAAACCATGTTATCTTGCAAACTAGAATTCGAGCATACAAATAATACTACAAAATACGAGGCATTGGTTCAAGGATTATACAAAGCAATTGGCCTCAACATCAAATATCTGCAAGTTTTTTGACAATCAAAAATTGTCATTAAACAGGTAATAAATACTATCCACTGCCTTTCTGGACATATTAAGAATTATCAATCATTAGTCCATGATCTTACATAACATTTTTGGCATTTAATATTTCTCCTGTACCTAGACTACAAATTGCCAGTGTCGATTTATTAGCTAATGTTGCATCAAAACTCATACCATTTCAGGATTATATTCCTGATAGATTTTCCATTGAATTAGTTTTTAGACCATCCATTCCTAACAATGTCACTAATTGGCAAGTCTTCAACGATGATTATGATATTGTAAATTTTTTAACATCGGAGGGGTCATATGATGACCAAATCATAGATGAAAATGAGCATGACATTCAGTTAAAGCAGAGTGCTGATGAAAATCCAATACCCAAATTTGTAGTCAAAATATAATATCTTTATGATCTCAAAGACAGATTTAATAAGATTTGAATTAGTGAACCATGGAACTGATGACAAACCTCAGAACATTAATCTAGGTCTCGGTTTATCCTCTGATGAAATATCATCATTCATTTGATTGTTAAAGACATACAAAGGTATCTTTTCCTGGGATTATTATGATCTCAAAACTTATGATACCTCTGTCATACAACACACTACTCCTATTATCTCTAATGATAAATCAGCCCAGCATAAAATAAGGAAAATTCACCTAAACCTCGAAATTCAAAGAAAATCGGAGCTGAATAAACTCCTTAAGGCAAAAATCATATTTCCTATTAGGCATTCGAAATGGGTGTCCAATTCAGTGCCTATTAGTAAAAATAATGGATACATTCGTATATGTATAGCTTTTAGAAATTTAAACAAAGCATGTGAGAAAGACAACTTTCCACTTCCAACCATGTAACAAGTGTTGTAGTTAGTAGCCGGTTCTGAGCTCATGTCTTTTCTTGATGGATTTTTGGGATATAAGAAAATCCTAGTCCATCCAAATGATAGATTGAAAACCACGTTCAGAACTAAATGGGGAACATATGCTTATCAAAAAATTCCTTTTGGTTTGTTTAATGCAGGTGCCACATTCAAAGAGCTATGGATATAGCCTTTAAAGGACTCATTAACAAATCAGTTTTTATTTACCTAGATGATATCACTGTCTATTCTAGGAAGAGAGGCAACCATTTAAATGACCTTAAGCAAATCTTTGAACGATGTAAAAAATATGGGATATCGCTCAATCCAAAGAAGACTTATTTTTCCTTAAGCGAATGTAAGCTTTTAGGATTTTCCGTATTAAAAAAGGGTATTTGTATCGATCCAGAAAGGATTAAGGAAATTGACAAAATCCCCTTACCCCATAATAAAAAATCAATGTAGTCTTTCCTTGGTCAAATAAATTTTGTAAAAATATTTGTCCCTGACTTTTCACAAATAGTTTTACCTTTACAGTCTATGATTAAGAAAAAATCAGTTTTCAAGTGGGGTCACAATGAAAGAGAAGCATTTGATTTAATCAAACAAGCTATTATCAACGCTCCCTCCCTAACAACTCCCAATTTTTCCAATCATTTTTTTATACACATTTGCGTTAGAAACATCATATGTTGTTGTTTTGACACAGCTCAATGATCAACAGATAGAAGCACCAATCTCGTTTTTTAGTTCAAATCTATAATGTGTCGAATTAAATTACTCTGCTATGGAAAAATAGGCCTTTTCTGTTTTTAAGTCAATAAATAATTTCAGACCATTTCTCCTTAAAACTCACACCAAAATCATAGTTCCATTCTCAGTAGTAAGGCAATTGTTGGTTCAAAGGGAAGTAGGAGAAAAAGGGCCAACAGGGTAACCTCACTGCAAGAATATGATGTCAAAATTAGACCATCTAAAATTGTTAGGGGTCAAGGTTTTTTGCAGAATGTTTGCTGGGGCATCCAACTTACCAGCAGAAGAACATTCAGGTGATGATATACAAATATCGGAGGTAAGCATCAACGATAATGAATCTCGATATGTTGATCCTCTTTTATTTAAAAAAATGGATATGCCCTTATGCAGTTCAGCTACAAAAGAAAAAGGGCTTTGAGATTGAAAGAAAAGCAATACGAAATCGTCAATGATGTTTTATTTAGAAAAAATTATGACTCTATTTTGCTAAGGTGCCTTGAAAAATCTGAGGCAGAAAAGGTTTTGCAAGAACTCCATGATGGACTAGCTGGTGGAAATTTTGGAGGAGACACAACAGCACATAAAATCTTGCATGTTGGCTATTACTGGCCAACCTTGTTCAAGGATGCACATGAATACGTAAGGAAGTGCAAAACCAGATTTTGCCTACTGACTACCCTGACGTTTGGCAATGCATCTTACTTTGCAAGCAACACGATGACAGAATTCTCTCTCAAAAGAGGTTTCAAACTCAAGTATTCCACTAACTATTATCCTCAAGGAAATGGTTTAACAGAATCAACCAATAAAAACCTCATTAGGATCATTAAACAGACTATTGATCAGAGTCAAGGAAACTGCCATAAATCTATAATATTTTCTCTATGGATAGATCGGATAACATAGAAGGATTCAATAGGCACATCTCCATTTAACCTATTCTATGGGAAATAAGTTTTTCTTCCTACAAATATAGTTATTCCCTCTCTAGCCCTAGTTCAATTTGTTGAAGAAACTCCTTCTTCTTTGTCGTTAATGCAATCACAAACCCTCAAACTCAAAGAAGAAAGAGAAAAAGCCAAAATAATACATGTCCATCATCAAAATTTAGTTAAATCTTCCTTTGATGCAAATACTGTTAACCCAAAATCATTTCAACTTGGAGACCTTATATTGCAGTGGGATAAAGAACATGAGGGAAAAGGTAAGCGTACCAAATTCCAAAGAATGTGGCTTGGACCATTTCAGATTATAGAACAAATCGGCCCATAAACGTTTCTATTGCAAGATTTATCATACAAGAGAGATTCTCTACCTGTGAATGGGCAGATTTTGAAAAAATATTTTTCATAGGAGACAACCTCTTCTATCCCCTATACACTATCGCATTTACCTTCTTTCAATTTTATGCTTTCTAGAAAACTAAATGTTGAATAAGTATTTACTTTTGACCTCACAATAAATCGTTTGGAAATATTTTGATTTTTCATTTTTATAAGTGGAGATTGTTAAGGAAATAATTATAACATTTGAAAATTAGCTAAGTTCTATCTCTCTGAAATTTTCTTTTTTCCACCAAAATTATTATTCTTTGAGAAACCTCCAACTTTATAAAAAACCTTTTGTTCTAATATCAGTGAATAAAAGTATCTTTAACAAAGTAAAGACTCTTTGCAGATAAGCATCTTCAACTCTATAATTGTCATCCAGAACTCTTAATGAGCCAATGGTTCTCCCCATCCAGTACAATTTTCTCTTTTCAGAGTGTAATTCTAAGAAATACTAAAACTTAAAAGATAAGAGGTCTCATCAAGATCCTACTTACCATGTTCATAGGGAAATAATAGACTGACATTGTCAATACTGCATACCAAAACAAGGTTGTTGGGTTGTATAAAAGGTATGTTTTATCCTCATACTAGCTTAATTAATCATTCATATTTATATATTTATCTTCACTTTAGAAAATAATTTAGAAGAAACGATTGTAGACGCTAGATAAAATTAATTATTAACGAATTGGGTAATTTTGGGCATGAAAGCTAACTTTCACTATTTTAAATGCAGGAATATGAATTGAACGATTGATGTTCAAATGATGGAACAGCAGTGACCAAGAAAAGAAAAAGGGCAATGTTTCGATCATGAAGGCTAACGGAAGACCAGGGGAATCAAGTTTATTTTGTAATAAAATCTGATTGTCAGTTGTGAAATCCTCAGGATCGCTTGATCCTAAGGATTCGCTCCTATCCATTTATCTCTCATAGGTTATATAAGCCGATAGGTGAAATAGAATAGCTAGCGAGGAATTTGGAGATTATAATTCATTTCAACACAGAGTATTCTCACTATGGTGATGTTGTATCTTGATTATTGAATTTAATGAGAAAGACCATGTTTTACTTGGAATCACATTCTGAGTGTCTTTTAGCAGTGACTTCTGGATACTCTAGGACCGGTCGATAGGATATTTACTGCTTTATTTGTTCCATACTTATTTATTTTTACTCTTTCAATTATTTATTCTTGTTATTTCATGAAACTAGAATTATTTTGATTGTTGTGAGTATTTGTCTTTATGATATACCCTTGACATTCAAAGTAGACTCTAGATCTTGCTATGTTTACATTTGCGTGTTAATCTTTGATGAATTTATCAGATTAGTTTAAGTATTTGATTGTTGTTCCCTCTCAACAGTGTTATCAAAGATCTTGAATTCACATTTGATTGCTTTCAGTTAGAAGCTTGAATAGTTGCTTCTCATTTATTTGTTGTAGTTTTCCTTCTTGTTAAATGAATTATTGTCAATGATAGTTAATAGATCTTCTTAGAGTGATTCATTTTACTTGCATTCAAATTCAGTTCTCTGGACAATAAATTTAAATGGATTTGAAAATGTTTTAAGATTTGCCTTTAGATTTGTCTTAGATTGAACTTCGAGAATTAGATATTAATTATTGCAATGATTCTAAATCATTTCATTCTGAATTAACCTCTGAATTCACTTGCATAGACAATGTTGAACACTCTTGAAATAAACAGACTTACCCTGGTTTGATAATTAATGTAGGTATTAAGGTTGCTTTTAATAGTCATCTTAGTGCACCAACATTTTGGCGTTGTTGCCGGGGAGAGTGTTTCAAAGTGATTTCTTTTTATTTTTCTTATTGTAAAAGAATTGGGTATTAAAAATGGGAGGTAAGAACTTGTGTAACCAACAAGTAAAGTGCTTTCTCAATAGCCCGCTTTTCAACAAATGCATAAAGGTTAAATAGGAGTAGGGGTTTTTATGAATGACTAAGAATAAAAAGGTAGAAAAAGATCAGAACCCCCCACCCAAATCCACAAAATCCAAGGGATCAGTGAACCTTGGAAGATAAACTTTTATAGACGAAATCACAAAAAAGTAGAATCCCAAGCATCAATAGGACCCCAGACTATATCTGGAAAAATCCCTATCGTAATCCCTCAAGTAGCAGACTCACCATCTGCAGCCTATGCTGAGATTCATAGCCAAATCGGAGGATCTGAACAGAGATTTCAGGTTACCAAAAATTTATGTTTTGATCCTTCATAAGAGGGAAAATCGTGCAATTTAAGAGAAGGAGAGGGAGAAACTAGTGGAGCTGCTAAGGCAGAGCCACAGTTGTCTGAACTAGGATCTCATGTGATCCCAGATCTAGGTAGTGTCGCAAAACCATTTCAGATTGAAAATACTCCACTTACTCAAATAGCATCCCCTGAAGTCCCTGAAGGATATTGGCACATTTTCGACCAAATGGTGAATCAAGCACCTCAAGGTCAGACTTTGATGTTTGAATATCCCATAGTCGACCCAATAGCTAATGCCCCAATGAAAGCTATTACCTTGAAAAACATCCCAACCTTTTATGGCATGACCATAGAGGATATGGATGCCTTCTTATTCGAGTTTGATGTCCTATGCAGAGGGTACGAGTATACCACTGATCCTCAAAAATTGAAGTTGTTCCCTTCTACCCTTAAAGGAGAATCTTTGCAGTGGTTTATGGGTTTGGGCAGATGCACTATTAACTCTTGGGATGACATGAAAACTTATTTTCTCATGAAATATCAGGACTACTATAGGACTAGGGAATTAAAAGATGAAATCTTTAAAATGTCTGTGAAGGATAATGAAACTCTAGAGGAATATGTCGAATGGTTTCAGTACAATTTGCAGAGATCCCCTCACTCCACATTACCAAAAGCAGTTCTGAAAGCCATCTTAACAAAAGGAATGAAAGAAGAATGGATAGAAACTTTAAATATGATGGGGAAGGGAGACATTTCTCAAGAGGATTATGATGAAATTGTTCGCTTGTGTATCAGGTGTTCGTGAGGTAGCACACGCACCAGGTCAGGAAGCCGAGATTCTATGACTAGAGGAAGCAAACCGCCCAGTGGAGGCGTGACAAGAGTAGAAATCGGTAACCTCCTAGAGGACTTCAAGATAGACATCTCGGGCACCCTTACAATGAAGTTAGATGTCATGTAGGCCAAACAAAAACAAGCCTTAGCAGAAAGAATTTTGCCATTGTTTTCCAAACTTCCAGAAGAAGCACAGCCAATGGGAGTGTCCATTGGACATTGTCTAGACCTGCACTATCTGCAACAAGTACCATGCCACCGAGTAGTGTCCATCACTTCAAGGGCTAAAAGAAATTTTTAAAGAAGCAGAAGAATAGACAAAACCAATATACTTAATGAACCAGCATCGACAGTGGCGAGGCCGACCAACAAGTATGTCACAAGACCCATCTCGGTTCTTTCCTTCTTCGTCATTTAATCAACAACAGAATTCCAGAACACCGTGGCCAGATTAATCACCTTTCTCGACTTGGAAATCCCAACCATTTCCTATGTCACCTTGGCCAACTCAATCCTTTCTAGGTAATGGTTGGCCAAATTATCCTTTTACTCCTTTTTGGAAAAATAATTCATATCCATCCTAGTGGCCTGCCTCTACTTCACAAAATTCGAACTGGTCTCTGAATTGGTAGCGACCTCTAGGGATAACCAATTCACCTATGGGGACAGGTCCTCAACCTCAACCTACATTATCAGCCCCATATCCATTACAGCAAAATCCTCAACCCCTTCTGCGTCCCCAACTACCAGCTCAACCAAATCCAAACCCCAATAACAGACCGATTTAGCTGATACAAATTGTTGAAAACTCAGACCTTGAGACCGAACAAAAAGAATGTAGTGAACTTAGGTTGAGGTCAGGATGCATTATCACTCTTGAGGAAGACAAATACCAGCCACCAATTGAGTTAGAAACATCACCTGTAAATACACCTTCAATTGTGACTAACACAGAAATAAAACAAGGAGAAGACACAGTCGAATAGAAAGATCCTGAAAAAATCATAATTACATCTCCCCCGTTCCCTAAAAGATTAATAGTACCTACACCAATTGTTTATCCATACTTTGATCTCTTAGGGGAACTTAAAAATCTATCCATTAAAATTCCTCTCCTCTAGGCCATCCAAGATATTCCTATTTATGCTAAAACGATTAAAGAACTATGTGTGAAAAAGCCTGTGAGGAAAATAAAAGCTTCACCAACTATCCATGTCATAGGAACCTTGTCTAATTTACTTTTGGGTGGGGAAACACTGATAAAATATGAAGATCTAGGGAACCCCATAGTTATAGTTCAAATACATGGTCACTCCTTCCCAAACACACTAGTTGACTTGGGCGCAACCATTAACCTCTTAATCACGGAAACTTGTGAGACACTTGGTATCATAGCTCTTGAACAAACCACCACCTTGTTAGAACTCGTTTATCATTCGGTGGTAAGACCAGAGGGAACTTTACAGGACATTACGGTTTCTGTTGATTTCCAGTGGATTTTCTAGTTATCAACCCAAAAAGTCGATTAGATGGGCACCCTTTAATTTTGGGCCGACCTTGGTTGGCAACAGCTGATGCTTACATAAGTTGTTGTGCGGGCAGCATGACCATTGCTAAGGGAGACACTGTAAAGAATATTGTTTTATATCCTCCTACCAAACCAAGTCCGCCCATTATGAAAGTACATAAACAACCACCCACATACTTAGAAGAAAGTATTCGTTCACCACTTACAGTAGCAGAGGCGCTTGAGTTCAAGAATCAGACTGAAGACGATGTGATCAATAACTTTATTAATCAGCCGTCCATTGTGACTAATGTAAAATTTCAAATGTTAAAGGAAATTATTGACAATGAACCCTTGGAATACCCTTTGAAAGATACTAATGATCAGCATATCCCGGCAACTGTCGTTCATAACGGCAATCTTGTTGAAATTGAACCAGGCAATATTTTAAACATCAATGATAGTTTGAACAGTGACCAACAACAAAAGCTCATTCAAGTTCTACAAAAATATAAAGGGGATTTCGCTTGGGACTACCCAGACATGAAGGGCATAGACCCACAATTATGTACACATCATATCTACACCGAAAAGGATGCTCGTCCTATCCAGCAACCTCAACGGAGACTAAATCTGCATCTCAAAGATATTGTAAAAGAAGAACTATAGAAGTTGTTGGACGTGAATTTTATTTATCCCATTTTGGATAGTAAGTGGGTCTCTCCACTGGTAGTTGTTCCCAAGAAAAATGGGAAGTGGCGCATCTATGTGGATTATCGGGAATTGAACAAAGCCACGCAGAAAGATCACTTCCCTCTTCCATTTATTGATCAAGTCCTTGATACACTGGTAGGAAAAAAATTATTTTCCTTTCTTGATGGCTTTAGTGGCTATAATCAGATCCAAATCGCCCCTGAAGACCAAGACAAAACCACCTTTACCTTCCCATGGGGTACATTTTCTTATAGAGTGTTACCGTTTGGTTTATGCAATGCCCCAGCTACATTTCAGAGGGCCATACTCAGTATTTTTGTTGATCTGATAAATGAAGGACTTGAAGTTTACATGGATGAATTTACCCCGTATGGGGACGACTTTGACCAAGCACTACAGACATTAGAGAAGGTGTTGGAATGATGCATCTCCACCAGGTTGTGTTTAAGTAACATCAAGTGTCACATGATGATGACAGAAGGCATAATCCTAGGACACTACATTTCTGTGGCTAGGATACAGGTAGATCCAGCGAAGATAGAGGTAATTCTCCTACTACCTACACCTTGTACTTAGATGGAGGTATGTAGCTTCCTCGAATATGCAGGTTACTATTGCAGGTTCATAAAAAAAATTCACAAATTGTTGCACCTTTGTATGCTTTAATAGGAAATATTGAATTTAAATGGTCTGATAAATGTGACACTACCTTTACAGATTTGAAGAAATTAGTTTCAACAGCATCATTATTGCATGGACCCAATTGGGAGCTACCCCTTCATATATATACAGACGTGTCAGATGCAGCAATAGGCGTTTTCCTCGGCCAAGAGGAGGACAAAAAGCCTTATGCTATTTACTATATCAAAAAAAATCTTACTGCTGTTGAACTTAATTATACAGTAACAGAAAAGGAATTTTTAGTTGTCATTTATGCCATAAATAAATTTAGACATTATATAACTAGCTATCAAGTTTTTTTGTATACTGATCATTCCGCCATTAGATACTTAGCTAACAAACCAATTACAAATGGTTGAGTGACTCGTTGGTTGTTACTTTTGCAGGAGTTTGATATCACCATTAAAGACCGTCCAGGGAAGGAAAACCTAGTCGCGGATTTTCTATCTCGGGTTCCAAAGATAAATGATCCGCTGGCAGTGGATGACCAGTTTCCAGACGAACATTTGTTTGTCGTAGCAGTTAAAATGCCATGGTATGCAGATGTAGCAAACTATCTAGCGGTAGGAAAGTTTCCCAGACACTTGACAGCAAGGGAAAGGAAACAGATCGTCCAACACAATGCCCAATTTTCTTGGATTGGTGGATACCTTTTTCATATAGGGTCTAATATGTGCATACGCAGATGCATTCGTGAAGATGAAATATATGACATCCTGAAGGCCTGCCATGACGAGCCTTGTGGAGGACACTTTGCAGATCGCAAAACTAGGCACAAGGAACTACAGATGGGCTATTATTGGCCCACCATTTTTAAATACACTAAGAAATATGTCCAGGCTTGTGATAGCTGCCAGAGGATGGGTCGTCCTAGTCAATCTGATGAAATTTCGCTGCAGCCCCAATTGGTAATAGAACCTTTCGAACGATGGGCATTGGATTTTGTTGGCCCATTTCATCCGCCATCAAACCAAAAGGCCTACATACTGGTTGCTATAGACTATGTAACAAAGTGGGTAGAAATAGTAGCTTTGCCAAGAGCTACGAAAGAAGTCGTAATTAATTTCCTTTTCAAGTTATTTGTGTGATATGGTTTACCCAGGGAAGTGATAACAGATGGAGGGGGGGAATTTGTAGGACATAATATTACAGCCACTCTATCGAACCATGACAACACCCATAGATTCACTTCCATGTATCACCCGTAGGTGAATGGGCAGGTTGAAAGCACCAATAAGGTCATCGAAGAAATTCTGACCAAGACAGTTTCAACACATCGACGGACTGGGCTGCTAGACTGCCAGAGGCCTTGTGGGTCTATCGCACAACTTGGAGAAATACTACTAGATATTCTTTTTACCAACTTGTATTTGGAAAAGAACCATCTTTCCTATTGAATTTGAAATAAAGACTCTTAGAAAATCCTAGGAAGTGGGACTAGATCTGACGAAGGCCTAAACTAAACGAATTCAACAAATAAATTAATTGGGTGAGGCTCACCTACTTGAAATTATTCAGCAACAAAGGGCTAAGTGGCATGACAATCTTATTAAAAAGAAGAGGTTTTAGAAAGGAGACTGTGTGCTCCTCTATAATTCCAGATTTCAAGATTTTTCGAGTAAGTTACAGACAAGGTGGCTTGGCCCATATGAAACAAGAGGTGCACAACAATGGCACTCTCTCTTAGACCACCATTGATGAGTCAGGACATTATTTCCAAGTGAATGGAAATCAGGTGCATCTCTATCATAAACCACTCACCAAAGAGTCTTTTTTCCAATAGGTACGTGATGATCCCACTATGCAAATTTTAGCTGCAGGGAGTAATGACCCAATAGCTTTACTTTCATGAAAACTTATCTCTCTTCAGCTGTAAATAATGTATATCTTTTTCTAACAGTTGGTTATAATTTATTCTAGATAGGAATCACTGTGTAAAGGCGGGGATTTCTCTTGTTTTTTTGTTGTGTTTAATAATTGTTGTTCAATCAATTGAACAGTTGTTGTTCAGTCAATTGAACAACTCCAATTTCTTTTTAGTGTGTTTTTTGTTCAGTCAATTGAACAACTCTGATTTCTTTTTGGTGTGTTTGTTGTTCAGTCAATTGAACAGCTTTGGTTTCTTTTTGGTGTGTTTGTTGTTCAGTCAATTGAATAGTTGTTGTTCGAAAGAACAAACAGCTCTGATTTCTTTTCGATGTGTTTGTTTTTCAATCAATTGAACAGTTGTTGTTCAGTCAATTGAATAGATATTGTTCAAAATAACAAACAACTCCCATTTCCTTTTGGTATGTTTGTTGTTCAATCAATTGAACAGCTATTGTTCAGTCAATTGAAAAGTTGTTGTTCGAAAGAACAAACAACTCCAATTTCTTTTTTATGTGTTTGATGTTCAATCAATTGAATAGTTGATGTTCAATCAAATGAACAACTTTTGTTCAATCAATTGAACAGTTGATGTTCAATCAATTAAACAATTCTTGTTCAGTCAATTGAACAGTTGTTGTTCAAAAGAACGAACACCTTTTATTTCTTTTTTATGTGTTGTTGTTCAATCAATTCAACAATTGTTGTTCAGTCAATTGAACACCTCTTGTTCGAAAGAACAAACATCTTTGATTTATTTTTGGTGTGTTTGTTGTTCAATCAATTAAACAGTTGATGTTCAATCAATTGAACAGCTGCTATTCAGTCAATTGAATAGCTCCAATTTCTTGTCGGTGTGTTTGTTGTTCAATCAATTGAACAGTTGTTGTTCAGTCAAGTGAACAGCTCCCAATTCTTTTTGGTGTGTTTGTTGTTCAATCAATTGAACAGCTGCTATTTGGTAGAATGAACAACTGTGATTTCTTTTTCTTATGATCAATAATTGTTGTTCCATTGTCGTTCATTTTTAATCAAATAACAATTTTTATATCCCGTGCTTTCTTATCAAAACTATCTTTTTTGATTTGGAATTTGTACCTAAGATAAAGGAAAAATAGTAATATTAATACCATTATGACTTGTAAAACCTTTCATGGTTATATTTATTCCGAAACTGACCTATTTCATCTATATAATGACTGGCTGACTATCTTCTCTTTGGACATATCATAAGATGATTCTTT
Organism: Pinus tabuliformis; assembly: GCA_031772625.1. Lineage (NCBI taxonomy): Eukaryota > Viridiplantae > Streptophyta > Pinopsida > Pinales > Pinaceae > Pinus > Pinus tabuliformis. The sequence continues at coordinate 108,168,200 of CM062810.1, read as the reverse complement.
ATCTTAATACCATGTTGGTTTATATTTCACACTTTCAATTGATAATTCCCTTTGGTATGATGATATAGGGATAAAAGCATAACTTTCATTGGCATTTTTTACTTCTCACGCCATCCCTAACTCTTAAGGAGTAAATGAGCCTCCCTCCCTTTACAATAAAAATATGGAAATATGAAAATACAATACAAATCTTCTTAAAGAGGATAGGGGGTCTCATTACGAGCCAGCCTACCATGATCATAAGGATGTAACAAGTGGCATTCCATTATGGCCACCACACCAAGGTAATGACCTTCTAGATAGTCAAAACTATCAGAAGGACAGGGGGTCTCATCATGAGTCGGCCTTATCACTTTGTTCTATCTTGTGAATGGCACTATAATTATCTAGTTACCATGCCAGCATAGTGGTCTCTTTATAAAAAAAAGAAAACCATCTAAATATTAAATGGAGTATTCTAGCTCATTTTTGGGTTAAAAGGCAACCCTGTCTTGGCTATGAACTCCTGTTGGTAGTAGTGGCTCTGCTTGTGGTATTGAATTTCTATGTTACATTGCCAATTATTCTTTATCCCATTATTTCTTATTGATTCATTTCTAAATGTGAATTTACCGATTGAATGGCGTTGATAACTATATTAACCAATATGCATGGTAAACTATACTTTTATATACATCATTGTTGGAAATATTGAGAGAGGGGGGTTGATTCAGTATTCCTTTTCAATTGTCATTTTTACCAGTTAACTCATTTATATTTAGAACACAAAATGAACAATAAGAATAAATGATTTTATTAATATAATCTTTACAATAAATCAGATACAATATATATAAGGCTCCAATCTATTGCCAAGCACCAACTTGGTCTTTTGTGTGGCTCCAACCTCTAGGGAACCAACCCTATCTTCTCAAGGCACCAACCTTTTGTTTAGGAGCACCAACACCAAGGACACCAATCCTTCCAATTCCGAGGCACCAACCCCAAGGACTCCAACCCACTACTATATTTTGTCTAGATATGTTTGATAGTAATTCTCTACTCCCAAAATCTTCTTCACTAAATTCTGTCAATCTACAGCTTCACTGTAGTCTCCATGCTACATCATCAATCACAACCTGTCTTCATATGAAGGAGTCTTCACAACTCTTCATATTGCCCACACAGAGTCTGCAAAGTTACCTCATGATGACTTCAAGTAGCCATCATGATCTACAATAGTCTTCACACAACTTCAATGTGTCTACAATGAACTGCACTAAGTTCTACACAAAAAAAAATTCTCTGTTTCAAGCCTCTATTCTCACTGTCACGGTAAATGCTTTAGGAGTGACTACTTCAAGAGTAACTGCTTCAGGAGTGACTTCTTTAGAGGAGTGACTGTCGCAGTTTCTTACTTCCAAGAAACACCCTCACAAACACTTCAATGCTGGTGCTATCTACTGCTCCCTTCGTCTTCCGCTGGCCCTTCGGCTTCCTCCTGTCCTGCTGGACCTTCGGCTTCCTTCTGTCCTGCTGGACCTATGGCTTACTTCTATCCTTATGCTTGCTACTCTGTCACTCGATATTTGGCTTCTTTTGTACCTTCATTGTCTGCCAGACCTTTGGCTTCCTCTGTTTCTTCCGCGTCTGCCAGACCTTCAACTTCCTCTATTTCTTCCAGTACACATAGTGAACTTTCCTTGTTCTCTGTTATAGATGTCTGATACGCCTGAATTTTGGCTTCCTTTTTTGCTGGACATTTTGGCTTCTCGACCTTTGACTTCTTAATCTTCGGCTTCCTCTATCTCTTCGAGTTCACCAATACTCAAAAGACATATTTATTTGGAAGAGAGGCCAACTTATGATGTTGCATATTAAAATTATATCAGAGAGGCCCTTTCATCCACAGACTTTATTATTCATGGAAATTGCATCACAAGAGGGGTTATACCCATATTAGAGATCCCACGTGCCACGTCATTCCTTTAATCGCAATCGGCGATTTACCATCGTTACATTTCATCAAGACTTGCGATATGCGATGGATGCGATATTCCAATAAGTTATGTCATAGTGGTGCAATCGGGTCCACCATAATATCGCAATCGCAGGTTTTACTATGACATCCATTTATGAATTGTCATATGAAAGTTCTGACAAAATGGATGCGATATTACAATAGGGCATGTTATAATGGAGCAAACGGGTCCATAATAATATCGCGATCGGAGGTTTTAATGTGACAAGTCTTTAAACGCTTGCGGGACTTCGACTGACACATAGATTAAAAACTGGCCTTAACCCCCACAGTTGACCATGATCTAAGGGTTTACTGTGAGATCGACAGCTAAGATTTAGTGCGGGACTTCAGCCATGATCAAGGAAGTTTGTACTTTCCTACCCCCGCTCTTCTGATATGTTAACTCCCTGGTACTCTGCAATACTCCTCTGTTATTGTTGTTCAATTGCTCCTATTCAGTTGCTAGTCAATAGAATTCAATTGTCCTCATGCATCAATTGTTGTTAAATTGTTTTTCATTTGTTGTTCAATTGTTGTTCAATCGACCTCCTATGTCATTTGATGTTCAATTGTTGTTCAATTGCTGTTCAATTGACCTCCTGTGTCATTTCAATTGTTGTTCAATTGACCTCTTGCTTTATTTGTTGTTTAGTTGTTGTTCAATTGACCTCCTACATCATTTGTTGTTCAATTGACTTGGGTCCTCCATCTCATCATATCATCATATATCAAACTTTGAGCATTATGATCAATGGGCATCAATGGGCAATCATGTATCAAAGAATTTTCCATCACAAACACTGCTATATTGACATCAATGACAACCTAGATTAGCAATCTTCCCCTTTTTCATTGATGGAAATATTCTTCTTCTCTCCCCCTTTGTCATCAATGGCAAAGGAGTGCACAAGGACTCCCCCTGTCGAAGTGATCTTATTTTTACTCAAAATAGAGTGATTGTTGCCTCATCATCAACTATCACATTATCCCCTCTTCATGTCTCAGAACTTCTTCATAATTCTTTCAACAATGCTTAAATATGCTCCATTTCAATGCTTCCAAATAGGCTCCAAATAGCCATACGCCAAATGTTCAAGTCCAAGTTTTTATGCTTCTACAATCTGAATTTTGTTGTCTTCACAGTCATAATTAAGGATTCTTTATAGTCTGAATCAAGAGAAGATGCCACTGAAATTTTCATTCTCTCTATCTTTCTTCAAATTAGGATTCCTTTGTATATGTGTGATTGTCCTTAAGTTACTAAGCTATATTCGACTGCACAACATTCTCCTTTCTATAGTCCTTTTTATAAGCCATCTTTTCCTTGTGTTCTTGGAAAAGTCTCTGCAATGATGGTGATTGAAGGAATCCTTTATTATTGTGCAATGATTTACCAAAATGATATGGAATCCTTGATACAAAGCTGTGATAGAAAATATCAACAACTTCAACTTCCAACTGAGCCAAAGATCATAAGGGTTTGTACAAGCCCAAACTTCAATCTACTTCTGACTTGTGGATTACAAGAAGACCCAAAATTCTTACGGTTTTCTTTGGAATAATACAATACAGTGACTATGGGCTGCTACAGAAATGTTACTCATACATGGTTCCAATATTTAGGGTTCATAAATGAGATATTCAACCAAGACTAATCTGTTGTGGTTACAAGAATTACAAGTTGCAAAATGTACCTTGATGTTGCTACAAATCACCCTTTTTGACTGTTGCAACAATGATGATGAAGCCAATGTTTTATAGAGAATTTGCTCAAGTCGTCTTTTCTTTTGGTAGGTACTGAACCAAGGGTATATGTATATATAAATATTCAAAAAAATGTCATGTCCTGGAGTAGCCTTGTCACTCGAAATTATTCCCACTAGAATAACCATGTTATTGTAGTCATGAGACTTATGTCAATATGGTTATTGTGAGGAATTGGCACTGTACACATAGGTCCGCAAACTTTTATGCTCAAAACATCACACTTCACCTTTATGCTTAGGTCACCACATTTCATAATTGCATTTTGATATTCGGATAATTTTAGTACAATAGGTCCATAGGTCAATTAGATATTATCTTGTTTCAACAAGATTCAAAAGATGTGGAGATTACTGTTGGAAATCACAATTTATAGTGTCCAACATCTTCAATTCAGGAATCACGATTGTCGTTAGATCAAAACATACAAGTTATCTCCACTAGCAGATTTTGATATCCAATCTTTGACCGGTTTACAACTTTTTGCAATGCTTCAATTATGCTAGATTCTTCCAACTACTCTTACTTCAAGCTCCATTCCCAAATGTGTTTTTTTGTTTGAAGGTTTCTTATATTACTGTCCTTGATTTACCTGTTCTCCCATTATATCCCTAAGTCAAGACATTCAACTTCTGTAATACCAACAACATAGTTATTTGCCCTATTTCTCTAGCATTGGATGGCCTTCTTTGCTGCTCCAATTTCTGCTTAGTGATCAAGTGGAAAACATCTTCAACAATAGTCCAAATAATGGTTACAATATCATGTTCTTCAATGTAGTGCTCCTGAGAAATGATCTTTATCGAAGGATGATTGTTAATATAGCTCAACAAGGATTTCATAAGGACCCTTTCATGAATAGCTTTTGCAATAATGATAAAGCATCACAAGCTCCCCCTAACTGTATGCATCGTCTCTTTTTGGTAGAATCCCATCATCAAACACTCAAAATATCAAGAATATCTTCATCAATTCAACAACATGTGTTTTTAGGAGATTTTTCAGATTCTATTTTCTTTCTTCTCCATACTTGTGTAACTTTCTTTTCTAGCTTGAGAAGGTGCCCAAGTCAAGTTACAATTACGTGCCATATGACCAATGTTATGACACATGAAGCATTCTATGTTGTTCATGAATAAGAATTCATGACTTCTTCTTGCAAAATTGCTTCTCGGAGATTGACGGGGATCATTATAAGCTCTACAATATTTTTACATGTGTCCAAAATTTGTACGAGAATAACAATAACCAAGAAATAAACTTTGGTACCTAGGAGATGGAGATTTCCTTGATGTACTTATAAAGCCTTTCTGCCTTGAGATCCTTTGATGATAACCATTGCTTCTCACATCCTTGATAACATTTTCATTTCTTCTTGGAACAGTACTTCCTTCATTATCGCCTTAACTCTTATCTTTACCTTTGCTGAAATTGGGAGCATCAACATTTCTTTCTGACTTCCTCATATCCTTGTTGCTTGAAGCATTATCATTCTTGCTTGAGGATTCACCTGCATAACTGAGATCTGATTTATCAAATGGACATCTTTGATGGTTGATCATGTCATCCAAGGCTTGAGAGCTCTTCAAGGTTTTGTCCATCCCTTCAACCTTTTTCCTAAGGGAGACAATCTCTTCTTCCAATTTTTCACAATCATTATTCTTCTTAGCAAGTTGTTTCTCAATCTCTTCCTTAATACGTATTGCTTCATTTGCTACTAATTTAAGGGAGATGATATCTGACTTCATTTTGAATATTTCTTCATTTTCCTTTGCTAGACTGCTCTCCATTTCTTCCTTGATCCTTGTAGCTTTACATGTTTAGGCCTTGAGAAGGTTGATGCTAGATTTTAATTTGAAGATTTCTCCATCCTTTGCTTTTAGTTGACATATCATGGTGTTTCTCTCCTTTTCTGCTTCATCAACCTGTCCTTCTTTGATTGCCGATGCTTCCATTGTCTTCTCAGCTCCTTGTGCTAACTTTATTGTTTCTTGTAGTTGAGATTTGAGAGAGGAGACCTCTACCTTGTACTGACCAATCCCTTCTTCAAGTTTTTTCAAGTTCTTGTGCCTTTGTTCAAGTTGACTTGACAAGGTATCTTCCCGTTTCTTTGCTTTATCCAATTGATTTGTCATGGATATGACTTCTTCATGATGCTTTCTTTTGCTTTGATGAAATTCCTTAAGCTTGGCAAGATCTTCATCCCTTTCTTGTACTTGAAGCTTGACAAGGTCAATTTTCATCCTTGTTTGGTCTTGGTCACCAACTAGTGCTTTCTTATTAAGTTCCTCATTTTCCTTTTTCAAATTGACAATCTCTTCCATGGCAGCCATAAGTTTAGTGAGGAGATCTTCTACAAAGTATTTTTCATTCTCTTCATTTTCTATGTCTTCTTTAGCCTTGATGTCATCAATCTCATTTTCAGCTTCTATGATGGGTTCTGGATTTCATTCTTGGTTTCCATCATCTTCTTGACTAGTGGTTGTTGGAAATAATACTGAGAGGGGGGGGGTGTGAATCAGTATTATCATATCAGTAAACCCTTTCCAATTTCATACTCAGAAACATATACGCTACTTCAGTTAAGTGAACACGCGTGTACACGCTACTGTGTCTAAAGCGCTAGCATATATCCAGAGATCTTATGATTTAGTTAGCTTATCTTCAGTAAATGCATTAGAACATTATTAACCACATTAACAGTAAACAGGTGCAGTATAGCAGAACAGATCATCACATAAAAGCCACACACATGAACACCATGATATAAGGTGGAAACCCAATGTGGGTGAAAACCACCTGCTGCAATTCGTCTCTTTCTTCTTTAATAAGAAACTTCTTTTACAATGTATTGGTGCAGTCCTTTACCAGCACGCAGGCTACAACTTGCAGAGGGCTACAACCCTCATAGCTCTTGTACTAGCCGATCCATTTACTAGTACGTAGGTGCCTACCTACAGAATGCTCCAACCTTTACTCGTTTTCCAGCTGCTACTGGAAGGGAGCTACAACCCCCTGGCTCTTGTACTGGCTGATATGTTTACCAGTACGTAGGTGCCGGCCTACGATCTTCCCGGGACCACGTTTCATACATTTTCATACTGGATCCATAAGACAATCACCATTGTAGTACAACCTGCATCATCAATCACTGAAACACCCAATACTGAATCACTGAAACCCTGTCAACATCATAACAACAACCAGATCCAACTCCATCTACAAATATCATACTTCACATTGTATACGGTACTTCGACGAGCCCAACCTGTGTTAGATTATTATATATTACGGAGCAATGGAACACATAAAATATTGCAGAAATATAAACATAGAAAACGCACAAAACAAGAGAGACACAGATATACGTGGTTCACCCAGTTTGGGCTACGTCCACCCCGAACAGCCAGTCCTTCCTTTCTATTATCCAGCAAAATGAAGAGATACAACCTACAGCAAAACCGCTGTAATATCCTCTGTTTTCTCTCACAGTCTCACCTCTATGTTTCTCGCTCACCGAATACACATCTATCACAGCCTCAAATACAATGCCCTCATATAAAGAGAGGGGTTGCCTTCTAGGGGAAAAAACCCTAAACTAAACATAAGTTCTACCGTCAGATCATCCGCCTAATGAACGGCCCAGATTGACTAGAAATTACTATACTTTTACAAGGCAATTTTACAGTTGTTTTTAGCTTCGGGGGCGCTGCCCCTGAAACCCCCCGCCAGGGGGGGCTCCATAAAGTTGCTGCCGCCCCCCTGGACCCCCCACGACAGCGATCATTTTACGGGCGGCGTTGCCGCCCCATTTTGAACTGGGGTCCAAAATGCCGGTACTATAGAAGATAATCAGGCTCCACACCCAACAACCTGCGTGTATACGCTCTTTTACCAAAACCAACCCGCGTACAGATCTGCAAATTCTAACTTATAACTCTACAGCTATATCAGACATCAAAACATACCCAGATCATAACAATAAACATGCGTCAATAGATCTAGTCTATCCACAGTCATACCATAGGAAGATAATCCTTCCAAGCCTTGAGATCTCGTTCCATCATTCATCATCCTCCACATGAGTGAAACCTTGGTTCAGATCACCAACCCATAACCTGCATTTGGATCTCACTCTTCCTCAGATCTTCATCACACACACACACTCACACCTTGCTTACATCTCTTTGCCTAATGATCTTCTCCTTATATAGCCTTAGGCCCTTCACAATACCACGGTCCAAAACCATAGTAACACAATACCATCAACTTCAAAACTAGGGATCAACACGTCCGTCAAGACACCATGGTCCAAAACCATAGGCACAACTTCCAAGGACTAACCGCCACGGACCAAAGATAAGTTTTCCACATGTACGCACTTTTACTGAAGCCAACCTGCGTGTACACGCTGATTCTCCTTAATGAACCTGCGTATATCTCTTTCTTGTCCTGTTGTACTGAGATCTATCCTCTGATCAAGTTGCCATCACTTGTACCTGTCTCTGAGTGAGTTGCCATCAAGGACAACACTTATATCATAATGCCAACAATCTCCCCCTTTGGACTTGATGGCAACCACCACACCAAGTCACTCTCCCCCTTTGACATCAAGGGCAAAGGGTGGACCAAGATATTCTCTTCTTTGGTATACCTTCTGTTGTCCATACTCCCCCTGAGTACCTACTGAAATCTCCAAATGTGCTCCCCCTTTGTGTATGCCAAAGTGTACCAATCTATCCATCCTGCTCTTGTTGAATTGTGTTGTTCATGCTCCCCTTGACTGTAGGCAAGATCTGCAAAAGATGTTCTTCAAGAAGAACAAAGACTTATACATTATAGAAGACATTCCTATCACCAAGAGACTCAATACATACATTCATCACCCAACCTAGTGGGGATATACCAATATTGACTCATCCACCTAACCATGTGGAGATACATTAAGAGTTTACTCATGATAATACATGAACATTACATCATTCATCCCAGGCATAGTGGGGAAACCAACATAGGCCGTTACATGACCTTGACATCATAAAAAAGATATCACAAAAGAGATACATGACATAGTGATGAAATATCTAGACCAAGACTTATGAAAGCTACCAGCAGCATCATGATCTGTACCATAAGCATCAGCCTGCAATACCATTGCTTTGATCAAACAGCAAGATGTATCATTTAGCTTCATAGACTTTATCAACAACTTCTAACCATAATGCCAAAAATGCATTATTTGAAGTATATGCTGAGCCTATGCCATAAGTATCAAGACATTTCCAGACATCCTCAGCAGACTGTAATTGTTAACCAATAGAGCATATACAGGACTGGATCATATCAGACCCCTTTTTTGAGTCTGTCCCCACTGCTTTTCCACAAACTGACATATACGCGACTTTGCAGTGTGAAACTCGTGTATATACACGGCTTCCCTTCATTAAACTTGCGTATGAGAATTAGAACACTGAAGTTTTACACCTTCAGCTCCCCCTGAGTCTGTTATGTCTGTGCTGTGCTAAGTACCCTATGCTGTGCCACATCTTTCTGACTGAACTTCCTTCTTCTTCCATATCTTCAAGCATGTTGATGATTTCTTCTTATCATGAGCTTTGTTCCTGTAATCTTTTGCTCTATGTCCAAACTTGTTACATGCATAGCATCTTACATGTTTCATATTCCTCCTATAGCAATCAGCAGCTTTGTGGCCAAACATATTGCAAGAAAAGCAATATCCATTAAAGTACCTTGAATGTGATGGTCTTTCTGCATGATGGTCTTGAAACCTTCTTCTTCTACATAAGGCTGCAACATGTCCAAGATTATGACATACATAACATTCAACATTATTCATGGGAGGAGTAAAAGATTTTCTTTGAGGAGTCTCTTTCCTTGATTGTTGATGGGGTTGTCCTTTCATCTCCTTGTTGAGCCTTTCAGATTTTGCATTAGAGATTCTTGTCTTACTTTGTGAACCAGATTCATCTTCAATAGACTCATGAAAACCAAGACCAGTTTTGATAGCAGGGGACCTTTGACTACTAAGAATATCATCCAAGATCTTAGTACTATCTTGAAATCGTAATAGTTTATCTTTTTCTTCTAATTTACTTTTCAAGATATTTACCTCAACTTGATGTTATTCTTCTTTTTCCAGACATTGCTTCTTCAAGGTCTCTTCAGCTTTCCTTCCTTCATCCAACTGATGCCTTATTTTGAGGATCTCGTTTTCTTGCTCTTTATTCAGCGCTAGCAGCATTTGTCGAATTCTGGAGGCACATTCCAACTGATCTTCTAATCTGATGATTTCTTCTTTGAGGGCATTCTCCTTTTTGCTAGGTAGATCTTGCTGATCTATGGTTTGATCTGATGCTTCATTTGCTTTTCCATCTTCATTCTGGGGTGATTCAGGATCTGAATTCTTGCTTCCACTCAACGGCAGGTTGTCATTGTTCCTTTGAGCTGTCTTCTTCTTCTGACGCGCTTTCTTCCCCATTGTTCTACGAATCTCCTTCAAGCGATCAAGCTTCTCTGAAGTACCTGCTCTGATACCAATTGTTGGAAATAATACTGAGAGGGGGGGGTGAATCAGTATTATCATATCAGTAAAACCTTTCCAATTTCATACTCAGAAACATATACGCTACTTCAGTTAAGTGAACCCGCGTGTACACGCTACTATGTCTAAAGCAACTAGCGTATATCCAGAGATCTTATGATTTAGTTATCTTATCTTCAGTAAATGCATCAGAACATTATTAACCACATTAATAGTAAACAGGTGCAGTATAACAGAACAGATCATCACATAAAAGCCACACACATGAACACCATGATATAAGGTGGAAACCCAATGTGGGTGAAAACCACCTGCTGCAATTCGTCTCTTTCTTCTTTAATAAGAAACTTCTTTTACAATGTACCGGTGCAGTCCTTTACCAGCACGCAGGCTACAACCTGTAGAGGGCTACAACCCTCATAGCTCTTGTACTAGCCGATCCATTTACTAGTACGTAGGTGCCTACCTACAGAATGCTCCAACCTTTACTCGTTTTCCAGCTGCTACTGGAAGGGAGCTACAACCCCATGGCTCTTGTACTGGCTGATATGTTTACCAGTACGTAGGTGCCGGCCTGCGATCTTCCAGGGACCACGTTTCATACATTTTCATACTGGATCCATAAGACAATCACCATTGTAGTACAGCCTGCATCATCAATCACTGAAACACCCAATACTGAATCACTGAAACCCTATCAACATCATAACAACAACCAGATCCAACTCCATCTACAAATATCATACTTCACATTGTATACGCTACTTCGACGAGCCCAACCTGCGTGTATACGCTCTTTTACCAAAACCAACCCGCGTACAGATCTGCAAATTCTAACTTATAACTCCGCAGCTATATCAGACATCAAAACATACCCAAATCATAACAATAAACATGCGTCAATAGATCTAGTCTATCCATAGTCATACCATAGGAAGATAATCCTTCCAAGCCTTGAGATCTCGTTCCATCATTCATCATCCTCCACATGAGTGAAACCTTGGTTCAGATCACCAACCCATAACCTGCATTTGGATCTCACTCTTCCTCATATCTTCATCACACACACACACTCACACCCTGCTTTCATCTCTTTGCCTAATGATCTTCTCCTTATATAGCCTTAGGCCCTTCACAATACCACGGTCCAAAACCATAGTAACACAATACCATCAACTTCAAAACTAGGGATCAACATGTCCGTCGAGACACCATGGTCCAAAACCATAGGCACAACTTCCAAGGACTAACCGCCACGGACCAAAGATAATTTTTCCACATGTACGCGCTTTTACTGAAGCCAACCTGCGTGTACACGCTGATTCTCCTTAAGGAACCTACGTATATCTCTTTCTTGTCCTATTGTACTGAGATCTGTCCTCTGATCAAGTTGCCATCACTTGTACCTGTCTCTGAGTGAGTTGCCATCAAGGACAACACTTGTATCATAATGCCAACAGTGGTCATGGTCAATGCTCCTTTTGAGTGAAGGTCATGAATTTTGTCCCATATACCCTTTGCTGACGAACATTTTCTTATATTGTTCTTTATAGAATCAGGTAGCCCATTCAAAATTGCCTTCATTGCTTTTGGATTATACTCCTTGGATTCTCCATCCATCATGCTATCAACTATCACTGATTTCCAGATTTCAATGCCTTGAGTCTTTAAGAAATTACTCATTCTTGTTTCCCATATATCAAAGTTTCCATTGAACCATGGAGCCTCCAAAAATTGATTGTCTTCTATTTCGGTAGTAGAGGGAGACACATCTTTAGGAGTATTGGAGACTTTCTTCCTTGGCTTCGCCATTTGTGTTCTAATGATCAACCTTCAAGTCGTTAGGCTTTTGAGTGAAGGTACTACCTCTAATACCAATTGTTGGAAATACTGAGAAGGGGGGGGGGAGGGTTGAATCAGTATTCCTTTTCAATTGTTATTTTTACTAGTTAACTCATTTATATTTAGAACACAAAATGAACAATAGGAATAAATTCTTTTATTAATATAATATTTACAATAAATCATATACAATATATATATAAGGCTCCAATCTATTTCTAAGCACCAACTTGGTCTTTTGTGTGGCCCCAAACTCTAGGGCACCAACCCTATCTTCTCAAGGCACCAACCTTGTGTTTAGGAGCACCAACTCCAAGGACACCAATCCTTCCAATTCTGAGGCACCAACCCCAAGGGCTCGAACCCACTACTATATTTTGTCTAGATATGTTTAACAGTAATTCTTTTCTCCCAAAATCTTCTTCACTAAATTTTGTCAATCTACAACTTCACTATAGTCTCCATGCTACATCATCAATGTCAACCTGTCTTCATATGAAATAATCTTCACAACTCTTCATATTTCCCACACAGGGTCTGAAAAGTTACCTCATGATGACTTCAAGTAGCCATCATGATCTACAATAGTCTTCACACAACTTCAATGTGTCTACAATGAACTGCATTAATTTCAGCACAAAAACAACTCTCTGTTTCAAGCCTTTGTTCTCACTGTCACAGTAAATGCTTTAGGAGTGACTGCTTCAAGAGTAACTGCTTCAGGAGTGACTTCTTTAGAGGAGTGACTGTCGCAGTTACTTACTTCCAAGAAACACCCTCACAAACACTTCAATGCTGGTGCTATCTACTGCTCCCTTCGTCTTCCACTGGCCCTTCAACTTCCTCCTGTCCTACTGAACCTTCGACTTCCTTCTATCCTGCTGGACCTACGGCTTACTTTTGTTCTTCTGCTTGCTACTATGTCACTTGATATTTGGCTTCTTTTGTACCTTCAATGTCTGTCAGACCTTTTGCTTCCTCTTTTTCTTCCGCATCTACCAGACCTTCAACTTCCTTCTATTTCTTCCAGTACACATAGTGAACTTTCCTTGTTCTCTGTTATAGATGCCTGATATGCCTAACTTTTGGCTTCCTTTTTCGCTGGACATTTTGGCTTCTCGACCTTTGACTTCTCGATCTTCGGCTTCCTATGTATCTTCGAGTTCACCAATACTCAAAAGACACATTCATTTGGAAGAGACGCCAACTTATGATGTCGCATATTAAAATTATATCAGAGAGGCCCTTTCATCCATGGACTTAATTATTCACAGAAATCACATCACAAGAGAGGTTATACCCATATTATAGATCCCACCTTCCATGTCATTCCTTTAATCACAATCGACAGTTTATCATCGTTACATTTCATCAAGACTTGCGATATGCGACAGATGCGATATTCCAATAAGTTATGTCATAGTGGTGCAATTGGGTCCACCATAATATCGCAATCACAATTTTTACTATGACATCCATTTATGAATTGTGATATGAAAGTTCTGACACAATGGATGTGATATTACATTAGGGCATGTTATAATGGAGCAATCAGGTCCATAATAATATCGCGATCGGAGGTTTTAACGTGACAAGGCTTTAAACGCTTGCGGACTTCAACTGACACATAGATTAAAAACCAGCCTTAACCCCCGCAGTTGACCATGATCTAAGGGTTGACTGTGAGATCGAAGGCTAGGATTTAGTGCGGGACTTCAGCCACGATCAAGGAAGTCTGTACTTTCCTACCCCCGCTCTTCCGATATGTTAACTCCCTAATACTCTGCAATACTCCTCTGTTATCGTTGTTCAATTTCTCATGTTCAATTGCTGGTCAATAGAAGTCAATTGTCCTCTTGCATCAATTGTTGTTCAATTGATGTTCATTTGTTGTTCAATTGTTGTTAAATCAACCTCCTATGTCATTTATTGTTCAATTGTTGTTCAATCTACCTCCTGCGTCATTTGTTGTTAGATTGTTATTCAATCGACCTCCTTCGTCATTTGTTGTTCAATTGTTGTTCAATCGACCTCCTGCGTCATTTGATGTTCAATTGTTGTTCAATCGACCTCCTGCATTATTTTTTGTTCAATTGCTATTCAATTGATCTCCTGCTTCATTTTCTGTTCAATCGACTTGGGTCCTCCATCTCATCATATCATCATATATCAAACTTTGATCATTATGATCAATGGGAATCAATGGGAAATCATGTATCAAAGAATTTTCCATCACAAACACTACTATATTGACATCAATGACAACCTAGATTAACAATATCAATATTGTTTGACCAATTCATGATTTCGTTGCATTTTCCCACCTAAGGAAATATCTCTTTGCATAATTATCAATTCTCTGTTTCATTCCTTTTGTGGTCATTTCCCATCTTCGCAACCTGTAATGCTCTGACCATTTTTTTGGTCGTATTTACGTCACTCTGATTGTTGTCTGGCTGCATTTATGAATCCCCAACATCCTTTCCATTTTTCCCATGCTTTATGGTCGTCGACGCCCTTTTCTGATTGGAGGGGGGAAGGTATGCATTATGGATAGCGAGCGTAATAATTATCAGATTGTTTTCTGATTGGAAGGGGAATGTATGCATTATGGATAGCATGCGTAATAATTATTAAGTTGTGCCAAATACTATTGATATGAAAAATAACAGCATTGTCCTCTTAGTAAAAATTTTAAAGCAATGTCGTTGTTATTTTAATGAATTTTAAGTTTTGTATATGGTTTAGTGTGTTGTTCCAAACTAAGAAACTATGAGAAAGTGCATGCAAAAGTGCGAAGTGAACCAGCTACTGAGAAACAGCAACCATGGGAGGAAAAGCTATCGGTAGTGAACCTAAAGTGCTCCAAGTAACAGAATAGGCTCATGAAATTCTTGAGCACGCTGGTTGACTTCAGTACCTGGCCAAATTACAAGGATTCCATAATGAAATAACACTTGAATTCTTGCAAAATCTACAAGATGGATGCATGACGGTGAAGGGAAAAAATATAACAGTTTCTAAAGCAGTTATAGCTGAAGTCTCTGGACTTCCAGCAGAAGGCACAAGATGGACTGATAAGCATGTTCTCCTACATGATGCATTTGTGGTATTTCAAGACCCATATGAACAATTGGTATGCAAAGGCAAATGGAATCACCCATCATATTTAAAGGAACCATGGCAAGAATTGGTGACCACTGTTCAGAGGTATGTCACTTGTGATGAATGTCAAGATGTGGTAAAACCTCGACAACTCAAATTGTTAGCAATTCTTAAGCAAACAATTACGGTTAATTTTCCATTATTTAAATTCCTTATTGCATGACATTGCTAGTCGGGTTAGGAAGGCTAAAGACCCACATTTTGTCGTCAGCCATCATGGTCTAATTAAGTTAATTATTATTCATGGATTGGCCCAACAGCAATTAACTTGGGATAACCTTGTAAATCCTGCCTTAACCCCACTAGAAGAAAACCCAGATGCACAGACAAGAATAGATTATAGAAACATGGATTACACGGATACTGCACAGCAGAGAGTAAAGGTAGCACGTCCAAAAGGGAAAGAAAAAAGGAATCCTTCTTTGGCCTCTGGCCCAGTAAAATGTAGGCGTTCTGTAAGGATAAAATCACAGTAGCGCACCCCAATTCCAACAAAAGAAGCAAGGTCGTCTCATATGACCTCTTTAAGCCCACAAGGTGATTTTCTGTAGGAATATGAGGAATAAATGGCTCGAGCATTGGAGAATATGGGTACATATTGTGAAGAAAAGGATCCATCTGGAAACCCTATAGGACAAAATTATTCCCTTAACCAATCCGCCTTGGTTGACAGTTCTGACCATACTGAAACTTTGCCATCTGCTAATAATGTGGAGGATCAAAGGGAATCATCTCCCTCTATGAATGAGTCCCCTGAGAAGGAATCCCATGCATAAGAAACCCTTGAGAACGAAAATCAACTAGGAGATATTGTTCTATTGGATTCCCCTGAGAAGGAAGCTCATGCAAAAGAAACCCTAAAGGAAAAAAATCAACCAAGAGATATTGTTCCAATGGAGTCCCCTCAGAAGGGAGCTCGTGCATAAGAAACCCTAGAGGATGAAAATCAACCAGGAGATATTGTTCCAATTTTAACCCCTAAGAAAGAAGCCCATGCAAAAGAAATCCTTGAGGATGAGAATCAATCAGGAGATATTGTTCCATTGGAATCCCCTGAGAAAGAAGCCCATGTAGAAGAAGACCTTGAGGATGAAAATCACTCAGGAGATATTATTCCATTGGAGTCCCCTGAGAAAGAAGCCCATGTAGAAGAAGACCTTGGAGATGAGAATCAATCAGGAGATATTGTTCCATTGGAACATAACCCTGATATTGGCACAGCTCCTCATGAACCCGAAATAAACACAACTGTTCCATCTCCAATCGGAAACCCCACGAAGAAGAAAATCGTACAAGGCAAAATTAAGGAAGCTGATTAAGAAATACAGGAAATAGAAGAAAATAGTCAAACAATTGAGAGAGTGGTTAAAAGAAGTAGATAAGGCTTGGAAACTAAAAGTGGAACTAGAAACTATAGGGACCCAAACAGAACAATGTTCTTCGAATGCTATTGAGAAATGTCCTTTGGAGAATATTGAGACTCAGACTAAAAGTCCTTGTGTTTGTTCAATGGAGACCCAAACGGACTTTCCTACCACAGATGTCATTGTCCAATCCAATTTTGAGGATAATGCCCAAGCAGATTGCTATATGCCCCAAGAAATATCCAAAGTTGTTGTTCAAACTGATTTTGAGGAGAATGCCTAGGCATATTGTTGTATGTCCCAAGAAACAGTCGAAGCTATTGTTCAAACTAGTTTAGTGATAACACATGATAATGAAACTCAAACAGAGGAAACACCTCACTATGTTCCTCTGGTAAGAGAAGCTATTATCTTGAAATTGCAGAATGAATTAAAAAAGACCCAATAGGAGTTGGCTCAACATAAGGAAGAATTAGTACCGTTACATGTACATCAAGAGTTGCGGAAGAAATTTGATGAACTTATTGCAACAAAAGATGAGACTTTTTCCAGCTTCAAATATGAGCAGAAGAAATTAGAGAAAGCACAAGCCAAGCTTTAGAAGGCCAAGGAACAAATTGAAACTATTTGTTCTCTTTACTCTGATGCTTTGTCTTGCCGGTCACCTGCCACTAATTATGCGCTATTCTTGTTGGAAAGGTACCTATTGCTAAAAGTTAAAGCTGTCAGGGCTAGTAAGTCAGTAAAATTCAAGACCACTTCAGACTTTGTCCAATGTTTTAAGGAAAAAAATGAGAAAGTACAACGCCTTCTATGTGAATTATACCTGCACAATTTTTTCTTGGAGGATGAACTAGATAGTAATCCTAGCCCCTTCATTGGGGACATTCAATTTCAATATTTCCTCTCTTTTGCTACCAATCAAGTTAAATGGGCTAAAGCCTATAATATTTTTCAGAAAAGGGAACATGGTATAGATTTATGGGTCAGAGGATACCCAATGAAACCCTTACATATTTCTATCCAACATAAAAGGTTTATGAAACAAGACGAGGTCATGGATAAATTGGAACCACTCCATACAGATGTTATACAGGCAAGAAGAGAATATTTTTAGGACATTAAGGAGGAAGCTATGATGGTAGGAAGGAAAATATGGGGGAGGCTTCCTCTAACAATATCAAAAACCAGGAGCCATTTGGGTACAGAAACTTTAAAGTATCTTCTACTCACCTAAACATGTACAGCAATATAGTCTTAGGCATGGGTCCTGCTTGGATAGGATATCGTTACAAATGCCCTATTATTTGGTACCCCCCTGAAGGGTATTATTGTGATTATGATTTTCCATATTACCTTATAAACTAGGCTTTTGCAATACTTCAACGAAAAAATGATTTTAGGCTATATAAGGAAGAAGTTTATCCTACCTATTCTTTAACACAATGGCACCTCAATCACCTTATTGCATGAGGACATGAAAAAAGGTAAGCAGGGGAGTATGGTATGTTTTATCCTCGTATTAGCTTAATCAATCATTCATCTTTATATGTTTATCTTCACTTTAGAAAATAATTTAGAATAAACGATTGTAGAAGCTAGATAAAATCAATTATTAATGAATTGGGTAATTTTGGGCATGAAAGCTAACTTTCGCTATTTTATATGCAGGAATATAAATTGAGAGATTGTTGTTAAAACAATGGAAAAGAAGTGACTAAAAAAAGAAAAAGGACAATGTTTCGATCATGAAGGCTAGTGGAAGACCAAGGGAATCGAGTTTATTTTGTAATAAAATCTGATTGTGGGTTGTGAAGGATTCGCTCCTATCCGTTTGTCTCTCATAGGTTATATAAGCCGACAAGCCAAATAGAACACCTAGCGAGGAATTTGGAGATTGCAACTTTTAGTTTGACACAAAGTATTCTCGCTATGGTGATGTTGTATCTTGATTATTGGATTTAATGAGAAAGGTCGTGTTTTAATTGTAATCACATTTTGAGTGTCTTTTGGCAGTGACTTCTGGAGACTCTGTGCCTGGCCAATAGGAGATTTACTGCTTTATTTGTGTCATACATATTTCTTTTTACTCTTGCAATTATTTATTCTTGTTATTTCATGAAACTATAATTATTCTGATTGTTGTGACTATTGATCTTTATGATTTACCTTTGATGTTCAAAGTAGATTCTATATTTTTCTATGTTTACATCTGCGTCTTAATCTTTGATGAAGTTATCAGATTAGTTTAAGTATTTGATTGTTGTTCCTTTTGAGTATTGTTACCAGATATCTTGAATTCACATTAGATTGCTTTCAGTTAGAAGCTTGAATAGTTGCTTCTCGTTTATTTGTTGTAGTTTTCCTTCTTGTTAAATGAATTATTGTCAATGATAGTTAATAGATCTTCTTAGAGTGATTCATTTTACTTGCATTCAAATTCAGTTCTCTGGACAATAAATTTAAATGGATTTGAAAATGTTTTAAGATTTGCCTTTAGATTTGTCTTAGATTGAACTTCGAGAATTAGATATTAATTATTGCAACGATCTGAAATCATTTCATTCTGAATTAACCTCTGAATTCACTTGCATAGACAATGTTGAACACTCTTCAAATAAACAGACTTACCCTAGTTTGATGATTAATGTAGGTATTAAGGTTGCTTTTAATAGTCATCTTAGTGCACCAACAAGGGTAATGGCTTGAGATTATTTTAATCTTAAGCCAAGGGGTTTCATCACGAGCCAGCTTGTTCAGTTGAATTACAACCAATGAATGGCATTGTCACTATTTGGTCACCAAACCAAGACAATGACTTTTAAGTAATAAAAGGAAAAAAATTGTAAATAAAATAACAAAAAATAAAAATAAAAATGAGAATAAGTATATGATTTTGAATTTATATCTAAAAATTGCACTCTTATCTGGATGGGACACGGAATCACTGTTGGTTAAAAGGTAACTTTGTCGAGGCTATAGATGCCTGATGGCAGTAGAGGCTCTACCTGTGACAAATGAGGACATTTAAAAGTTGATCTGCAAAAGCCCCCTACTTTATTTTTAAACTAAGTAAATACAGATATAGACAAAGGAATTTTCATTTTTAAGAGGATATAAAATGAATTGTAATTAGTTGAGTTTGTTTTTATTCAAAGAAACATTACTTATCTTAAAATTCATGCAATTCCTATTTCATGAACAATCTTTACTTTGAAAGTTTTAGAAATTTCAAAATTATCAGAGATAACTGGTTCTTCCAGTGAATCTCCAATTGTTGCATTATTCCACAACTCCCCCATTTATTATATAATAGTTAGTATTGTATTACTAAATGGTACCCTTTATAAAAAATTCAAAAAACTTAGAAAATAAGAGCTTCCCTTTAAATCCATTCAGAATAAAACCTTAGATGGACTTAAGATATTAAGTCGGGTCACTTTATGATTAATCATTCTCGCTTTATCGCAAATCGCATGATCGCAAAGCAACAAAGTTTATTCATGAGTCAGAGTCTATGAAATATGATAAAAGAACCCCCTTAGAAGACTGAAGGTAGCATTAAAACTCTTTTATAAACCTTAAGGCTTAGAGTATTCTTTATAATATAAAGTGCTTATCGCATCGCAGCTTTCACAAAGGTGCAAACGTTCAAACCATAAAAAAACTATGAATTATGATATGGTCTAGACCCGACAAAATAATAAAAATTGCTATTTCTTTAATCAAGTCTGACCTATCACGAATATATATTTCAATGGAATAATCATCCGTTTAGTGAAAATCACTCGAAAAAGTTAAAATCACGCCGCTCATCGCAAATCGCAAAAATACCAAAGCAACTTTGAATTGGTCTATTCTATAAAGCCCGACATCACCGATTTGCAATATTATGATAAAGCTATTTATCACAATTGCTTGATCAGTATCACACTTAAAACACGCCAATTTGAAATATCATTTACAATTTTCAATGCGATGTTTGATGAGACATAAATAAAATAGCACGTATGCCTTAATGAGTAGTTAATAAGGTTTATCCGCATTTACCCTTTTCACGACTCTAGAAGATTGATATCTTTTTACCCATCTTGAAATAAAAGCTTCATCTTCATATCGTTTCATAGTTTACTATGTTATTGTGTTTCTGCTTTCATTGCCGCTTTGCGTTTCATTTTGTTCTGTCCATAATTTCAGGAAATTTCCAAAGAAAATAGCGCTCAAGAAAATGGCTAAGAAAGGAAAGAAGATTACAGAGGCTACTGCTTCTTAAGATTTAGACATGCTTCCATTGTTCTCTGATACTACATGCAACAAGGATGGCAAAACTACTTCATGGCAAGCAACGTACAATCTATTGGAGGAAGAAAACCCAAAGGTCCTGGTAACTAAAGCAACAACAGATGTCGAGGTCTCATCCTAGGCTTATTATTTTGAAGAAACATGTTCTTTCCTGCATAGAATAGCTGCAATTCCTAAATCTTTCCATACAATGATATGGTAAGATGGATCATCGACAATGTGGAAATTTCAGACAGAACATTCTGGAATTCCAAGTGCAAAGTCATGGGGTCATTTACTCCAGATAATCTACGTCGAATGTAGCATCTGCGAGAACCACGGAAGCTATATGACAAAGCCTTCATTGAGAAATTTGCAAAATAAAATGAATACCCAATGGAAAACATGCAAAATTGGAGGTCTAGCTCCAGCAAGTTCAAGCGAGAGAAAACTGGTATGTACCCAATTGTACCTTTGCCAATCCCGCATAATTTTTTAGCCACAATGTTGTGTATATTATTTGGAAAGGCAGACAGTACTAAGTTTTCTATTGAATGGGTTCCATTAATGGATGTGGCTGTTAATTCTATCATTATGAATTGGAGAAATATTTTATTAGATAATTTGGCTATGTCCATTAGAGAATACAGGCAGAAGAGATTGATCACCTCTCAGGTTATCCCTCCTTTTTATATGAGTGCATTTGTGATGGATGCTATATGCTTCTGTTCAAATTTTCCAAACATGGGTTGGAAATGGACTCTACAGGACCCTACTCCTATCCATGTTTATCATAAGGTTTTGTGGGAATCACAGTTCAACTCCGACTTTTACAAAATTTGTCATGGCGTTATGTTACCAATTCACTAGACTATTTTTGATAAGAAATCCCACAGGTTATCAACGGAAGCTAAATTAGACATCTTTCCAATGGCAAGATGGTTTGGTAAAGAGTCATTTACTTATGTCAGAGTTTTTGGGAGTATCACATCTCCTTGTGTTCTTCCATTATATGTTCCCGATAAGTTATTGGCAAGAGAAATTTCCTATCAAACAATGGGGGATAGTATTACCAAAACCCTTAAAGAAATGAAGAAAGCTAGTTGGCCTACCTTCCCGGTGCAATGTGGTGCTTTTCCATTACATGATTTTGGGCATGCAACAAAGGAGATACAAAATATCACATCCCTGAATCTAGCTACTATGTCAAGCAGATAGTATGACCCTAACAATGTCGCCCAAAACTTCACTGCTATGGTTAAAATTAGACAATTTACTCATGAGAATGATGATTTTGATGATCTCTTCATGTCAGCTAAAAGATTTTCGTAGGTCTTAAATTTGGCATCCATAAAATTGAACCCATCACACCTCAACTGCTTCCATATATACATGAAAAAGGCTAACAAAGGTCCCTTTGGACCTATTATAGATTGAAGAAACAAGTGAACAAAGAGAACCCACTCCCAGCGTGAGCCTGGAGGAAGGTTTCGAGCATATTTCTGATAGTGAATCTCAAGGGAAATCAATTCAAAGTTCAAAACATTTTGAACACCAATCTCAAGATAAGGAAGAAAACCCTGAGGATGACACTGCAAAAAGTACTGAATAAATGACCAAAGAGGCGTCAACTGAGGAACACATGGAGATTGACTCCACACAAGTTCATGCAAAAAATACCAAAGTCATTGATCTGGATCAAGAATGGGAGAAATTTAAAAAAAAATCTCCAAGTACAGGAAACAGAGACTAGTCTTGAAGGAACGTTTGGATTTCAGACTCAGTAGGTCATAAGCATGGAGACAGCAATACAAGGGGTTACAACTACTCAAGATATTGAAATCATCTCGCCCTACACAACTTCAGAGATTGTTCTAAAAATTGAGGAAATACCCCCACTAGATATATTCTACAGCCCAACACATAAGTGTTGGAAAATTATATATTACAGAGAATTGGAACACATAAAATATATTGTAGAAATATAAACACATAAAACAAGAGAGACATAGATATATGTGGTTCACCCAATTTGGACTACTTCCACGGAGAAACAACCATTCCTTCCTTTTATATTATCCAGCAAATTGAACAGATACAATCTACAGCAGATCTATTGTAATTCCCTCTTCGCTCTAAATCTCCTCTCTCTCTTCCTCACTAAGAATACGGATCTACATAGACACAATAAAATTCCCTCATATATAGTGAGGGGTTTCCTTCTATGACAAAAACCCCTAAATTAAACATAATTTCTACCATCAGATTTATGCCTAATGAACGGCCTAGATTGACTACGAAATTACAACATTTTACAAGGCAATTTTACATCTATTTTTTGGCTTCATGGGTACTGCCCTCAATATCCCACCAGGGGGAGGCTCCAAATAATCATCATTTCCCCCCCTAGACCCCCTAGTGATGCACATTTACCGGCGGCATTGTCGCCACATTATGAAATGGGATCCAATGCGGCGATACCTATGAATAAAGAAGATAATCAGGTTCTGTTGGAAATAATATTGGGGGGGGGGGGGGGGGTTGAATCAGTATTATCAAATCAAACACTTTTCATTTTCATATTCTAATTCATATACGCTACTTCAGTTAAGTATATCCACGTATATACGCAACTGTGTTAAAAGCAACTAGCGTACATCCAGTAAACTTTATGATTTAGTTAGTTCTTCTTTAGTGAATGCATCAGAACATTATTAACCATATGAACAGTAAACAGAATAGATCATCACACATGAAGAGCACACATGAACACCATGATATAAGGTGGAAACCCAATGTGGGTGAAAACCACCTACTGTAATTTGTTTCTATCTTCCTTTAATAAGAAACTTCTTTTACAATGTACTGGTGCAGTCCTTTACCAGCATGCAGGCTGCAACCTGCAGAGGGCTACAACCCTCTCTCATTCTCCAGCTTCTTCTGGAAGGGAGCTACAACCCCCTTAGCTCTTGTACTAGCTGATATACTAGTACGTAGGTGCTGACCTACAGAAGGCTACAACCTTCTTTTCTTCCAGGGACCACGTTTCATCAATTTTCAGACTGGATCCATAAGTACAAAACAATCACTGCTGCAATACAATCATCAACTTATACTTGCATCATAAATCTCTAAATCACCCAATACTGAATCACTGAAACCCTGTCATCAAAAACACAGTTACCAGAATGCAGACTAGAGCCTAGAACTCTGCAACAACCACTAGAACCAACAGCAACCTGAAACACCAAATCTCATAATGCATACGCTACTTGACTATATCAAAACCGCGTGTATACATGCTTTCACCAGAGACAACCCGCGTACAGATCTAAAGATAATTACTTATACCTTCGCTGTCATTTCCAACCTGAGCCAAGCATCACAAACCCGTAACCAGCATACTAGATCTTCACACTTCGTCAGACATGCATTCCTTGCTCATCTCTTTGCCTAATGATCCTCTCCTTATATAGGTTTAGGCTTCTCTCAATACCATGGTCCAAAACCATGTAGAAACAATACCTGGGATCAACATAAATACCACGAACCAATACCAAAATACCATGGACCAAATACCACGGACCAACACTTAATTTTCTAATATGTACGCGCCTTTCCTTGCGTGAAAGTGTGTGTATACGCATACGTGTCTTTGGAACGTCTAACCCGCGTGTATACGCGGCTTGGTCACGATGAACCTGCGTATATCTCTCTCTTGACCTGTTGTACTAAGATCTGTCCTCTGATTAAGTTGCCATCACCTGTATCAAACCTCTGAGTGAGTTACCATCAAGGACAACACTTGTAACATAATGCCAACAATCTCACCCTTTGGACTTGATGACAACCACCACACCAAGTCACTCTCCCCCTTTGACATCAAGGGCAAAGGGCAGACCAAGAAGTTCTCTCCCTCTACTATCCATAATCCCCCTGAGTACCTGTTGAAATCTCTAATTGGGCGCCAAGTTGTATCAATCCATCCATGCTCCCCCTAAGCAGATGCAAGTTCAAAACCAGCAATCCATTCGAGACCATGATAGTCATTAGCCACTATCATACATCATATATTATCTGCACCATAAGTATTAACATCCAAACCTGCAATACCATTCCTTTGATCAACCAGCAAGATGTATCATTTAGCTTCATAAACTTCATCGACTTCTAACCATAATGCCAACAATGCATTATTTGAGGTATATGCTCCCCCTGAGCCTGTGCCAACCATTACATATCATGACCGAACCATTTCCTGAGCTTGTTCTGCTGCCTTTTTCTTCTGAACTCCATATACGCGACTCTGCAACCTCTAACTCGCGTATATACACGACTCATCTTTATTATTCAGCGTATGCAAGATGGAATACTGAAGTTCTTCACTTTCAGTTTCCCCTGTGTCTGTTATGTTAGCTAACTGAGTTATGTCACACCTTTCTGTCTCTAAATCTGTCTTCTTCAATTCCTGGAACTGTGATGATGTATGGTCCTCTTGTTTTAAATTTTGAAATTTTCTCCTGCATTCCCTTGCTTTATTTCCAAGCTTGTTGCATGTATAACATCTTACATGTTTCATGTTCCTTATATTGCAATCAATTGCTTTGTGTCCAAACGCATTGCAGGAAAAACAATATCCTCTGAAATACCTGGAGTGTGATGATGTTTTGTGATGGTCTTGAACCATTCTACTTCTACATCTCGCTGCAACATGTCCAAGATTATGACATACATAACATTCAACATTATTCAGTGGAGGAAATAATCGTCCATCACTTCCATAGTTAGGAGCAAAGGATTTTCTTTGAGGAATTTCTTTCCTTGACTGTTCCATGTTGAACATTTCATATTTCTCATTAGTGTTCCTTGCCTCACCCTGTGAACTAGATTCACCTTCAACCGATTCATAAAAGCCAAGACCAGTTTTGATAGTAGGGGATCTTTGACTACCAAGAATGTCATCCAAAATCTTAGTACTATCTTGAAATCGTAACAATTTATCCTTTTCTTCTAATTTAACTTTTAAGATATTTACCTCAACCTGATGTTGTTCTTCCTTTTCCAGATACTATTTCCTTAAGTCTTCTTCAGCTTTTCTTCCTTCTTCCACTTGCTGCTTTAATTTGATCACTTCATGTTCTTGTTCTTCAATAGCTCCTCTATTCTGCTTCTTTGATTTTTCAAGAATTCTTTTAGAGAGAGGATCTTTGATTCAAGTTTCTGAATTGTTGTGCTCTGATCTTTTACTATATCCTGCAATTTCTCCCTTACTCTGGTTACTGACTCCAATTGTTCGTTTAATTTGGTAACTTCTTTAGTTTTTGCATCCTTCTTTTCATATGCCATGAGACTTCTAATGTCTTCACTACCATTGAATGAGTCATTACTTTTAACATGAGTATAATAGCTTCTATTACCTTTTTCAGACATCTTTCCTTTGTCATGAGGGCATCTAGCAGTGTAGTGACCAACTCTACCACATTAAAAGCATTTGAAAGGTAGCTTACCTTTGAACCGTCCAGTTCCCCGTTCAAGATTCTTGACAAAATTTACCTCATCTTCTTCTTCTGACATGTATCCTGATGCTTCGAATGCGGCTTCTGATGGTCCCTCTTTTCTCATCTCAAAAGCAGTTAAGATTCCGTGAAGCTGCGACATGGTGATTTTCTGCAGATTCTCCTTTTCTTCTATGGTAGACACTTTGGAATCAAATTTAGCAGACAGGGATCTCAAAACCTTTTCAAATAAGACCACTTCCTTAAATTCTTCACCCAAATTCCTCATACAATTTACAATATCATCTATACGCAGGAAGTAATTAGCTATGCTTTCATTACTATGCATCTTAAGATTTTCATACCGGATTCTGAGAGTTTGAAGTTTTTCTCTTTTTACCTGTTCATCGCCTTCATATCTTAGAATGATTTTGTCCCATATTTCCTTAGCTAATTTGAAATGCATGACCTTCATAAATTATGATTGTGACAAACTTCCCAATAAGACAGTAACAACTTTGGCATTGAGCTCATATTGCTTTCTCTCTGTTGTATCTATAGGAGTTGTTGATGGGTATTTGTATCCTCCTTCCACGAAGCCCCAAACTTCTACTCCAAGCAATTGTAGATATGCCATGGTTCTTATCTTCCAATGGGTAAAGTTGTTCCCGTCAAAGATTGGTGGCCTGATGGGTGCCACTCTTTCGAGATTAGCAATTCTGATGGATCTTTCCTTCAAGCGATCAAGCTTCTTCTAAAGGACCTGCTCTGACACCAATTGTTGGAAATAATACTGAGAGGGGGGGGTGAATCAGTATTATCAAATCAAACACTTTTCATTTTCATATTCTGATTCATATACGCTACTTCAGTTAAGTATATTCGCATATATACGCAACTGTGTTAAAAGCAACTAGCGTACATCCAGTAAACTTTATGATTTAGTTAGTTTATCTTCAGTGAATGCATCAGAACATTATTAACAATATGAACAGTAAACAGAACAGATCATCACACATGAAGAGCGCACATGAACACCATGATATAAGGTGGAAACCCAATGTGGGTGAAAACCACCTGTTGCAATTTGTTTCTATCTTCCTTTAATAAGAAACTTCTTTCACAATGTACTGGTGCAGTCCTTTACCAGCACGCAGGCTGCAACCTGCAGAGGGCTACAACCCCCTCTCATTCTCTAGCTTCTGGAAGGGAGCTACAACCCACTTAGCTCTTGTACTAGCTGATATACTAGTACGTAGGTGCTGACCTATAGAAGGCTACAACCTTCTTTTCTTCCAACGACCACATTTCATCAATTTTCAGACTGGATCCATAAGTACAAAACAATCACTGTTCCAATACAATCATCAACTTATACTTGCATCATAAATCTCTAAATCACCCAATACTGAATCACTGAAACCCTGTCATCAAAAACACAGTTACCAGAATGCAAACTAGAGCCCAGAACTCTGCAACAACCACTAGAACCAACACCAACCTAAAACACCTAATCTCATAATGCATACGCTGCTTGACTATATCAAGACCATGTGTATACACGCTTTCACCAGAGACAACCCGCGTACAGATCTAAAGATAATTACTTATACCTTCGCTGTCATTTCCAACATGAGCCAAGCATCACAAACCCGTAACCAACATACTATATCTTCACACTTCGTCAGACATGCATTCCTTGCTCATCCCTTTGCCTAATGATCTTCTCCTTATATAGGTTTAGGCTTCTCTCAATACCATGGTCCAAAACCATGTAGAAACAATACCTGGGATCAACACAAATACCACGGACCAATACCAAAATACCATGGACCAATTACCACGAACCAACACTTAATTTTCTAATATGTACACGCCTTTCCTTGCGTGAAAGTGTGTGTATATGCATACGCGTCTTTGGAACGTCTAACCCGCGTGTATACGTAGCTTGGTCACGATGAACCTGCGTATATCTCTCTCTTGACCTGTTGTACTATGATCTTTCCTCTGATTAAGTTGCCATCACCTGTATCAAACCTCTGAGTGAGTTGCCATCAAGGAAAACACTTGTAACTTATTGCCAACAGGCTCCACATCCAACAATGTCCCACTTGGAGATTGATTATAGCAACTCCACTATTGCTTCATTTGCTAGACAATGACTCCACTTTAGACCTATCTATTTCTCATCTTCATCATCATACTTGAAGACCAATTGAAACTGAGAAGAATCTCAGTTTCTCCCTGGTTACAACTTTTGTTAACATATCTATAGGATTCTGGCTAGTGTGTATCTTTTCCAGCTTCAACTATCCATCTTCCAACATTGATCGTATGAAATGGTACTTGAGCTGTATATGTTTAGTCTTGGAATGAAATATGGAGTTCTTTGCAAGATGTATGGCACTCTGGAAGTCATTGCATAACCTTCCCAACTCTTGCTTCTTACCCAATTCATCCAGAAACCTTTGTAACGAAATCATTTCTCTACTAGCCTCTGCAGCAGCAACATACTCTGCTTCCATAATTGAGAGTGAATTAACACTTTGCAGTTTTGAAACCCAACTGACAGTTGTTCCACCTACAGTAAACACATACCATGTGGTGCTCCTCCTGTTATCTCTATCACCCGCCATATCTACATCAACATATCCATGTAGGGAAATGTTTGAATCACCAAAGCATAATGATTTATTTGTGGTACCTCTCAAATACCTGAGAATCCACTTCACCACCATCCAATGTTATTTTCCTGGATTTTTCATGTACCTGCTTACAACTCCCACTGCATGTGAGATATCAGGCCTTTTTCAGACCATTGCATACATTAAGCTTCCAACTATCGATGCATATGGAACTTTAGACATATAAGCCATTTCTTCCTGAGTTTTAGGACACACCTCCTTACTTAGTTTGAAATGGCTAGCCAAAGGTATACTAATTGGTTTTTCATTCTGCATACTAAATCTTTTCAACACCTTTTCTATATACTCACTTTGAGACAATGTTAATTTGTGATTCTTCCCGTCTCTAGTTATTCCCGTACCAAGGATTTGTTTTGCAGTACCCAAATACTTCATTGAAAATGAGTTTGCCAATTTTCTTTTGAGCACATTTATTTCATGCATGCTAGAACTTGCAACAAGCATGTCATCTACATACAATAACAATATAATACAGTTGCCATCATTTTTCCTTTTGAGATAAAGACAATGATCAGAGTGACATCTAGTATAACCTTGTTCAGACATAAACATGTCAAATTTTACATACCACTGCCTTGGAGCCTGTTTTAAGCCATACAAGTTCTTCTTCAACCTACACACTAGTTTCTCCTTCCCTTTTACCTCATATCCTTGTGCCTGTTGCATATATATCTCTTCCTCCAAATCCCCATGGAGAAAGGTTGTCTTTACATCTAACTTCTCAAGATGAAAATATTCAGCTGCTACTAGACTTAAAATAGTTCTGATTGAAGTCATTTTAAAAACAGGGGAAAATATCTCATCAAAGTCTATACCCTTTTTCTATGAAAACCTCTTCACCACAAGTCTAGTTTTATACTTTTTTCTACCTTCATCTTCTTCCTTCAACCTGTAAACCCATTTATTCTACAATTTTGTTTTACCTGCAGGCAACCTAACTAAGTCCCAAGTCTGGTTACGTGCTAGGGATTCCATCTCTTTTTTCATAGATTTCTCCCATTTCTTCCTGGTTTCTACCTGCATTGCTTCTTCATAATATTATGGTTCGCCAAAATTAGTCAACAATACATAATATAATGAAGGAGAGTATTGTTCAAGGGGTCTACTTATCCTGGTAGATCTTCTAACCCCACTTTTGGGTGTTTGAGGTGATTTTTGTTGTTTTGGTTGCAACTGTTGTTGTTCTGGCTGTTGATCATTATGATTTTCAGGCACCTTCACTTTTTGTGATCTCATCAAGCACTACATATTCTCTATTTTCTTTTTCCTGTTTCTTTTCCTGCATTTGATCCTTATACAAAACCTTTTCATTGAATATGACATCTTTGCTCCTAATAATTTTGTGTTTTTCATAATCATAAAAGCGATAACCAAAATCATTAACACCATATCTAATAAAGGTACATTTCTTTTATTTTGCCTTAAGATTTGTTCTATTTTGTTTATTAATGTGGACAAAGGCTTCACAATCAAAAGTCTTTAAAAATGAGTAGTTACCTTTTTACCTGTCCATGCCTCCTTTGGAATACCACCATACAAGGAACTTGAAGGCCCTCTGTTTATTAGATAAACAGCAGTATCTACAACATCTGCCCAAAATTGTAAAGGCAATACTGCATTCAATCTCATGCACCTTGCACACTCCATGATGGTCTTGTTCATCCTTTCTAACACACCATTTTCTTGAGGTGTTCCTAGAACTATCTTCTCTCTTTGAATTTCATTCTCTGAACAGTACCTACCAAACTATTTGCTGCAATATTGTTATAGACATTTTTGTGCCTTACAGCATTGAGCATGAAATGTCCATAATCTAAGGGATCCAAAGTCCCTAAACATGTTGTTCCTACCCCTAGAGGAACAAGGCAAACCAACCACAGCAATTCACAGAAGTTCTCCACCTGAAAACACTCAAAAACAAGCCAATTCTGGATCATGTCAACTGCTCCACTGAGCATCTGCGCTGAATGTCAACTGCTCCACTGTCTACCTGCGTTGAATGTCAACTCCAACAAAGGCTACCTACGCTGAGCGTAATTGGACAAGTGGCAGGCTCATTCCTCAATGTGTCAATGCCTAGGAAGCTTCCAAAATGACACTTGCATCAAGGAATTCGACTGGTGATGAGTAAGAGGTTCCAAATCTCCAAGTGGAAGCAAGAACCTCCAAGTGGACTCAAGAACTGAGAGAGGGAGAGGACACTAGTCAGATCTCAAGCTGACTCATCCTCTCTCCAAAATAACTATATATAGATCTCTCCTCCATGGGATCTAAGGGCTGGAATTTTGTTATTGCAAAGAATTGTTGTTGGTTTGTGACTGGAAATATTGGGTGCTTAATGCTTTGAAGGGAGCTGAAGAAGGAATTCCATTCTGCTGGGAAGGAGATGCTGGATTGGAGCCCTTTGGGTTGTATCTCTTCCTGAACCTTGTTATCAATCAATAAAGCTATCTTGGTTTTCTCCTATATACTGGTGTATTTGTATGATCGCATTAGTGTATTTGATTTACTTCTAATCCTGAATCATTTATGAATATGTATATTTGCCTTTGTGTTGTGTTCTTCTCTTGTCGCAAGTAGTTGTTCTCTTGTCACAGGTAGCTGTTCTCTTATGATCTCGTGGGAATCAAGTAGCTGTTCTCTTGAGCAAGCGAGGAGGCAAGTAGCTGTGAACACCCAAGGAGAAGAGGATTTAGATCAAGGGACAAACGGAATACAATGGTAAGTCTATTGATCTCCCCTCTTTCACATTTCATAAAGGAAGAAACCAGTGTAGCTGTATTTGTTTGTTACTAAGGCGTTGTCACACCTTAGGTGGATAGGATCGTCCTGCATAGGCATTTTTTCCCTCAACAAATTGGCGACTCCACTGGGGAGAATTTGTTTATTCATTTCATTTGTGTTTCTGTCATTTTTTTACTTCATAGACTTGACAGCAACAATCGAACTGCATCTTTCCCGGATGCAAAGTAGAAAGTTGTTGCTTTGATCCAGTTGCTGGACTTGTCCATGATCCAAACAATAGATCCCCAAATGATTTGAAGATCATTTGTGATAGTCTTTAGTACCCTCTCAAAGCATCCCTCTGTTTATACCTTGCTTGTGTTTCTGATTTGGCCTGAAACAGTTGATTTTTGAGCATTTTATGACCCAGAACCCAAGGGAAACGAGAGTTTCTCCTTCAGCGCAACTGTTGTGAAGGCAGTCTGCATTTCAACGCAGGTCCCGTGAGGGCTACCTGCGCTGAATGTCAAATCCTCAGTGTTGAGGTTGCGCTGAACCAGTTTGGCCTTGTGTAGCTGGGGTTCTCTGTTCTCTGTTGCCCTGTTTTGATCTCTGTTTTTGCAGCCTTTAACCAGCATAGGTACCAGTCTGATAACTTCTTTTCTTTGCTTAGATTCCGCCTCCTTTTGTACAAAAAGACTGTGAATGTTTTTATGTGTTTGTGGCGTCATTTACAGTTTTCCTTTGCATGAGTAAAGTAGTCATCATGTAGCCTTTGATTCAGATCTGATTGTGATCTTAGAAGAGAGTTCATTCGCTGTTTGCAGATTGATTATAGGTTTACTTTTGCTTATTGGTTTGAATTTGTCTCTTTTGAAGTGTCAAAACAAGTCTTTATTTCGAAAATCGTTAAGTAGTGTAATCTCTTCTACCTTCTCTGATTTCGAAAAAGTGAACTTGTTTGTATTGATCATTTTAAAAGAAAATTCAAAGTTGTGCAAAAAGCTTTCTTTGTAGGCATTTATACTAAGAAAGTGGAAAACAAACACCTGCAATGTGAATTTTGCATTTGATAGTTTGCATGTTGGATTTAGGGAAAGTGCATTAGAGTGTGCTGATTGCTCTTTGAGAAAAGATAGTGTTTTTCTTTTCCCTTAGTAGCTAGGATTTTCAAAGTTGAAAAGATAATAAAGCTTGCTTATCATCTTAGACTGCATTTAGGAAGTTGTATCATACATCTCGTGGTGAACCTTGAAAGGCAAACTTTAAAAAGATCAACCTAAAATCAACTGAATGAACCTAACAACGCTTTGTAACATAACGCACAACATAGAGGTCTAGGCTAGAGACGTGTTCCGGCGTCGTTAAGCCTAGTGACTGTCGATCTCGTGGAAGGTGGGTGATTCCTCCTGAGGGACGATAGCGCTAGTACGGATTGTGCTCCCACGTACCGTCACGTATATATTGGGAGACCCCTATAGGCATATATCTTTTATCCTTAGGAAGCCATGTCGGTCGCCCTACTGATCGCAATGCAGTGAACACAGCATTCACGAAGATCGACCGCCCGTACCCTAAAAAGTATTCTGCGGTTTTGCGAAAAGTTTGGCACACCCTCTGCCTAGAACTCCAGAGCAGTTTCTTTTGGCCTTTTTCAAACTCTATAACAGAAAAAGTCCATCCGAGCATTTGTCACTTCGGGCTCGTTAAAACATCGAAGGAGACTAGAGTCATCTTTAGCTTTTTCTCGACTCTTTAAAAGTGAAAAAGCAAGTTGTGTCTAAAGCGTCTAATAAAATTCATTCAATTCGGAAACACCATTTTCCCCTTTTGTATTTTGGTTGATCAAGTAATCCGCAATCGTGGAAGAAAGTCAATTGAAACCCCGTCATTCTCGGAGGCTTACGAGTCAACCGTCTTTGTCTCCGGAATCGAAAACAGTACGGACAAAGCGAACTCGTTTAACCGGTTCAAAATCTCCTATCAAAGTTAGAACAAGTGTTCCAACAACATCTGAGATTCCGGTTACTCCAAACATTTATGGAAACCCTGCCTCTATAGAAGAAGTTCAATAGCCACAGAGGGACAGTAATACTGATCCTAGTCTGGGGGCAAATACTTGCATTACTGAACCAGTTCCATCTGTAACCGGTTTAGAGAGTCTTGCTCCCCAAACAACTGTCGCTGTCGATTCAACCCCTTCTTCGGCACCAAAAATATTTTACGGACCTAACGGTCTTCCTCTTCCACCGGGTTTGATTGCGATAGAGGAAATTGTAGAGGATCCGCAAGAAAATACTCCAACCCATTTTGGAGTCGGGGTCACTCTATTTCCTTCATCAGAAGTTAATCCACCACAAGTGGAAGTTCCTGTAGAATCGCTAGGCAATCTATTGGATAGACTCAAAATGTCTGAACAACCGTCAACATCTAGGACTGTGTCGAGCAACACAACGACAGCAGAAGCCCCTGCGGTCACTCCGACAATGTTTGCCGGCATACTATCTGTCCCGACTAGCTCACAACCGCTAGAAGGAGTCCACCAAGGGACTATTTCGACAGTGTGGTCTGTTCCAATTTGTTCACCCGAAATGATATCCGGAAACTCTTATGTTGAGACTCGCCAGATTGATCCATTTGGAGGTCAATTTGGGCAATCCAGTCCACAAGGACAAACAATCCCCTTGAGTTCTGGGTTGCTACCGTATGGGGGGCAGTATGCCCTTTCATTACCCCCTCCGGGAGGGTATCCATACGGGAGTTCACAACAGTATTTAGGTTATACTGGAATTACATCAAGTGGTTGGGTACCTATGCTACCCCGACAACCAAGGGTTGTATATTCTATGCAACAGTGTGTACCTATGTCGAATATCCCGACCACACCGGCTATTGTGACAGTGTCGCAGGTTCAAACGTTGCCTGTTGTATGTCAACCTCAGATTTCTCAGGTTGTAATGCAACAGCCCCTTGACCTTGGGTCACAACCGCAATCGCCAACTGGTGGGACGACACAGGTCCAAACCGGTACAATTACCCCACATCTTGGTCCAACGGTTAGCATAGCGCAACAGAACATGGCTTCACAACCATGGCTGGTGCAATACCAACAACCACAATTCCAGCAAGTGTACCAAGGTTCTGAGCAGCAGATCTTTGCGAACAGTGGACAACCGTATATTCAAAACGGTCAAAACCAACCACTTTACAGTGGTCAAGTCCACCAACCGTATCAGTCATACCAACATCAATTACATTATGCTGGTATGCAAAGGCCCACTACTCAAGCGATTCCATCGTACCCTGGTTATGCTTCACCTAACCTGAATCAACAGTTA
This sequence comes from Pinus tabuliformis, assembly GCA_031772625.1. Taxonomy (NCBI): domain Eukaryota; kingdom Viridiplantae; phylum Streptophyta; class Pinopsida; order Pinales; family Pinaceae; genus Pinus; species Pinus tabuliformis. Next base: position 108,132,958 of record CM062810.1, on the reverse strand, counting down.
CCATTCGTGGCAACTTTAGAGTTACTCGATTTACACCGGTTAACCAATGATCCGATTGCTTACGCCCCTTGGTGGCCAGCGATTCCTCACAAACTTCCATCTGACATTCCTAAATTCAATGGAAATCCAGGTGAAGACCCATCGAATCACGTGATGACTTTTCATCTGTGGTGTTCATCAAACACCCTGAATGATGATTCGATAAGGCTTCGCCTTTTCCAAAGGACATTAACGGGTCCAACGGCAAAATGGTATATTGAATTACCTAGAGCCTCGTTCGACAATTTTAGCTCCCTAGCCACGACTTTCTTAACCCATTTTCAATTACCGATAAGGTATGAAACGGGAACCGAAATATTAACCAACTTCAAGCAGACAACTGCCACTCATATATCTGATCATATACATGAATGGCGTCGTCGTCGTAGGATGGTGAAAACATACGTTCCCGATCAGCTATTAGCTGAATGGTTTATAAAGTCGTTACTTCCTGCTATAACAGAAGATGTGGCAAAAGGAGGAGTCGTAACAGAGGAGCAAGTTATTGCTCGTGCACAATATCTAGACTTAGTTTATACTCAGTCTGGCACGCTCTACGACAAAATACCTGACGCCCCTAGACTAGAATTCTCAATTCCTCCTCCTCTTAAATCCAATAGTGACTCTCATGCCGGTGATGGCGTGATTGGCACAGCAAATGCGAAATCGATAAAGGCTTCGTCTAAGAAAGCCCGTAAGAATTCGGATCAAAATGCAAAAGAAGAAATTCTTGCTTCGGAAGTAAATGTCGTATCAGCAGATAAAGGCAAAGAAACCAATCAACCAGGAAGCAAGAAGAAGCAAAACAAAGGGAAGAAGAAGAAACAGGGTGAGTCATCTCCTGGAAAAACTTCTTCAAACCCTCCTGGGAAAGGGAAACAAAATTATCCATGTCAAATATGTGATGAGGAGGATCATTATACAAAGAATTGTCCATTCAAAGCTGAGTTGAAGAGGTTCTTTAAAAGTTCACAAACCTCAGCTGTGTTAACTGATCCATTTCCCAACCCAGGTCAAAATCTAGTTGATAGTGGAAATGCTTCCCTGTCGCAAGTACTTATGTTGTCGGTTTCAAAACAGCAGAATGATGCTTTGATTTTGACAAGGAACAAAGATTACGGGAATCCGCAGCTGTCGAATGACAAAGGTAAAGATCAACCAAGTAGTTCGACAACAACTTCGACAGAAGTTCTACCACCCATCATTCATGAATTAACAATAAAACTGCTAAAGGGAGTATTACACAAGTCGACATTTAATCCTCGCGCCAGAGCGGTGCAGCATTATAACATAGTGGAAGATTTGGCCCAATCGCCATCCGCTATGTCGACTCTTGAGGTACTACAAAATTGCCCATCCCAAAGGCAGGCTTTGTTATCGGCTATTGGTGGGGTTGATCCTAAGGATTCCAATCTTGTATCTTTTGATCACAAAGGATACGATCCTCAGTTACCGACTCAACTAGCTTTCTTTATTCAAGTGAAAGCCCTCAACAAAACTGTTCACCGAACAATTATTGATGAGGGGGCATCTACATGTATTATGTCGATGAGTTTCTGGAAAACTTTAGGATCTCCAACCTTGTCGCGATCTTCGACAACATTAAAAGCTTTCGACGGAAGGACTTATACCCTGTACGGTATCCTTAATAACTTGAAGGTTGAACTGGGAGGAAAAACAGTAGAAATAGATGTCGAAGTCATCGATGGAAATCTTGACTACAACATCCTACTGGGAAGACCATGGATCTATGCCATGGCAGCTGTTGTGTCGACTTATTTTAGGAAGATCACATTCCCATTTGAAGGAGGGATTACGATCGTCGACCAACAAAACTTCCTCCCTAATGGTTCACAAGTTACAGGAAGAATTCCCATGATCCATGGAAGCAACCATTCGCTTCAAGACATTGGAGTAGGCCTACTGAAAGACCCCACATTAATGGGAACTTTCACACTTCCACCTCCATTCTATATAGGAGAAGTAGCATTCATAAGAGCCTGCAACATGATATCTTCTACAAAGATCTCAGAAGACGATGTCAAAATGGATCATGCAATGGTTTTTCCCCCAAGCCCTATAGAAATATTGTAGCAATCAATGTTTCAGGCATGGGAGGCAAACCCAAATCAACGCTCGTCAAGCGTTTGGGTAGATAGGTCTAGAGAATATGGTACCCCGTTAGATCCTTGGTCGAAAGTGCATGGGACTGACGAAGGAATCTTACAATTAATGTTGATTGAGGGGGCACCATGGAATGATCACCACCATCGTTCCCTTCTTCCAGAATATGAAGAAGATACTCAACATGACCTTTATCACCCTTCAGTTTTTGAATTCCTATCAAATACTGTAAATACGGTGGATTCCAAGCGAAACTTATCCAATATCGAAGAGACTATGGCCATAAATATCTTGACTAAAACAAATGTTGTAGAGAATATTTATGTCGGCAAAGGTTGTTCCCCTTCAGAACTGGAAATATATAATGCTCTTTTTCGCGAATTCAGAGATGTCTTTGCTTGGTCATATGATGAAATGACAGGCATTGACTCGAGTATCCTTGAACATGAAATTAAAATGTATCCTGATGTCAAACCAGTAAGACAACGGCTTCGGCAGGTGAACCCCAAGAAAGCCGCTGCCATTAAGGCGGAAGTTGAAAAACTTCTCCATGCTAGATTCATCTACCCGGTTCCTCTAACCGATTGGGTATCAAATATTGTCCCTGTTATGAAGAAACAAGGAACAATTAGAGTGTGTGTCGACTATAGGGATGTAAACCAAGCTTGTCCAAAGGACAACTACCCTACACCCTTCATCGACCAGATAATTGATGAATGCGCCGGATGTGAAATCTTTTCATTTATGGATGGATTTTCCGGGTATAATAAAATAAATATCCGCCCACAGGACTAGTCAAAGACTGCATTTATTTGTCCGTGGGGCACATTCGCTTATCGAAAATTACCCTTTGGTTTAAAGAACGCAGGGGTGACGTTTCAGAGGGCAATGAATTATGCCTTCCATGACATCAAGAACATCGTTCAACCATATCTCGACGACCTTCCAGCTCATTCGCGAAAGCGGACTGATCATCCGCAGCATTTAAGAGCGATATTTCTACATTGCCGACACTACAAGATAAGACTCAATCCGCACAAATGTGTGTTTTGAGTCGGTTCTAGTCGCTTAGTTGGCTTTGTAGTCTCTAAGGATGGGATTCGTCTCGACCCTTGCAAGATTCAGGCAATCATTAATTTGCCTCCACCTTCAAATTTGCTTCAGATTCAGAAACTCCAAGGGAAAGCAAACTTTCTGAGGAGGTTTATTCCAAATTACGCAGAACTTGCTAAAGGTTATACTCGTCTTTTGAAAAAGGATGTACCTTTCCTCTGGGACCAGGTGGCGCAAGCTTCCTTTGATGCTCTGAAATATTATCTAGTAAAAGCATCATTAATGTACGCCCCGGACTATCAAAGAGATTTTAACATGTATCTGGCTGCAGCAGATACGACCATTGCGATGGTTTTAGTTCAAGAAGTCGATGGAATTGAACATCCTATATATTATTTAAGTAAAAACTTGAATGACACAGAAAGAAAATATTCTTATGTTGAAAAACTAGCGCTTGCAGCTGTTCAAGCGATTCAAAGGTTTCGACATTATGTCCTCTTTCGGAAAACTACCATTTTATCAGATTGCAACCCCATGACTTATATACTGTCGCGACAGTTGCTGGGGGGCAAATATTCAAAATGGATAGCGATCCTTCAAGAGTTTGATCTAGAATTTGTAAAATCCAAATCAAAGAAAGCTCTAGTTTTCGCAGAATTATTGTGCGATCTCCCATCGTCGTCCAACGATGAAACATCAGAAGAGTCAATCGTGGACGAAAGTTTGTTTCTGATATCTACAAGCAATGAGTGGTATGGAGATATCATAATTTATCTCCAAACCCAAAAATTCAGGCCTAACACCTCTCACTCAGAACAAAAACGTATACGATACCAAGCTAAAGACTACATGATCGTCGGTGATACGCTTTACCGTCGTGGTATCGATACAGTCCTGAGGAGGTGCCTTACCCATGAGGAGGCTGAAAAAGCCCTGAATGAGTGTCATTCAGGCGCGTGTGGGGGGCATCAATCTGGATATGCAACAGCACAGAAAATCTTACGAGCAGGATACTTCTGGCCAACCATGTTCAAAGATTGCATAACCGCAGTCAGAAGTTGCCATGCTTGTCAAATTTTCGATAGCAAAACCAGAAGACCACCCGCACCTTTACAGCCGATAATTTTTGTTGGGCCTTTCGCCAAGTGGGGCATCGATTTCATGCAATGTAACCCCACCTCAACTGGGGGGCATGGGTATATTATAGTCGTTGTTGACTATTTTACCAAATGGGCCGAGGCGATGCCTACATTAGATAACACTGGTGAAACAGCTGCCCTTTTCTTTTTCAATCATGTAGTCGCCAGGTTCGGCGTACCACATGCTATAGTAACAGATCATGGATCACATTTTCGCAATCACATGATGGTTGAATTAGCTGCCAAGCTAGGGCTATCTCACGACAGCTCTACCCCGTATTATCCACAAGCCAACGGACAAGTTGAAGCAATCAACAAGGTCCTGAAGCGTATGTTGCAAAGGATGATCGGGGTTCACAAAAGAAGGTGGCACCTAATCCTGTACTCAGCCCTGTGGGCTTACTGAACATCAGTAAAGAATGTGACTGGGTTCACACCTTTCCAACTGGTGTATGGCCTGGAAGCAGTCTTGCCAATCCAGTGTGAAATTTCGTCGCTTAAACTCGCAATTGATCTCCTCCCCGGAACTTCAGAAGAAGAGACTCGTTTCTTGGAATTAATCCAATTGGATGAAACCCGTCGTGACGCCGCGTTGGCTAACGAAGCCCATAAGAAACGAGTCAAGGCGCAGTTCGACAAAAATGTCAAACCCCGTGTCTTCTCAGAAGGTGACTTGGTCTTGCTTTACGACCAAGAATCCGATAAATTGGGAGCAGGAAAATTTAATTCTTTATGGATGGGCCCCTATATTGTTAAACGAGTGTTAGCAAAAGGAGCCTACGAGTTAATGGATTATGACGGAATTCCACTGGCGCAACCCCGTAACGGGTTGTATCTCAAGCGTTACTATGCTTAAATAGTAACCTGTATGCTTTTGTTGTACTTTGTTTTCGCTAAAGTTTTTGTTTTGGTCGAATGATCCACCTTTTTACATTTATTGCAGATGTCAAACCTTCTGGAGACATGTGTTGGATACGCCGACGGAGCGAGTTGTAGTTCGCGGAACCTATCCTCTGCAGCCTGGGCCATTTTTGATCCAAGCGGCGAGTTAGTAAGTTTCAGAGGTGTGTGTATTAGGCAATCAACGAATAACATCGCTGAGTATAGCGCATTGATAGAACTACTCTCTGATGCCATCACCTGTGGCATACGCCGACTAATCGTCAGGCTAGACTCACAACTCATAATACTACAACTCAATGGTATATATTCCGTTCGCAATCCAGCTATTTATCGCATGTTCCTAAGGGTTAAGATTTTGGAAAGACAGTTTGATTCAATTCAATACCAGCATATTTCCAGAAACTTAAAAACATTAACTGACTCGTTAGCAAACTATGTGTTAGATAGACATTTGCAACATTTATAAAAAGAGACACATCATCAATGATTGTACATATGGATCATATAACTCAACCAGAATAAAACTCGAAAATCAAAATATATATAAGCTGTTTATCGTTCATACATAAAGTTTTGTAACCAAGACAAAATCGGTCATATGACCCAAAAACTCAAAAGTGCTAGGTGGCACCCTAGTCTAGTGATGCTCATGATAGCACGTCACGGCCTGTGCAATCATGCGCAAGAGACGAGTCCATCGTCTAGGCACACCAGTAGTATGCCGCTGCAACTGTAAAGGTAACTCATCAATCCTCACATCGGGAATGCCGAGAGTAAGGCTCTCAACCTGCTCCTGCACAGCTGTAAGGGTCTCAGCTACGTCAAGGTCGCGGAGAGTAACTCTCCCAGCAGTCTCCCCTGCTAGGGCAACAACTGGCGCTCTCGGGCGAACTGCTGGACGAACAAGACCAACATCTGCATGCACACATGAGTTTGATTAAAGTCTTGAAAGAATAAAGCACAAGAACATTATAAATAAGAGCAATAAACAGTAATATGGTCGAAGATTTTACCAATAGCGCCCCACTGTTCGCCATTTGGTAACACCAAATCCGGATCACCTCGGAAATCCATACCCACATATGGATACTCGGAATAGACCATCTCCTAGCGCTCGAACCACCTGAAGAAGGTATCAGTGAAAGTAATCTGAGGTTGACCACCATGCCTAGACATGTGATCGACCCATCTCTGCATGCGTGGCTCAGTCGGAGAAGGCAAGTCGAGTGCAATATACTGAGGCTGCATCAGTGGTATTTTCTCCAAGGCGAAGGCAGTCAAAATAGAACCAAATCCAAAGTTCTTCAGCTTCCTGTCCTTTACCTTGGTCAATTGACTTTTCATCTGAACAAGTACTGCATCACACTAGTTGAATACTTTCGGTTGGAGACACTCCAAGGCGTGCTGAACATAAGACCTGTTGGCAACATGTAGAGATGCGCTGCCGGCCATCCTACCAATAGTATACAGAATGGACCTGAGAGACCTGTCAGTAATCTCACGGATAAAAACCTTGTCGTCTCTGCTCGGCTGGGAACCTTCCCTGCAATACTGACGGAAATAATCTCTCACGGAGTCATTCCCCCGGGCTGAACCTGACAAAGAAATGGGGGCACCCCGCCTTGACAACCCAGTCAAGAAGTAAATGTCTACGATGGTCAAGGGGGTGGATTTTCCCCTAATCTGGAATACTTGGTTGATGGGATCCCAAGCATCAAGCATATACTGCAGTAAAGAAATCTGTGCTCTCATACTAGAGATACGAAAGAACTTCAGCAGGCCACAGTTCCGCAGCGCGTTCACTGTGACAGGGTCATGGAGGGAAATCATGTCCTCCTCTTCAGGTTTTCGTTCTCACCATGTAAGGGACATTTTGCTCAAAGATCCCTGCAAAACAAACAAGAGAAAGAGTAAGTTCCTGAATTTGATGAGAAACTGGCAAAATTTCATCAAAAAATTGTGTAAAAGGACTACTTTTCTGAGATCAACGCAAGTGGCAAGTGTCCTACCTGCGTTGAAGGTCAAACTGCCTTAAGGCAGCTTGACATCAGCGCAGGTTTCGAATTGACTACCTGCGCTGATGGCAGAGCGCCCTAGTAAAACCCCAGGGGCTCATGGGAACAGGAAAACAGGCACAGAATTGAAAAAGGAAACCATGAAAAGAAAGAGCTAGGGTTTAGCTCCTACCTAGTCCAGACGGCGCCGAAAATCATCCGCAGAATCTCTCGGAATCAGCTGGTGAAAATCAAGGGGGCAGAGGCACCTCCAAAGCTCCAACAAACCAAGTTCAAATGAAATGGTAAAATGAGAGGTAAAAACACTTTTTAAATTGTTTTTGCGTAGTTCAAAGCGAAATATTAGGGTTATATTCTCATTTCCATGCAAATGATATTCATTTCTAACTAAGTTTGATGCAGCAATTGAAAATGCAGTACTATCCTTGAAAAGAGAAAAGCTAGTTATGGTAAAAAATCAAAATTTGACTATATAATCGAGCAGTTTTAGCATAAAGTTCATGCTCGTTAAAAAATAAACGCGAGATCCGAGCAGTTTTAACACGGTCTTCATGCTCGTTAAAAAATAAATATAAGCAGTGAGCAAGAGTTTCCTCCAATGTTTAAGCTCATTTTAAAATAAAAAATGAACCTATCCCAGTAAATAACCACTGTGAATGTAATATCATCAGCCATTAAAGCCTTGGTCGTGTTTGCACCTGCCACCTCCACTTTTCATTTGGCCGATCGTTCACCTCCATATGATTGTTTACCCATTTTGAGGAACAGCTGCGAAGAGTGATTTCACCTAGCCATCCTTGTGACACTGCCGTGATTGGAAAATTCCAACCTGTACCTGGAATCTGCTGCTATCCCTACTTATCACTCGTTCCTCAAAAGACGAGTCTTCTTTAAGCTCTTTTCAACTGACTCATAAAATATGAAAAGATTGCCGAGTTTTGGCCTTCCAGCTCGTTAAAGGACAGGAAGAGCTATCCCTCCTCTAGATTTTAATCTTTTTGGACCTGAGGGATTATTGCACAAAAAGGTCGAGCGCTTGTTTTATTCAGCTCATTAAAATTATCGAAAACTCATCCCTTCTGTATTGTTTTATACTTTTTCGGACTTAAGGGATTAGATGATGAAAAAGGAATTTTGGAGTTGGCTTTATGTACTTTTTTAGACTCTCTAAAAATGAAAAGGACCGAGTTATCCTTGTCGTTAGACTCGTTAAAATTATTAAATAGCAACAAACTTGTCTTTAGACGAGAACGAGTTTCACTATCGCTAGGCTCGTTAAAACATAGCGTTGGGCTTGCCCGAAGGGCAGGTTATAGAACAAGCATATGTTATCCTCCTCAAGCTTGACAAAAATAAAGAGGTACTGGTCAGCAATGACTGGGGAAAAATTGGGAGAAAACTAAAGAAAACTTTGATGGTAGCAGGTCGCTCTTGAACATGACACTTTTCTTCCATATCACAATCGGGTTGGGTTGTCTCATTCACCGGTCACATCACCATGGTCTCACCATACCATCCATATTTGGGGTAATGATACCAATCCATCGTGTCAGTGTCGCCATATGTTCAAGAGAAGTCATTCAGAAAGAGTCAACCGGGTCCCATCCACTGCCATACATTATCCTTCATCCATTCATGACCGCCACCCTGAATCATATGTCACAGATCGTTTTCACCTCCATTAAAATCATTAGCTCCGTTCCGTGTCATTGATGTGGGATTCATCAAGGCCCTCCTTTGACGGATCGCTTCTTGTCGACATCAGCTCATTATCCAAGAAGTTGATCTAGGAACAACCCCTTCAGTACTTTGAAGCTTGCATGCCTTAATGGCAAGTTTCTCACTTCTGGCGACAGGTATACATCAATGACCTTCGACCAGAAGATTTTGCGTGGTGTTCGACGCCAAGCCCTTTATTCACACCACGTGAATTGTACTGCAGTACCTTGAGGGTCATTATCATTATCGGTGATTCCTCTCGCGCTTGTTAACGGTTTACATCATTGACCGGTAATCAAGCGATGTCTTTCCATGTTCGACTTCAGCGCAATTCTCACATGGATCGACTTGTACTTAGAGTGAAGATCGAACGAGTTTGAAGACCCCAGATCTAGTTTCATCCATCCGGGCTGCGATATATATTCAGGAAAGATAAAGACATTTGACATGTACATCATTGCAGCAGATGATCATCCTACTCAAAGGATGATAATTTCGCCAAAATTATCAGTCTACCATCAGACGATCGTCTGTTCTATGTACAAAAATGAATTTATAAAGATGAGCATGGGAATGCCCGCCTTAGCTAGATCATGAAAGCAGTATGAATCATAATGTATTGTATTGTATCTTATTACAGGTCTCCTCCCAGCAAATGGTTGAACTTCGGACCCTCCTGGATAAAGCATTTCACCCGATAAACGGCCTCATACTTTAGGGGGCAACTGTTATAGACATTTTTGTGCCTTACAGCATTGAGCATGAAATGTCCATAATCTAAGGGATCCAAAGTCCCTAAACATGTTGTTCCTACCCCTAGAGGAACAAGGCAAACCAACCACAGCAATTCACAGAAGTTCTCCACCTGAAAACACTCAAAAACAAGCCAATTCTGGATCATGTCAACTGCTCCACTGAGCATCTGCATTGAATGTCAATTGCTCCACTGTCTACCTACGTTGAATGTCAACTCCAACAAAGGCTACCTGCGCTGAGCGTAATTGGACAAGTGGCAGGCTCATTCCTCAATGTGTCAATGCCCAGGAAGCTTCCAAAATGACACTTGCATCAAGGAATTTGACTGGTGATGAGTAAGAGGTTCCAAATCTCCAAGTGAAAGCAAGAACCTCCAAGTGGACTCAAGAACTGAGAGAGGGAGAGGACACTAGTCAGATCTCAAGCTGACTCATCCTCTCTCCAAAATAACTATATATAGATCTCTCCTCCATGGGATCTAAGGGTTGGAATTTTGTTATTGAAAAGAATTGCTATTGGTTTGTGACTGGAAATATTGGGTGCTTAATTCTTTGAAGGGAGATGAAGAAGGAATTCCATTCTGCTGGAAAGGAGATGTTGGATTGGAGCCCTTTGGGTTGTATCTCTTCCTGAACCTTGTTATCAATCAATAAAGCTATCTTGGTTTTCTCCTATATACTGGTGTATTTGTATGATCGCATTAGTGTATTTGATTTACTTCTAATCCTGAATCATTTATGAATATGTATATTTGCCTTTGTGTTGTGTTCTTCTCTTGTCGCAAGTAGTTGTTCTCTTGTCACAGGTAGTTGTTCTCTTGTGATCTCGTGGGAATCAAGTAGCTGTTCTCTTGAGCAAGCGAGGAGGCAAGTAGCTGTGAACACCCAAGGAGAAGAGGATTTAGATCGAGGGACAAACGGAAGACAACGGTAAGTCTATCGATCTCCCCTCTTTCACATTTCATAAAGGAAGAAACCAGTGTAGCTGTATTTGTTTGTTGCTAAGGCGCTGTCACACCTTAGGTGGATAGGATCGTCCTGCATAGGCATTTTCCCCACAACAAATATTCACCTCCATTGTTTGATCTGAGACACTTCAACCTTTTTCCTATCTCATTTTCAACAAAAGCTTTCCATTTCTTGAAAGTATCAAATACATAAGATTTATTATGAATACAATAAATCTAGGTTTTTCTAGTTGCATCATCAATAAAAGTAACATAATAATGAGAGCCACCAAGAGATGATACCTGAGAAGGTCCCCATACATCTGTATGCACAAGCTCTAATTTTTCTCTCTTCTTTTCATTCCCAACTCTGAGGAATCTGACTCTCTTCTATTTTCCACAAACACAATTCTCACAGAATTCCAAATCAACATGCTTCAAACCTGGAAACAAATTTCTTGAGTGAAGAATCTGCATCCCCTTCTCACTCATGTTCCTGAGCCTATGATGCCACAATGTCGTATCTTCTCCTATAGAGGTTAAAGCATTAACATAATTAGAAATACCATTGCATAAATACAATGTACCAGCCTTTTCTCCTTTTTCTATTACCGGGGCTCCTTTAGTGACCTCCCAAGTTTTATCTGTAAAAGTAGTTACACAGCCTTCACCTACCAATTGCCCTGTTCAAAATAGATTTTTCTTCAAATCTAGAACATGCCTTACCTCCTTCAACAACCATTGATTTCCATTCTATTGTTTTATCAAAACTATACCCATTCCAATGATTTTATGGGGTTTATCATCACCCAATCGAACTTGTCCAAAATCTCCTTGAGCATAATCCTGAAAATGTTTCCTATCAGGTATGGCATGGAATGAGGCCCCTGAATCTACCACCCAGGCATCAATAATATTTTCTAATGAAAGAATCAAAGCATCTTGCAACACATCACCTATCACATTTTCTTCATGATTGTTTTCTTTCTGTGCATATCCTTCTTTTCCCTTCCGAAACTTGCAGTCTTTCTTCAGGTATCCTTTCTTCCCATATTTCCAACACATTATCCCCGTTCTAGACTTGGATCTACCTTTCCTTGACTTATTGCGATATCCTAGGCTCTTTCCTCTTTCCTTTTTTCTTCCCCTAGTCTTTGCAATCAAAGAATTACCTGATGCCTCACCAAAGCTTTTTCGTCACATTTCCTCGCTAAGGATTGCACCGACAACATCATCAAACTTTAAAGTACTAGATCCAGAGACAGAGTTACTAATGGCCATAACTAAACCATTCCAACTTTCTAGCATTGAGCACATAAATAACAAAATCCTAACTTCATCATCAAAAGTTACCCATACAGAACTTAACTAACTAGTAACTATATTAAATTCATTTAAATGATCAGCAATAGATCCACCTTCTGACATCTTCATATTACATAAACGCTTCATAAGAAATACCTTATTTGAGGCCGAGGTTTTTCATATAATTTGGCCAATGCTAACAGTAAACCCTTTGTTGTCGTTTCCTTTGAAATATGAAAGGCTACCAACGCCGCTAGGCATAGCCGTATTGTTCCAAGTGCCTTTTTGTTGAGAATATCCCATTCTGTGTCTATCATACTCGTCGGCTTCTTTGTCTTTCCACTCAATGGTAGGTACAGATATTTTTTATACAAGTAATCTTCCATAGCTGGTAGTTTTGGTCATTCAATTTTTTGACCCTAAACCTACCATCTTCCACCATTGCTCCCACTCAAACCAAGAACCCTTCTCTCCTGCGAGTTTATCATCCAAATAGACCTTCGGCTCTGATACCAGTTTTTAGAAAATTATATATTATAGAGCAGTGGAACATATAAAATATATTGCATAAATATAAACACATAAAATGCATAAAACAAGGGAGACATATATATACATGGTTCACCCAATTTGGGCTACGTCCACAGAGAAACATCCAATCTTTCCTTTTATATTATCCAGCAAATTGAAGAGATACAACCTATAGTAGATCTGTTGTAATTCCCTCTTCGCTCTCAATATCCTCTCTCTCTTCCTCACTCAGAATACAGATCTACATAGATGCAATAAAATTCCCTCATATATAGCGAAGGGTTGCATTCTAGGGAAAAAACCCTAAATTCAACATAATTTCTACTGTCAGATTTATGCCTAATGAACGGCCCAAATTGACTACGAAATTACAACATTTTACGAGGAAATTTTACATCTGTTTTTTGGCTTCGAGGGCGCTACCCTCGATATCTCCCTGGGGGGGCTCCAAATGATCGTCACCCCTCCTTGGACCCCCTTGGCGGTGCACATTTACGGGCGGTGTTGCCACCACATTCTGAACTGGGGTCCAATGTGGTGATACCTTTGAATAAAGAAGATAATCAGGCTCCACACCCAGCAATAAGGTTGTAGTAAAGAGGCAAATAAAGAATAGAAAATTGGATACATCCACAGTAGAAATTCTTGAAAATGAATCAATGGAGGTAGTATGGAAAGACACCCCCATTTATCCAATAAAAAACCTTACTAATCTCTCACAATTCGTGGGTGCTTATGCAACTGCAACAATTGATAAGGCAGTCAAAGTTTGGCTTTTTCTCAAAGAAAAAGAAGAAAGAATTTAGTTCTTGGAACAAAAACTTGACCTAGAGAGACAAAGCACTAACAGGCAAGCAAAGAGACAGATGGAACATCTACAGAAAGATTTTGAACAGATGGGATTACAACATCAAATAGACATCGCAGAAAAGGATTCACAGATTAATCAAATGTAGACTATAATAGATAGACAATGAGACAACCCTCAAACAGAGGAATTTATTAAAGAATCACTTGAACTAAACTCTCTGTTATCACAAGAACAAAAATTATTATGCCAAAAAATCTCATTGATCAATCCATATTGTGAAACAAGTGATGCATTAACCAATCAAGTGGTTGATAAGAGATTAGAATATTAAGAAGCCAGTAAGAGAATCTTAGAGTTTATTTCTTGGCATGAATCAGAAGAAGGAGAAAATTAGATATGTCAAATATCGACAAGTCCCACAAGGATATTCTATTCACAAATTGGGACATACAGTTGAAGCAAGCAGAAAGGGCAGCGGCTAGAGCAGCTAGCACAGCAAATAATATAATTGAAGCTCTAATTGAAAACCTTCATAGTGCCAATCTCATCAAAGAATGCAAGCTAGAAATTCTCCCAAACTTCAAACAGTTAGAGAAACAATGGAAAGAGACTACCAAAATGAAAGAAAAGGTAATAAAAAAACTATCTAAGCTTGACTGGGAAACTTAATGGTAGTTTCTGGTGAGACAGCATAGCCAATGGATGACTTTGCATTGTCTAACAAATTCCACTCAAAATATGGTACCACCACTCTCTGATGTTGTATTTACGGGGAAATTAAGATCTAGAATCGGCCATCTACCCCAGGTGAAGCCGATGATAGATATCTGTAAACTGAAGGACCGAATGGCTGATTATAATCATTCAAGTTAGAAAAGTTCGTCATCATTTTCATTTCTATTTTAGTTTTTATTTTACTTATTCTGAGGAAGTTTGTTTGAAACCTCCTCATCTTTTTGTGTAATAATCTATTTTTGATACATATTTTGTATTATTTAAACCTCTCTCATGCATTTAGAGAGGGGTCCAGAATTTTATTAAGAACACTTTGCAAAGGCTTGTACTTTTGTACTTTTGTGACTGTCTTGATGAAATTATTGGAACAAGATCTTGAATTTCTTAGAAAATGAAGCATACTCTACTGAATTTGAACTTTTGTACTCTTAGAGTACATTTAGTTGAAGGGAAGTAGATCAATATTGCTAACTTCATGAGTAGAACCTCTCATATCTAGTACTTCTATCTTTATGGTTCAGTTTTGTTTATGAATTAGCAGTAATATTTTCTTATATTGTATTATGTATGAAATCTGAGCTACAGTTTGACATAATAGCACTTTTGTAAATGTTTTAGCTGTAATTCCTTATTAAGTAAATGAGAAATTGAAATATGCGATATAGTTTTCACAATTATTTTGCCTAACTATTTAGTCAAAATAATTATCATTAATGATTTCATCTCTTATAGAAATTGAATCTTTGTAGATCACATGATTTAAGTTATTCCCCAAGTATATATTAAGATAAATGTTAGAATAGATAGCTGCATGTGTTTGTTGTTTAATTAGATCATTTTAGTTAAGTCATTTCCCATTGTACCTTATTTCAAACCACAATCATCATCCTATCAATTCTTGTTGGGAAACTAGTCCCATTATCCCTAGTCGAAGCCACCATATCAAATGGAAAAGGAGTTGCTTTTAAGGTCCAGAATGGGTGGTTATCCCCCATGTTGTTGCAACAGAATTTCGAGGATTCAAAAGGTACATACCCCATCTATATTTTCACTAGGCATGTCCTTTTAGCACTATTCTTGTCTTGGATTCCCAATCCTCAAAGAATGTCGGTCCTCTTCAACCACAACTATATTGTATACATGTCCAATCCTCAAAGAGTGTTGTTCCACTTCCTATCTTGGATTTTCCATCCTCAAGGAAATCTTAAATGCTTTTCCAATCATCCATTCCCCCTACCATGGCCTTCACTTAGGCGTAAGAATGTTAGTCTTGGCCTATTCCATGACACATGATAGAATAGAATACAACTCTGATGTTTTTCATAACTCCCTATCAACCAAAGAGGAGATCCCTATTCCCACTTGATTTAGGGAATAGACCCTTTGCTCCTTCACAGATATTAAGGAGAGTTCATACTCCCTCTAAAACATAGAGGATATTATTTCACATTCTTTCAATTTCAAAGTCATAATAACAAGCTTTATAGCTTGTCTTCATAACTGTATTAACTACCAGTTCTTCATGGGAATAGTTGCATGGTGTAGAGCTGTAACAAGTGTCTTTTTCACCTCTAGTTATCTCACATTACAAGTCAATCCGGGAGCGTTTTGTTATTGCAAAGGGAATCTCAATTTGAGGCTATTTGTCAGAGTAATGCTTAGTAGTATAGGTCTAAGAAATACAAGAGTAAACGGATGCTAAGCTATGGCTAAATTACTTTTGCATAAAGAAATCACACACGGCAACTTTATCAGTCAAGGGTACGGAAATAGTAACCCATCCCTCTAGAAACCGATGAAGGAAAAGGAATTAGAGTATGGATCATGGATCTGGGAGCATAATAGCGTCTGTTGTGTCTCACGACAGCCTAGATCCTCCTCCCACACCAAACCAATGAATGCAAGTAAAAAGGAACAGCAGGAAAGAAGAATGGAACGGAAATTCAGAAATGGAACAGCAGTAAAAGGAACGGCAGTAAAGAAACTAAATCTCGTGAGTTCAACACTCTCAATTCTTGGCATCAACTTACATACAAAGAAAGAGCAATCTTTTGTACAAGTAGACAGCTTAATCAAATGGAACAGCAAACCACCATAAACAAGAAACGTCAATCATATGTACACATAATCTGAAATGATCACCAGTAGTCCATCACTCCAACCATATGTAGCTGAAACATTCCACTTATAAATTCTGTAACGGAAGTGAACAACTCAGAACAATGTTATGTGATCAATTCTGGAAATATGATGTAAACTTGTTACAAAGATTTACAAAAGGAAAACTACTGATGAACGAGTATGGAACAGCATGTAAATATATCAGATTATTAAGAACAATAAACAAACCACACAAAGCCAAACTGTAATGATACAATCAGCCAGTGACCATTGGAGCCGGGCCCTTAGCTTCCAATGGCACACCGCTGTAACTTACTTCAGATGCAGGGAGAAAGTAACGCCAAATATATTATACTAACGCATCAATGATAGTACAGCAAAACTAAGTCTCAAAGAGACTCAATAGTCTGAGTTTAATCAACTGAAGTCTGTAAACAGAAAGTAAAGATACAAGATAATCCAAAGTCCCTGAAGTCTTCGATGCTGCTCCTTTTTATACAAGTAATGGCAGAGTTAACTAAACAACAAAATAATTGAAAGTAACGATCCCTCAGGATCAAAGATCCTGAGGGATCTGTTAAACTGTTAACTCCTCTCTTTTCTTTGCCTAGCCTCCCGAACTGACAGTGCTTCATCTTGTCCTGGATTGATCTGTCGTGATTGACTCACCCTGGTCTGGATTTTATTTGGTTTTGGAGGGACAGCCGTTATCTCCTCATGGAACTCTCGTTTTGCACCACGCCTTCCTCCTTTTGTCTTTTTCTGCATAGAGAAGATAACTATTAGTGATTGGGTCATTCGTGCTCATTCTCATTACATTCTCCTTATTTTATAACAAAGAAAAGGTTACAACTATTGCTTGAAACACCACTAAGTTACTCGTTAAAACATACCCTTACAATGCTCTACACACCCCTCAGCTTACTCTGTTTCATGACCTCATGAAAACGTTATAATTAACATGGAGAGCGGTAAGAGAATAGGCGGGAGAGGGCACCTCGTGAGGAGGTCTGCAACCATGGTGAGCAACCAGATTATCAAAGAATTGATTCAATTGATCTGCAGGCATATCATACAAGGCCTGGTATCCAGGTGCAGGGTGCCAAATAATTGGGATACGGAACCGGTATCCTAACCAAGACGGCCCAGCTTGCAGAATGCGCTGGCCATAAAGGCTCAACCGTTCAGCAGCCAGCTCAAAATTCTCGTATTTGAATGGCTCCCTGAGCTGGATGCTTGGGGTAGAAATCCGATAGCGGAATTTGGCAGCATCCAGGGCAGCATCCTTAATAGCTAGAAAGTATTCCAAGCTATTTCGGATCAAATCCTCATGCATGGGTCCTAGCAGTTCTATGACGCCCGAGGTTCTCATAAGGCTTTTGTGTGATTGCCGTAGGTGAACTGGGTCTCTAGGCTCGGCCCTGACCCATAGATCTAGGCTGTTCTCCTGCCTCTGAAAGGCATTGTAAGCCCTGAGCCACTTTAACTGATTAACCCCAAATGAAACAAAGGCTTGTAGCTGTATATCTCCCACGAAAGGGCCAGGGTTTAATTCAGTTTCATGCTCAAGCACCATATTGTGCAAATAGAATTCACATAGTAACCATTGGACCTTAACCCCATAATGTTTGCAACAATCAATAAAATCATTAACAGTGTTAATCTTAATAGGGGCACCTGCCCTGACCGCTTTTATTTTTAATCTTAAGTATCTTTCAAGGAGAAATAAAGCATAATTCTTTGCAGGGGCCCTGCAAGTCAAAACATCATTATACAGCGAACATACAGTGTCCAATTGTTTAATAACAACATCTAGTCGACGTGTTACCTTGGCAACCTTTTCCTGTTCCTTCTGCCATCCTTCAAAGGCCTGACTCTCTGATTGAATCATGTTCCGCAGTTGCTGTTGCAGTTCTTCATGTTTTTTCTGAGGGATCATTTGTTCCTTTAACTCCTCAGTTTCCTGCTGCAACTCCTCGTATTTTTCCCGAGGGATCATTTGTTCCCTTAGCTGCTCAGCTTCCTGCTGCAACTCCTCGTATTTTTCCCGAGGGATCATTTGTTCCCTTAGCTGGTCAGCCTCCTGTCGGGCTTGCTTCATCTCGTGGTGCAAGGCCTTGGTTTTTGGATCCTTTTTCCATGATTTCTCAGAGGCAGGGAGTCTTACCTGGACCTTCACGTTTCGCTGCCTGGAATTCGTATCCCGAATTATCCCTAAAGGTGATGCCTCAATTTGGACTGCTTTGTTTTCCCTTTCTTTCTTAACATGAATAAAGGGGTACGATGGCCCCTCTGTAAATGGAATGTCGTCTTGCGGCTCGGTTTTGATTGGAACGGCAGTTGGTCCCAATGGGCTATTTGGAACAGCAGTCTGTTCCTCAGCGTCAATAGGAACGGCATTCTGATGTTCCATATCAGATGGAACGGCATTTTGTTCTTCAGTGCTGGTTGGAACAGTCGTAGGTCTATCAATGGAGTATTGACCTACGAGACGCCTATAAGCCCCTTGCCTTCTCATCTGACAGGACCCCGCTGCATTTGTCCTTCTTTTTCTCCTTATGGTCCTTCTTATTCTCAGACTGGCTTTCGAACTTCGAATTTTCTGCCGAAGCTGGGCTATAATATTCAGCAGTCTTTGCTGTTTCTTTCTCAATTTCCTAATTTCTCTTGCCTCGGCAGTGGGCGCATGAGTGGCCCTCAGTTCTGCTCCTCTTTCATCGAGGGTTTCTTCTGGCATTCTGGGAACGAACTGTTCCCGACAAGCATTTTCATTCTCCACGTCATCAGCAGGTGGGTTTTCTTCTGGTGTCTTGGGAACGGATTGTTCCCGGTTGGTATTTACATTTTCTTGGTCAACAACAGGGAGGTTTTCTCCTCCTGCCATTTCTTCATGCAATTCTTCATGCGTCTCTTCCCCAGAGGGTCCTTCAGGAGGGTCTGCTGGACTGGAAGGTGAAGCATAATCTCCCAGGCTGGCCAAGATGGTGGCCAGCTCTTCTTCCTCCATGGGGACCTGTGGAGGGATGTCCCCCAATTGTTCCATCCCCTCCTCCTGAATTGGCTGCTCAGTGGCTGCCTCCGGATAGTCGGCCTCGGCCTCAGAGTCAGA
This sequence comes from Pinus tabuliformis, assembly GCA_031772625.1. Classification (NCBI taxonomy): domain Eukaryota; kingdom Viridiplantae; phylum Streptophyta; class Pinopsida; order Pinales; family Pinaceae; genus Pinus; species Pinus tabuliformis. Next base: position 108,113,652 of record CM062810.1, on the reverse strand, counting down.
ATGTTCATTTCCTTCCTCGGCTTCTGCTTCGTTCTCAACTTGTTCCTCATTTTCCCTCAAGGGTTCCTGTTCTGGCACTGGTGGCTCATCTGTTATTTCGATCGGCTGGTCAATGCTTGGCTGGATTTTCTCCAGCCTGCCTTTTATTCTTGCCAATCGAGCTGACTTCCTAGGCCTCTCAGGTTGTTCAGGTGTGTTGGCCACCTGTTCTTCCACCACCACCTTTCTGCGTTTTTCAGATTGTTCTGGCGTGCCAGAGGAATGCCTACGTTTCGAGGCAGCACGCTCTTCTGTGGCCAGTTCCTTATGTTTTTCTGCATGTCCAGATGCTCTAGAGGAAAGTTTTCGTTTTACTGACTTCGTGCGTTTCTTGGGTTGCTCGGGTGTATCCGAGGGATGCTTGGGTTTTGGTGATTCTCTGGGCTCCTTGGGTGCTTTAGAGGTACTGGCGGGATGCTTAGCCTTTGGGGATGGTGATGCCACTCCCCCTCCAATTGCTGTAATAAGCTCCCCCCAGCTACTCTGCTGCTGAGTGAGACTGTAGCTCACTATCAGGCGAATCAACCCATGGTGGCTAACCACTGCGTCTTCATGGTGTGCCTTTTTCAGGCTCCGAGAGGCATCATGCAGTAATGAATTTAACAATGCAGAGAGATTCACAGAACATTTTCCTTTTAACACACCCAGGAGCTTAAGGTGACGCGGTCTTACCACATCTTTTCGCCCTTCGCAGGTGATGTAGCTCTGCACCACCTTTGCCAATTCGCTCCAGGGTTCTCCTAGCGTTGCCGGCAGCACTCCTTTTCCCTTCACTGTTAGGTTCTGTCCTTCGTCTTGGAAAATTTCTATGATCTTTTGCAACCTCTCTTTCTTTATCGTCCATATTGGTCCTGAGGCTGGTAATCCTGTTACTTCCGCGATTATTTCCTCCGTGACCATTATCTGCTTCCCACCCACTACGGAGTGCTCTTCCTGCAAATTCTGCAGGAATTCCATGGCCATAGGTTCATTTGATTCACGCAGGCAGCTAAAATAAGTTAGCCACCCCGCCCTTTCTAGGATTTCCCGAGTAGCTTCGGAGACTACTAGCTCACTAGGCTCGCTTCTAATAGCCTTGTCTCCCATGGTTCTGTTTCGAGATCCTAGATGGAACAGCAATTACCTGTCGCAAAGAACGTAATCGCAGCAGGAAAAAAAACACAGAGCATGCATGAAAATTGATTGTAAATAACAACTTATTGCAAAAATAGCATTGTCATGCCGTTAACCCATATCGTACCTTCGTACCATATCATCTCCGAATGATGTGCTAACACATGGCCAGCGGAATAATGAGGTCACCTCCCCCCTCGCAATATGATAGGTTGTCCCAGCCGTCAAATGGAGGAGGAGCCGCCGTCCCGTCACCAAGTCATAAAGGAACAGCATATAGAGTTTTGCCATGATTCAGATTAGACAAAGAAATACCGAGATCGAGGCAAAAGGTAGATCGTGTTTTGCATAAGCCTGCGTGATGTGATGCAAAACAGGAGGATAGGACGTCTGGCACTCATATAAGGTCTGAGGTAGTCATAGTCAATACCTTTGCCATGATTGGTGGTGATAGATATTAATGCGACGTATCCATCAAAGTGTAAGATATAATTATTACGAGGATAGAAAGAAGTATTTGATATGATCCAAATTGGTGTATATATTACGACTCCGATACCATTAACAGAGCTCTGCTGCCGACAGGTGTTCATAACCTTGACAGAGTTGTTTATTTCACCCTAGAACCATGGTCCTTTGTGTATTTTTGAAGAGCAATTCTTTGTCAAAATGCAGGCCATCATGCTGGCTTGGTAACCAGATAACCATGATGCTATTCACCAGAGAGGCGCGAAACGTGGGCAGGTCGGCTCGTAATGAGACCCCCTCTTCCAAGGTTTGTTTATGTAGTGAACCCGTTGGACCATATCCCTGGTGTGGTGGCCATGATGGGAATGCCACTTCGCTTCCAATATTATGATCATAGTAGGCTGGTTCTTTAATGAAACCCCCTATCCTGCATTTGACAAATAATTTCTTTTTATTTTGATTTTTTTTTTTTTTTTTTTTTTTTTTAACAGACTTTGCTCTTGTGTAATTACACATAAGGGTGGTTCAGCCCTCCTTGAGAGTGGGAATGGCGGAAGAAGTCTTGTCATCCCAATAGGAAGATATAAATCTTCTGTTCTTATTTCCAAGTAATAATAGAGAAAATTGTAGGAACTTCAACATGATAAAATTTTCCAACAAGGCAGAGGAGGTGAGACCATGACAGCAAAAATGATGAGTGTGTGGATCCTTCCTTTGTTGTTGCATCAATACTAGGGTTGTTAAAGATAGCGATTTATGATATGCTGATCTCGATATATCCTGACTTTTATATTCATTGCATAAATGTATAGCTGCTACTTATGGCCTTGGAAAGAGGATGGACAGCACATCCTTTATATGAAAGGGACAAGAGCATACTACTCCTTTTTGAAATGGAGGGTGAGGAGGAGTTCATGTGATGCATTGCCTTAAAAAAAAGGCAGCAAAAGCACACAAATGCTATTTCCTTTGAAAAAGGAACAGCCAAAAATACTCAAATGTTGTTCCTTTTGAAAAGGAACAGCAAAAACACACAAGTGCTGTTCCTTTTGAAAAGGAACAACAAAAACACACAAGTGATGTTCCTTTTGAAAAGGAACAGCAAAAACACACAAGTGTTGTTCCTTTTGAAAAGGAACAGCAAAAACACACAAGTGCTGTTCCTTTTGAAAAGGAACAGCAAAAACACTCAAGTGTTGTTCCTTTTGAAAAGGAACAGCAAAAACACACAAGTGTTGTTCCTTTTGAAAAGGAACAACAAAAACACACAAGTGTTGTTCCTTTTGAAAAGGAACAGAAAAAACACTCAAGTGTTGTTCCTTTTGAAAAGGAACAGCAAAAATACTCAAGTGTTGTTCCTTTTGAAAAGGAACAGCAAAAACACTCAAGTGTTGTTCCTTTTGAAAAGGAACAGCAAAAACACACAAGTGTTGTTCCTTTTGAAAAGGAATAGCAAAAATACACAAGTGTTGTTCCTTTTGAAAAGGAACAGCAAAAACACTCAAGTGTTGTTCCTTTTGAAAAGGAACAGCAAAAACACTCAAGTTCTGTTCCTTTTGAAAAAGAACAGCAAACAACACACAAGTGTTGTTCCTTTTGAAAAGAAACAGCAAAACACTCAAGTGTCGTTCCTTTTGAAAAGGAATAGCACGCACAAATACTAAAAACATATATACAAAATTTACAATCTTATATACAAGATGTGGTAATAAAAGATGAATTTCTTACTGATCTATAGGTGAGGAAGTTTTTGCTTCCTTGCCCATAATCTCAATGTTAGTATCTTGGCGTAGCTGCTGACAAAAAGATTCCCAAGTGAGCGGTTTGCGATACAGACGAACTCGGTGGCCATTTACCTTAAATGTATATCCAGACCCATCGATTGTGATCAGAGTAAGGGTCCCATTGTCATGGACTTTTTGAATCTCGTATGGTCCCAACCAACGAGTCTGAAGCTTCCCCGAGAAATCCTGAAATCTAGAATCATATAACAGAGCCCAGTCTCCTTCATGAAATATCTTGTTTTTGATAAGCGCATCATGCCATTTGGCTCGTTGTTGTTGAATGAGTGCTGTATTCTGTAATGCAGAGAGCCTTATTTCATCTAATTCATTAATTTGCTGTAATCGATTTTTCTGTGCTTCACTTAAATCCAATCCGACTTCTTGGGCCGTTCGCAGCGTTTGGATCTCGAATTATATAGGAAAAATGGGCTGCTTTCCGAACACTAAGTGATATGGTGAATAGCCGGTGGTGCTTCTCCATGTGGTTCGATAAGCCCACAGTGCCTCGGGTAGTCGGGCGGCCCAATCACGCCGATGTGAGGCAACGGTTTTTGTCAAAATAGACTCTATTACCTTATTGCTGCTCTCCACTTGCCCATTTGCCTGAGGATGGTATGGGGTAGTAATTTTATGCTGGACACGATAGTTATTGAGTGTTGCAGCTAATTTATGCCCCACAAATTGTGGTCCCCCGTCTGTAATTACTTCCCTCGGAAGACCATAACGTACAAACAAATGGAACAAGAACTGTATTACCGAATCTTCTGTAGCTCTAGGCAATGCCTCCGCTTCAAACCATTTGGTAACATATTCAGTTGCCACCAAAATGTAGGTTCTTTGGTTTGATGGCAGGCTGATGGGTCCGACGAAGTCCAAAGCCCAGCGTTCGAAAGGTTCGATCACTAATTGAGGCCGCAAAGGCATTTCGTCGGCTGGACCAGGTCGTCCTGCACGCTGACAGCTATCACAGGCCTGGACAAATGTTTTCGCATCCTTGAAAATTGTAGGCCAGTAATATCCCGTTTGTAATACTTTATGTGATGTTCTTCGTTCAGCAAAATGTCCTCCACATGGCCCGTCATGGCAGGCTTTCAAGATATCAAAGATTTCGTCTTCTCGAATACATCTTCTGATTTCCATATCTGCTCCTGTGTGAAACAAATAGCCCCCAACCCACGAAAATCGATTGCTCTTCTGAACAATCTGCTTCCGTTCATTGGGGGTTAAATGTTTTGGAAGTTTACCTACTGCAAGATAGTTAGCAACATCAGCGTACCAGGGAGTCTGAACAGCGACAGCAAATAAGTGTTCGTCTGGAAATTGGTCCTCGACTGCTGCTGCTTCAACTGATTTTGGTATTCGTGAGAGGAAATCAGCTACAGGGTTCTCCTTCCCCGGTCGATCTCTGATTGTAATATCAAACTCCTGCAACAGGATCAACCACCTGGTTATTCTTCCGTTTGTAATAGGCTTATTTGCTAAATACTTAATAGCAGATTGGTCTGTATACAAAATAACGGGATAGCCTGTAATATAGTGTCTAAATTTATTAACAGCGTGTATCATAGCTAAAAATTCTTTTTCGGTGACAGTGTAATTTAATTCAGCCGGAGCCAAATTTTTGCTGATGTAATAGATGGTGTATGGTCTTTTATCCTCTTCTTGGCCCAGAACTGCACCGATTGCTGTGTCTGAGGCGTCAGTTGAAATTTGGAATGGTAAATTCCAATTAGGTCCTCGGAGAACTGGAGCTGTGGATACCAGCTTCTTTAATTCTTTGAAGGCTCGATCACATTTCTCTGTCCATAAGAAGTCAACATTTCTAGTTAATGCATGTAAAGGTGCGGCAATATGTGAATAATGTTGTATGAATCGTCTATAATACCCAGAAAAACCAAGAAAACTACGTACCTCTGTTTGATTAGTGGGGGTCGGAATAAGCAAAAGTATTTGAATTTTAGCCGGGTCTACCTGAATACCAGCTGCTGAAATATAGTGTCCCAGAATGAGTCCTTCGGTCATCATCATGTAACACTTTTCGTGACTCAAGCAAAGTCTGGTAGCGATGCAGCGCTGTAGGACTTTTTCGAGAGTATCTAGAGCTGGATCAAAGTCATCTCCATATGGTGTGAAGTCATCCATGTAGACTTCCAATCCATCATTAATTAAATCTGCAAAGATGCTAAGAACAACCCTTTGGAATGTGGTTGGAGCATTACATAAACCAAAAGGTAAGACTCGATAAGCGAACGTTCCCTAGGGACAAGTAAAGGTAGTCTTATCCTGGTCTTCAGGGGCAATCTGAATCTGATTGTATCCGCTGAAGCCGTCCAAGAAAGAAAAGAATTTCTTGCCTGCTAAGGTGTCCAGTACCTGATCTATGAATGGAAGAGGGAAGTGATCTTTTTGTGTGGCTTTGTTTAATTCTCTATAATCCACACAAATCCTCCATTTCCCGTTCTTTTTAGGTACTACCACAAGTGGAGAGACCCATTTGCTGTCAGAAATAGGATAAATAAAATCAACATCTAAAAGTTTCTGAAGCTCAGCTTTTACAACATCTTTTAAATGGGGGTTGAGTCTTCTTTGCGGTTAACGAACAGGTCTTGCATCTTTTTCGATATAAATATGATGTGTGCATAGCTGGGGATCAATCCCTTTCATATCGGGATAGTCCCATGCAAATGCCTCCTGATACTTTCGTAACAGCTGGATGAGTTTTGTCTCTTGATCTGGTGTCAGATTAGCATTAATATTTAAAGTTTTCCCCGGTTCAATTTGCACTACTTTGCTATTAGCGACAGAAGTCACAGGTATAATTTGGTCATGTTCGTCTTTCAGAGGATCCTCGTCTAATTCGTTATCAAATGCCGCTTTTATCATAAAACATTGTGTATACGATGTGGATTCTGTTTGATTAATAAATTTATTGATGGCATCGTCTTCCGTTTGATCCTTGAAATCTAGCACTTCCTGGACTGTTAATGGGGGTCTAATATTATCAGTGATATATGAGGCAGGGCGCAAGTTGGTTCTCATCATCCTGATGCTTGGCTGCGCTGGAGGGTACAAGATTAAATTTTTGATATCCGGCCCTCTGGTTATGGTCATGTTTCCCTGCCAGCAACCAATGTAGGCGTCAGCAGTAGCGAGCCACGGTCTACCTAGAATTAGCGGATGTCCATCTAGTCGGGTTTTCGGATTGATTATCAGGAAATCGGTCGGGTATTCCCAGGAATCCACTGAAACCATGACATCATACAAGGTGCCTTCTGATCTAATTACTGATCGGTCAGCTAGTTCTAACAAAGTGGAAGTAGGTTCTACCGATGTAATTCCGAGCTTCTGGCAAGTCGATGTTGTCAAGATGTTAATTGCAGCCCCTAGATCAACTAAGACGTTGGTCAAGGTCTGCCCATAGATTTGAACAGTGACAATTGGGTTTCCAGGGTCCTCGTATTTAACTGGTGTTTCTTTCCCTGATAGGAGGTCGGATAAGGTGCCGACTACCTGGACTCTTGGGTTAGAGGTTACATTTCTTTTTGATTTTCTGCTACACAGGTATTTTATGGTTTTTGCATATATGGGGATATCCTGTATAGCTTGAAGGAATGGAATTCTTATATACAAGTTTTGTAGTTCTCCCAGAATATCAAAGTCTGGATATTGGGTTGGTCGTGGAATGGCCAATCGTTCTAGGAAAGGTGGAGGAGATGTAATTACTTGCTGATGAGCCTGGTCTTTATTTACATCTTCCTGTTGTGACGGCTGTTCTATAGGTAACTGATCTTCGATGTGAGTTGTTCTATGTCCCTCAGTTTCTATTATTCGCCCAGATCTTAACTGAAGATCATTGCACTCCCGCAGATCAGATTCAATCTCTGAGGATTCTATAATTTGAAGAGATTGAACTGGTCTATTATTTGGATTAGGGTTGGGTTGGGCTGGGAGCTGCGGTCTCAGATTAGGCTGGGGATTTTGTTGTAAGGCTGGCAGAGTTGGTTGAGGGAGTGGAATTGATCCTGCTGGCTGATATGTCGATTTTGGCCAGCTTGTCTGCCAGGGTGAACCTTGCGAAGTAGAAGGGGTCCACTGCGGAGGATATGAATTATTCGGCCAATATGGTGGGGGATAAGGGAAGTTTGGCCAACCAAATTGGGTCATCCAAGGATTCGGAGTAGGAAACGTTTGAGGTGACCAATTCGAAAACGGGGGCTGAGACTGGTTTTGCCACATATTCTGTTGTTGAGCATTGAACTGCGGGGGCTGAAAAAAAGAGGAGGGGTTTGAAAACATACCAGATTGCCTAGGCTGACATTGACGACGCTGGTTAATAAAATATGTTGATTCTGGCTCCTCTTCTGCTTCTTTGTATACTGCCTTCAAACCAGGAAGTGAGGGGCAGCTTTCAGTCAGGTGGTCCTTGGTACAGATAGCACATATTTGGACTGTATCCAGCGGGCATTCCTTGTGGCTATGTTTCTTCCTGCATCGAGGGCAGAAAACCGCTAGATTTTGTTCCGCCTCTGCTTGCTTCTGTTTAGCCTGCACAATATCAAGATGTGTAGTTAATGTCCCCAGGATATCAGTTTTAAAATTTTCTAGCAAATTTCCAAGTTCCACACGTGTTACTCCCTTTGTTGATGTTCTGTTATCTCTGGTAAAGCGATCATATTCTGCTGGTTTTATCCTCATGCTGCCTCTTGAGCTCCTGATACACAGATCAATGATATCAGCAAAATTTTCCTGATAGATGTCTCCTTTCCCCATAATATTCTACGTTTCAATCCATTGTTCTTTCATACCTCTAATTAATGCGGTTTTCAACACGTTATCAGGCAGAGGTAACGATGCATAGGGAGATCTTTGCAAGTTATATTGGAAACGTTCCACATATTCTTCTAGAGTTTCATTTGGTCTGGCTGACATTTGAAAGATTTCATCTTTTAGTTCTCTTGACCTACAGTAATCCTGATATTTCTTTAAAAAGGCTTCTTTCATTTGATCCCAATTGTTAATAACCCCACCACCTAAGCCCATAAACCATCTTAACGCAGCCCCTTTTAATGTGGAGGGGAACAATTTTAGTTTCTGGGGATCGGTGGTGTGATCGTATCCTCTACATAATACATCAAATTCGAACAAGAATGCATCCGAATCTTCTGATGTAAGGCCATGAAATGTGGGGATATGCTGGAGAGGGATAGCTTTCATGGGCGCATTTGCTGCAGAATCTACTATAGGATATTGCAATGTGGAGGTCTAGGTGTTTGGTTGATTCTGCGCCATGGGATCGAATATATGCCAGTAATCTTCAGGAATTTCCAAGAGAGTGTTCCTTGGTTGAGGAGGGGTAGTCTTAACAGGGATTGTTTTGACAACACTCCCTTTATCAGGGATAATGATGGTCCCAACTGTCTGAGGTGAATGAATTCCTTCAACGAGGATTTTTGCAGCGCTTCCTTTATCCGGGCTATTTAAAGGCTGGTTTGGTTCAATAGGAGATCTAGGTTCCCCGATTTCCCCTGTTTCTCCTCATCCTTCGCAAAGGTTACTAAGATTCCCTTCGTACAGTAGTCCAGGAGTCAAATTTTCAACTTCTTGAAAGTCCTGCTCCTCTGTTTGACTGTGCACTTCAGCAAAGGCTTCAGATGGTGATCCCGAGGCCTGAAGGGAACTAGTAGGTTGTTTAGAATTTATTTTTCTATAACCTACTGATGGCTGAGATTCGGCTTTCTTATAGATTTCGTTTATGAAGGTCGTTCGTCCAAGGGTCACCGGCCCCTTGGCTTTGGGTGGAGGCTTTTGATCTTTCTCTGGCTTTTTCTGCTTAGTCATGCACTCCAATTAAACTGCTAAATCCTATTTAACCAATAAATTCTACTAGGAAAGCAGACGGTGGAGCAGGGCTTTTACATGCTCCGTACGCAGGTTCTTACCTTCCATTTTTAAAATCCAACTCTCCCCTAGCAGATTCGTACACTACCCTATTTAAAAGACAAATGGCTATACCCTTCCCCGGCAACGGCGCCAAATGTAGAGCTGTAACAAGGGTCTTTTTCACCTCTAGTTATCTCACATTACAAGTCAATCCGGGAGCGTTTTGTTATTGCAAAGGGTATCTCAATTTGAGGCTATTTTTTAGATTAAGGCTTAGTAGTATAGGTCTAAGAAATACAAGAGTAAACGGATGCTAAGCTATGGCTAAATTACTTTTGCATAAAGAAATCACACACGGCAACTTTATCAGTCAAGGGTACGGAAATAGTAACCCATCCCTCTAGAAACCGATGAAGGAAAAGGAATTAGAGTATGGATCATGGATCTGGGAGCATAATAGCGTCTGTTGTGTCTCATGACAGCCTAGATCCTCCTCCCACACCAAACCAATGAATGCAAGTAAAAAGGAACAGCAGGAAAGCAGAATGGAACGGCAATTCAGAAATGGAACAGCAGTAAAAGGAACGGCAGTAAAGAAACTAAATCTCGCGAGTTCAACACTCTCAATTCTTGGCATCAACTTACATACAAAGAAAGAGCAATCTTTTGTACAAGTAGACAGCTTAATCAAATGGAACAGCAAACCACCATAAACAGGAAACGTCAATCATATGTACACATAATCTGAAATGATCACCAGTAGTCCATCACTCCAACCATATGTAGCTGAAACATTCCACTTATAAATTATGTAACAGAAGTGAACAACTCAGAACAATGTTATGTGATCAATTCTGGAAATATGATGTAAACTTGTTACAAAGATTTACAAAAGGAAAACTACTGATGAAAGAGTATGGAACAGCATGTAAATATATCAGATTATTAAGAACAATAAACAAACCACACAAAGCCAAACTGTAATGATACAATCAGCCAGTGACTGTTGGAGCCGGGCCCTTAGCTTCCAATGGCACACCGCTGTAACTTACTTCATATGCAGGGAGAAAGTAACGCCAAATATATTATATTAACGCATCAATGATAGTACAACAAAACTAAGTCTCAAAGAGACTCGATAGTCTGAGTTTAATCAACTGAAGTCTGTAAACAGAAAGTAAAGATACAAGATAATCCAAAGTCCCTGAAGTCTTCGATGCTGCTCCTTTTTATACAAGTAATGGCGGAGTTAACTAAACAACAAAATAATTGAAAGTAACGATCCCTCAGGATCAAAGATCCTGAGGGATCTGTTAAACTGTTAACTCCTCTCTTTTCTTTGCCTAGCCTTCCGAACTGACAGTGCTTCATCTTGTCCTGGATTGATCTGCTGTGATTGACTCGCCCTGGTCTGGATTTTATTTGGTTTTGGAGGGACAGCCGTTATCTCCTCATGGAACTCTCGTTTTGCACCGCGCCTTCCTCCTTTTGTCTTTTTCTGCATAGAGAAGATAACTATTAGTGATTGGGTCATTAGTTCTCATTCTCATTACATTCTCCTTATTTTATAACAAAGAAAAGGTTACAACTATTGCTTGAAACACCACTAAGTTACTCGTTAAAACATACCTTTCCAATGCTCTACACATGGCTCCCTCTTTTCATTGCATCTCATCATGTTGAGTTTCTTTCTTCCTAGATTTTCTACATCCATTCTTCCTTTAATCTTGTTATAAGGTTCAGGCCATCATCCTTACATATCACTTTCCTATAGTCATCATTAATAAAGGAATTATATTGATCCTTATCAAACTTCAAGCTAGTCATAGTTCTTCTAAACAGAAAGTGAACATGAACATCATGTTATCTTTTTGTACTGCTACCTTTCAATCCCAATAGGGTGATGTAAACATCTTGACTACATAATTTCCAAAACCATATATTCAATCCATATGTTCTTTGAAATGAGTTCAACACCAACAATTAAAATTTCCTCAACTATCATCATGTATTCCTACAATATCCTTCGAGGTAGAAAAATAATATGTTAACTAGATAACTAATATCAAAATATTAATGTCAGACTTACCTTATAATGAAGGCCCTCTCATTAAATTATTAGCTTACTTGAATATTCAATATCAACATCCTTCCACATGGTTCATCTCCATATTATACAAGAATCCTTCTCCGTGCACCCATCTCAGTCTGAGTGCTCATGGATCGAATTGTATTACCACACTATAATATCTTCCTTGGTGTTTTCATTGTTAACCCCCTTTCTTACTTCTGGAGACTATATCCGATGTTGATAAATATTTTGATATGTATGCCATGTAATCTTGTAAGATATTTCTAATCTCTAGCCATTCCAGATCATGTCAAAAATTTTTCTTTTGAGCATCATGTAACCATATGGAAGACTTACGCACTTTTATATCCAAGTTTTTTTGCAAGATTCTTGTAGACATGAACCTTAACTTAGAGAAGAGTTACTTAAAAATATGCATACCTTTGCTTCCATATAATCATATAGCCATCCTTTTTTGAATGAGCTTGATTTTTGTACCTTTCAAAGTTATGTTCCTTTTAATAGAGTTTAGGCTTCTGTGATCCATATTAATTTAGAGAAAGATTTCGGCGAAAATCACATGGAATGACATTTGTCGACGCGTTTCGAACCAACCAGTGTGGTTCATCGTCAGGACAAGTTGAAGAACAGATCTAGCGTAGCATGTTATATAGACCGAGTAGAGCCTCCAACGGCTAGTTTGACCAGCCGCTAATAATGACCAATAGTCAAAACAAATAAATTAATTAATTAATTAATAAAAATTAAAGTTTAGTAATTAAAAATAATAATAAACCCTAAAAATAATAAAAGAGAATAAAATAAAATAATCAAATAAAACCCAACTGAATGACCAAAGGTAAAGAATAAATACCTAAATGAAAAATAAATAATAAGAATAGAAATAGAAATAAAATAATTAATAAAAAGTAATAGTAATAATAGTAATAATAATAATTAATTAATTAATTAAAACTAAAAATTAATAATAAAATACTAAGTGACTTAAAATAATAACCAAAATAGTACGAAAAATAATAAAAAATAAAAAGAATAAAATGAGGATAAACAAAACTGAAAGAAAAATATAAAAATAATAGTATAAATAGATAAATAAATAAATAAAATAAAATAAAAATAAAAATAAATTAAAGTAACTAAATTAAAAAAATAAAAAAAAAAAAAAATAAAAATAAAAAAAAAAAATTACTAATAATAATAAAATAAAGTACTCAAGTAATAACTAAAGGAATAAAACCCAACTGAATGACCAAAGGTAAAGGATAATTTTATCTTTTACCTTTGGTCATTCAGTTGGGTTTTATTCCTTTAGTTATTACTTGATTACTTTATTTTATTATTAGTAGTAAATTTTTATTTTATTTTATTTTTATCTTTATTTTTTTTTTTCAATTTAGTTACTTTAATTTATTTTTATTATTATTTTATTTTATTTATTTATTTATCTATTTATACTATTATTTTTATATTTTTCTTTCAGTTTTGTTTATCCTCATTTTATTCTTTTTATTTTTTATTATTTTTCGTACTATTTTGGTTATTATTTTAAGTCACTTAGTATTTTATTATTAATTTTTAGTTTTAATTAATTAATTTATTATTATTATTACTATTATTACTATTACTTTTTATTAATTATTTTATTTCTATTTCTATTCTTATTATTTATTTTTCATTTAGGTATTTATTCTTTACCTTTGGTCATTCAGTTGGGTTTTATTTGATTATTTTATTTTATTCTCTTTTATTATTTTTAGGGTTTATTATTATTTTTAATTACTAAACTTTAATTTTTATTAATTAATTAATTAATTTATTTGTTTTGACTATTGGTCATTATTAGCGGCTGGTCAAACTAGCCGTTGGAGGCTCTACTCGGTCTATATAACATGCTACGCTAGATCTGTTCTTCAACTTGTCCTGACGATGAACCACACTGGTTGGTTCGAAACGCGTCGACAAATGTCATTCCATGTGATTTTCGCCAAAATCTTTCTCTAAATTATGTTCCTTTTCCCAAAAAGACTTTCATTATGCCCTTGATACTGTAACTTGACCATATGCATTCCTTCATCCTTCAGAAGTATTGTTTCCATACTAGATGTAATATATACTAGTCATGGCATAATTTTATTTCCAAGAACCTATCAAAATTATGGTTCTCATAGGATCTTGATGATTCCTCTTTGAAAAATGACTACCTCTAACATGATGTTATAAAATTCTTGGATGAACAATAATATGCAATATGGCTCCAATATTCTCATTCCTTTTAAACTAGATGATATTTCCAAAATAAATTATCAAGTAGATTCTACTTTCTCTAGTATCATATGCCTCTATCTATGATGCCATGCTTTTACAAAAAAAAAAAAAATTTCTAGAGAATTTAACAATGCATGCTACTCTTCTTTCTACTTAAAGAGAAATAAAAAATTCATAAAGAACCTAACAGAGATGGGTCTTCCTTCAATAGTAAATATCCTTGGGATCTTCTCCTTTCTTCTTCTTTTCTGATTCTCCCTTCTCTTCAGCTATGTGATCTTCACTTCTTTCCTTTCTTTTATTGTTTTTCTTGTTTGTACAATCCCTCTTAAATTGACCATACTCATTGCATCTATAACATTGAATCTTGGACATATATGGCTTCTTCTTGGACTTTCCAAATTTCCCTTTCTTTAGCTTCTTAGACCATGCAATAAAGGCTTGAGACCTTTCATTTGATTTGGTGTCATCCTTTGCCTTGATCCTGGATTCTTCTAATATACATTGAGCCCATAACTCAAAAAATGGTGTAGTTTCCTTCTTAGAGTAGATACTAGTTGCAAAATTACTCTAATCAGGTGGAAAATCATTTAATACACAAATGGTAATTTCAAAGTCAAAAATAGTTTCCCCAAGTCCTTGCAATTGGTCTCTTATTTTTTATATCTTCATCAGATAGGTGGCCATGTCTTCATCCTTTGAATTCCTCATTCTATATAGTGCTTCCTCAAGGAAATATTTTGACCTGATGTACTTATAATGTACAACTTTACCAACTTATCATGCATAGCCTTGGATGTCTTCAAATCAGCAACAAAGGGAACAAGATGATCTTTTATAGATTCAACAATGATCCTTTATGCCCTCACTTGGTGTCCTTGGTGTCTTTGAATAGCTTCAAAGAGTGAATGATGAGACTAAGATTCATTGATGCTTCCTCTTCTTCAAGATGATGCACTAGAGAATCTTCAATAATAAATTGGAACATGTCCTCGGTGTCTTTGAATAGCTTCAAAGAGTGAATGATGAGACTAAGATTCATTGATGCTTCCGCTTCTTCAAGATGATGCACTTGAGAATATTCAATAAGAAATTGTCCTTCCTTCCTTCAATGAGACCTTGATCATGAGGTCTTCTTCAATGAAGGTCTGATGTAGTTCTCTTCCTTCTAGGTCAACAAATCTTCTTTTTATTTCCTTGTGTCCTTATGTAAATGATTCCCCTTGAAAAAACCTTGAATATGATCTTCCATTTTCCTTCTCTTTTTCACCTTAGCTCTAATACCACGTTGGAGAATGTAGTAGAGAAGCTACTAATTCAGATTCTACTTAACCTTAATAATTACTTGTGAACTTTATTTATCTTCATGTGTTTCTTTAGTAGATCTTCTCATCAAATAATTATCAGGAAAAAAAATAGTAAAGACAATGGACTCAAAAAATAGGCTGCAAGCCAGGGAAAAACCCCTCCAGGGGGAAAACCCAGAAATAATATCTTCTCTTCCTATAGAATCTACTTCAAATGAGAAAACAAATAACAAAAACCCTAGACCAAGTCCTCCTAGTTAGCCCTCCAAGAAGCCCTTCCAAATAGGTCAAAGATCAACCAATTTAACAAGGATCGATTATGCTTCAACTAGCTTCCAACTTCAACTTCAACCCCCAACTTCGAACTGCAACTTTGACTTGCACCTTTGAACTGCAATTTAAACCAACAATTTCATCATTTCAAGAGCTACAGAAACCCTAAATTTCACACGTGTGATAGAATATAACCTAAAAATAAACTTTCTTTCTTCTTCTTGATTTCTCCTTTCTTTTTAGATCTTCACTCTTGCTTTCCAGCTTCAGATCAAACTTCTTCTTTAGAGAGATTGAATTGGTGACTAAATGAGGTCGACATAGCATCTATTTATACACATTTGTGGGGGTTTGAATACCCTTCTTTAGGCCGACTTGTCACTGCCAGGGGCGACGTGTGCTAGAAGGTTTGTTGAACTCTCTAGACTCAAAATCATTAGCTTTTACATTTACAACTTTCCAAATAGGGTCTTATTGTTGGGCACGGAACCCCCCCATAGCATGTTTTGGGGCTCAAAGCCCAAGTTTTGGTCAAATAATGTTGTAAGACTCCGCAAATTGTGGGCGCGGAGCGCGAAATGTATGTTGAGTCATACGGTTGTCTGCCCTAAGTTTTGTAATGCATTGTCGGCCTACCCATGGTCTGCAGACCATGGGATTGTATAAATAGAGTGAGGCTCTAAGTTGTAAAGATAATTAGAGATAGATGAAAATGAATGGAGTCTAGAAGATATCGAGCATAGAGTAAAGGTCTAAGTGTCTTGGGTCATAATAGTAGGAAGAGGCTCTGTAGCTGAGTGTGCAGAGGCCTAGTAGAGTCCGCAGCTGAGTGCGCAGACCCCTGCAGCTGAGTGCGCATGCAGAGTCAAGTCTGTAACCAAGGAAGAAGAATAATAAAGAGAAGTTTGATTCCAAATCTTGTGTATAAGTTCTTATGCTATTTCCTGTTTAAGTATATTGTTTTATTTATCTCACGCACTTATATGAATACTAAACACAATTAAATATAACTAGACACATACTGATAAGCTAAGTGATCGACAATTATCAGGTTAATAGTAAGAAATTGGGTAATAACATGGATCGCGCCTCGAGCAGGGCTGCGCAAAGGCAACATCGCAAGTTGTGAGATACTGATAGATGCATGTAGTGACGTGCATGCAGGGCAGATCTACGGACCACTAAAAATCATCAGACATATCTAGGGTGCGGAAACCTAGTTCTATCACCCTCCCATACTACTTTGGGTGATACCTCAATCCGCGCTCCATGAACTGTTGCCGAAAGGGCTAGTAGTACCGAGATTTGTTTGGCTAAATCACCTCTGAACCTGGGTCAGGCCCCTATAAGCCAACAAATGGTTCTGTTTCCAAGACCGAGATCTGCATAAGGGATGTCTGATGTCATGTCACTAGAATCCAACAAAGAAATAAATTGAAGGGTGGTTGGACAAGAAGATTCATGAGTTCATGGTGCAGGAAAATAGGAATCCGTGAGTATCTAAGGAACAGTGGTTGGAGCGCTACTTATATATGAAAATCCACAAAATTTTCTTTGCATCCTTTCCTTCTGAGTTGTATGAGTGGATCACGAAGCTAGTAGACAGTCAGGGAAGGTGTAGGCTCGACAAAACAATCGTGTGGACTTTGGAATTAGTGTGTAGTCTAGAAGCGTCAGGAGATAAGATCGTGTGAGTTGTGGACCATTGGCTCGATTTAATTACAGGAGGATTTATCACTGAGTTCACGGTAGATATGACCGTCAGCTATAGTGAGGCGGAATGACAGTTCCTTAAGGGACCGCGAGGTAAGTATATTAAATCTTTGAACACTTTGTTATCGGGAAAACTAGTGTCCATTCAGAGCTGCTAGTCTCACTAAGACGGGTAGCTATCTTAGAAAAAAATAAACTAAATTCACTTGTGTTTTCCTTTATGAGAGAAGCAAAGAGTACCAACCTCAGTCTTTCGCTAGTCTCCTTGCTTGTTTCCTCTCTCCTTTGATAGAGCTTTTGCCACTCCTTTCTCACTTGTCCTGCTTCAAAGAGCACTTGAAGAGCCAAGGCAGCAAAATACCATCAAAGCATAGAGATCTATAACCATAAATAATGTAGGATCAGATGTACATTAACCATATAAATGCATACACAAACAAGATTCAGAGATATACAAGCATATGGAGGAAAACTCAAATAGCTTTATTGATAGAAGTAGTAGAAGAGAGGACTACAACTAGGCTGTCTGATCCAGCATCATCCTCCCAGCATGAAAGCCCTCTTCACCTCATACAAAGCAAGATCACCCAACAATGTCTTCAAAGAGAAACCAACAGCACTTCCTTGCAAATTACAAAATTCCAGCCTTTGGATCTCTGGGATGAGGGATCCATATATATATGTTTACCGGAGAGTGAGTCAGCTTTTGGGATTTTGATTAGTGTCATTTCACTTATAGTTCTTGGTTCCGCTGGGAGATTTCATGATCTCTTACTCATCCCTGGGCGAATTCAGAGAGGCAAGTGCCATATGAGCATTTTCTAGAAGATTCTTTGGGTTTCCACCTAGAAAACTGCTTCTGCCATTTGTCTTCTCTCACTCATCACACCCTACAAAAGGATTTTCTAGTATGCATCGCACCCCCCGTGTGTAATAGGTGAGATGCATCGCACCCTATGCATGGAGCAGTTTGTATGGTCCAATTTTGACCAGTTCTGAGTAGTGTTTCATGGAGAACTTCTGGGAGATGATGTAATTAGCTGACCTTGTTCCTTTAGGGTATGAAACAAAAATTTTAGGGGTTTAGAATCCCTTGGTTCATGGACATATGTGATTGCGGTTGCAGTGCCCAAATATGTCTATAACAGTTTCCCCCTAAAGCATGAGGTCATAAATCTTTTGATGTCTTGTGAAATGCTTTATAATGAGGATCCGAGGTTTTTCGAACTGGAAGGTGACCTGTACTAAGATACAATACATTACATTATCTTCATAATATTTTCATGATCTAGCTGAGGCGGGCATTCCCATGCTCATCTTTATAAATTCATATTCATGTACAATAAGACAGACAATCGTCTGTGTGGTAGACTGATGATTCTGGTAGAGCCGTCATCCTTTAGTTTGGATGATTATCTGTGCAGCTGTGATGTACATTTGATGTCTTTATTTTCCTAAATATATCGTAGCCCGAATGGGTGGAACTAGATACGGGGTCTTCAAACTCGTTCAATCTTTGCCCAAAGTACAAGTCAATCCATGTGAAAAAATGTTCTGATGTCGAACATGGAAAGACATCGCTTGATTACCAGCCAATGATGTAAGCTATTAACAAGCACGAGAGGAATCACAGATAATGATGATGACCCTCAAGGTACTGCAGTACAATTCACGTGGTGTGAATACATGATTTGATGTCGAACACCACGTAAAATCTTTCGGTCGAAGGCCATTGAATTAAACCTGTCACCGGAAGTGAGAAACTTGCCATTGAGGCATGCAAGCTTCAAAGTACTGAAAGGGTTGCTCCTAAGTCAACTTCTTAGATAATGAGCTGATGTCGGCAAGAAGTGACCCGTCGTAGGATGGCCTTAATGAATCCCACATCTACGACGCGGAATGGAGCAAATGATTTTGTGGAGCTCAAAACGATCTGATGATATAAGGTTCAAGGTGGCGGTCATGAAAAATGAAGAGTGGAGGTATTGCAGCGGATGAGACATTAGCTAGGTTGGTGAACTCTCTGAGCGACTTCTCTTGAACATATCAGCGACACTGAAATGGATTGGTAGCATTAACCCCAAGGTGGAGGGTACAGTGGACCAATGGTGATATGACCGGTGAACGGAATAACCCAACCCAACTCAATCATGGTGATGGAGTGAAAGTGTCATGTTGAAGAGTGACCTGCTACCAATGAAGCTATTCAAGTTTTCTTCCCTTTTTCCCCAATCATTGTTGACCAGTACCTCTTTATTTTTTTCAAGCTTGAGGAGGATAACATATGCTTGTTCTATAATTTGCCCTTCGGGCAAACCCGTCGCTATGTTTTAACGAGCCTAGCAACAGTGAAACTCACTCTTGTCTGCATGGAAAGGTTTGTCGCTATTGTTTTAACAAGTTTAACAACAAAGATAACTAGATC
Source organism: Pinus tabuliformis (assembly GCA_031772625.1). Classification (NCBI taxonomy): domain Eukaryota; kingdom Viridiplantae; phylum Streptophyta; class Pinopsida; order Pinales; family Pinaceae; genus Pinus; species Pinus tabuliformis. The sequence continues at coordinate 108,094,293 of CM062810.1, read as the reverse complement.
CTTTTCAATTTTAGAGAGTCTAAAAAGGGACGTAAAGGCAACTCCAGTGGTCATTTTTCGTAATGTAATCCCTTAAATCTGAAAAAGTGTAAAATAATACGAAAGGGATGACTTTTAGATAGTTTTAACGAGCCGAACAAGACAAGCGCTCGATCTTTTTGTGTATTAATCCCTCAAGTCCAAAAAGATCAAAATCTAGAGGAGGGATGGCACTTCCGATCACTTTAACGAGCTGGAGAGGCCAATTTCTCGACAATCTTTTCATATTTTACGAGTTAGATGAAAAGAGCTTAAAGGAGACTCATTTTTTGAGGAACGAGTGATGTTTTTGGATAGCAACTGGTTTCAGGTAAGGTTTGGAACTTTCCAATCACGGCAGTGTAAAGAAGGTGGCTAACAGAATCACTCGTCACAGTTGTTCCTCAAAAGGGTAAACAATCAAATGGAGGCATATGATCGGCTAAACACGAATGGGGGTGATGGTAAGAACACGACCAAGGTTCAAAAGCTGATAATTATGTGATCGCAAAGATTATTTACTGAAGGTGGGTTTCATTTTTTAACGACCTTGAACTCTATGGAAACACTTTCTCATTGCTAGGTTTATTTTTTAATGAGCTTGAACTTCATGTAAAACTGCTCATGGCGAGGTTTATTTTTTAACAAGCTTGAACTTTATGTAAAACTACTCGTGCCAGTCGTATAATAAGGATGTCTCATCAGTGGGTTCATTTTTTAGGGAGCTTGCCCCATGTGCAACTTTGCTCCTGAGCCTTTTTGTATGCAAGCTAGGAACGACCAACTACTGTCCCAAGGGTTAAAGAACTACTAAGATTAGGTAGGATAGTCTCACGGTGAGAAACAGTCTCCTTTGCTTTGCCATTTTTGTTGGTCCTGACAAAGGTGAATGGTGGATCAGACCAATCACCTAACTTAAGTAGTTGAATTTAGTAAAACTATGGGGTTAGAGTTACGTTGGTCACTTTTCACTTGCGTACAAAAGGATTTGCATGCCCCCAGGTATAAAGTAGAGTTTCCAGGTCACCATATGGAAGTTCTTGCATTAGAAAGATTGTTCCATCCGCGTTGTAGACAAAACACTTCCTTGGCGATGTCCATAGAAATGGACAAAGGTGACTGTTGTCAGTGCCAATCACATAACCTTTGACGGGGGAATCATTTTCTAGTCCAAATCCATTTTTCTAAATGGACAGGGGTATCAGACTAGTCATATTCCTACGCAGAAACCTACCTTATATCTGGGGTTTTCCTGTCGAAGTAGACCAGGGTGCATGACTCTTGGGTTTCAGTAACAATCACTGAAGCATTCGCAATCATCAGGTGGATGGACTGGATGGCATTTGACTAATAACTGTGTTTGAACCAGGAAATGAAAGCTAGTCAACTAGGTGGACCACTCTACCTTCATGTGGAAAACACATCACTCGGAAGAGTGAGGAAACGATATCTCCCATGCTATAAATGTAGTCACGTCCAAGGAGTAGATTATAATATAGAGGTCCTTGGACTACCATCACGTTTAGATGAATGGTTTCCTTCTCAAAGTTATAGGAAAATTTGGAAGGATCCCTAATGGTCGACTGGTTCCTTTGTTGAAGCCTGTCAGATTTCGAATCTCAGGCAGAAGCGATGGTGAGCCAAGCGCTTTCCAAGAAGTTGAGGAAAGGATACTCACAAAATCCCCTTCATCTATAATAGTACCAACCATGATCATTCTGTAAGCTTGTACTATGATTCGGAATGGTACATTAGATGGTAGGCGGGGTCTGCCTAGTAGATTCCAATCGAAGGAAATGACTAGGTTGCTTGGAGGTGGGACTGAATAAATGGTCGGATACATCTATGATGAACTTCCTTCCTGCGATAAAGGAATGGGTAGATTGCCCCCATGTTCATTGGAGTCTGTGTTTACGAAGAGAATTTGAACGGCTTCGGTGACAGTATCATCTGAAGGTGGACCCTCTGAAGACAAGATTGGGTCGACTGCCATCTCAACGTGTTGACTTTGGTCCGGTGTGGACTCAGAGGGTTTATATTCAATGATAGGTACTTCAACCGAAAACAAAGGTATGTCACTCAGATTTTCAACTAGCGATGGACTCGGCAAGAGTTTCTTATATCCAGGAGGAAGTCACTGCGGTGAAGCAAGATGGTTATCCAAGACTCTCTTAGCTTCATCTAGGAAGGGACAATGTTGGAGGGCATGATCTCCTTCACACAGTCTACAAGGAAATTTGGATCTTCCTTTTTGTTCATTGACTTTGTTTTCACTAGTTGACGGTGTGCTCTCAACATGATCGTCAGCGGTTGAAGACACCAGATTGTGCAAGCAGGGAGACCATTCCCTCAAGATCCATGGGATGCATGGACAATATCGATGATAGTGGTCTCCCTTGAAAATGACACATGGAGATTTAGGTTTGGAAGGTGTTGTGTGTTGATTTTCACCAGATGATGCATGATTATCCCCTTTTGCTATTGGATTCTTCTTCTTCTTCTCCTTCCCTTTTTTCTTCATCTCAGTTACTTGGTTTTTAGCGTGACTAGCTTCACCAAGTGAAGAGGAAGAAGGAGAGGGAGAAACAAACAAAGTAGAAGGTTGGGGAGCAACGTCATCTAGTTGCTGATTGGATTGTTGAGGAATTGCGGTGTTTTGAACAACAGAGGTCGAGAAAAGCCAAACTGGTAGGCCAATTGTGAGTCCTGGAAGGGACAATGTAGCCATATGTGGAGCACCAACATCTCCCCAAGAAGAGAAGGGACTAGGATTTCCTCCAAGGGGAAATCCTTGATTGGTAGACTCCATTTATCAACCTAAAGACCAACGAGGGAACAGTGACGTTATTCCGATTAAAATAAATTTTATGATGCTTTGACACAACTTGCTTTTTCAATTTTTAAGAGTCGAGAAAAAGCTAAAGATGGCTCTAGTTGCCTTCGATTATTAATGAGCCTGAAGTGACAAGTGCTCAGATGGACCTTTTCTTTTAAGGAGTCTGAAAAGGAACGAAAGTGACTACTCTAGAAATATAGATAGAGGGATTACCAAACCAATCGCAAAACTGCCGAATACTTTTTATAGTACGGCAGTCAATCTTCCTGAATGATGTGTTTAGTGCATTCCGATCGATAGGGCAGCAGACACGACTTCCTAAGGATAAAGGATGTAGCCTATTGTGGTCTCCCAATATATACTCGATGGTATGTGGGAGCACAAGTCTATACTGGCACTTGTCATCTCAAAGAGGAGGAATCACCCAACCTACGATGAAAGCGATAGTTACCAGGCTTTACGACACTGGAATACGTCTCTAGCCTAGACTTCTAAATGTTGTGCGTTAGGTTCCAAAGAATTTTTATGTTCATTGAGGTTTATTTTACAGTTGATCTTTCTTAAGAAGTTTTCCTTTAAGGTTCACTGCGTGATGTAGATGTACAATCCTAAATATGCAATCTAAGATGATAAACAGTCGTTTATTTTCTTTTTTGCAATGAAAATCCTAGCTACTAAGGAAAGAGAGATTAAATTCTTTCAACATAGAGCAAAGAGCACACACTAGATGCACTTTTCCTAAATCAACTTCAGCATGCAGTCTTAATCAAATGCACATGCATGTATTGTTTTTTAGTTTCCTTAATGTGAGAATGACAAAAAGAAAACAAAGTATAGATCTGAACTATCTTCTTTCAAAGTGACAGTACTAACAATTTTCTTTTCAAAAAAATGAAAGTAAAGCCCAGACGACACTTTGCAATTTTGAATTTAAAATTGATTTTGACACTTGAAATACTAATGATTCAAATCAAATACAATGGCAAAAGTTTAATCGACTATATAAAAGAGGAATGCTTTGTGACACTCTTTTTCTTGACTGAAAACGACACTTGCGACACTTTCAAATCAAAATATGACAGTTTGATTAAGCTACTATTTGCAAAGGAGAACTGTATATGATGAAAAATACATAAAAAAACATTCACAATTCCTTCTTATGGAGGCTAAATAATGCAAAGAAATATGGTCTCAACAGAGATATACTGATCATAGACAACAAAACTACTGAATAAAGCTGAGACAATGAAGAAAAAACCAAAATCTGGAGGCAGAAACAATCTTAGTCAATCATCGCACCTGTAACACAGGGAAACAGGGATGCATCTCACCTGCAACACACGGGAGGTGTGATGCATCCAGGTTGCCAAGAAGAGACAGTGCGATGGTCCAGTGATGAGACTGTGCTTGGTTTTCACTCACAGTTTGCAGCTAAGTCTAGGGGTTTAAGCTTAGCTAATGATAGTCAGTAAACATAAAGTATATGGGTTGATCTAATGAGGTTATTTGAGCTACCACCAAGGCACTTAGGATGTTTGCAAGCTAGATGTTTAGTTCATAAACCAACCCGGAGATTGACTGAAGTAGTGTTGACCTACTTTGCAGTTGCATAGCAAAAGCAGTTTGAAGGCTAGCTGGCTTAACTTCAGGCTCCGTCTATGGTTTATAAAGCAAACAATAGTAAAAAAACAAACAAACTATTCACTCCCTAGTGGATTCGCCATTTTTTTATCGGGAAAACTAGTGTCCATTTATAGCTACTAGTCCCACTAAGATGGGTAGCTATCTTAGAAACAAACAAACTAAAGTTAGTTGTGTTTTCCTTTGTGAGAGATAGATGAGAGAGAAGCAGAGAGTACCAACCTCAGTCTTTCACTAGTCTCCTTGCTTGTTTTCTCTCTCCTTTGATAGAGCTTTCGCCACTCTTTTCTCACTTGTCCCACTTCAAAGAACACCTGAAGAGCCAAGGCAGAAAAATACCATCAAAGAATAGAGATCTATAACCATAAATAATGTAGGATTAGATGTACATTAACCATATAAATGCATACACAAACAAGATTCAGAGATATACAAGCATATGGAGGAAAACCCAAATAGCTTTATTGATAGAAGTAGTAGAAGAGAGGATTACAACCAGGCTGTCTGATCCAGCATCATCCTCCCAGCATGAAAGCCCTCTTCACCTCATACAAATCAAGATCACCCAAAAATGTCTTCAAAGAGAAACCAACAGCACTTCCTTGCAAATTACAAAATTCCAGCCTTTGGATCTCTAGGATGAGGGACCCATATATAGATGTTTACAGGAGAGTGAGTCAGCTTCTGGGATTTTGATTAGTGTCATTTCATTGATATTTCTTGGTTCCACTTGGAGATTTCATGATATCTTACTCATCCTTGGGCGAATTCAGAGAGGCAAGTTTCATATTAGCAGTTTCTAGAAGATTCTTTGGCTTTCCACCTAGAAAACTGCTTTTGCCATTTGTCTGCTCTCGCACATCGCACCCTACAGAAGGGATTTCCAGTATGCATCGCACCCCCCGTGTGTAAAAGGTGAGATGCATCGCACCATATGCATGGAGTAGTCTGTATGGTCCCGTTTTGACCAGTTCTGAGTAGTTTTTCATGGAGAACTTCTGGGAGATGATGTAATCAGCTGACCTTGTTCCTTTAGGGTATGAGACAACACTTTTAGGGGTTTAGAAACCCTTGGTTTATGGACATATGTGATTGGGGTTGCAGTGCCCAAATATGTCTATAACACACTTGGATTAAGATGTTATTGTGTGAAAAATGGGTTATGCAAATAAATTAATGTTTGGGACTACACGAAGTGGGAAAATCTACAAAAGCAGAGATAGTGAAGAATTAGAAACTAGTCCCTTAATTTCACCCTCGCAGGAAAGCGAGGAAGAGCTCGTGAAAGTTTCTCCGAGAAGCGCGGTCAGTCTAATAAGGCAGCAAATTCCGCGCTTACCACCTCCACCTACACCGCCACCCATCTCACCCTCTTCACCTCCATCTCCACCCACCCCACCTCTGCCACCACCAAAGTTTAGTATGGCGAGTGCGATCAAACTGTTGGTATTTAGAGGAGTAGGGAATGAAGATCCGGACCGATTCTGGTTTGTGGTAAGGGCGGTATGGGAAGCACAAGGTGTCGTGGATGACAATATAAAGAAGGCTACAATGGCAAGCGCGTTGCAGGATTGTGCATTAACATGGTACATTAAACATTCTAATGACCATCCAAATGCAGGAACCGCAGAAATCCAGGTTGCGTTGAACAAGGAATTTAGCAGGCAAAAGTCGAAGACACAATCAATTATCGGGTTTAAGGAGGTCACAATGCTCGCGGGCGAGACCCCTTGGGATCTAGACCAAAGACTGAAGAGTATGATTCGCGAAGCCAACATGACTTTGACGGATGGACAGCACCGCGCATCGTTTGTAGCGTCACTAACACCGCATTTAAGGATGACGTTGTCACAACAGAAGCTTTCTACCCAGGCTGAAGGTTTGGATATGGAAATGAGATTACATGAGAACCCTATACAAGATCCTAGTCTGCGAGTTCAACAAATCCACACACAACTACAAAATCTGTGTCTGGAAATGCAGAGTTTGAAACAGGACAGGACATCTCGGCCAGAGGTGCGCGAGGAGGTATGGTGCATAAAATGCAAAGGCCAGGGACATGACAAAGACCATTGTCCAGTATTCATGAATTACTTGGTGGGAGGAGGGCCGAGGCCGTTAAGATCTAAGGCACAATTAGGACCAAGCACAGTGCCTGCACTATGGTATGCAATCTGTTAGATAAGAGGAAAACACACTATGGATAATTGTCATCTATTGCAGAAGTATACACAAACGTCCCAGCAATTGTTTTGTAATTTCTGTAGGTCGATAGGCCATGATGAACGCACCTGCAGAAGCTACGAACTAATGATGGATCGGACTGCTGCCTACAGGGTACAGACCGAAATGTGAGCCCTCGACCCAAATGCAGGAATGGAGCATGTTGGATTTCAGGGGCACGAATGAGGTCAAGGTGGAATGGGACCAAGAAGGGGTCATGGACAACTAATTTGTTACAATTACGGAGGACTAAGACACTATGCCCATGATTGTACAAATCCGACGAGGACATCATGTTTGTATTGTAGTCAGTTTGATCATGAGGCAGAAAACTGCCCTACATTGATAGCGAGGTTGCGAGAAAAAGGGGTACTCCAGCCTCCTCCAACTCAAAATTTTCAAATGATGAGGTCTGAGCCACGTGAAGAAAACCAGAATGTAAACATAGTGCTCAAAAGCGGTATCACCATTGGCGATGATAAAGGTAAGCAGACAGAAGAAAGTGTGTGGGTTCGCAAGGCTCCTATAAAGGAACCTGAATTTGATTTAGAACGCATGAAGGAGACATTCATGGAAGTTAAGAAGAGCTTCACGGAGACCTCCACTTCAGGTAGTAAGGATCAACTAGAGCCAGGGATGGATCCTTCAATGCTCACTACCTTTCTAGAGACATGCATGAAACTATTGCATGACAGCAAGGCAGTAAAAGGACTACAAGAACTTATCACTAGGTGCACGGGGTTAGGAGAACCGCGTGTGGTCCGGAAACTTGGAAAGCATGCATTGCACACAGGAAGGGAAATGAGGTTGACTGCAAATCGTAGAGTATGAAATGGATCAGGTAATCCTGGATCTTAGGTCAAAAGTGAATGTACTGCCGAAACAAACATGGGAACGCATGGGTAGACCTTCACTACAATGGTCTCCTATTCAATTATGAATGGCGAACCAACAGAAGATCTTTCCCATGGGAAGATTGCAAGGGGTAATGGTGGATATTGAAGGTGTGAGCACGCTGGCGGATTTTGAAGTGATAGATATTGTCGATAGCATCAATCCCTATCCCCCACTACTAGGAATAGACTGGGCCACCGATATGAAAGGATTCATAAATCTGAAGAAGCGCAAAATTATTTTTGAGAAAAAGTCACTATGTGTAGTAGTACCGCTAGATCCAGCCGAAGGAATGTGATACACTGAACTGGTGCACAATGATGATAGTGATGATGATCTCGATTGCATCTACAAGATAACTGCACGAGAATAGGATTGGGTGAACCCGACTACAAATGGTAGGATTTCGTGGGAGCACAAAAGCTCCTGCACTTCGGATTCAGACAAAGAAATAAAGCAATGGAAGAATCGGCTGCATGAAGTAACAATGCTTAATTGCAACATGATGGTTAGATCATTGCGCTGCGTGAAAATGGAGGTAAGGGATCTGCCTATGTATGATAGGTTGCCAGCGGTGGATGAATTCCTAAACAAATTTGAAAGTGTAGTACCAGAACAGCAGCAATTCGATGCTCTGAAATAGGCACTGCGCGTGACGCCTGCAAGGTGGTGGGGTACACATCAAATAAGTTTTGAGGAATGGCATGGATGCAAGAGGATGATATGCCTGTTATTTGGGGAACCACAGATGCAGCTAGTAGACACGTATGACGGGTGGGATGATCCACGTACACACCTCACGAAATGGACCAAGGTCTACGGGGAAGAGGCATAGCCTGAATGGGTACATTTATTCTATCATACCCTAGATGTCATACCTAGGAATTGGTATACTGAGATGGATCTCCACCATTGTATGAGCGAATGGGATATCTTGCGTGAGGGATTTCTGTTAACTTTCATGCTTGAAGATTGTTGGTGGGATATTGTTGACGATGCGCTATAGGTAGTAAAAGAAGCTATCTTCAAAATACCCCAGGATCCAATGGAGGAACCTCAACCAAAATGGGCGACACAACTGAGCAGCGCGCTAGAGTGTTACAATGTAAATGTTGAGGAGGATGATTAGGACCCATGAAATATTAATATTCGAGAAATGAAAGGCTGTTGCAAGGTTCAAGGACCATCGATTGAGGACCCCGACCTCACTGTGCTGCTAAAAACAAAGCAGGTAAACATTGGAATGGAGGCGAAGCCGAAGTATGCAACGCTCGGGGACTGTTGGGATGATGCCATGGTGGATAATGTCGCCGAGTTACTCTGCAAATACCAAGACTTGTTCCCAACCAAAATTACAGACTTAAAAGGGATTTTTGGCAACTTAGGGATGATGAAGATCACCCTCAAACCCAACGCGAAGCCAGTTAAGTAGTGGTCTTACCGCTTGAATCCGAAATATAAAGAAAACATCCATGAAGAATTAGACAAAATGATCGCAGTCGGAATTATTGAGCCAGTGGAAGAATCTGAATAGGTGAGTCCTATGGTAGTACAGGAGAAAAAACAGAAGGGAAAAATAAGAATATGCGTGGACCTCAGGAAGCTGAACGACGCCTGTGTACACGATCCATTCCCGACACCATTCACAGATGAAGTACTGGAGAATGTTGGCGGTCAGGAAGCATACTCATTCACGGATGGGTTCTCAGGGTACCATCAAATCAAGATTGCACCAGAAGACAAGAGAAAAACGACCTTCACAATAGAATGGGGATACTTTCAATACACTGTTATGTCGTTTGGACTGAAGAATGCACCAGCCATCTTTTCATGCATTGTTGTGGCTGCGTTCAAAGAATACATCCACAAGTTCTTGGAGGTCTATCTGGATGATTGGATTGTCTTTGGATTAGTTAAGCACCATGTAGCAAGCTTATTCTTGATGCTGGATACTTGTTGCTGACACCAGATTGTGTTGAACCTTAAGAAGTGCACATTCCTCGTTTCCTTTGGGAACCTGTTGGGACATGTGGTCTGCAAACAAGGACTAATGGTGGACCCTGTGAAGATTATCATTATTATAAATTTGGAAGCACCATAAAGTGCTAAACAATTGCGCACTACCTTGGGACACACTAGGTACTATAGGAAGTTCATCAAAAGTTATGCCCAAATAACAGCACCGATAGAAAAGCTATTAAAAAAGGATGTTACATATTGCTGGAATGATGATTGCATGAAGATTTTTGATGTCCTGAAGGGGAAACTAGCCTCCACTCCAATCCTGGTCTTCCCAGAATGGGATGTGGAATTTCATGTACATGTTGATGCGTTGTGTATTGCGCTGGGAATATTACTCACACAGGAGGGCATAGAGGGCATGGATCACCCGATCGTGTTTGCAAGTCAGAGATTGTCCAAAGCATAAAAGAACTATTCCACCACCGAGCGCAAGGGGTTAGCAATGGTGTACGAACTCCAAAAATACTGACACTATTTACTCGGAGGACATTTCAAGATGTATACCGACCATTCTGCATTGAAATACCTGGTGAATAAGCCTGTGTTGGGGGGGCGCATATGCAGATGGCTCTTACTGTTCCAAGAATATGATTTTGAGGTCATAGTCAAGTCAGGATGCCTAAACACAGGACCAGATCACTTGTCACAAATTGAGACGGGCGAGGAACCCATGTGTTGTGGAGGTAAATCCTCTCTATGGACGGAGACGATCCCTACTAGCCCAGACCGGGTCTAGCAACAATCACACAATGCTATCACGCAAGTTCCTAATTGCAAATAAAAAGTGGGTGGTGAGAACCTACTTGGATTCCAACGCTAATGTTCGTAGAAGAGATGTCGCTCTCGTTCCTTTGCCTCAGCCGGTCACAATCCCCACGATCTCCGTGATTGGACACCTGCACATGCAAATAACAACACGAATACAAGCATAAAATCTAGTAGATGCAATTATATATCAGTCAGAAAAGATATAACTCAACATCAAACATAAGACAATGAGAGTGGAACCATAATGATAGTCATATATTATTGATAAATGACAAAGAAGAATACAACCATTGTTCTGACGTCAAATCCTCCTTTGGCTGGGTAGTCAGCTACACAAGTCTTGCAAAGCTTGTTGGGATGGGGAACAAGCCTCTCTCTCTCTTTGGGTGACAAGAATCTCCTTACTTAGATTTGGCCTTATGGGTGCAAAGAAGGCTCTTGCAGCTTCAAACTCTTGAACTCCTGGTATTCTCTATCACTATGCTGGAACTACTGACTAGAACTACCACTAGAATTACTGTAACTAGCTTGCTCAAGGCATAGAGGCAAGCTTTTATAGATAGAGAGGAAAGAGATAGGATCAACCACATTATTCATGGGATTGGCTTTATCACTTGGAAACTTCCATGAAAGGTGGCAAACCACTTCCCTTCTATGGAGATTCGAAGCCAAACCATCCTAGCTCAACATAGATTCAGTTGGTGAATGGGTTGAAGAGAACCTTCGGGAGCTTGTTGGTTAAAAACTTTACTCAATTCGGTTGGCGCGAGTACGACTCTGAGACAGAGCGCCAATGGCGCGCCCTTTTTAGAGGATTTACCTCATTGGTGCGGGCAGTGAACTGTGGACCCGCGCTAATGCAAAAAGAGTTGTTTTCATGGGTATTTTGCAGGAGATGTCTTCAGGGCATATGAAGCTCATACTTAGAGGAATATGATGCAAGTGGTTTCAGGTCATGTCACTTTTCACAGGTCCCGGAATGAGTCCTCCAGTGTGCGGGTGAGGGGTAACAGGGACGGTGACAAACGGTGACAAATTTCTGTGTAACACCATGAATTTGGAGGAGGGACTACCTAATGCACAACTCTTTGCAGTGCGCGTTGCAGACGGACACTTCTAAGATATAATCCATTTTCTGAAAACAGGGACTACGCTGAAGGAATACTCAGTCCAAAAAGAAAAATGAATTGGTGGTGCACGCGGTGGACTTTTCTGTCATCACGAGGCACCTATACAAAATGGGCAATGATGAGATATTGCGAAGATACGTACCTAAATTTGAACGAGGTTAGATCCTCACTCAAGCACATGGGGGCACTGTAAGAGGACACTATGCAGGATGCGCAACCGCATAGAAGATTCTTCACACAGGTTTATGGTGGCCAACCCTACACCAAGATTTGAAGGCGCACTGTAAGGCCTGCGATATATGTAAAAGGACTGGAAAACCATCGCGGAGGGATGAGATGTCGCTAAATCCACAAATGACACTACAGCCATTTGAAAAATGGGCAATCGACTTTGTGGGACCGATCAAACCTCAAGGAAAGATGAGCGCACGCTACATCATCACCGCGATGGAGTACCTGACACGATGGGCGGAAGCACAGCTGGTCAAAGACTGCACGGCCGCTACGGCTGCGAATTTTTTGTTTGAAAACATGTTGACCCAATTTGGCTGTCCAAAAATATTAATGAGTGATCACGGCACACATTTCTTGAATGAAACCATCAACGCGCTCATAGAATAGTTCTAGGTGTATCATCAAAAAAGTATATCGTACCACCCACAAGCTAATGGGACAGTAGAGGCATTCAACAAAATACTAGAGATTGTGTTGACCAAAGTATGCAATGCACAATGAAATGATTGGGACCTGTGCATACCTACTGTACTATGGGCTTACAGGACAACGTGCAAGAAATTGACGGGACAGACACCTTTCCGGTTAGTTTATGGCGTGGAAGCTATCATGCTGATGGAATACATCATACCTAGTCTGTGAATAGTAGCGCTCACAAGCATGACAGACCGTGAAGCTCTGGAAGAAAGGCTCGCACAATTAGAGGAACTCGAGGAAGAATGGTTTCTGGCTGGATTTCATCAGCAGGTACAAAAGTAGCATGAAAAATCTTGGCACGACCACCATATCAAGTTGCGGACCTTCAAGGTAAACGACTTAGTGTTGTTGTATGACAGTAAGTTCAAAAAAAATTCGGGAAAATTAAAAATGCACTAGCTGGGACCATACGTGGTTAAGGAGGTCATAGACGGAGGGGTGGTCCAGCTAGTCAAACTAAATGGAGAACCCCACCCAGACAAAGTAAACGAGAGTCGCTTGAAGCCCTACATGGGTGGGTCGGCTATCTGACTAAGCATCCAAAGCATAATATTCGCAACCCAAGGAGCTCGACAAGGGAACGAGACTATAAACATACAGAACAGATGTTGGTACAGATGTAAGGACACATTTTAGACACGGAGGTCTCAAAAGAACAGATGCAGCAGGTTCAGCAAGTAGTAGCTCAATGTGTTGTAGACATCAGCACCGTATGGGAACAGTTGGAAGGACTCCACGCCAAGATCGTCGCGCTGACCGAGTGACTTGAGGGCAAGTCATGATGTTTGTGTTGGGGGCTTGTTGGGCATGGAATCCCCCCACAGCATGTTTTGGGGCTCAAAGCCCAAGTTTTGGGCAAATAACATTGTAAGACTCTGCGAATTGTGGGCGCATAGCGCGAAATGTATGTTGTGTCATAGGGTTTTCCGCCCTAAGTTTTGTAATGTACTGTCGGCCTACCCATGGTCTGCGAACCATGGGATTGTATAAATAGATCGAGGCTCTAAGTTGTAAATATAATTAGAGATAGATGAAAAAAATGGAGTCTAGAAGATAGTGAGCATAGAGTAAAGGTCTAAGTGTCTTGGGTCGTAGTAGTAGGAAGAGGCTCTGCAGTTGAGCACGCAGAGGCCTAGTAGAGTCTGCAACTGAGTGCACAGAGCCCTGCAGCTAAGTTCACAATGCGTAGTCAAGTCTGTAACCAAGGAAGAAGAATAATAAAGAGACGTTTGATTCCAAATCTTGTGTATCTGTTCTTGTGCTATTTCTTGTTTAAGTATATTGTTTTCTTTATCGCGCACACTTATATGAATATTGAACACTGTTAAATATAACTAGACACATACTGATAAGCTAAGTGATCGACAGTTATCGGGTTAATAGTAAGAAATTGGGTAATAACATGAATCACACCTCGAGCAGGGCTACGTGAAGGCAGCATCACAGGCTACAAGATACTAATAGATGCACATAGCGACGTGTGTGCAGGGCAGATTTGTGGACCATTGAAAATCATCATACATCTCTAGGGTGCGGAAACCTAGTTCTAGCACCCTCCCATACTACTTCGGGCGAGACCTCAGTCTGCGCTCCACGGACTGTTGCCGAAAGGGCCAGTAGTACTGGGATTTGTTTGGCTAAATCTCCTATGAACCTAGGTCAAGCCCCTATAAGCCAACACTTATACAAATTATAATGACCTTCTTAGCTCAAGAAAAATATGATTTTGACATGACAAACCCTAGAAGCATGAAGAACATGATTTACTTAGATGACCATTAAAATGGAACATGAAACCCATGCTTAAAAATAATATTTTTCTTTCTTATTTTTCTTGTCACATAATATATACATAATGATTTGAGTACATTGACAATTATGAAGACCGAAACTAGATACATTTTCCAACAAAATTGTCAATCTAACTGGCTCCTTATTAGTGAGGATTTTTCCTTTGTCGTTCCAGTTCCCTCAATCTAGGGTAACTTCTACAATTACTAACAAATAATATCCACTTAATGACTTCAGGATGATTATTCAAACAACAACCTATGCAATTTTCTCTAGTAAGGGTCGTTTTCTGACAGTCCTTGAGTTTATCATGAATAAATTCTAAAACTAAAAGCCACTTATTTTCTAGAGATGACTCCTTGTTATGCTGCAATGAAAGGAATTCCAAGCATTTCACTACTTTTTGAAACCTCTTTGTAGAACATTTTTAATTGCCTAGAACTCTGTTTACATCAGCAACCTTAGCTAATGAAATTGCGACATCAATTATCTACGACGATAGTTTTGTAAAATATTTAATGGCCTTTCTACAAACATCAAGTGCTTGATAATAGTACAATTATGACATTGTTGTTGTTGCGATAAACACCCTCCAAAAAAAATCTCACACTTAAATTTTAGATCTTATTGAGGATCTTATGATTTGTCATCTTATTTTTAGTCCATGTTCGTTTGATGCTTTGTAAAGTGTTTAGGTGTTTTTCCTCGTTTTAAATTGTCAATTCACTTGCAAACACATGCTCTATATTCGATGGGTTCATGAACACACTTCCTTTATGAAATCTTGTACAGGCATAGCACCATCCATCATTATAGTGCATGTGTGAAGTTCAACTCATATTGACAATTAGTGCACACTTTTATTGACAATTCTAATCACTTTTTTGTGTTTGTACTTCCATTTTGGTGAGCTTTCTCAACTATCATCTTTTGCGCATTTTTTTCATTCACAAGTGTCACTTTCACATCCTAGGTTGTCATTTTGACTTTATTTTAATCTAATAAGTGTAATTTTCATGTTATTTTTTCTCTCGCATGTGTCACTTTTAAGGTCGTTTAGATTTTGCAAGTGTCATCGTCATGTTTTCCTCCAGGTGTAGGTGTCACTTTTTTGTTTTCACTCCTACATGTGTCACACCTTTTACATCACTAAAGTTACCTCTGGCACACTTTTCTACATTAGACAATCTTATGTATCATTGGAACATGTGCCAGACATAATCCTACAACTTAGTGCACATTTTGGTCATACTCGCCACAGTTATCATAACTTGGTTTCTAAGTGTTGTAATGTGTCATTTCAATTGTTGCACTTATAAGTAGGTGGCACTTTGTTGTTGTTGTTGGATATCATATTACTACTGGGGGGTGAATCAGTAGTAATAACTTCTTAAGTATTTTTTACAAATTTAACTCATGCAATCATAAATCAATTTATGATTCTTTCACATGCAATCATACATCAATAAATATATATATATTTAATAAAAAGTAAATCAAGAAAACGACACATTCATGAACAATGAACATAAGGATCTCTAGTGGAAAACCCCCTCCGAGTCAAAACCCACCCTTTACTATTGTTGTTGCTCTACTTCAAATTTTATTATTCAAACAAATCATGTTTTAGATCATCATAGTTGGTTATGACCAACAAGGAAGTCTTTCTCACTAATTTGACTTTGTGAACAGCGATCCACTAGAGGAACTTACCCCTAACAAGCCTGACCCAACATCTATTGGACTCTAACATGATCACTTCCTATTGGGAAGGGGTCCCCTGGGTCAAATTTTGTTAACTTTTGTTAAATATTGTAAAGTCTCTGCATTTTGAGGAGCGAAGCGCGAGTAGCGTAGGTCGATAGGAGTCAAAGGGGATCTAGGAGGGTCAAAGCCCCTTAGTTTGTTAGAGTTAAGCTATTTTGAGACCCGCCCATGGTTCACAGACCATGGTATTGTAATGAAGAAAAATATAAAAGGAAGTCATAGAAGAGTCATAAGATAGACAAGAGAAGTAAGAATAGTGCATGATTTGGGTCTTATTTTAACTATTTTGTAGTTAGGTGAAGGGGAAGGCTCCTATAGTTGTGTGCATGGAGACCTTGGTAAGTCCACAGCTGAGTGCACAGGCCCCTACAGCTATGTGAAAAGGGTTGGGAAGAACTATAATTGAATATCTGAAGCATAACAAAGGCTTGTTTTGAAGAAGTATCTGTGTATCTATGTATCATTGTTTTATCTCTAAATTTACTATATTTTTTATCGGTTGAATGCAATTAATCAGGAAAATTAATTAATAGGTTCACGAAGACATAGATTTTTTTATTTATATGATGTTATGCATGTTTAGTGCCATCGATGAAGGACATAAATCTACTAACTATTAATTACTATAAATTTTGGGTTTCAAGGGTTAGGGTTCATGAAGGTCAAGATAAAGCCCTAAGTTTGGTAGAAACACATCACATAGTCCTCTGGATGTAGAAAACTGGTTCTCGCATCTCCCAATACTTCCTTGAGTGAGACTGCAAACTGTGCTACGCGGGTTGTTGCCGAAAGGGCCGATAATGTAGGGTTTTATTGGTTAGCACAGCTAACTCCGAACCTGGGTCCAAGCCCCCTCAAGCCACAAATGGTTCCATTGCTAGGACCATGATCTATCTAAGGAATGTGTGGTGTGGCATAAGTGGATAGAGACTAAGAAGGGGATTGAAAAGTGGATAGATCAGAAGCTGCACAAGTTTGAAGCTCAAGAAAACAGGAATATGCGCCTGTCGAAAGAAGAGTGGTTGCAAAGATACATGTATACAGAGGAACACAAAGTTTTTTTCTGCTCTTTTCCGTGTCAATCATATGAATAGTTGGAAAAATTGGAGGATGGTTAACCTACCTGGAAGTTGGATAACCCTATTGTGTGGACTCAAGAGTTAGTGGAGTGCATGGAAGGATCAGAAAACAAGGTTGCGAAGGCTATTGATTACTGGATTGATAGTAATTTGGATGGGTTTATCACTGAGTTCACGATTGATACGTCTTCTAGTTTTAGAAAAGTTGAACACCAGTTTTTCAAAGGACCAAGAGGTAAGTATCTGAAGTCTCTGAAAACTTGGATTTAAATGCTATTGTGTGAGAAATGGGTTATGCTGCTAAATTGAAGTTTAGATGAGACTCGACGGGAGCTACGCGAAGTGGGAAGCAATTCAGAAAATATCTAGATACAATTGTTGAGTACAGTCCTCTCTTGGGAGCATATGATACCGAATAAGAAAGTAATAGTCCAAATATGCCCAGAGGTACACCGCAGTCGATAGATCAGAGCACTACGGGAATACCACATCCATCCACTCCACCTCCACCTCACACACCTACGCCTCCACCTCCACCTCCACCTCCACTATTCAGTATGGAGAACACTATGAAGATGCCTATATTCAGGGGTCTAGGGACAGAAGACCCTGATCAATTTTGGTTTGTAGCAGATGTTGTGTGGAAGTCACAGTAGATAATGGATGATGATCTGAAGAAACTACAGTTGGTCACAGCATTGCAAGGTAGGGCGATACTTTGGTATTTTAAGTACAGTACGACTCATTCAGTTGCATCATTAATGGACACAAAAGATTCGTTGAATAATGAATTCAGAAGGCCTAAGTCACAAGCCCAATCTGTGACTGAACTTAAAGAAATTAAGCAAAAGGTGAATGAATCTGCATGGGATTTTTATCAAAGGTTGAAATGTTTGCTACAGCAAGATAATCTACAAATCTCAGATGAGCAACATAAGGATTTCTACATTTCTTCGTTGTTACCTCATTTGAGATTACCATTGTCACAGTAGAAGCTTGGATCGCAGGATGAAGCGCTGGAAATTTATATGAAGTTAGAGGCTTCACCGCCCTTGCATTACAAGGGAGTCCTTCCAGCCTTTTATAGGCTCCATTACATATAATACCACGAGCAGAATACCATGGGTGCACAATACCATGTGCCCCAAAACCATCACTGTTTAACCTGGTCAACTTTGACTCTACCCCGAGTCAAGGTTACCTAATAGCTTCACCTATTCAAGATACGAATATAGAAGTGCAGCAGATTCAGTCGTAGTTGGCTAGCATGCATATGGAGTTGTGGGATCTCAAAAAGGGGAAAGAGGTTCAAAATGAGACTCGTTTTGAAGAATGGTGCTTAAAGTGAAAATTGAATGGTCATGAAAAGGATCATTGCCTGGTTTATCAGAACTATCTAATTGGGGAGGTTTTATCCCCCTAAAGCCAGAAAATTCAGCTGGGTCTAGTAACGGTGTAGTGCCATGGTGTGCTATTTTCCAAATAACAGGAAAACAATCAATATACAATTGTAATTTGTTTCAGAAGTTCGTGCAGACTTCGCAACAAATATTGTGTAATTTCTGTAAATTTGTAGGCCATGATGATTGAAATTTTTGAAGCTATGAATTAATGATGGATATAACTCCGACATATAGAGTACAGGCTAAGACTCACTTGCAGCAGGATCAAGGCACACCTGTAGCACATGGAGGATTCCAGGGACAAGGAAGAGGACAAGGGGGAGGAGATGCAAGAGGTCATGGACAAATTATTTTTTACAATTATGGGGAACCATACCACTTTGCGTGAGATTGTCAGAACCTGGCACACCCCTCTTGTCAGTATTGCCAACAGTTTGACTACGTAATAGAAGATTGTCCTAAACTCATCGCAAAAATGCAAGAAAAGAAGAACCAGTAGCCAACTCAAAACATCCAGATGATGAGGTCAGAACCATGTGAGGGTTGCCCCATTGTTAATATAGTTATGCAGAGTGGTATAGGTACAGGGGAAGATAAATTTGTAGGGAAACAACTAGAAGAGAATCCTTAGGTGCACATGGCTGCTGGAAAAGAAGTTTAATTTGATTTTCATAAGGAAAAAGAAACATTTATGGATGCGGAAAAGAGCTTTGAGGATTCAAGAGCTTCCACATCAATGAATCAGAGTGCACGAATGGAGAAGCCTAAAGAATTCATTGTTGCTCAAGAAACAGATGCTTTAGTATTAACATCCTTCTTGCATACTTTCATGAAGCTCCTAAGGGACCAGAATGCAGTGGAGGGACTGTAAGAGTTAATAGACAACTGTGTTGGCAAGGGTAGGTCATTTCCTGAACAGTGCGCAGTGCATAAAGTGGACAAAATTAAGAAAAGGATTGGTCAGGAGATGAGATTGATTGCACAAATCATAGAATTTGAAATGGACCAAGTGATCCTAGATTTTGGATCTGATGTGAATGTTTTTCCTAAACAGACCAGGGAAAGAATGGGAAATTCCGCGCTACAGTGGTCCCCAATTCAGTTGCGAATGGCGAACTAATAGAAAATGATTCCTATGGGATGCTTACTTGGAGTAACTATAGACATTGAAGGGGAACACACTATAGTTTATTTTTAGGTAATCGAAATAGTAGATGATAGTAATCCCTACCCGACACTACTTGGAATCGATTGGGAATTTGATATGAATGCGGTCATCAACCTAAAGAAGTGTAGCATGGCGTTTGAAAAGAAGGAACTAAGAGTCATTGTTCCATTGGATCCAGCAGAGGGTGCATGGTATACTGAGCTAGTCCGAGATTACGATGAGGAGAATGATATTGAACAGATCTATATGCCTTCTGCGCGGAACGAGGATTGGATCAATCCTACGGTGGATGGAAGAATTACTTCGGAAAAGGACAACTCCTACAACTTAGATTCATATGAGGAGCTCGAACATTGGCAAAATAGAATGCATGAAGTATCAATGTTGTGATGCAATAGACTTACTAAATCACTCCAGTGTATATCCACTGAGGTACGCAATTTACCAAATTATGATGGCTTAGAAGATGTAAATTTGTTACTTGGTAAATTTGAAAGGGATGTACTAGAGGAGGAACGGTTCTAGGCTTTGGATATCACGCTAAGAGATATGTCAACCAGATGGTGGGGTATACATAAGAACATTTTTGCAGACTTGAAGGAGTATTGAAGGATGATGAAGTTGTGATTTGGTTGTGCAAATACTCGTATTACTAAAAAATATACAGGGAAGGATGATCAGCGTGCACATCTGGCTCGTTGGATGAAAGCATGGGGAGAGGAACCACAGCTTGAATGGGTACATATATTCTGCCATACCTTGGATACTATTCCAAAGAATTGGTATTTAGAAACAAAGATACAACATGGAACCGCAGAGTGGGGCATTCTGAAGGAAATATTTCTGCTCACATTTAGTTTCGACGATGGATTTGAATGTATTGATGAAGCCTTAAAAGAAATCAAGGCTGCAATATTCAGAATGCATGTAGATTCTATCACGTGGGTACAACCTGATTGGAGTACACAATTGTACCATGCTTTGGAATGCTATAATTGATCTGAAAATTAGATCTTAGACTAATATTAAGGTATTACAGACTCATGTGCAGGATTTTCCTATATTACTTAGTGCAACGGATCGAAAAGATTGCAAATAATATAGACAATGAAGCAGTTAGAAAAACATAACAGATACATGCATAACACATCAAATAATCAAGGAGTTCGCCCAAAACTCTTGAGCTATGTCTCCTGGTCCATATTTCAGTGATGACCTCTCTATTATGTCTTCAAGAGCAGAGTTTTTACAAATGTGAGCTCAAATTGAGTCTCCACACAACATGAATAAAATAATAGGGCTTTACCTGGATCCCCCAAGTCTTTTTGAGTACACAAACTCTCCCTCTCGCTCTATGTCTCTATCTTCTCTCTGTCTCAAAACTACCTACCCCTGTCTCTGTCATTCAGTGGCTTTTAAGCTAATTGGCACTTGTCTGTTCGTTTTCCCTTTCGGGCTTTCTGGGTTCCAACCTCTGTCCGTTCAAATCCCTTCTGAGCGTTAACCAGTCATGGTGTAATGTCTTCAGGTATGGTGGCTACCTATTTTGAAACAGAAAGAAACTTTGGTGCATTCAAAATCCCAAAAATGTCATTTCTCTATTTACACAGAGAAATACACAAAAACACTGTAAAATCCACAAAACTGCGTTTATCGGACTTCAAATATTATCAGTTTTGCCCTATAACCCTTTCGGATCTGTCTTTGAGCGCTATCGTAAGTCCACCGTTGATCTATGTGATCGTTGATCCAATGGTTGCTATTGATTTCGAGTGGCTTATGCGCACAGAGATCACCCGCCTGAAAAGGCGGTTTTCTCTTTCTGGCGCCAAGCCATGTGGCGACTAGTGTATGGGCTTGGGCGGAGCTCGTCCAATACCACTTACCACCAGAGGCTCGCCTAAAATCTCATTCGTTACAAAACTCAAAATGTATATCGCTACATGTATAAACCATTTTGGATCCATTTTATCGCTTCGTTCTCATTTCCTTTGTTTTTCGTTTATTTAATGAAAATGTGAATTTACATAGAAAAACCCTTTTCTTCTAGAACTCAAAATACATATATTTGTACCCATAAGACCTGTCGAGTCTAGATTTATCACAAGTTTCATATGTATTGGCCCCGCTCCTCTTTATTTTCACGATGCGATTTTGTGATGTGAAATATCGCAATCGCATATCGCATAGTCCTTGAGCCCCGGTAAGTCCTTCTGTGTGTGTATTGGTGATGTGATGGCGCGAATAGATCTGGGACGTTGATCTACACGCATAGATCAATGGCTCTCGTTTAATTGTGCCAGTCGCTATCATGATTTCCCATAAGGTTGCTTCCAATGGACTCTGCTTGCCACCTCTAACTGCGATGCGTCGATTAGATCTGAACCGTTGATCGGCCAAATCTGACGGCTCTTGTGCGAAGTTGCTTAAGCCTCCAATAGACTCTGTTTTGACCATTTCTTATTGTTTTTCCTTTGTGATAGTGTAATCTACCTTTTGTAAAGGTTTTTCTCATGCAATAGTTTTTCTTTGTTTTTGAAGACTTAGAGGGTTTTTTTTAGGATCCATTTTGGATAACGCCTTCCCAGTGAAAAATCATTTGGACCACCAAAACTTGGTTTTTAAGCATTGATCAAGTGAGGATATAGCTTCCTCACTTGTCCAATCTCTATTCATCTTGAACTGCTTGGTTTTGAACCTTTAAGTCTGATTCTTAAGTACTCAACATCCCCTCTACGCGTAGTTCTCACCTTTTTTTCTAGAACAGTGTCTTCCTACAACTCATTGAGATATTCAGGCAACAGATCATCAATAGAAGGCAACTGACTTTGCTCTTCGGGATCTTCAATCAATGAAGGTTCAAATAGTCTCAAGTTTTCTGCATTAACGACTGAATAGATATGCATGTAAGTTGGCAAATCAAGGAGAAAATCATTTTCACCAATTTTTTCAAGTATCTTGAAAGGCGCATACCTTATTGGCTTTAGCTTCTTACCTTCACCTTGCATTCTATCTTTGCTAATGTACAACCAGAATTGATCACCAACTTGGAAGCTATGCTCCATTCGATGCTTATCATGCCTTGCCTTGTACTTGGCCTAGCTTCTTTCCAGTTGTTCTTGCACTGCCTGGTGAATTTCTTGGATCTGTTTAATGAACTTGGTTGCTTTGTCCACATCACTGTGTCCATCAACTACTATGTCTTTACCAAAGACAAAATCCAAGGGAGACTTTGGTGTAAAACCAAAACAAGTCTCAAAAGGAGATATCTGAGTAGAAGAGTGCTTGGCACGGTTGTAAGCATGTTGCACATAACACGAATGTTCATCCCAAAGCTTGGGATGCTTGCTACAATAGTCCCTGAGCAACTGGATCACTGTACTGTTGACCACCTCTGTTTTGCCATCTGTTTGTGCATGAAATGTTGTGCTCTTCTTCAATCTGGTGTCCATCAATTCCCACAGACTTGACCAAAACTTCCCAACAAATCGAGAATCTTGGTCAGATACAATGAAAGTGGGTAACCCAAAATGAACCCATACATGCTGAAAGAACAAATTCATTGTTTGTTCAGCTGTAATCTTCTTGTTACAAGGTATTAAAATACACATTTTACTGAACCTGTCCATAATAACATATAAATAATCATGACCTTTTCTAGATTTTTGCAATCCCCAACAAAGTCCATGGAAACACTTTCCCTGTTGGGTTGTGTTATATTCTTTCCACGACTAGCCAACATAGTTAACTGGGGGGTTAGAGGGGGGGCGAAGCCCCCCTTCATTGCGCCGATTGTGTAATGGGGGGGTCACAGGGGGTTTGAGTTGTACCCGTAACCCCACTTTATGGGGTCGTTTTGGACCCTATGTTAGGATGGGTGGACCCACCTATGGTTTTGTGCATGATTTTCGCACATGTTTTTGGACGTGATGGTTTTCGGTCCATGGTATTGGATGCTTTGGCATGTATAAATATGTATTATAACATTTAAAGGAACATAATGAAAAATCAAGCTGGTAGTCCCAGTTTTGGGATCTAGGGGAAAATATCTGTGTATATGTGTTTTATGTGTTATTCTCTTGCATTTTTTATTTTATGTGTTTTAGAATTTGTATGTAGGTAATTTTTGTACGGGGTTACAACCTACATTTGGTATCAGAGCAGTTTTGGCTTCAAGGGGATACCTTTGTTTCTGAGGGGTTTCGCTTGGGCCTGTGGTAGACCCTATTCAGTGGGAGATCTGCGAGAATGATTCTGGTGGTGAAAGAAGATGGCGAGCAGTGGAAATATAGAGATCGAGAAATTTAATGGTCAAAGTTTTGAGTTGTGGAAACTCAAGATGGAGGATTTGTTGGTGGATATATATTAGTGGATCGCGGTGGATTTGAAACTAAACCAACAGGAGTGTCTGATTAAGAATGGAAGAAGTTGGATCGGAAGGCAAAGATCACAATACAATTGTGTGTCTCAGATTCAGTATTGCTGAATGTATCAGGGGAAGCTACAACAAAGGCTTTGTGGGACAAGTTAGGGACTTTGTACCAATCTAAGTCTCTGGTGAATAAACAGTTCCTACGGAAAGAGCTGTATAACCTGAGGATGAAAGATGGAGACTCGGTGATAGAGCATCTAAACGCATTTAATACTATGGTAAGTCAATTAGCATCTATTGATATTAAAATTTCAGATGAAGATAAGTGCATCAGTTTGTTGTGTTCTCTACCAAATTCATGGGATAGTCTAGTTATTGCAATAGGTAGCAATGCAACTGCCTTGCAGTTTGATGAAATAGTCTCATCCTTGCTGACAGAGGAGATGAGATGGAAAAATATGGAGAGCTAGAATGGTGATGCCTTGTCTGTACGAGGACGGTCCCAGAATAGAAACAAAAATAAGTCATCGAGTGGGAGATATAAAACTAGAGGGAGATCTAAATCTCCAAGAAAACCTGTAAAGGTGGTGTGCTGGAAATGCGAAATGGAAGGGCACTACAAAAGGGACTGTAAATCTAAAGCTCCTGATAAAGGAAAGGGATCTAATGATGCTCCTTCTACAGAGGTGAAAACCACCTCAGATGAAGGTGGGGATGTGCACTTGGCTTCTTCAAGTACACATGTAGATCATGAGGCATAGTTGATTGACTCAGGTGCATCCTTTCACTTCACTCCCCATAGAGAGTGATTCTGCGAGTATGAGAAATATGATGGTGGTGATGTCTTCTTAGGGGATGATAGGAAGGATATAATCATTGGTCACGGAAAAGTAAAGTTGAAGTTGCAAGGTAGAAGGGTTAGAACACTTCTGGGTGTTCTGCATATTCCTGCATTGGCCAGAAATCTGATTTCTGTAAGCAAGTTGGATGATGCAGGTGTAAAAATAATGTTCAAGAAGGATACCTACAAAATGGTTCGAGAAGCACTAGTATTGATGCGGGGAGTTCGAATTGGAACTCTGTACAAGCTGCAAGGTAACACTGTTATTGATGGGTGCAATAGTTCTGTGGTTCCTGAAAGTGGACCAGAAAATCTAGTGGTCTCTAGAGAGAAGACCATGTTGTGGCATCAAAGGCTTGGACATATTGGAGAGAAATGCCTTCGAATACTTCATGGTAAAGGTATGGTAGAAGATATGAGTAATAGCTCTCTGGATTTTAATTTCTGTGAAAATTGTGTATATGGGAAGCAGAATCGGGTGAGTTTCCCCTCTGGTAGTAAGAGGGCAAAACAGATATTAGAACTTTTGCACAGTGATATGTTTGGACCTGTGAAGGTTCCATCACTGGGTAAGTCTTTGTACTATGTATCATTTATAGATGACTTCTCAATGAATACATGGATATATTTCCTTAAGAAGAAATCTAAATCCTTTGATAGGTTTAAATAATTTAAGGCTCTCGTGGAAAATCAGACAGAGAAGAAGATAAAGGTGCTAAGGACAGATAATGGTGGAGAGTTTTGCAGCAAGGAATTTGAAGAATTCTGTAAGAAGTGTGGTATAGCACGATAGAAGACTACTCCATATACACCTCAGCAAAATGGAGTTGCAGAAAGAATGAATAAGACGTTGATGGAAAGGGCAAGAAGCATGCTCAGTGGTGCCAAGTTAGGATAAGAATTCTGGGCAGAGGCGGTGGATACTGCATGTTACCTAGTTAACAGGTCACCTTCATCAGCGTTGTAGGATAAGACTCCACAAGAGGTATAGACTGGTAAGAAACCCTCTCTTTCACATCTAAGGGTATTTGGATGTGATGCATATGTACATGTTCCAAAGGAGAAATGAACCAAGTTGGATAGTAAATCTGAAAAGTGCATCTTTATTGGGTATAAGGATGGTTTAAAGGGTTATAAGCTTTGGAACCCAGTCACACGGAAGGTTGTGTACAACCGAGATGTGGTGTTCAGAGAGGTAAAAGATGTTAATAAACATGAAGTCCAACCAAAGGAACCTGAGAAGATAGAGTTTGAGCTTAAGGAGGAAGAATCAAACTCTACAATAGATGAGGAATCAGGGGATGAAGAGCCACAAATTCTAGGTGTGAGAAGATCAATTTGAGAAAGAAGGCAGCCAGAAAGGTATAGTCCATCTACTTTTTGTTCAAATTTTTCTTTACCTATTACTGACGATGATCCCGGAACTGTGAAGGAAGCTGTAGATTCAGAGGATGGAAAACTCTAGAAAGAGGCCATGGTTGATGAAATGGCATCTTTGCACAAAAATGAGGCTTGGGATCTGGTGGATTTGCCAGCTGGAAGGAAACCCATTGGTAGCAAATGGGTGTTCAAGAAGAAGACAAATGCAGAAGGAAAGGTGGAGGAATACAAAGCTTGATTGGTAGCAAAAGGTTATTCCCAGGTGCTGGGAATTGATTTTGGTGATATTTTTTCTCCTGTTTCCAAGTTAACTTCTATTAGATTACTTTCATCTGTTGTTGTTGCTTTTGATTTTGAGGCAGAACAGATGGATGTGAAGACATCATTTCTTCATGGGGATCTGGAAGAGGAAATATACATGAAGCAACCTAAAGGCTTTGTGATGAAGGGTAAGAAAGAACTAGTATGCAAGTTAAAGAAGTCTTTGTATGGGTTAAAACAGTCACCAAGGTTGTGGTATCAGAAATTCGATACATTTATACGGGGACTTGGCTTGACCAGAAGCAAAGCAGATCATTGTGTGTATTTTAAATTAATTGGTGATCGTGTTATTTATCTGGTCTTGTATGTGGATGATATGTTGCTCGTTGGAAATGACAAAGAAATTATCCAGGATTTGAAGACCCAATTGTCCTCCAAATTCGACATGAAAGATCTTGGTGCTGTAAACTATATTTTGGGCATGGAAATTAAAAGAGATCAGGAAAAGAGGAACCTTTGGTTAAACTAGAGGAAGTATGTCGAGACAATACTGTAGAAGTTTAATATGCAAGATAGTAAACCGGTGAAGGTTCCTATTCCTGTAGGTGTGAGGCTATCTACTAAACAGTGTCCCAAGACACAAGAAGAGGAAGAGGACATGTCTCGTGTTCCATATGCAAGTGCATTCGGTAGCCTGATGTATGCAATTGCTTGTACTAGACCAGACATTGCACATGCAATGGGAGTATGGAGCAGGTTTATGTCAAAACTAGGGAAGGAGCACTGGACAGCAGTGAAGCAGGTTTTCAGGTATTTGCATGGCACTAGTGATTATGGTTTGTGCTACCAAGGAAGATCAGGATTGGACAGAATGTTGGATATGTGTGGCTTTGTTGATGCAGGCTGGGCTGGAGATCTGGATCAGAGAAGATCTACAAGTGGGTATGTGTTATAGACATATTTGGGCACTGCAACCCCAAACTCATATGTCCATAAACCAAGGGCTCTTTAGTCCCTAAAAGTGTTGTTTCATACCCTAAAGGATCATGGTCAACTGATTACATAATTTCCCAGAAGTTCCACCTGAAAAACTACTCAGAACTAGCCAAAACTAGACCATACTGACTGCTCCATGGTCAAGGTGCGATGCATACTGGCTGCCACACTATCCAGGTGCGATGCATACTAAAATGGCCTTCTATGGGGTGAAATGAGCAAGAACAGACAAATGGCAGAGACAGTTTGTTAAGTGGATGATCATGGAATCTTCCAGAAACTTCTCCTGTGACACTTGCCTCTCTGAATTCGCCCAGGGATGAGTAAGAGATCAATGAAATCTCCAAGTGGAACCAAGAACTATCAATGGAATGACACTAATCAAAAACCCAGAGCTGACTCACACCCTTGCAAGACATATATAAATGGATCCCTCATCTGAGAGATCTAGAAGCTGGAATTCTGTAATTTGTAAGGAAGTGTTGTTGGTTTATCTTTGTGAAGAGACATTGTATTGTTGGGTGATCTTGCTTTTCATGAGGTGAAGAGGGCTTCTATGCTGGGAGGATGATGTTGGATCAGACAGCTGGGTTGTAATCCTCTCTTCTACTGTTAATAAAGTTCTTTGAGTTTTCCTCCATATAATCGTGTATTTGTGAATCTTATTGTTTATGAATGCAATTGTATGGTCAATGTGTTTCTGATTCTACATTGTTTATGATGTTTTAGATAGAGATGCTTTGATGGTTTTCTGTTACTTTGACTCTACAGGTATTCTTTGAAGTGGGAAAAGTAGGATAAGGGTGGAAAATTCTATCATGGGAAAGAGAAATCAAGCAAGGATCAAAGCAAAAGGTCCAGGTTGGTCCTCTTTTCTTCCCTCTCATATATTACACGTAAAGGAAATCTTGAATTTCTTTGATTGTTTGTTTCTAAGATAGCTACCCATCTTAGTGGGACTAGCAATTCGAATCAACACAAGTTTTCCCTGAAATAAAATGGCGACTCCACTGGGGAGCAAATAGTTTGTTTTGTTTGTTTATTGTTTATTTTATAAACTACAGACGGAGCCTGAAGTTAGCTAGCTAGCCTTCAAAACGCCTTTTCTATGCAATTGCGAAGTAGATGAATGTTGCTTCAGTCAATCTCCAAGTTGGTTTATGAACTGACCATCTGACTTACAAGCATTCTAAGTGCCCTTGTGGTAGCTCTATAACCTCATAAGATCATACCCCTATACTTTGTTTTTACTGTCCATCATAACTCAGCCTAAATCACTGAACTTAGCTACAAATTTTGAGCAAAAACCAAGCTATTTTTCGCTCCCTGGTCCAACGCATTGTCTATAACTGGGAAGCCTATATGCATCGCACCTCCCATGTGCTACAGGTGAGATGCATCCCTGTTTCACTGTGTTGCAGGTACAATGATTGAGTGATATTGTTTCTCTCTTTGAAATTTGGTTTTTCCTCCTTGTTTTCAGCTCTATTCTGTAGTTTTTTGTTCATGATCAACATCTTCTTGTTGAAACCTTCTTCCTTAACATATTTCAGCCTCCATCAGTTAGGAATTGTAAATGTTTTTTTGTATTTGTGAGTCATTTCCAGTCTTCCTTTGTCGAAAGTAGCTTAATCGAACTGTCAATTTTTATGCAAGTGTCGTAATTGCCATTTTGAATCAAAAGAAGAGTGTTGTAAAGTCTTCCTCTTCTAGATAGTTGATTGTACTTTTGTCATTGTACTTGCTTTGAGTTATTAGTATTTGAAGTGTCGAAAGTAGTTTCCAATTCGAAATTAAAAAGTGTCGTCTTAGACTTCCTTTCGTTTTGAAAAGAAATTGTTAAAGACGTTGCTTTAAAGGAAAATAGTTCAGATTTGTACTTAGCTTTCCTTTTTGGCATTCACACATTAAGGAAATGGAAAACAAATACATGCATGTGCATTTGAATTTTGACTGCATGCGGAATATGATTTAGGAAAGTGCATTTAGTGTGTGCTCTATGCTCTCTGCTGAAAGAAAAAAAACATAATCTTCTTTCCTTTGTAGCTAGGATTTTCATTGCTAAAAGAAAATAAACGACTGTTTATAATTTTAGATTTCATATTTAGGAATTTTACATCTACATCACGCGGTGAACCTTGAAAGACAAACTTATAAGCAATATCAACTCTAAAATAAATCTCAATGAACATAAAAACGCTTTGGAACCTAACGCAACACATCTAGAAGTCTAGGCTAGAGACGTGTTCCGGCATCGTAAAACCTGGTAACTATCATTTTCATCGAAGGTTGGGTGATTCCTCCTCCTTGATACAAAAAGTGCCAGTATGGACTTGTGCTCCCCGTACCATCGAGTATATATTGGGAGACCACAATAGGCTGATATCCTTTATCCTTAGGAAGTCGTGTCTTTGGCCCTATCGATCACAATGCACTGAACACAGCATTCGGGAAGATTGATTTTCGTACATAAGTCCTTGGTAATTTCTCTATCATTTATCACCAAGGTGTATTTTGCAGTTTTGCGATTGGTTTGGTAATCCCTTTGTCTAGATTTCCAGAGTAGTCACTTTCGTTCCTTTTCGACTCCTTAAAAGAAAAGGTCCATCTGAGCACTTGTCACTTCAGGCTCATTAAAAATCGAAGGCGACTAGAGTCACCTTTAGCTTTTTCTCAACTCTTAAAAATTGAAAAAGCAAGTTGCATCAAAGTGTCTTAAAATTTATTTAAATCGGAATAACATCCCTGTTCCTTCGTTGATCTAAGGTTGAGATAATGGAGTCCACCAATCAAGGAATCCCTCTTGGAGGGAATCCTAGTCCTTTCTCCTCTTGGGGAGATATTGGTTCTCCATATATGGCTACATTGTCCCTTCTAGGAATCACAATCGGCCTGCCAGTATGGCTTTTCTCGACCTCTGTCGTTCAAAACACCGTAATTCCTCAATAATCTAATCAGCAACCAGATGATACTGAAGTTACCCCTTCACCTTCTACTTCATTTGTTTCTCCTTCCCCTTCTTCCTCTTCGCTTGGTGAAACTAGTGACACTAAAAACCAAGCAGCTGAGAAGAAAAAGAAAGGGAAGGAAAATAAGAAGAATCCAACTAAACAAGGAGGCATCCATGCATCATCCGGTGAAAATCCGCACACTAAACTTTCTAAAACAAAACCTCCATGCATAATTTGCAAGGGAGACCACTACCATCGAGATTGCCCTTGCATTATGCGGATCTTGAGAGAATGGTCTCCCCATTTGCACCATTCGATGTCATCAACCTCTAGCAGTCAGGTTGACAGCACGCCATCAACTAGTGAAAACGAAGTCAATAGATAGAAAGGAAAGGTCAAATTTCCATGTAGGTTATGTGAAGGTAATCATACTCTTCACCGTTGTCCTTTTCTGGACAAAGCCATAAGTGTCTTGGATAACCATCCTGCTTCACCGCAGCAACTTCCACCTGGATACAAGAAACTCTTACCAAGTCCTTCGCTAGTTGAAAACCTAATTGACATAACTCAATTGTCGATCGAATCGCCTATCATTTAAAGTGAACCTTCTGAGTCCATACTGGACCATAGTTAGCTAGTCGAGATGGTAGTCGACCCAGTATTACCTTCAGAAGGACCACCTTCGGATGATACTATCACCAAAGAGAAGAAGAATGACACTGTTCAAATTCTTTTTGTCAAAACAGAGTCTAATGAACTTGGGGGAAATCCACCTGTTCCTTTACAACAGGAAGAAACCCCCCAGTTCATGAGATTTATTCGGTCGTTTATCCGGTACCTCCTCCGAGCAGACTAGTCGTTTTCTTTGATTGGAATGAACTAGCAAAACCTTGCCTTCCATCTAATGTACCATTCTGAATCATAGTACAAGTTTACAAAATGATCGTGTCTGCCACTATCATAGATGAAGGGTCTTCAGTGAGTATCCTTTCCTCAACTGCTTCGAAAGAACTTGGTTCGCCATCGCTTTTGCCTGAAAAACAAAATTTTTCAGGCTTCAACAAATGAACCAGTCGACCATTAGGGATCCTTCCAAAGTTATTGATAACTTTGAGAAAGAAAACTATTCATTTGAATGTGATGGTAGTTGAAGGGCCTCTAGATTACAATCTTCTCCTTGGATGTGACTATATATATAGCATGGAAGCTATTGTTTCCACTTTCTTTCGAGTGATGTGTTTTCCACATGAAGGCCAACTGGTACAACTTGTTGACCAACTCTCATTTCCTAGTTCAAACATAGCTATGAATCAACCATCATCCCTAAATGGTCTCTTCGCGTCAACAATGTCTCTTCAACCTTCATTCCATCCACCTAATTACATGAGTAGTTCGGTGAATGTAACGAAGATTAGGGGGCATGCACCCTGGTCTGCTTCGGTAGGCAAACCGAGAGGAAAAGAGAGATTTTCTTGAAAGGTTATACGATTGGATTGAAAAATCATTTCCTTGTTAGATATGTGGTCGATCTGAAACATGTGTTCCCTTGTATGTTATGTGATTGGAAGCTCACACCATTAAACTCCATCTATTTCGATGGACAAAGCCAAGGAAGAGTTTTTGTCTGCTGACAGGAAAAATCCTACCTAACCGCAGGAACTTCCATATGGTAACCTGGAAACTCTCCTTTTCTAAAAGACCTGGGGGCATGCAAATATTTATATGTAAGCGAAAAATGACCATTTGGTTTTTTTAGCTTTTTAGCATTCTCAACCCTTTAGCTTTTTAGTTTTCTAGCTTTGTAGCTTGGTCATTTCTAGCCTACATAAAAAGGCAATGAGCACATGTTATAGTAGTGTTCAAGCTCATTAAAAAATAAATCTACCAAGAGACATCTTCAAACGACTAGTAAGAGCAATGTTCCCGCAAGGTTCAAGCTCGTTAAAAAATAAACCTGCCAAAGAGCAATGTTCCCACAAGGTTCAAGCTTGTTAAAAAATAAACCTGCCACTGAGCATAGTTTTTCCTGGTTCACGCTCATTAAAAAATGAAACCACCTTTAGTAAATAACCTTTGTGATCGCCTTGCTATCAGCCCTTTTGAACCTTAGATTGTGTTCCCACTGTCACCTCCATTCATTTGGCTGATCATACGCTTCCACTTGATTGTTTTCCCTTTTGAGGAACAGCTATGATGAGTGACTTTGATTGCCACCCTCTTCACACTGCCATGTTTTGAGAAGTTCCAAACTTACCTGGAACCAGTTGCTACCCGAAAATACCACTTGTTCCTCAAAAATGAGTCCCTTTTAAACTCTTTTTAGACTCATTAAATATAAAAATATTGTCGATCATTGGCTTTTCCAACTCATTAAAGTAAGGGGAATGCCATCCCTCCCATATATTTTAATCTTTTTGGACCTGAGGGATTATCAAACAAAAAGATCGAGCGCTTGTCTTTTTCGGCTCGTTAAAGCGATCGAAAAGTCATCCCTTTCGTATTATTTTATACTTTTTCGGACTTAAGGGATTATGCCACGAAAAATTATTGTTGGATTTTCCTTTTCATCCCTTTTCAAACTCTTTAAATAAGAAAAGGACCAAGTTATGTTTATCGTTAAACTCGTTAAAACAATAGCGACAAACTTGTCCACCCAGACAAGAACGAGTCTCACTGAGGCTAGGCTCGCTAAAAGCAGAGTGACAGGTTTGCCTGAAGGGCAAATTATAGACCAAGCATATGTTATCCTCCTCAATATTGACAAAAATAAAGAGGTATTGGTCAGCAATGACTGGGGAAAAAGGGAAGAAAACTTGAAGAATTTTATTGGTAGCAGGTCGCTTTTGAACACGACACTTTCACTCCATCACCATGATTGAGTTGGGTTGGGTTTTTCCATTCACAATATCAACATTGGTCTTTCGTACCATCCATGGGGTTAAAGCTACCAATCCATATTAGTGTCACTAACATGTTCAAGAGAAGTCATTCAGAGAATTCACCATCCAGCAAACACCTCATCCACTGCAATACCTCCACCCTTCATTTTTCGTGACCACAATTCCTGAACCTTATATCATCAGATCGTTTTCACCTCCAGAAAAATCATTTGCTTCGTTTTGCATAGTAGATGTGGGATACATCAAGGCCCTCCTACGACAGGTCACTTCTTTTTGACATCAACTCATTATCCAAGAAGTTGACTTAGAAACAACCTTTTCAGTACTTTGAAGCTTGCATGCCTTAATGGCAAGTTTCTCACTTCCGGCAACAGGTTTACATCAATGACCTTTGACCAAAATATTTTGTGCGGTGTTCAATATCGGCTCATATATTCACACCACGTGAATTGTACTGCAGTACCTTGAGGGTCATTATCATTATCGGTGATTCCTCTTGCGCTTGTTAACAGCTTACATTATTGGCTGGTAATCAGGTGATGTCCTTCCATGTTTGACTTCAGAACATATTTTTCACATGGATCGACTTGTACAATCGGGTGAAGATTGAACAAGTTTGAAGACCCCGGATCTAGTTTCATCCATCTGGGCTGCGATATATTCAGGAACATAAAGACATCAAATGTGCACAGAATCTACACAGATAGTCATCTAAGAAAAAGAAGATAACTCTTCATATGAAGAATCACTCTGTCCTGTGTAAATGAAAATGAATTTGTGAAGCTGAGCATGGGAATTCCCACCTCAGCTAGATCATGAAAATAATATGATGATGATGTATTGTATTGTATCTTATACAGGTCACCTTCTAGTTCGAATACCTCAGATCCTCATGATAAAGCATTTCACCCGACATCAGAAGATTTATGACCTCATGCTTTAGGGGGTAGCTGTTATAGACATATTTGGGAACTGCAACCCAAACTCATATGTCCATAAACCAAGGGCTCTTTAGTCCCTAAAAGTGTTTTTTCATACCCTAAAGGATCATGGTCAACTGATTACATCATTTCCCAAAAGTTCCACCTGAAAAACTACTCATAACTGGCCAAAAATGGACCATACTGACTACTCCATGGTCAAGGTGCGATGCATACTAGCTGCCACACTAGCCAGGTGTGATGCATACTGAAATGGCCTTCTATGGGGTGTGATGAGCGAGAATAGACAAATGGCAGAGACATTTTGCTAAGTGGATGATCATGGAATCTTCCATAAACTTCTCCTGTGACACTTGCGTCTCTGAATTCGCCCAGGGATGAGTAATAGATCAATGAAATCTCCAAGTGGAACCAAGAACTATCAGTGGAATGACACTAATCAAAAACCCAAAGCGGACTCACACCCTTGAAAGACATCTATAAATGGATCCCTCATCTGAGAGATCTAGAGGATGGAATTTTGTAATTTGTAAGGAAGTGTTGTTGGTTTATCTGTGTGAAGAGACATTGTATTGTTGGGTGATCTTGCTTTTCATGAGGTGAAGAGGGCTTCTATGCTCGGAGGATGATGTTAGATTAGACAACTGGGTTGTAATCCTCTCTTCTACTATTAATAAAGTTCTTTGAGTTTTCCTCCATATAATCGTGTATTTGTGAATTTTATTGTTTATGAATGCAATTGTATGGTCAATGTGTTTCTGATTCTACATTGTTTATGATGTT
The DNA here is from genome assembly GCA_031772625.1 of Pinus tabuliformis. NCBI lineage: Eukaryota > Viridiplantae > Streptophyta > Pinopsida > Pinales > Pinaceae > Pinus > Pinus tabuliformis. Next base: position 108,059,417 of record CM062810.1, on the reverse strand, counting down.
TTAGATAGAGATGCTTTGATTGTTTTCTGTTACATTGACTCTACAGGTATTCTTTGAAGTGGGACAAGTAGGAGAAGATTGGAAAATTCTATCAAGGGAAAGAGAAATCAAGCAAGGATCAAAGTGGAAGGTCCAGGTTGGTCCTCTTTTCTTCCCTCTCATCACATAAAGGAAATCTCGAATTGCTTTGATTGTTTGTTTCTAAGATAGCTACCCATCTTAGTGGGACTAGCAGTTCGAATTGACACTAGTTTTCCCTAAAACAGTATGTGTTTAACCTATTTGGAGGTGCAATTAGTTTGATAAGTAAGAAACAATCTGTAGTGGCACTATCAACTACAGAGGCAGAATGCATGGCAACCACTCATGCAAGAAAGGAAGCAGTTTGGTTGGAGAGATTGTGTTCAAGTATGGGGTTAGTACAGGGAGCTATAAGGATAGACTGTGACAACCAAAGTGAAATTTTCTTGGCAAAGAACCCCGCATATCATTCAAAGACAAAGCACATTGATGTTCAGTATCACCTTGTGAGGGGTATGATAGAAGACAAAAAGGTGTTGCTGTTAAAGGTGGACACTTTGAAGAATATTGCAGATGCATTGACAAAATCTATGAGCTCTAAGAAGTTCTTGGTGTAGAGAGACAATGGGCATTTTAGGGCTGGAAAAATGACTAAGCTCTCTGATGTCCCCCTGTGGAATGAAAACAACAAGTGGGAGAATGTTGGGTTATGTTATATTCTTTCCACGACTAGCCCATGTAGTTAACCAGGGGCTTAGAGGGGGGGCGGAGCCCCCCTTCGTTGCGCCGATTGTGTAACGGGGGGTCACAGGGGGTTTGAGGTGTACCCGTAACCCCACTTTATGGTGTTCGGGGCAGCGCCCCAGAAAATTTTGGTTTTGGACCCTATGTTAGGATGGGGGGACCCACCTATGGTTTTGTGCATGATTTTCGCACATGTTTTTGGACGCGATGGTTTTCGGTCCATGGTATTGGATGCTTCAACATGTATAAATATGTATTATAACATTGAAAGGAACATAATGAAAAATCAAGCTGGTAGTCCCGGTTTTGGGATCCAAGGGAAAATCTCTGTCTATATGTGTTTTATGTGTTATGCTCTCGCATTTTTTATTTTATGTTTTTTAGAATTCGTATGCAGGTAATTTCTGTATGGGATTAAAACCTACATTCCCAAGGACGAGAAGGATTTGGAAGTGGAGTGTACAAGCCTAATTTTCTATCACTGGGCTTGCTTTTAGCACACATAGTACACCCTTTAATATATCTAGAAACTGTTTCATGCATTCTTGGCCAATAACAAAACCTTTGCAGCTGTGCAACTGTTTTACTTACACCAAAATGACCTGATATAATAGAAGTTTGTGCTTCTCAGATTATGTTAACTCTTTCAGTTTTTGGAATGCATAACTTTCCAAAATGATACAAGAGTTGGTCCTTAACATAATAATCCAATTCTTCTACTTGTTTTCCATGACTTAAAGTTGCATATACATCTTTAAAAGCTACATCTGGAGCATCTTGTTCAATGTAGATCTCATGCATTACTGATTTATGCTTAAGTATAGTAGATGCATTTATGATTGGTCTGGATAACATATCTGCAACCTTATTGTGTATGCCCTTCTTATATCTGATGACAAGATGAAACTTCTATAGAAAACCCATCCACCTATAGTGTATTGATTGCTGAAATTTAGTTTGTGAGTGAAAATATTGAAGTGGTTGATGATCTGTATGTATAATTGTTTCTTTGCCCATTAGGTAATGTTTCCACTTTTTCACACTCTGTACTAAAGCAAACAATTATTTATCATATGTGGGATAATTAACTACTGCAGAATTAAATGTCTCAGAATGATAGCATATGGGTTTACCGTGTTGCATCGCTCCCATGGCATAGTCACTGGCACCTATTTCAATCTCAAATGGTCGTTGAAGATCTGGCAGTGCTAGTACTGGTGTTGTACTAATTTTTTCTTTTAAGGTGTCGAAGGCTTTCTGCTATTTGCCTCCCAACTAAAACACCTTGTTCAATCCTGTTAAAGTATGTAAGGGAGTTGCAATCAAGGAAAAGTTAGCGATAAACTTTTTCCAATATTGTGTTGCTCCTAGGAAATTCCTAACTTATGTAGCAGATTTGGGTTTAGGCCAGTTCACAATGACTTCAACCTTAGAGGGATCTATCTTCAATTCACCACTACAATATGACCCAAATAATTTAAAGATGTTTTGCCAAATTCACATTTTGATAACTTCACATAGATATTTTCTCTTTTTAAAACATCTAAAGTCTGCTTTACAAGCTTCAAATGTTCTTCCCATGTTTTACTAAAAACAAGAATGTCATCTAAATATACAATTACAAAATCATAAATAAAAGGTCAGAGTACATCATTCGTAACTCTCATGAAAATGGCAGGAGCATTAGTTAAGCCAAAAGGCATAACCAGCCATTCATACAGCCCTTGCTTTTTCTTGAAAGCAGTCTTCCATGCATCTTGTTCTACAAATCTGACCTAATGATAGCCACTATGCAATTCCAACTTGGAAAAGTAAATTGCTTCTTTCAATTGATCTAGTAGATCATCAATGAGAGGAAGAGGATAATGATTCTTGATCATTATTTTATTCAGTGCTTTGTAATCAATTCACATCCTCCACGAACCATCTTTCTTTCTCACCAACACAATTGGAGATCCACATGGTGATGTGTTTGGTCTTATGAACCCTTTATCGAGCAGCTCCTGTACCTGCTTCTTGATCTCTGCATTCTCTAAAGCGGATAACTTGTACATTCTGATGTTAGGCAATGGAGCATCTTGCTGCAAATGAATATCATGTACTATTTCCCTTTTGGGTGGAAAACCTTTAGGTTCTTGAAATAGGATATCATATTTTGAAACAACTTTATCTAAATCAGCTTTCTAATTAGCATCACACCCTTCAAATACATTGGTTTTATCAGGTTTCTTTTCCTTTACAACCATTAGTAAAAATTTCTTGCATGAATTTACAATTCTTTTCATCTGCCCT